>OX031007.1:129709616-130334616 GCA_943735925.1 Pollenia amentaria | reverse complement strand
TCAAATACAGCAACAACCATCAACATCTCAACAACCACAAATACAGCCATCAACCGCTTGCCAAGCTAAATTAAATAGTGAAAACTCTTCCCATGTTAAACCCAATATTAATTCTATGCCACCTCCAAAAACAATAGCTACTACACATAAAAACAACAACTCAGACGCTATGTCGTATGAAGAAACATCTGATAATGATAGCACTTCATCACAAAATAATAACACTGACGGGATAAATTCCCTAAAAATAGTACCATTAAATACATCTAAAAGAACCAGAAAGCAACTGCTAAAGACCGTTAAAGAGAATACTAAACGTACCAAGAAAGCTTAAAATGTTACGCAAAATATACAACATAATTAGTTCATTACAACCCATAAAAAACAACAATAACAATTAAAAAAAATCTAAAACTCTAATATTTTGTACCACTAATATGACTTTAAATATACTTCAATGGAATATTAACGGTCTTACTAATAACTATAATGAACTTCAGCTACTAATAAAACAATATTCACCAAAAGTAATATTATTACAAGAGACACATATTTCTAAAACATTCAACATCCCTATTCCAATAAACTATAACTATAACGGTTTGGAGGTGTGGCATTGCTCATAAACAAATTGATGTACGGTCTGATTTTGACACAATTTGTGCTGAAATACACTCAAAAATAAAATTCAAAATTGCTTCAACTTATATTGCCCCAAACCACAACTTCACATATGAAAACCTCTGCAACGTTTTTGGCAATTTAAACCAACCTTTTTTGATAACTGGAGATTTCAATAGCTGGCATCAAACATGGGGTTCTTTCTCAAATAATAGAAAAGGCAAAATACTTGCCAATTACATAAGCAACAACCAACTTGTACTACTAAATGATACCTCTCCCACTCTATTTAACACTCATTCTACCTTTTCCCATGTAGACTTGTCTTTCTGCTCCCCCTCGCTATCTATACATACAGAATGGAAAGTAGAAAATACACTTTATGGAAGTAATCACTTTCCTATCATCATCTCTCTATTTCGGCAATCAGAACAGTCTCTTTTAACATTCTTACCCAAATTTAAAATTAAACAAGCTGATTGGACGTCATATCAAAATCAATGCATATTTTTTGAATCACAGCGACCAAAAAGTGAAAATTTAAACAAGGAAGCTGCCAATATCTGTAAAATTATTCATCAATCCGCCAATAAATCAATTCCACAAACTCATCCCGCAACCCCCAGAAAGGTCCCCTGGTGGAACTCCAACTTAGAATGTCTTAAGAAAAACAAAAGCAAATCCTGGAGTTTATACAAACAAAACATGACGACTATCAATCTGATAAACTATAAAAGAAACAATGCTTTATTAAAAAGGGAAATAAAATTGGCTAAAAAAGAATCAATATTCAATTTTACATCCACTATAAATCCATCTTCTCGAGCAGAACGTATATGGTCAAACATAAGGTCCTTTACAGGTTACAAATCCTCACAAACTATACATGTAATTTCTTCACAAGCCAACGTTGAAAAATTATTAACTGACAGATCTGAAATAGCCTCTGAAATAGGGAAATTTTGGTCAGAAAATTCATCTGACTTCAACTTCCCGCCCGAATTTCAATCACAAAAATCAAAACTTTTAAATCGACCAATTATCGAACCCAGCTCGCAAGCTCGTAAAATCGAGACAGATTTTAAAATAACTGAACTCCATGCCGTACTTAATAAACTCAAAGGTAAAACACCAGGAATGGACAACTTTTTAATAAAATATGGAATTCTTATATCCCACAGCAGTTTAAGACAAGCATCACTATACCGGTTTATAAAAAAGGCAATGACAAAACATGCCTTAATTCCTACCGCCCTATATCACTTAACCCCTGTATATCCAAAGTGCTAGACAAAATCGTTGCAAATAGATTATGGTGGTTTTTTAACAACCCATAAGTTACTAGATAATAGACAATTCGGCTTTACCAAAGGAAAATCTACAATAGACAGTTTGCTATACGTAGACCATCAAATTGCAGACTCACTTTCTTTGCGGAAACATTTAACAATAGTATCACTAGATTTCCAAAAAGCGTTTGATAGAATAGGATTACACACAATTATTGACCAACTTACTTTATGGAAAATAGGGCCAAAAGTATTAAATTATATTACCAATTTTATGAGGAACCGCAAATTTAAAGTAAGAGTCGGATCACACTATTCCAGTGCTTTTCCTCTCTACAATGGCATCCCACAAGGATCTCCACTTTCCGTAATACCATTTTTAATAGCCTACAATAAACTTTGCCAAGTTATATCAATTCATCGGGATATTGATTTTACGTCTTACGCTGACGACTTTAATCTAATAGTAAAGTCCAACAAAAACAAAAATCCTATTATTAATCTTAATGGTCTGTTTAACGACATACTTGATTGGACAAACTACTCCGGTGCAGTACTCTCACCATCAAAATGCAAATACATTCATGTATGCCGCAAAAAGCTCTGCAGATGTGAAATTTTATCCAACCAAATACAACTCACTGAATCTTCAAATCTTAGACTACTAGGCCTATATATCAACAAAAGATACAAATGGAATTAACATATTGACAATTTAGTGCGATCCCTACAAAAACAACTTAACATTATCAAATGCCTTTCTAGCCCAAAATTCAACTGTAACACCTCTATATTAATACAAATCACTAAAGCGCTTATTCTATCAAAAGTCAATTACGGCCTGCCTATTTATGGTTATGCCCCTAAATCAGTTATTGGAAAAATCAATAAACAAATTAACTCAGTCATTAGAAGCTCACTTGGCGCATTTCGCACCTCCCGTATAAACAACCTTTACGCCGAGGCTAACATTCTTCCCCTCGAAATTCAAAGGGACACCCTAACAACAAAACTATATAAATCTTTCTATGACAAAACATCCCCTCTAAACAATATAGTAGCAAAAATAAAGATATCAACGAAAACAGACAGAATTCCGTCAACAATCAACAAAATGAAACATACCTGCGATGAATTAAATATCCCGATTACATCACAATCATTTAAAGGTGAAATATTCCCTCCTTGGACCCTTAATAAAAACAGTATAGACATTCCATTACACAAATTTAATAAAAATGACCACATTCCTCAACATTTCCTTACTCTTTTTAAGGACATACAAGAACAACTAGTAAATTACAAATTCCTATATACCAATGGGTCACAAAATAGAAACAGCATTGGATTCAGTTTAACCACAGAAAATAAAACCATATATGTCGGTCACCTGCCACAACACAGCTCTATACTGTCTGCAGAATTAATAGCCATTACCAAAGCTGTAGAATATATTGGAAACAAAAAGGGCAGATACGCTGTCTGCAGTGATTCTCTATCTTCTCTTAAATCTGTACTAAATATCTCAAACGATAACATTTATACTTCAAAAATCAGAAACACTATAACCTGAAGATACCCGGACATTAAATTAATTTGGATCCCTAGTCACTGCAAGATCCTCGAAAATGAGTATGCTGACACTGCAGCTAAATACTCTTTAAATGCACCGCTAATATCAACGGAAAATCTCAACCACAAAGATACATCTAAATATATAACAACACATCACAAAAATAAGGATACGACCTACCAAAAAACATCTTCATGGTACAAAAAAGTAAACACCAACAATTTTGGAATCTTAACAACAAACATCAACAAAAATATGAACACAAAAAGGATAGATTTAATAAAAATATTACGACTTCAAATCGGACATACCAAAGTTACACATGGCTGTATTCTAAAACTTACAATCAAGTTACCCTGCAACTGTAATTTAAATTACCCCACCGACCCGTCACATCTCCTATGCGAATGCCCACTGTTCAACAGCTAAAGATCTAGATGGTTTAACAATAGAGACCCCCTGGAACTACTTGCTGATCCAACAGATGAAAATATTTCAACAATAGTAAATTATCTAAAATCAATTAATATATACAATTGCATTTAACTACAAAAATCATACTAATCTACTTAAACTACAAACAATTATGTAAAATATTACTTTGTTACAAAACTTGTTTAACTTTACAAAATAACACCATTATTATGTTACATATACACTTTTGAGCTGAAGGCACTAGTTGCTATTGCTCTCTTTTTTAAATTACCTTATAATTTAAATTGTAAGTTAATTCTTAATAAAAAAAAAAAAAAAAAAAAAAAACAATTTTATATATAATTAATAAGTGAGATTGAGACATAATGGGTTAGAGAGAGTGGAAAAATCACATGTACACAAAGTTTCGGTAAGTTTTTTAATTTTGCTCTTAATACACTAATAGAAACTATAACCAATACAACGGTGAGCACTAATGGTCAACTAACTAGTAAAATTACCGGTAGTCTTCTTGTAGGGTGATTTCACTATTTTTTGAGCTTCTGGTCGTTTTTAAAACATTTTTTTTTTTCAAAATACAAAACTGATGCTAACAAATTGCTAGTGAAATATTGATATAAAAATTAAAAACGACCATAAGCTCAAAAAAATAGTAAAATCATTAAGAAATAAAAGGCCAAATAAAGACTAATTTATTAAAATGTTGTTAAATCATAAAACATTAAAATATTGTAGGCGGCTCTAAGTTTTCTTTAAGATGTCGCTAAACTTATATTCTTTACCGCCGATGGTAATTACATATTTACTTTGGCCTCTGATCAAGTGTCAAACTATTCAAATGCACAACGACAAAATAATAAAGTTAAAATATGTCAGGATTATTGTTTTTTTTTTTTATTTATTTATTTAACTAAATCTAGGGATATTAATCCTTACAGACTACTATATATTACAAGAATTTACTATACATATTGTTACGTTTTTTTTTTTATAAAACGCGTTAAGGTTTTTTTTTTAAGGTTTTAAATTTGAGTTCTTTTAATTGCAAGTCAAAATAAATACACTCACGAATTCAACTTAACAAACTTTATTAAAATTAATTATAATGTTCACAATTTTTAACCACAATTGTAAGTAGCGATCTGAACCGTTTAATGTCTCCAATCAAACTAAACTAAACTTTCATGAGTTAGCCTGTATTTAAAGTTCAAAACTATTCCTAGTTGATTCAAGAATCGTCTAGTATTTTCTAGAAGGTTGTGTTCGAATTATTTTAAAATAACTTATACATCTAAATCCAAAGTCTACAATTACAATTGCTAGAAAATTTAGTTACAGTGGCGTTCATAAAAATAGTAACTTATATGATATAAAACTATAATTTACAAGATAACTTATAACTAAAACCATAAATAATTCTTAGGCAAATCTAGTTTCGTAACACTGCCCTCCATTTAAGCCTGTTCGTCCTGAATAGGCTCAGATTCTCCGTTTCCATAATGGGCTAGTTGTTCTAAATGTACCACCTTCATTTTTGATCTTGGACTCTTATATTTCTGAATTCGATACACCACGTCATTCAGTTTCTTTATCACCTTATATGGTCCATCCCAATGAGTCTGCAGCTTGGGGGATAATCCTTTCTTGCGTTGCGGATTAAAAAGTAAAACCAACTGGCCTTCTGTAAAGCCTTCCGAATTTGCCGTTCGATCGCATCTGGCTTTCATCTTGTCAATGGACAGCTTAATCCGGCCTCGTACGAACTTTCTTTTGAGGTAGAGCCTTCATTATTTTCATCTGTTAGTCCAGGCTTAACGCCAAATTCTAGATCTCCAGGTAGTCTGAGCTCTGATCCAAAGACAATTTTGGCAGGTATACGAGAGGTGGAATTGTGAACAGCTGATCTGTATGCCAACAGAAACTTTGGAATGTGTTCATCCCAGTCCTTCTGATGTGTGCTAACTACTTTACGTAAGTGTTCTTCTAAAGTGCGGCTAAATCTTTCAACAATGCCTTCGGATTGTGGATGCAAAGGAGTTGTTCTAGTTTTCCTTATACCGTACAATTCACACGTTTCTTTGAACACAGCGGATTCAAAATTCCTGCCTTGGTCGGAGTGTAATTCTATTGGAACTCCGTAGCGGCACACCCAGTTATTCACAAATACGTCTACAACGGTTCTGGCTTCTTGATTTGGGATGACATACACCTCTGGCCACTTACTAAAGTAATCGATGACTACTAACACATAACGGTTGCCGGCATCACTCACAGGAAAAGGTCCAGGTATATCCTTTGCGATTCGCTCAAATGGGGCACCTGAATTGTACTGCTGTAGCGGTCCCCGACTTATCTTTGCTGGACCTTTTGCGGCAATGCATTGGGTGCAATTTGATATCCAATCAGCCACAGCTTGTTGGCACCCAACCCAGTAGAAACGTTTTTTTAATTTCTCTAGTGTTTTTGTTACGCAAAGATGGCCACCACTAGGACCGTTATGGTATTCATTTAAAACTTCATGTACTTTCGACAACGGCACTACAATAAGATTCTGAACTGACTTTCCATCGGTACTTTCCCATGTACGGTAAAGGCAGCCGTTTATCAACTGGAGGCTGTTCCATAGGGTCCAATATGCTTTTGTTAGTGGACTTTCAGATGAAATTTCGTTTCGAGTCGGCCTTCTGCCTTCTTCTTTGGCATTCATAATTTTTTTCAATATAGGGTCAGTTTTCTATGCCATTGCCCAGTCTTCGCTGGACTCTATCTGTAATAGGCGAACTTCACAGCTATATTCTTTACCTTCAGCTTTAAGACAATGCTTGCATTCCAGTTTGCAGGGTCGCCTTGATAGGGGATCCGCATTTCCATGTTTCACGCCTTTTCTGTGCTGAATGCTAAAATCGTAACTCTGAAGGCGCTCAATCCATTGAGCTATCTGGCCTTCCGGATTCTTAAATTGAAGTAACAACCTGAGTGCAGAATGGTCTGTTCTTAATTCAAAATGTTGTTCATCAAATGTTTTCCGCATGACAATAATGTTGTCAAGGTACACCAAACATGTCTTTTGGTGAAGACGTTTTAACACCTGCTCCATTAAACGCTCGAATGTAGCCGGAGCATTGCAGAGTCCAAATGGCATCACATTAAACTGCCATAAACCATTACTTGCGGTAAACGCAGTTTTCTCTTTATCATTTTCTGAAATTTCCACTTGCCAATAACCGCTCTGCAAATCTAATGTAGAAAACAATTCCGTTCCGGCTAACGTGTCCGAGGTATCATCAATTCTAGGCAATGGGTAACTATCTTTTTTTCGTGACGTCATTAAGTTTTCTATAGTCTACGCAGAATCTGGTACTACCACCTTTCTTTTTCACTAAAACCACAGGTAAGCTCCATGGATTGAAGGTTTAATAACTCCGCTCTTTTCCATCTCGCTAACTAGCTCTCTTACTTCAGTTCGCTTTGCAAGAGGAATGCTTCTAGGTGCCTGTTTTATTGGATTAGCACCGCTGGTGTTGATTGCGTGTTTTACGATTGAAGTTCTACGTTGTTTTTGACCTTTCAAAGCAAATACAGAGGCATATTTACTTAGTAGTTGTTTGGCCTTATTTTTACTAGGCGACGTTAGTTTTTGGGTCCATTATCGCACATGTTCCTCTAGTGATTCTTGGTCCTTAATACTTTTCCTTGCTGCGCCCTGATGCTGCTCGCAATTAATTATTGCTTCAGTTGAAGTACATTGTCCAATCTTGAAGTACTGCGCAAGGACTTTTTCACTACTGGATAAATTTAATATTCTCACGGGAACTAAACTCTTGATAAGTTTTACGAGGGCATTTGCAGTTACGACATCGCCTTTAATTTCTGCTGGCTCCACCACCCACAAACTGTTGTCCTCACATTCTCCATCCATTTGCGCCCATCCTAAAGTTTCCGATTTGGGTGGCAATTTTTCACATTCAAGGGCGATTAATTGATTTCGTATCCAACTTCAAGGGGTTTTTCAACATCACGCCAATTCATAGTTTGCTGACCCATATAAAAACGAAAACTCTGTCCAATCATAAAATCTGCGCCAATGATTACCTCGTCTACAATATCAGCCACTATAAATACGTGATGGACGATTGTATTAGCCATATTTAATTATACTTTTACTTTTCCATAGACTGTGGCAGACTCTCCCGTAGCTGTTCGCAGTCTTACCCCGCTCAGTGGTTCAATAGATTTTTGTATTAAATCAGGCCTTATGATATAATGTGATGCCCCAGTGTCCACAGTAAAAATGCGTTTTCGTCCGTTAATATAACCGCAAGCAGTAAGATTACTGTTACTATGCTGCACAACTGATATAGAAATTGTGGGGCCATCGGATGTGGAAGCTAGCCCATGCACTGCAGCGCTAGCTCTTTCTAGTTTAACAGTGACTCTTGTGATGAATGTCGATGAGCACTTTGGTTGTCTCTTTGTGGCGAAGCAGATCGGGATCGTTTTCTTGGTAACTTGCAGTTTCTTTGAATATGACCAGTCTTACCACAGTTATAGCATTTTACTTTGCTTTTGGTTTGATTTTGTTTGTCGCCCAAAGCTTGCAAAACTGCCTCCTTCATGCTTCACATTTCCTTTAAAATATCTCCTTCGTCCTCAGCAGAGAGATTGAGCTTTCGTACCTTATACGCTTGCGGCCTTGAAATTATCCTGGTGGTTTCTTGGGCTAGGGCACACATGATGAATTCTGTGATGCACATACCGCGAGTTTTACATCAGCATCTCGTATACCATTTACAAATGCTTCGGTCTTAAAGTGGTCTAACAATGGATGACTTTCACCTGGATAAGTAAGCTGCACCAAACGCTTGATTTCTAGTGCGAAATCCTGTAGCGTCTCGTTTGCCTTTTGTACTCTGCCCCGTAATTCCATTCTGAATATTTCTTTTCTGTGTTCACCACCAAACTTACGTTGCAGGGCTACCATAATGTCATCATAATTGTTTCTGCAACTTACTGGTACACTATCTAGAATTTCAGCTGCAGTTCCTTTTAAAGCCAGAATCAACTCTAAGGCTTTTTCTTCATTGTTCCATACATTTTTGTTGGCAACTGTGTCAAACTGGAACTTAAACACATTCAATGGTGAGCTGCCGTCAAAACTTGGAGCTCTTATTCTATTCGAGACTTCTGGAAAAACTCGCACCGCTCCATGCGTCTCGACTTTTCTGCCGAGCTTTCAGACCTTGAAATTCTCAAAAAAAAGACAGGTAAATCAGAATAAATCTAATAAACATATGCATGAAACTTAAAAATGATGTTTATGAAACCTTCATTATAATTTGGTATTGGCTTCGTTTGTATTCAGTAACATGAATAACAATGAAACGAAGGCAACAAAGACTCGATATTTAGGAGACGAGTAAGATGAAGTTAATTTGTTTACTTATACAAGAGAATATGAACACTAACAACTCTGAAGCAAAACAACCATAATAAATGTCGAATAAGTTCATGAAAAAACACATTGATTTAAAAGTCTGTATTGCCAGTTGAAGGAAATGAAAAACATTAGGAAAGATAAAAAAACCAAAATAACCATGAAGTGTAAAAGCAACATGATAATGAAGTACATTAATAACAGAAAAAAATAACAAATAAAAAAAAGACTTTGCTTTTAATGTAAATTAATTGTTTTCAATATAAGTTTTAAAAGAATAGTTAAAAAAAATGTTTTCAAAAAAAAACATTTGCTAACTTCAAAAACATTTTTCAGCAATATGTTTTGCCTGGAAGTACATAAGGAAAATAGTTAGCCAAAAAATTAAAAATGTTTTACAAATAACATATCGTTACCTAAAACGCAAAGGATCTTTCGAACAAAAAATTAAAAATCGACTTTTTTATTAAGTCTGATGTATTGCATCAACTCAAATGACCACAAAATAACTTGGTATATTTCGACCAAAATTTGCGATTTTATTTACCAAAAACAAAAGGCCCTAAAAAGATAACGCGAAAAATGCTAAAAGGACTAACTAACCATTTGCACAATATGCAACATTGCTAATTATCAAAACAACTGGTAGGTTTTACAAGAAAAATAGAAGAAAAATGTATTATAAACATTTTAATGCAATTTATAAATTTATCATATTAAATAGCTTTTGCTTCTCCTGTAAAACTTTCAAAATGTTAGATAGGGCCTTTTGCGTTTTAGGTAACGATATATTATTGTAAAGGTAACAAAAGAAAACAAAATAACATGCATTTACTAAAGTGGCAACATTGCTGAGTTGAGTATTTATAAAAAAAATGAGAGATAGGGAAAACTGTCAAACAAAAACAGTTGTATTGAACAACGTCTTTGTGTTTGCCATATGGAACAATCTGGTTTGCTAGTAGCTTGAATAAAACCACAGCTTCTTCAGTAATCTGAATTTTATTTGAATACGAACTTCATTGGACAAACATTTCAGTATGTTTATGAATGAAGTAATTCATGCAGCCCTTTAATAGCTTATAAGTCCGCATGTGGTCATAACTCAAGAGGTTTCAACAGATCTAGTACCTTGCGACCACTTTCTGTATCATTCATATAAAATGATGTCCCTAAAAGTTTGACTAAGATGAAGTATTGAAA
This sequence comes from Pollenia amentaria, assembly GCA_943735925.1. Lineage (NCBI taxonomy): Eukaryota > Metazoa > Arthropoda > Insecta > Diptera > Polleniidae > Pollenia > Pollenia amentaria. Next base: position 130,324,061 of record OX031007.1, on the reverse strand, counting down.
AGTTTTTAATAAGTTATTTTCTTCATTTCTGCTACCATTCTGTGCTTCAATGTTACATAATAATGGATTATAATAAAGTTCGATTAAGCCTTTAAAAGGCATAAAATCAAAAATGTCGTAAAAACTTTAATAACAAAATTATAATGTAAAAACTGCACAATTCACAAGAACTTATTTTTTAAACAAGCAAAAAAAAATGCACTTTTGACAACGCTGATCAAGCAACAACATACAGAACCCGCATGTGCGACTGCTCATGCGAGACTGAATTGATTTAATTTTTTTCTTCCATACGTCTGTTTAAGTACGTGTAAAAAAGAGATTATCAAAGCGCACATGAGATTTACAAACAGAAAACTTAAGAAGTTATGCGCTGTGATATGGAATTGAACTCGCACATCACATTAAACACTTTTTACAAACATAACGATGATATTGTAGTCTCCCTAATTATTTTAACTTAAACTCCAAATTTTGTTTATATAGTGTAAAATTCTGTATTTGCTTGACTTAAATTATAACAGTCATACATTTTAATTGCTGCAGGTTTTGGCATCAATATTTCATTAACTTTATTTGCTGGAATATCTAAGCAGTGATTTATATTTGCTTTTAAATTATTTAAATAGAAAATGATTGTAGATTCTGAATTTTTTGACTCAATTTTTCGCACTATATCGTTTTGACTTGAAGGAAAGTTGTTTTCTATATCGGAACGGAAACCAGAAGGTAAATTTGCCTCCATTATTATCAAATTATTTGCATCGTTCTGCATGTTCGAATCAGATTGATAAGTGAAACACACTTGCAAATCAATATCTTTCTCATTTTTAAGTACTGCCTTAGGTTTGATATCAAAATAACGAATTTCTGGCACATTAACAACGTTGCATTCGTAACTGAGTTGCACCAAAGCCGCCCCGATACCTTCTATTTGGAATTTAACATGACGTGTGGTTTTTGGCAACTAGAAAGAGGAGATGACTTGCAATTACTTTAAAAAGGAACTAATTTTAATTCTCAATTTATACCTCACGTTTCTGCAGATCCAAAATATTGTTCGAGTTCAAAAAGAACTCATCACTTGACATTTCATTGTCTTCCTCGTCTATGGCACTGTAAGATATTTTTAAATTTACATTTTTAAAATTTCGATATTTTTCCGAGAATTTTACTAAGGCCTCCATGCCCACTACTGTATCGTAGGTAGAGGTAAAACCACCCTTAGCATTCCGCTGTTCTATCAGCCATTTCAAAATTGAGCTGTGATCCCCGGGAGTATCTAGCAGAGTTAATGCCGCATATGCTGTTACTTCTACATCATTTGCTATATTTTGGTCGTTTGTTGGCCACCATTTCAGTCCATTAAATTCTTTGCTACTCGATTTGATTTGATTTATAAGAATATTGGACTTTTGATGTTTGGAATGTATTAAAACGGATGCTATTAGGCATAATGCACGAGTGTCACTGACCTTATCCAAATTTGAATTCAAAAATTCTACGCCATTTTTGATAGTTTTTTCATATTTGGAAGCATATTTCTGAAACAAATAATAATGACATGAAACTAGTATTTTCAATAATGCTGCATGCATTTACTAAAGCCTCTTTACTACATACCTGATCCTCCAAAAAAGCCAGTAAAATAAAAGCTGTTAGTCCATATTTATTATTATGACTTGGATTTTGTGCATACCCTGTATAAGGAAACTCTCCGTTGGGTGTTTGCTGCTGCGCCAAGTACTCCAAGTCAGTTTCAATAACTTTTGCCTCGATATCTAAAAACTTTGAGGCTTTAATAAAAAATCGCACTACATAAGCGGAAAGCCAAGTACTTGGCTCTTCATCGACACCCCGACCAAAAACACTGTATCCACCATTTTCATGACGAAAGGACAACTGTTGTTGGTATGAAACCTCAATTGAAGAATGTAATTCTTCCACCAACTGCTTCTCTTCAAGCAACTTATCATTAGCCTTAAGATATTGCAAAGTTAAAACACAAGGCGCAAAGTTCACCATATTTTGCTCGCCACTGCCGGTTGGCATTTCTGTTAGATCTTGCAAATTTGCCACTGTTGGCACTAAGTAATGGCCGCCTACGGAGAATGTTATATACTCTGAGTCAGGTACACTTCCTATTTGCTGTTCGATGCTAAACTTTGAGGTTATTGTCTCACCTTCTGGTATACTTAAATACGTGGACTGGCTGTTTTGTTTGGGCACACCTTCTAATTCTACTTTAAGTTTCTGCAAAACAGCATCGGAAGACAAAGAACTTTCGGCAGTTACACTGATACTTATTTCTCCCCCTAATAGGGGGTATATAAGAAAATTCACCGTTTTGGCTTTATCTGCCGGTATGCTCACATGTCTTATTTGTTGTTGATCATCGCTCGATTTTTGGAAACCTTCGGAATTTGATTCCATAAAGAAGAATTCTTCAGCATAATTCTGCAGAACCACAGCCGTTTCTAAGGTCTGATTGTGATAATTGAAAATTGTTACTGGAACTGTTACAATTTCACCGCGTTTAACAGAAAATGGTAGATTAATGGATATAAAGAATGGTGTTATCGTGGTGATATCCGTGGGACTGTTGACTATTCCAAAACCAGTTACATGATTGTTAGAAAATGCTGTTATACGCCAAGTGGTTATGGCATCGGGTATTTGTAGAGTTATTTCGGTCTCGTTTGCATCGCTGAAAGTTAAATTATATTTCATTAATCCGTAAAACTAAAATTTTACAAGCTAAAAATCTGCCAGCAAAATTATGTGATAAACAGGCTCTCACTCTTGATATCCCTGGTAGAAGTTTTTTTTTTGAGTTTTAGCAAGTTTTCGATAGTAACCTACACATGCAAACTTAAGATTCTTTATCTTTTACTATTTAATGTAGTTCCTAGTTTAGTTTAAACCTTAACCCTTTCATGGACTTGTTGTATGTGTACAACATTACATTTTGAAGCATTTCTCATTTCTATCGGTACATTTTTGCAAAATAATTTATTACAAATAAAAAGTAAGAGTTTTATATTCGGCTATGCCGATTCATATATACTTTTCTCCATGATGCGATTGGAACAAAAAATAACATAAATATCGTTCTTTAGATATAAATAATTTATTTTGTGATACGCCCACTTCTTCAATCCCTTCCATATTTTGTCGGATGTTGAGTATTAATAACCAAGATCAGTGTGGCCATTTTTGCAGCTAAATTTAGCATTAAAAATTTATATTTAGCTGCAAAATTTTTATTTAGCACTTGGCATTTTATTTAGCATTTTTAAAAAATGCTTTAAGTTTTTTAGCATTATTTATTTTAAAAATGTGGACGAATAGTTCTATTGATTTTACTTACATTTTTTTTTATAAATTATAATAAATTTTGACTTAAAACAGTTGTACCTAAAATAATTTCGTATGAAAAAGGATAATTCTTATGTTAAGAAATATCTTACCTGTCTTGTTAAAAAAATAGAATATTCAGGGAATATTAGAAATACCCTTATTATATTGATTGTTAATATTTTTTGCACTTTAATTTACAATATAAAAGTACAAGAAAATTTAACTTTGTAAATAAATCGTTTTAATTAAGCATATCAGGAGTCTGCGGGCCCCTAAATTTAAAATTTAATCTTAACTACCTGTGCTTCATATTTATGCGTATCAGATGTTTTACCAAAATCTATCAACTTGTTTTATTGTATTAGTTACGCATATTTCTAATGTAAAAACACTGTAAAGAATTTTCTAGTACAAATGAATGTTAAAATTGTTATACATAATTGTATAACATAATAGTGTTTAGATTACTGTCAACCCATAAAGTATGCTTTAGTTTTTTGATGTATAATAGCTTAATTTAAATTCAGCCATAGTGTTAATGTATAATGATATTTAACTTTTTTTATTTTCCGCGAGTCGGGTTTATATGGTCAATTATGGACCGATCTTCATGAAATTGAACAGTATGATTTGTAGTCGTATAAAGCGAATTAAATGATATGTTAAATTAAATGACATGAAGATATGTAAACCAGACTTTAATTTAAATGATCTTAATCAAGTGATTATAAATTCTTATAATGCTCCGACCGACCAACAGAAGTAAACAATTAAGCTTAAAAATAAGTGGTTCGATGTGCAATGTAAAATCGATAGAGAGAAATCTTTTAATGCATTAAAATCCTTCAGAAGTTTGCACAGAGAAGAAGACCAACAAAAATATTCAAATGAAAAACATAAATTCCAAGTGTTATTTAAAAAAAAAAAGAAAATTATTACAAAGATAAAGAACAAAAGTTAATTTGGGTAAAAGATAGTAAACAATGGTGGCAACTTGCAAAATAAATAAGACATCAACATATTAATATTGGCAATCAAATTAGTGCGGTTAGTTTTAGAGAATATTTCAAGTCGCTGCTTAACACCATAATAAGAGCATCTAGTATTGAGTATGCTGCTATTCTAATTTTTGATAATGATCTAGATTAACCATTTACATTACAAGAAATTAAGTGTACACTTGCGAAGGTCAAGGCAAACAAAGCATCGGGGGAAGATAGAATTCCTTACGAGTTTTTCATGAATGCTAGCGATGACTACTTAATTGCTCTTGCGGATGTTTACACGAGAATATTAGATGGTAAGGCTTCAGTTGAGATGTTTGAACGAAGTGTAGCATTACCTATTTATAAAAAAGGCAATGTTAATGAACCATGCAATTATAGGGGTATTTCCTTTATGAATTGCATAGCAAAGATAATGATGGGTGCAATACAGGAACGTTTAACGCAATGGACTAGTAAACATCAAGCTGTAGATGAGTTTCAAGCCGGTTTTCGTAAAGGATACTCTACCATCGAAAACGTGCATAATCTTGCAGCAATTATTAATATAAAGTTTAGTGAGAAGAAAAAAGTATACGCGTTTTTTGTGGATTTCCGAGCAGCGTTCGATCGCATACCCAGAAATCTATTAGTTTACAAATTGCATCAGATTGGAATATCGTCAAAAATTTAAACATTTATTGAAAACGTATACAAGAACACAAAGTCTGCAATATGGACTGGGTCTGAACTGTCTGATTACTTTGAAACTAAGTCAGGGGTCAAACAAGGCTGCCTGTTGTCACCGCTGCTATTTGCATTATATATGGATGATCTGCACGACCAATTAAAAGGAGGGTTGTTAATAGATAACATGAATATTAGGGTACTAATGTGTGCGGATGACATTGTTATGTTAGCCGATAATGCAATTGTTCTACAACAGGTGATAAAGAAGCTGGAAGTTTATTGTAATACATGGGGAATGGAAGTTAATCTGACAAAGTCAGAGATAATGATATTCAGGAAAGGAGGACGTGCTGCAGTAAATGAAAGGTGGAAATTCAATGGAGTAGAAGTTAAAATAGTTAATGAGTACAAATATTTAGGTGTTCTATTAACACCAAAAATGTATTTTACGAAGCACATATGGTTAAAAAAATTAAGCTGCAAAACTTGGAATAAACATTACGTGGAAAAGCTTTATTAGCAAAAGAGATGTGTCACTGAGAGCAAAGTGCACAGATATGGGGCTACACGTGGTTCGATTAAGTAGACAAACTTCAAAGGTTCTTTACAAAAAGGGTTTGAAACTTCCAGAAAGTACCCCAAATTATGTTATAGCCTTGGAAACGAATCAGGAGGAAGCTCATAAATAAACTTACAGTCTTCACTTGCAATATATCTCTAACACACGTTTTGAATATAACAAAACTTATAGTAGCTAAAAGAATATACTGGTGCAAAGACTTTATTGAACGTTCACATGAATACGAATTAACAGCCTGTTTTTGTAAAACACAAGTGTTCTCACTTGAAGTTTTCGTATTAAAACGAAAACGTTTTAAATTTGGTTTTTAAAAAACATTTAAAAGCTTTCGTCTATTCATGTCTGACATAAATAGAGCTTTTTTCTATCGTTTAGTCTCGTTATTGCCAATGCGTTTATTTTTATACCTTTTCATGCTTTTTTGCATTTAAGGATTTTGTGTTCAAGGTTAACCATGGCTTTTGTTTACAAAAATAAATTATAAATTTAAAAAACAAAAACTACTATAAAAAATGTTAGTAAATTGGTAAAAACTAAATTTGTTGAATTAAAATGTTTACAAAAATTGTAATAAATAAACGCAATATATGAAGACGATATTTTGCTACATATTAACATATAGAAATGGTGAAGGTATTTGCGTGATAGCACAACTTTTTTAAAACATACGGAAGAACTTTTATACACACTTACATACATACATACTTATTAGGGAGATCGATTATTCGACTTTTTTCAATAACCGGTTTTCGAATATTACGAATAGTTGCTATTTTAAAAAACCCGGTTTTCGGTTAAACAATTTTTAAATAACCGGTTAACCGGTTTTAATTCGAATACTTAAAAACACAAAAATCAAATAAGTTTCTAAAATAAAGCGTTAATGTGAATAAAATCAAATAATTTGCAAAGGTAAGGAACCAACAAAATACATATATGAGTCATTCCATGTCAGACCGAACACCTTTTTTACACCACCTCTTCCGATTTTCTTTTAATTTGCCAGACGTATTAAACATAAAAAAATATTTTACACGTGTTTCGGGAAAAAAATTAAAAATTTTTTTTTAAAAAGTTATTTGCATTTGAAAATCGTCAAAATCTTGAAAAATCTTCCGACATGACAACGTTTAAACTAATGTTTTTATAAAACTAGTGAATGGATTTTGAAGTTCAATACCTTATTTTAAAGGTATTTGAACCTTAAAAAAAATATTATTTTTTATAAATTAATTTTTTTTTTATTATTAAAATTTGGTTTTTTTACTTAATTTCTGTTTTCCACAATCTTCGAACAAGTCGAAAAATCTGAAAAAAATATTTTCTTAAAGGTTAATATATTCTTAACATTCCCTCAAAATTTCAGAGTGGAGGTCGAATGGATTCTATTTTTTTACGACTTTTTTCCATTGCAGCACCACAAAAAAATTACATTTTGTCAGGGTTCAGAAATATTCATACATGAATTCTAAAATTCCAACATTCATGATAAATTGTCATGAATAATGCTTGCAAAATTTTTTGTTTTATTCTCACACTGTAAAATGAATAGCTAAGAATTTTTTTATTTTTAAGCACATGAATAGTTTTGTTTTTTATTTTCCAGTTTGTACATATGCACGTATGTGAATAAAGAAAAGTACAAAATTGTAAAAACTAAAATATGAGAGGCTAATCGTTGCTGTCATTTATGTTTATAATAAAAAGAGTTCCTCTCTGTTGTGTTTTGCTTTATTCGTGTTTAAAAACACAAAATATCGCTTGCTTCATTTGTTCTTGTTTAATAGTATTTGTTGTAGCCTTGATTTGTACATGATAAAAATGTTTTTTTTAAGCGTCGTTTATTCGTGGTTTTTTCATACATTAAGAAAATAAAAACACTTGCAACTTTATTTTGAACAATTGTAAATATAACAACAGTACAAATTTTCAATGAATTACTTATTATAAAAGTGTTGTGTTATTTTTTTTTTAAAACTTTAATAAAAAAAAATATAAAATAAATCATACCTATTTTTTTGTTTTTTTTTATGAGCAGTATTTTCACTTAAAAAATTTTTTTTTTATAAAATTTTCACTTCAAAAAAAAAAAGACATAAAAAAACTAACCGTGCCACTAATTGTTGAAAATTTGTTTTTTTTTTCAACGTTCATAAATATTTATGTATGAATAGTAAAATTCAAACATTTATAATAAATAATTTGTCTTATCTCATGTTTTTTGTAGAAACAACACAAGAATGATATAAACACAGATTACGCATTGCGCATGTTTTTTATTATTTACAAAATTTAACTGTTTAATATTAAGTCACATCAGCACATTATACACATGTTTGTTTAGTTGTGTTTCTACATTTAATTTTTAAAAGCTGAATGAGCTATTTTGGTGTCTTTAATTCATGGAAACAAAAAACAATACAAATATAAGAACAAATAAAGCAAGAGATTTTTTGTGTTTTTAAACACGAATAAAGCAAAACACAACAGAGATTATGATGTGAATAGCAAGTGTATACCTATTTGGAAGTATGTATAAGAATGCAAGATGAGCAAAAGAAGTTAAAAAAAAAAAATCTCTCATGTACAAATGTAAGAAAAAATAAATCTCTATTATTATCTCATGTGTTTTGTAGAAACGAAAAATAATGAAAATACTTTTATACAAGAACGAATAAAGCAAAATTTTTTTTGTGTTTTTAAGCACGAATAAAACAGCACACAACAGTGTATAAAATTTTTTATTCCTACCCATGAGTGAATAGTGAGTGAATATTTGGAACTCTGCATTTTGTATATAAACATTTTATTTTCAAGCATGTTAACGAAAATGTCAACGCTTGTACATATGTATGTGTGTGTGTATTCAAAAACACACAAAATTTGATACCTAAGTAAATATTTAATCAAAATTCATATTGTTCTGGAGATTTGTTTGTTTTGCTTTTACTATTTTGCCGTTAGAAAAAAAAATTTTTACTTCTCAGATGGTGCAAGTGCTCAATATAAAAACAAGAAAAATTTTGTCAATCTTGCATTTCACGAAGATGATTTCGCTATAAAAGCAGAGTGGCACTTCTTTGCAACTTCGCACGGAAAGGGCCCTTGCGATGGGCTTGGAGGCACAATTAAAAGATTAGCAGCCCGAGCCAGTTTGACCAATATTGACAATCCAATCAATACCCCGACTACTTTTTATCAATGGGTTAAACAAAATGTTAAAAACATAAGTTACGAATTTTTTAGTACGGAACAATATAATGAGCAGGAGAAAAAACTTAAAGAACGGTTTACTAAAGCAAAAATGATACCAGGTACCTACTTTAGGCTACCATGCGTTTATTCCGTACCAAGAGAGACAAATTAAAGTTCACACTACATCATTTGCAGCTGATTTTTTTATAAAAAATGTATATAAAAATTAAAATTGCTTATAATTTAACTTTTAGTTATGTATTAAAAAAAAATACACTTTTTTACTTTCAAACCGCTTGCTGAATTTCAATATTTTTATAAAAAATTCGGGCTTGCTTAACCCAAAAACCTTAATTTTATAATTATAATTATAATTTTATTAAATTTTTTAAAGAAACGAACTGAGTGTACCATAAAAATATTGAAACATGTGAATTCGTTATTACTAATGGGTAGTTAGGTATTATATTACGAGTAAGTGGTTACATTTTAGTTATAAAGAAATACGAGGGTAAGGAGTTTAACTTATTACCAGGTAACGTGTTCCGTAATACCAACCTATTACCGAGTTTTTGCTGGGATTTACTTAAGTATCAAATTTTTTGTGTTTTTGAATACATACACACATACATACATGCGTTGACATTTTCGTTAACATGCTTGAAAATAAAATGTTTATATACAAAATGTAATTTTTTTGTGGTGCTGCAATGGAAAAAAAATCGTAAAAAAATAGAATCCATTCGACCTCCACTCTGAAATTTTAAGGGAATGTTAAGAATATATTAACCTTTAAGAAAATATTTTTTTCAGATTTTTCGACTTGTTCGAAGATTGTGGAAAACAGAAATTAAGTAAAAAACCCAAATTTTAATAATAAAAAAAAATTAATTTATAAAAAGAAGGTTCAAATACCTTTAAAATAAGGTATTGAACTTCAAAATCCATTCACTAGTTTTATAAAAACATTAGTTTAAACGTTGTCATGTCGGAAGATTTTTCACGATTTTGACGACTTTCAAATGCAAATAACTTTTTAAAAAAAAATTTTTAATTTTTTTCCCGAAACACGTGTAAAATATTTTTTAATGAAGACTTCGTTCTCAAATTTTGAAAGACATCGGAGACATCAAAGTCAATTTTTACCAAAAATCGTACGGTTTGACATGGAATGACTCATATATGACTTAGATCAGACCTAACAAATATTTTACGATAAAATCCAAGAAAAGTGGGACCAGTAAATTGGTCAAACTTTAGCTAAATTTTGAAAATTTTTTTATTGATTTACTAAACTTTATTTGTAAGAAGATATTTGTATAATGTAATTTAGAAACGGTTGAATGATATTTGATCTAGACAACCGTTTTGCAAAAGCAAATAAATTATAGGAATTTTATAAAGTTATTATTTGAAATATTCTCTAAAATTTATTTTGGATGAGTTTTAATTTGTTGGTGGTTAAGCATGTCTATATAAATCAACCATATTTTTCAAAAGTTGCAAACAAAACCTCTTAGCCAGGATTATCTATTTCAAATTATTTTGTTTCAGCAATATAGAAACGAATAGTGAACTGAACATTCTTTTTGTGTAAAATATTTGTCAATTCGTCGACTACAATTTAAAACATTCCATGACATTGTTTGATTTCTTAAATTTTGTTTTTTAGTTCTAGGTGGTTTAATAAATAAAACTGGTAGATATTTTTCCCATAACGTTGATTCCGCCGGAATGTTATAGTTTTCAGCATGTAGAGGTGCCTGAACTACTTAAGAGTTTTTAGTGCCTTAACGGGCATTTCGTCCTCGGCAACACAATGGGTTAATATTTCACCCAATTAATCATTTTTTGCATCGTATTTTAGTAAAGTATTATTTGTCGTCTCCTTATAACTATTCGAACGGAGTTAAGTTTCATTTGAATCACATTAATGTCAAGGTGATTAATAAGTCGTGACATGGAAGAATCTTTGTAACTTATCATTTTTGGGCACTTCAAGCACTTAACTTTGTCTTTTTAATCGCGTTCGAAAAATATCTAGAGAGAACCTTTATATAAAAATATATTTAATATTTAGAATACTTTTGCACAAATTACTATTTACTTTTTAACTGCACACGTGTTTGTAGTAATTTGAATAGTTTTTGGCAGAACACACTTTTACACTTTTATAAGCGATTTGTATTTACAGTGTTCATAATGTTTTTTGACCTTTGTTACATTTTGTTTTGACATTCTTCATAAAAAGTTTAAGTTTGGCCAATAATTAATTAGAAAATACTTAAATTACGGGTACATCTACAAGAGTAAGGAAAATGTATATATATTACACATTACTAAAATAACCGGTTTATTATACCAAAATAACCGGTTTATTCGATATTCGAAAAATTGACATTTTAAAATAACCGACTTGGGCAAAGCTAAAATAACCGGTTAAAACCGGTCGAATAATAACCGTTCGATCTCCCTAATACTTATGTAAATACTTGTTTCTAGAATTTTTTGAATCTGTTAATACATATTTATGTAATTAGTAGCATTTAACCAGCTACTTTATTAACGTCTCCTCTTCTTTCGTAAGCATATTTTTATGCCAATGTTTATTTTTCTAGGTTTTAACTTGTTTAAATGCTAGCATTTAATTCGCTACTTTGTCGGGTCCTTTTTTTATGATCATATTTGTGTGCCAAAGGTACGAATTATGGGAATCCCCGCGTAATGTGCATAAGAAAAACATGAGTGTTATGGTAGGAATTAAAGGCAGGCCGATAAAGATGTTTCTACACAAAAGAGAAATAATTTTACGTCACAATTTTTCTAATACATACTAGTATTTATGCGCTATAGCAACCCTTATTCTGTACAGTGTTGAAAATATTTCAGCGTTGATGGTTAAAAAATTCTGATATTTAAATTATTGGCAATTCCTGTCATTAACATTTTATAGCATGAGTAAATTATTTAAAAAATCACACATCTTTTTCAACTAGATCAATAACTGAGTATAAGTTTTGCTAATGTAATTTAGACTTTTTCCCGCACGTATAAAAAATATACCTAAATATACTTAAATAGTAATGTACTTGAATCAACTATTTCTCATAAAATAAATTAAAATCTACTTTTTCATATTGATCTGCAAAATATTGCATCGCCAATTTCGAAGAATTTTTATATTGGAAAATATTAGAAATTTTTTTTAATTTTTTATGCCGAAATATTTTGGAGTCGGAGGCGCGCGTTTTTTTGGGTACTGCGACTCCGACTCTGGTACAAAATCCTCAACTCCGACTCCACAGCCCTGGTTTAAACTACCAATACATCCCATATGAATTTTAAAACATTTATCGTTGTGCTGCCACATGTTATTTCTTAAACTTCATATAATACAAGGACACTGATTTACAGTTGTTGAGTTTTAACTACATACGAGTATAAATTTAAGTTTAGTTCAACAAAGCCAGAATTTAAACACTCACTGATAAATTAGCCATAAAGATTCCATTTTGATACTAAAGCTGCGAAAATTAAAAAAAATAATTTTCGAAAAGGTCTCCTCTCCGGAAACTGTAATGGTAATTTTCGTCTTCAAATATTACTTGAAATAATTTTTGTTTTTACTGTTATAACCAATGCAGATTCTTACAACTTTAGGAAAAACTCTGCTACAAAAAGTCAAATGGTGAAGAAGGTATTCAGTTGTTGGTATTTTTGTACCTAAGCCCTTTTCGAAATAAATGATTCAATTATTTTTGGTGTTACCAATTATGCCTAAAGGCCGTAAAATATTCTAATTTAGATGGGTAAAACAATTGATATAGCCGAACACAGAACTTCTAATAGTATTCACTTACATTTCATAATTTTCAAATATCCAAGTTTCCGGAAATTTTTTTCGAAACCGCAATATCTCTGGAAGGTTCGGTCTAGGACCTAGAACAGCTGTAAAAACAAATATTATTGCAACTCCCGTAATAAGACCAAACTAAACTTACGTATTTTCAATTTAAATGGATAATGCGCATTTGTAAACGTTACCAGACCGGAGACTATACCGGGGTAGACTGCCGCTGATATGATAGAGTATGACTTTTCGAAATACAAGTCGTCAAGTATTTCACCTTTTTTTAGATCGTACGATTTATCTAGCAAAAACACACCTAAATCCACTGCCAATATACTCACAAAAGATTTGGGCTGGGCGTTTACAGTAATTGTTACATCATTCCCTGGTTTCGTTTGTTTGGGTGCTGAGAGTGCGATCTGCAGAAAAAAAACGTTAGTCTAAATAATATTAATTTTAGTTACTACATACCTGATTTTCAAATTCGTACGGAAATCTTAAAACCATTTCTTCATAACGTAAATTGCCTTTGTGAACGTAATAAACGTAGATGAAAGATTCGGGTATCATTTCAATTGAGGGTGTTATATTGATGACGTAGGATTTTTTGTTAGGCGGTATCCTTATGTATTCCGTTTTGATAAGACTAGCATGACCCATTACGATGTACTTAAGATAAGGTATGTCTACAATAGAACTGACCTCAATAAGAACTGGTTTTCCGAGTTTAAGTCTGGAATCAACCAAATTCAATCGGCAATAGTATTCTCTATTGTTCAACATCAATCTTTCGCTAGTAAATATATTGGGAAAACTACCTTTTGAGTCCTTAAATTGAAATTTATGGTCCGCTTTTGCATTATGTTCGAACTCAAATGTTGCTAAACCTTTTTCATTTAAAAACGCTTCATATATTTGATCACCATGTGTCATGGTAACTGGCGTTTTGCGATCCAAAACTGGAGCTCCAGTCCAATGTTTTACATAAACATTCATACGATATGGTTTATTATTTTCAAATTCTATTTCTTCGTAAGGGATTATTAAATCATATCGCTGTTTTCGTAATTCAATAAATTGTTCTTCTGATTCAGTTACACCCGTATACATTTCGGTTAAACTTGCCTTTATGGTTAGGCCATTAGATTTATCTATGTCCTTTATATTTTTGATGTTAAAATCAACAAATCCTAAATTTTGTATGTTCACTTGTTTGGTTTGAAATAGAATAGTTTTGTAACTATCCCACAACTGGATTGTTGCATTGCCCTCCACATATTTGTCAAAGGTATATTTGCCATAGATGACAACTTTTAAAAAGCCATCTTCCAGTACAATATTTGAAGGAGCTTTTATGTTAACACTAAATTTTGGCAGTATATAATTGGCAATCTTAATTCGTTTATAGTTTGAGTAATCGTATGTCCCATCAATTGTAACGTTAATTTTCCAAACTCCTAAAACTGGGTACTTGGATAACTGGAATTTACTTGTGTAAACACCGTGAGTGAAGGAAACGTCTTTAAATTGTTTTACACGATTGCCATTGTTATCCTTAAAATACATAAAATATAAAAATAGTTTGATATTATCCATACGGAATACCTTGTTACAACCACCATTGAAGCAAAAGCGAGTTAAATATCACATCGGGATTATGAATAGCGATTGCATACATATTGAATACGGATCTTTTTCTAAAAAACTTCGATGTAAGTGGTATATAGTATAGTTTTTTACGCAAACGGTGAAATACAGTTAGTTTGTATTGGAAAGCTTATATAATTGTAAGAAATATTCAGATCAAACTTTAGTTTTTTTCATCAGTTTTTTCCGCTATTTAGGAGTTTATTTACCGAATGGCTTTATTTTTTGTGTTAAATGGCTATCATGTGAGGCTGTCGTTGCTGACAATGATCTAAAGTATTGGATCTAAGGGGAGTGCAAAGCTAAAAATAATTCAATTATTTAAAAAGAGTTTTCAAAATTACTTTAAAGAGCAAACAAATTTCATGAAGAATAGTAAAAGTGCTATCTATATTCGGTTGAGCCGAATGGAGCCGAAAATCCTTATTCCAAGAGAATATTTGTTTGGCCGCTTTGTAAAATAATAGATCGATCCGCTGACCTTGAATTAGGGTTGCCGGTTTTGAAATCAGAGAAATCCGGCTCAAACCCATTTTTTGCCACCGGCCGATTTTTCGACCAGTACCTTTATTAACGAATATCTTTAAAGTTTACTATAATTTTTTTAATGTGTTTTTACAAAAATATAATCTAGAATAATTTTTAATCTATTAGTAATAAATTAATTTTCTTAAGACTTTATAAAATATATTGGTTAGATGATAAAAAAAAGCCCATTTTTAACACTTTTTTCCAATTAAAAAATTTTTTCAATCCAAAGAATATTCAATTTTTGGTTTTTCAATATTTTTAAAGCCTAAATAGTACGTACGATAAGCTCTTTCAGTCTTATGAAATTGGTTCTTTACTTAATGAAATATATATAATAACAATTTCGGATTTTACTAGCTCGCCTTTACATATACATATATCCAATTAATAATGGAAAGCCATACATATGTTAGACCTAAGTCGATATAAGTATGTATGTACTTGTAAGTATTACACTATCATTGCATTTTCCTTTTTTTAATACATATCGAGACATAACCGCAAAAAAGCATTAGCGGCAACATTTTCAATTTAATTTTTTTTTAATAAATGAATTTATTGGCAACACTTGCATCATCTCATGGTCACTGAAGGTACCGTTACGATTTTATAGCTAAAACAATTTTAGTTCCATACAAAATTTTTATGAAATAGAATAAAAAAATAAAACCTACTCCTGTAATATTTTGTTTTTGTCGCTTGAGCTTTTTTTGCGGTTATAGTTGACAAGTTTTCTGACTTATAAATGCCCATTATCTTTTGTGGTCGAAAAATCGACCCCTGACAATCGGTTCAGATCATCTAAAAGGTATTTACATCTATTAGATAAAAGTCGCTAAGATAAAACATATTGTTTTGTCATCCTATTGGATAGTAGTTTAGACACAAAAAGTTTCTACAAGATCGGTCAAAAAGTTTAGAGGGGGGCTAAAATTTGACATCTTGCCCAAACAGGTGTTTTTTCTCATCCATGTAACTTATTATCTATTGGTGTAAGCTAAATTTGTCCCAAACAAATTAGATAGCTTTTTCTTCAATCTTTCGAAAAGATTTTTTTTTGTTTTTTTAAATTTTAAACCATTTTTTTTTTAATTTTGAAGCGGGTACTTTTTTTATTTTTTTTTTCGCTCAAACGAAAGCTTAGGTCTTTTCCTTTAAGGTAGTTCTGGTCGCTTTTTGGGCCGCGAGTGGGTTATGTATCAAAAAAAAATAATTTCTAAGTCAAGACGAGAATTTTTAATTTTTTAGCATATGCACTATTTTGAATTTTTTCCTATTTGTGTGTAAGTGTTTCAAAAATCTTAATAATAAAACTTATGCTGATAAACTAGACAAATTAACCTTTCCGACGGTATATAACATACCTAACTAGCATTTCATACCCTCGATACTGTAATACCCACAATATGTTAATCCCAGGAATAAAATCAATTTTTTTCTATACAGATGTTGACAAATTAAATTTTTTTATTTATTTGTAATAATAATTAAATTAATATAAAATACTTATAATAAAAACAAAAAGATAAATAATCTAAAAATTTTAATCTTAATCTCATAAGATCATTTAATAATTTTTTTTTGTTTTTCTTAATTTTTTTATATTAATTATTTTTTTGTCGATTGAAGACTTAAGTTATACATTACCCAATCGCTGCCCAAATAGCGACCAGAACTTAAAAGAAAAGACATAAGCTATCTTTTATGCAAAAAAAAAAAAAAAAAAAAATTACCCGCTTCAAAAAAATAAAAAATTAGTTTTAAATTAAAAAAAAATTTAAAAACATTTAAAAAACAAAAAAAAATATTTTCGAAAGCTTGAATAAATAGTTATCTACAGCCGTATTCATAGCGAAAATTTGGCATGAAGTCAGCACAAAGTTTATTTATAATACACTTACCAAACTCTGGCTAACGATTTGCTAAACTCTTGTCAACAAGCTGCCAAACGTTTGCCAACTTGTGATAAAAAGCTGTTTTATGTTGAATAATTTTGTTTCTTTTTTTTAATACACTGTTTTTTTTTTATCTTAGAGTCCTTTTTTAAATATATTTTAATTAAAAAACATTTCAAATTTTTATATAAACAGGGAAAATAAAAAAAATTAAATTAAATGACAAAACCAGCGATGATTAATGCAAAACGTGTTGCATTTTTGAGTATTATAATGTGGCATCATTAATATTCAGAGTTGATTTATTAAAAGTTAACAAACGGATAAAATTTGTTATTAATAAACTCTATGCTAACAAGCTGCTAAGCTTAATCGGCATTCTAGTTAGCAGCTCGTTGTACGTAGTGTACAAACTGTGGCTAACTTTTTGTTATGAATACGGCTGCTAATTTGTTTGGGACAAATTTTGCTAACACCAATAGATAATAAGTTACATAAATGAGAATAACATCTGTTTGGCCAAAATGTGACCCCCTCTAGCTCAGAAACTTTTTGACCGATCTTGTGTCTAAATTACTATCTAATAGGACTTCTTGGTGCAAATTTCATCCAAATCGGAAGACATCGATTTCAAAAGTTGGATCACTTGACATGAAATCCCCCATATATACATATATATATATATGTATATTATTCTTATTTCCCCTTTTTTTTTGATATTTGCTCGATTGTTTTCAATAATAACTATTACTATATCATAATTTCCAAGGCGAATTCATTTTCAGGTGCCGTTGAAAACACAGCTGTGCTACTTTTTTCTTGCATAATTGGGTAGAGAAATGTCAAAAATTGTTAATGTTTACATAGTAAACGGAAGTTATTGAAAACTCAATTTTTTTTTTTTTTTTTTTTTTTTTTTTTTTTTTATTTCTCACAATACTATAACCTAGCCTTTAAAGGCCATAATCGGTTACAAATTTCTACTAATAATTATAAATAAATTAATATATGAACCTATGTATGTGTATATAAAAATTAAAGTGTGCATAATTACAAAAAGGTAAGATAGCTTAATAATAATGTAAATGTAAGAATACTAGCTATGAAAAATCCCAAAACGAACAATTCCGAAAATTATATGTAAATCTCATATTTATCTACACATATGAATACATTTCCAATAGTTAAATCTATGCAGAAAAACTATAAAGCAGATATTTGTTAACTGTCAAAGTATAAATAAGCATTAATTTTATATTCATAAAAAAAATACTACACAACAAACTTCACCAATTAAATATTTAAATATCATGAATATAATAACTAACGCATATATGATCATATAAATATACAACAGTTATATAGAAGAATGATTTCTTGAAAGTTCTATAAAGAGTCTTTTTTTATATGTGTTAGCAGAAACATCAAAAGTTCTCAAAAAATTTGGCAACTTATTATAAGATCGTGCAACTCTTACATAATAAGAACGCTCCAATATGGCAGATAATTTCGGTATAATTAACTGCCTATTTCTCGTTGATCTACAAAAATCAAATAACTGAATCAAATATCCAGGAGTATGCAATCTATACGACTTATAAAAGTGGACAAGATTTCTAAAATTTATGAACTCTACAAATGGAAAACCTAAAAATTTTAAAACAAAGGGTGAGACATGCTGTCTTATCCTCAACGAGTAAAGATACCTCATAACTCGATTGAAAACCAATCTTAATTTCTTTAGAATATAGCCAACTGTTCCAGTATACACCTCCAAGCCATATAAAAAAACTGGCATTATAAGCCCATGAACAATTTGTTTTTTAACATAAGTTGGTAACATTAAATCTGTGTTGTACAATTTACGCAAAGTAAAGTTCACTTTAGATATTATAAAATTAACATGACTTTCAAAAGATAATTTAGTATCAAGAATTACACCTAGACAATTAAGACGATCAACAAACTCAATATCATTACCACTAAGAGTAATAGAAAACTCGGAACAACTACACTTGCCAAACAACATTGCCTTAGTTTTACCAGTATTAACTAGAAAAGCATTATCTAATACCCAAGAATCCAACAATTGAACTGTATAATTTATCACATTTTGCAATACATCAGAAAATTCAGGTGTACCTCTAAACAATAGCTGCACATCATCAGCAAAAGAAAATGGAAGACACAAATTGCTAGAAATTTTATCAAAAAGATCATTAATAAACATTATAAAAAGTAAAGGTCCAAGGACCGATCCTTGAGGCACACCACTGGAAACTGGAAGCAAGCTAGAAGCCCGATTACCACTAACAACATATTGACTTCTACCAAAAAGATACGAAGATATTAACTTGCAAGCAGAACTGGAAAAGTTATAATATGTATGCAATTTTTTAACCAGTAGATAATGATCTACTCTATCAAAAGCCTTAGTAAAATCTAATGACAATAAAATACACACACCGTCGTTAGATAGATTGTTACGAATATTATCTGTTAGGCCAAGCAATAAAGATGTAGTACTTCTATTAGCTCTAAAACCAGATTGACAATCATGTAGCAAATTGTTATGATCAATATGTTTTAAAAGTTGGATCTTCATAAGATGCTCCACAAGTTTAGATAGAACAGGCAGAATGGATATCGGCCGTAAATCGTCAGTCCGAATTGTTGAATTATTTTTACTTATGGGAACTATTCTCGCAATCTTCCAAAATAACGGGAATTTCGACGTTGTTAATATTGTATTGACTAAATGAAGAACATAATTTCCAATAATTGGCATCAACATCCTGATAAACTTAAGCCTAAAACCATCCAATCCTGCAGCATTTGACTTAATTAAATAAAAAGCCGAAACCATTTCTGACAACTCAACTGGGATAAATGAAAATCCACTTTGATTATTAATTATTCTATCAGCTATTCTATTGTTATTATTAATTTGATTGGATGAAAAGACATAATTTAAATAGTCAGGATCAACATGATCCAAATTGTCATTATTATCCCCAAATCCATGCCTTTTAAGAACTGACCAAATATCTTTAGCGTTTTTATTGTCAAAGAGTAAACAATGCACCCTCCTTTTTATTTTCCTAATTACCGATTTAACACGATTCCTACAGCGACAAAAAACTTTCCAATTACCCTCCGTCCTATCTGATAAATAGGTCCTGTAAGCAAGGTCCCTAAGAGAAACATTGTATTGAATCTCTGGATCACTAGTCCAAGACTCACTACGATTACAAAAAAAACGTTTCCTTAACGGAACAAGAGTATGTAAATTTCCTAAATTATAATTTAAAATGTTTAATTGCTCATCAACATTGCCAGTCAAATACATATCATCAAGGTTGCAGTTTAACAATGCAGATTGAAAAGAACTAATATCCACCGCATCATAATCATAATATTGATAAAAGCTTCTTTGCTCTGATAACAAAATTTCAAAAGATAAAAAAATAAAAGAATGCCGCGTTATACCAGGACATTGAAATTGACCAGTAGATTTTACTAAGTTAGTAGAAGACACCAAAAAATAATCTAGAAGAGAAGTGGTATTGCTAGTAATATACGTTGGCATAGAATTATGAATTAAGAAAAGATTTAATCTACTACAAATATTTCTAACATTAAAAGATTTATCAACATCAAAAAGATTATTATTGAAATCACCCATAATCACAATATTAGAGTAACGAACAAGCACCTCAGATATCTCCTCTTCAAATGCATCAAAATTACCATGAGGTAAATATACAACTCCCACCAACACCTTCACCTCATTAAAAACAAGTTCAACAAAAAGACATTCCGCAACTCCATAACCCTCACCAACAAATACAACCTTGTGCTTGATATTCTCCGAGACATAAAGAGCCACTCCTCCGCCTCTATTGTTCACTCGATCATTTCTATGGCATATATATCCTGATATACTAACAGCATTAGAAGATATTTCACTGCGTAGCCAGGTTTCAGTAAAACCAGCAACATTCAAATATCCACCATCTAATATTTTCCTTATTTCATTAAATTTGGAAGAGTTCGGTCTTAAATTAAAACTTGTACAATTTAAATGACCAATGTTTAAATTTTGTTTAAACGGAATCAATTGGGATTTTAAATAACTATTATCACTTACAACATTTCCTAGATTTTGTCTTAAATTCATAGAATAACAATATTAAAATAAAGTTATTAAGATAATAAACATAAAATAATTTACAAAAAGCAAATAACAAAAAAAATCTACATATAAACAGAAAAAAAATACTAAAAAAAAAAAAGCAGTTAAACAATCATTATCAGGCCAACTCAAATCAATATTTTACTAATATAGGTATAAATCACCATATTTCTTTAATTTAAATCTATAAACAACAAGTACAATACGAAAACTGAACTGGCCTAATACATATCTTAAACAAATAGCAACCAAACAAAGTAAAACAAAACTATTAAGGGCGTTCACAATGGGTAGGGCAGTGTTCAAACGATACAAATATGCGCAAAAATACACACATTTGTACAACACAACAACAACAAAATGTACGTTATTACATTTACACGAACAAAAAACCATGAGCAAAATAGTATTGCGTACTTGCTCAGTCGCAACGAATGTAAACAATAACATTTGACATATTTACCAGCATATTGTTTGTTGAGAAACTAATAAATTGAAAATTTTCATGGGTTTTAATATAAAATAAAGAATTAAGTTTAAATAGTTTTAAAAGAGAAAAATTATTTAAATATGCTTGTGTATGTTGTCAGCAAAAATTATTAGAATAATAGCTCATTTGGAAATTTGCACAATTGACATCGTGATCGCCCTAATTAATTCAGTTTAACTATGATTATAAGTGTGTGTATTAAAATTAGATAATAAAAAAAAGATATGTTATTAATATGATTTAACTATGTAGAATGTGTATCAGCAAGAATTGCGTTATTAACAGAAGAAAAAGATATATCACTTAAATCACCACGTCCTTCAGAAAGATTAATACAATCATCATAGGATAGGAGCGCCTCAGTTAGATCCAACTTTACTACTTTCGCCTTAGGTATGTCATAATTTATAAACTTATATCGTATTATCTTGCCATTCGTCTTTAGCTTACGACATAGATTAACTAGCTTTTTGGCAGCCTCAGTTAAATGATCCGATAGAAATATCTTGGATAGATTACTGTCATCATCAAGGCGAACAATATTTTTTAAAAACAAATTACGATTTCTATTGTAATTGATCATTATTTTATCACGAATTAGCACAGAATTGAATTTTACAAGGACAGCTTTTCCACCAGCAAAATAAGTACAGTGCTGAATATCCGAGTCATATATCTGAACATTACATTGCGAACAAATCCTTTTAATAGGCTCACGTAGATCCTTTATTTTATTTGGTAGGCCACGTATTATAATATCCGATCTGTTGAGGCGTCTTTGGAGAATACTATTTTTCAATTCCAAACTAGCCATTCTTCCATCAGCAACATTATCCACCACTTTAATAACATCAAAACAATTTTTGATATCAGACTTCAAATCTTCAACATTGTTAGTTGGTACGTTATTGTTAATTTTATTCATTTCATCTATTTTAGTCTGAATTAATTTAAGTCCGTTTTCCAGTTGTTCATCAAGTTTCCGTTTATTATCTAGAAATTTGGCATCCAATTCTTTCTCAAGCATTGCAGTAAGTGATGCAAATCCATTTCTTAATTCTTCCTGAATATTACAAAACTTCGGCTTAAGGGAACATTGTTGACAAATAAACTTTAATATTCTATTTTTTGTTAAAAATGTGTGTTGCTCAACTGAAATATTTTCACATTCAATATGGAAATAGTGATCACAATAAGCGCACCCAACATTCCTTTGTGTTTTTGTTACATTTTTATTACAATCAAGACATTTATAAATTTCTTTATGTGGGGCCATATCAAATGCAATTAATAAATCCCAGCTCTGGTACAAGTAAACAAATAACAAAACAACAACAATTCAGGAGCAGAATGAACTCAATATTTCATAGACAGAATCGGAAACAATGGCATGCATAAAATAAGATTCTTCAGCAAATTCCAATTGGAATAAACGGCTTAGATCACAATAAGAAGCAGAAACTCACATATAAAAGACAGTATAATTGTTGCCAGCACTTAGTACGTACGTATCACAATGTATGCATGTATGTCAAAACAGGATATTCACTCTAACTACAAGGTTTATTATTGTCCACTCATTTATTTAACTTTTATCCAACAAAACTATTATTATTAACAATTCATCGAAGTGATCTCAAACACAGTATTTGCTTTTTTTAATTTATTTTAAATAATTTTCTTAATAACACAATTTTGCGCTTTATGCTTTCATGACAGTGATGCCAAAAATCCTGTGACGGTGAAAAATTTATTATGTTATGTTTACATATATATTATGTATTTATTTATAAAAAAATAATAAAAAGTGCTAAAAAAAGTGTTTAAATATACATAGGAAGATGATTTTTAAAAAAAGAAATAGTAAAAACAACCATCTACATGTTTAAAAATTTAAAACTAATGCAATACATTCTGTTTGTAACATCGCGTTTATATTGCTAAAGTTGCATGTACACGACATGTTTTTTACATCTGACATGTCAAATTTCCCACTGCAAAATACATACATGTCGTGTGTTACCTTTAAAACATTGCATCTGTACAAGTCAGACGCAAAGTCATCTGACAAAATTTCAATTAGAGCGTGCTCTATTTTCTTCTGACAAATCATCTGACATCAGCTGTGTCAGAAATCTATGCCGGGAAGAAAACCGCAGCGGCGGTGCATTGTTGACGGAATCATTAGCCGGCTTAGGTTAATATTTTACAATACCGATATATGTATAATCATTTCACCATTGAATAGAAATTATGTACATATATAAATAAAAACGTATCATTATAATATCCTAAATTGGTTTATTGGAATTTAAAGAAAAAAAATGTTTAGATGGCTGAACTTTTTTACGGCGCAAATAAAAATTTTTGTGGCGGTAGCACGCTATTTTGAAACCAAGAACTACTTTGGTTTACTCCATAACTACAAAGAAAAAACATAGACAATGTCAGAAGCAAATTACATGTACGTGTGTGACCAAATATTATAAAGCTTATGTAAAACAGCAATTTTGACAGACATTCACAATTACATGTGACTTGAAAACTTGACAAGTCAGATGTAAAAAACATGTCGTCTACGGGCACCTTTAAGGGAAAAATCAAGATGATGAGTGTTTGGAAATATTTCTTGACTCCATGTTGAACAAACTTTTCTATTTTACGATTGTACACTGCAAACTTTTCTAACACAACTTTTTTTTTGGTGTCTTTGATTTTAATTTGCATTGTAATTTTCAGAAGATCAATTATTTTTTAGTTCTCCTGTTATTGTTCTTGTTGCTGTTCGTACATGCGAACAAATTCCTCTTTAATGGGTATTGCCTTGATGTGGCCCTGTTGAACCAAGTACCTTATTGAAACGGTGGTCCCACCTGAAACATTTCCAAATTATAATGAAACCGTTGGCTTCATGTAATAAGAAGCTTACCTAAAGTGACTGCATAATGTCTGGGGATGCTACTTTGTAGCACAAATCAATCCCATTAAGCGACCATGTGCACTGGTATCAAAGCATACCAGTATTAAATACGTTTTAAGTAAACTTGCAATTTTTATGTAACACAATGTGATAAATTTATTTATCACTGCTCAACATTTTTCACTATTCTTTTACAGTCCTTGAACTATTTTTTTTTTTGAACAAAATAAGCAATAATTTTAATAATAAAATAGACAACTTCTTTCAAACTTATGTAGAGAAACGTCACAAGTTATTTACAATTAAATTCGCCTTGTTTACGTTTATTGACATGCCGACCAACTAAAGCAACAATAAAACACCCTGTTGTTTTTTGTGTTGTTGACTTGTTGTAGTCTCGCCGCCACCTATAGTAAATTCGCCTTGATAATTTCTTTTATTTTTATGTACTTTCCACACATTGACAATTTTAAAATTTTTAATATTTTGCATTACTAAAATGGTGATAAATAAGATACACAGCCTAACTTGGTTGTAAATCTTATAATACTTAATTGTGAACTTTATACCGCTCTGTGTTAAAGCCCTTCAATATCTAAAAACTTCTAAAGAAAATCGGCAGCTTGCCAAACTTTGTACTTTTTATTGTTATATTTTTAAAAAAAAAATATTTACTAGAAATTTTATATGAGCGATGCGATAAAAATCCGTCACTCCAGCTGTCAAAGATCGGAATATGAAGTGTTAGCTCTAATATTGCATAAATATTTAAAAAAAAAAAAAAAACAAGTTAGAGTACTATATTCGGCTGGGCCGAATCTTTGATACACTCCACCGACACGAGTGGGCTCTATATATATATTATTAACTAAGCTACACAAAAACGAGCGTTAGCATTAAAATTTGTTGTGGTTTAGACCTGAGTTAAATTATTGACCGAAAATCAGAAAGTTTTATGCGTTTCTTGTTAGAACTTTGAACTGGTTTGAGTAAAATATCATGAAATAAAAATGATTTTTAGGAGGGTAATTTATATTGGACCTATGGTAAATTATGGACCAATCATCCCAAAATTCTGAAGACTGATTTCTGGTGTTACAAAAAATAAATTAGAATAAATTTCAATACAGCTGTGTAATTAGCTTTAGAGTTAACAGTAAATTTCACAAAATTGCATGATATTTTTTCTGGCCATATGAATTTAAGTAAAAAATTTCACCGCAATATCTATATCTGTGATGGTTTTAGGTGAATTTAATTATTTTTCCCAAAGTGGGTTTTATTTGGTTTTAGGCGCAATAAACTATTTTCTGAAAGTAGGGTTTATATGGGGCATAGGGTAAATTATGGACCGATCTTCACGAAATTTGACACTGTGTTTTCTAATGTTAGAAAACTGATGATGTACCAAATTTTGTTATGATAGCATTATTAATTACTGTTTTAGGCGTTCTTAACTGTTTTCCGGAAGTATGGTCTATATGGGGCCTAAAGTAAATTATAGCCCGATCTTTACGAAATTTTTCAGTGTGATTTTTCGTCCCATAAAACTGTGGCGTACCGAATTTCATTATGATATGTAATGCAATTTCCTTTTTTTCTAGTTCGAGAAAACCGGTTGTTACTTGTATTAAATAAATATAAATTTAACATCAGAACAGTAATCAGAGAAGTAACATTGGGAGCCATTATTAAACTAGCAAACAGTCGGGGGGTGGTATTCTTGTACCTCTCTTTTTACCGCATTAAATAATTGCATTGCTCTTTTATTGTAGACTCCCTATTCTCCCTCTTATTATTAGTAATTTCCTAGATGGTAAGGGTTATTACACATTATTTAAATCTGAATGATTTTCCTGTCAAATTTTATGTATCTAAATATCCCCAAGATGTAATTAGGGTTGCGCCTCAATACCCCCACCGTCCTATGTTCTAGTAGCGCTATAAAGTCTCCTTTCTAGAACCCCTAACGATATCTCTGTTGTTTCCCTCACCCCATGATCATTAAGAAGGCCACAAGGATATTAATTTTACTTCTTCATATTACTGATATATGCCATTTATTGAATTCACGTTAGTAAATAGCCTTATTGTATATATTGAAAAGTTGTATAACAAATTATATTCCTATAAACATTGCTTCCGTTGGCAATAATAACAAAATTTAATAAAATTATAGATCTTAATCTATGCTTTAAGCTCGAAACTATTTAAATAATTAAGTGGTTATTTACATAAGACTCACTGCACAAATATAAGTTTGTTGACTTACTAGGTATTGATTTAGTTCTACTAGTGCAAAGTTAGTCATTCGTCTATTTAACATTGACTTGCAATCCCGTAGGATCGATACATTTTATAGGTATTCAGTTAAATTCTAAAAGTTTGGCAACCTTGAATTCTGTACAAACAACTAGCATACTCCCGTAGAAAGAAAAAACAAAACAAATCCCATTCGTTACAATGATGACATTTCTTTTATTTGTTCTTCTTTTAGGGTCTGTACATACATACGTATGTATGTAGATATGTATGTAATTATTTTTTTTTTTCTTTATGGGTTTGTTTTTGGCACTACGTTCATAGCCGGCATTGTTTTATATAGTTGTTTGTACAATAATAACAATGCAAGAAAAACAAATAAAATTATGTATTGACTTACCACTGAATCGCGATCGGAAGAAGGCCTCCTCGGGAACTCGATGCAGATGTTAGTACTGTGAAAAAAAAATAAGATTGGTTGTTCTTGCATAGGTTGTTATGATGATAATGCCAAGGGGGTTATTGTTGGTTTTATTTTTCTACTTTTCGCTGGTTCTTGCTACACTGTTTCCATACATATTGGATTTTAATATTCGACTTGAACTTTTGACACCGAATTTTCGTAATATTTATTATAAAACTAGTTTCGTTTTTTCACTTTGCACTGTCTTTATGTTATCCTATGCATATATATAATTAAGTTTAATAACGACATAACTATGAATTATGATTTTGTTGTTTCTTTTTCTTTCGGGTTATTTGACACTGGGAAAATAAAAGATTTGTTTTTCCTGCCATAGGCACATACATATACAATTCGCGTGGGCACTGGTAAGTATGGTTCAGTGTTTTATTTGCACAAGAGAAACCTGTAGGAAGTCAAATAATCTAGAAGTGGTTGTAGGTCAGGATATGCGGGTTGAGTTGAGTTATGGCGGCTGTTTCAATGCAGAGGTATTGCCGCATGTTATGTCTATTAGCCGTAGGTGGGTGTTTGGACATGAAACAGGTGAGGTGTACGTAGGGATATGTGTCAGGGTAGATTTCTACCCATTCCCCAAAAAGTTGCTACGTAACGCAGTGAATTTAATGGTGGTTTTGCTGCCAATTGGGGTATGTATGCCCTCTTCTACTTGGTTTTACTGAACAAGGCGTTTATTCTGATTTGGCTAAGTAAAAAAAAGGAAAAGTTCGTTAGCAATATGTATTGGAATATTATGATTAATAAATTCGACCAAAAAATATCACCAGATTTACCTATTTTTGGTGTGGTTTTTATGTTACGGGGCTAGGAGAGACACTTGCGTCCTCTTATGGTTTGACGGAGGGTACTTATAAGCTCAGTTGAACTAGGTAACTGTTGCTGTAATTTGTGACGCGTGGTCACAGGTTTGGTGGATTTCCTAGCTTTAGCTAAAGGCAAAGTAGTCCGATTATGGTTTCTATTATATTCAACGGCACTAGCTACTACAGATTGATAAGATTTACCTTAATAACCACAGATGACCATAGGTGTGAATTACCGAAGTTGCCTGCAAAAAAATATGCAGGGATGTTTAGGATTCTCGTGAAGAATTCCTTTATCAATTTCTCTTTTGAGGTGGTGTGTCGCCGTTGCCAGTTGTCGATAAAAGGAAGGATCGTTGAGTTAAACGATATAACAAAAGATGTTCAACGAAGAAATTGTACTAGATCAGCCAATAAATGTCAAAAGTGTTAAGGTTGCCATAGCGCACTATATACAACTAGGGGTTTCGTTTATTAATAGTTTCTTATTAAAAATGCGAATTTTCTTTTTTCTTTTATTCGTAAATTACCCTATCTGAGAATTTGGTACTAAAATAAATATATTATTAATAATTATGCTATTCTCCCCTTGAAGTACATGGGTACTTGGATAAATAGCTAAACACGTTTTTACGCACCATGTTAACCGTCTCAGTCGGACTAACCTATTTACTACAATTATTGTTTCACATAAGCGACCGTTACAAACTAGATAATTTTTTAGCTTTGCTTAAAAAAATTAGCTGGAAAAAGGTTTTTAGGGCCGAATGTCCTTTCCGTGATACGTACCTATCAACTTGCCTTGTAGGTCCTCCAAAATATAATAATGGTTTCCTATTTTCTCTCTTATTCGTGCTTTCACAAAGACGGGCGCCAATTTCGCATTAAACCCTTTCGCGAAATTGCTTTGCACAAAATTGCGTCTAAAAACTTCCTGATTAACCTTAAAGTCCTGGGGCTTCGACCGAAGGTTATATTGAAATTGATTTCTATCGTAAGCCTGTTTAATACACTTCCTAATGTCTTGTCGAATGAGTTGTAATTGATCATCCCGATTTATTGTTGTTGATGGTTCATCCAGCAATGAAAGTTTACGCAAGAGATCGTATGAGGAGGCATGAGTAACCATGTTAAAACCGAATAAGGCGTGATATGGAGAACATTTAGTTGACTGATGATAGGAGTTCCGGAGAGCACAACTAATAAAACTCAATTTTTCATCCCATTGCCGGTGGTCGGTTTTTAAATACGCGCGTATACCTGCTATTATAGAGCGATTCACCCTTTCCGAGGCGTTGGATTGGGGGGAGTAGTATGCTGTGTACGTATGGTTTATACCGTAACTAGTGAAAAATGCATTTAACTCGTTGGATTTAAATTGGCTACCATAATCGCTTATGACAACTTCAGGTACTCCATACATATGAAATATATTTTTCTCTAGAAAGTCTTGAATGTTTTGGGATGAAAATTTCCTCAATGGACAAAGCCAGTGGAATTTTGAGAAATGATCTAAAACGATTAAAAGGCCTATAAAGCCGGATTTGCTGCGAGGGTAAGGACCAAGTAGATCGATATACAAACGTTGGAATGGTCGTATAGATATGGCTGGATTTCCTATAGGTGGTTTCATAGTAAAATTAGGAGACTTAGTAGTTTTACAGATATCACAATTTTTTATATAAATTCTTACATCTCGTATAATTCCTGGCCAATAGAATGTTCTTCGAATAAGATCTAACGTTTTGACTATACCTCCATGTGCAGCAGTTGGTGCATTATGCGCATTTTTAATGACATCATTTCGAAGTCTCTTGGGAATCCACAGTTTCCACGCTTGTTGTTCTTGTTCATTGTCACCAGTATAATGTTCGATTCTATGGTATATGAATTGGTCAACTATTTTTACGTCCGGGTATTTCGTTTCATTGCCGGCGATTCGCTTCTTGAGTTCCTCGTAATCTTGATCGAAAAAGCACGGGGATTGCAGGTCCACAATTGGTTCAACTAACTCTATTGCAAGTATTTCCTCTACAGGAGATCTCGACAGGATGTCGGGTACAATATGGTCCTTCCCTTTCCGGTGGCTTATGGTGAATTTGAAACTTTGGAGTTTTAACACCCATCTAGCCAATCTTCCGCTGAGATCGGGCTGTCTCATCAGCCAAACTAGACTGGCATGGTCAGTTATCACCTCAAACTCCTGCAACTCAAGGTAACATCGAAATTTCTTGATGGCTTCTACTGCCGCCAAACACTCCCTTTCTGTGACGGAATAATTGCGCTGCGCTGTATTTAGCTTCTTACTCATGTATGCAACAGGTTTTTCCTGTTGTTCATCATCTAATTGCACCAGAACCGCGCCTATTCCGAAATCACTTGCGTCACAGTGCAGGAAAAATTTTCTAGAAAAGTCAAGGTTACTTAAGACAGGTGCACAGGTGAGCAATTGTTTTATTTTTTCAAAAGCAGTTTGAGCAGCGACCGTCCAACAGAACTTCTTCTTAGTTGATAAAACTTCGGTGATAGGGAATATTTCAGATGAAAAATTTTCTATAAAACGCCGATACCACCCCTCTAATCCAACGAATCCTCTTACTTGCTTAATATTCTTTGGAATGGGAAAATTGGTAATTGCGCTAAGTTCTTCTGGGTCGGTTGAAATGCCTCCATTCCCTATAACGAATCCTAAATAAGGGACCTTAGTCACACAGAATCGGCTTTTAGATAGATTCAAAGTTAAATTTGCCCTTCTAAATTGGGCGGACATTCTAACTAAAATTTCTAGATGGGACTCAAAATTTTCAGAAACGATGATTAGATCGTCTAAATAGCCGAAGACGCAGTAGCGAAGATCCGGTGGTATAATTTCATCAACCAATCTACACATCGTCTATGGGGCGTTGCACAGCCCGAAAGGCATCACCACGAATTGGTAGAGGGGCCTTCCAGGTACTGTGAATGCCGTCAGAAGTTTAGATGACTCATCTAACCCAATCTGCCAATACGCATCCTTTAGGTCAAGTTTTGTAATGATGTTTGCCTTTGGCAATCTAGCGAAAATTCCCTCTATATTTGGAAGCGGGTAAGCGTCCTTTTTAGTTACCGCGTTTATTTTCCTGGCGTCCAAACATAAACGAACTTTGTTCGGTTTCACAACCAACCTCATAGGGGAACTCCAGGCCGAAGATGACGGTTCTATTACCCCCAAATCTAGCATTCTATCAATTTCATCGTAAATAAGCTTTTCAACAGCAGGGGACACTGGATAAAAACGTTGTTTAACTGGAGTTGCATTTCCGACTTCGATTTTGTGCTTTATTAAACTGGTTTTGCCTAGACCTTGTTTTTCAAAATTTGGAAATAAAGTTATGACCGTTGCCAGTTGTTGCTGCTGCTCTCCGGTGATAGGATAAAAGGTTTCATTGCCTTTATCTGACGATATCATGCTTACATTAGCGTTCTTATTCGTATTTGGAAATTCAAAAATATGATTTGAGTGGGAAAAATTCATTAGATCTACCGATTCTATAATGTCAGGGATAAGCTGAAAACACTTCCAGAAATCTAGGCCTAGGATCACCCGTTGTGAGATGGATGGGATAATGAATAATCTCAAAGAATTGGAAGCATTTTTGAATGACATCTCTACATCTATCCACCCTATCACAGATTCTGATGTACCATCCGCCGTTTTAACATACGAGTTACATCTATGAAATGTGTCAAATTTTGCGAAATCAAATTTTGCTAAGCCTGCACCAATGCAGCTAACATTTGCGCCAGTATCTAGCAGACCATGCTCGGAAAATTCCAGAAATGATACTTTCGCATAATACCTCTGATCATTTGAATTTGAAATAATCGTAGATATCACCATTTTCTTACAAATACGTCTGTCTTTATAATATTTTCGCAATCTTGCAGTGGAACGCTTAACTTTCCGCGTTAGGCTAGGGCAAAGGGAAGACATGTTGAAAATTTCGTTTCTCTTTTTTATGTACAGTTTCAGACGCAGGTGATATGGTAATCGAGGATAAATTAATTCCGAATGATTCTTGTTTACCTCGTTGTTTTGCTCATCGCCCATATCCCGATTATTTATTTTGGTCTCATGGTTACGCTTTAAAATTTTAACTGGTTTTAGACTTAAGTTTTGGTTAGATAAATTGGAGGAATCAAGGGAAATATTGGGATTTACGTCAGATAAAGCGATTTTAGCATTTGGACAAGTCTGTACTTGGGGTGTTAGGTTTTTTCTTGGTAATTGTTCAAAGTCCGCAAGTTTTTTGAATAGTGTTGTTTTCGGGCTGCGCATTTTGCACAGTTTGGCTTATAAACTTGCTTCGTTCCGCAGCCATAGCAGAAGATCGTTCGTTCTTGGACACAGTCCTCCCACTGATGGCCTGTTTCATCACAATTCCAACAATTGCCTATAAAATCCGGTTTCTGTATCGCATCCACGGAAATATCTGAATTTCCATGTATTTCAACGCCATCAACAGGTGCTGTTTCTACTATTTCGGAGATACGACGCGGATAATTCATAGTTTGATTCCTTAAGGTATAATTTTTTCGTACATGGTCTTCCGATAAAAAGTTTTCCCGCATTTGTACTAACTTGCGAAGATGTGACAATGAGTGAACAGGTACATACAATAAGTCCTGACGCACTTCTGAACGCAAATTCCGAGCTAAAATTCCTATGAGCTCCATTTCAGACATAGGAGTAGGTAACTTATCAGAAAGAGTGGAAATAGCTTCAAAGAAAGCATCAAATGGTTCACCGAATTTCTGCTTTCGGCTGCGAATCTCTTCCATAATATCAAACGGAGATTTGAATTCCCTATACTGACATCGGATTGCTTCACAAAAGTCACTCCAATCTACCGTTTGCACTCTCTTGTGGTAGCGCCAGTACCAATCCCGGGCCTTACCTGTCAACAATATATGCAGGTTGCGGCAAATAACCGAAAAATCTGCATTAAAATTATCCTTGGTCAATGTCCTAACCCTATATAAAAACTCTTCTATATTCAGAGCCATTGGGGTACCATCAAATTTCACATTCCAATTTTGGATAATTGAAGCTACCTTATCCGCGGGTAAGGGAACGTAACTTGAGTTAGGCAAGGAATTTGACCGATTTGGCGAATTGGAGGTAGTATGATTTGTGGGGTAACATTGCGAAATAGGATCATTAGCAGAGCTACGACTCTGCGCTGCATTTGTACTGGGCATTAAATTCATATTATGTAAAAGACGGGAAATATTCTGTTCGATCATACGATTTATTTCATTATAGTCAATTAAGTTATCTACATTGGTTCCATTCGGGGTATGATCAATAGAGTGTTGTGACATATGAGCTGCATTCTTGACTTGCTTATTTCCATCTGGAGTTGTAACCCGATCCAATGAAACATTCGCATTCTGCGACTGTTGAAACAAATTCCTACTCACACTACGAGTGTTATATGCTTTCGGGACAGCTCCCCGACCTACGTCTTTCAGTGAACCTGTAGAAAATTTAGCCTGAATTACAAGTTTTCGAAGATCACAAAGCCTACACGTTTTTTTACAAACTGGACATTCCGCCGATTTGGACAAATGTGCTTCTATACATAATCTGTGGTAAGCCTACACTCATGAATGATGAGACACTCTTGACCCTCTGACATTGGCTGGGTACAACAATGGCATACGGAGGGCTCAATAACGATTGGTGCCGAAGGTAACGGAGGAGGTGGCTGTGTTACAGCGGTAGACGCGTGATCCACAGACATGATTCAGTATCGGATAAACTGTATAAAACTATGGGTTAGAAACGATACCCACGAGATATAATAGACGTGTGTATTCAGTTTTCAATAGAACCAGTTTCGCTCAAAAACTATTATATATCTCAAGTTTTGTGCCTGGGCAAATAAAATGGGGAAGAAAATTTAAAAACCATTAACAGATAATGTGTATTCAAATTTTCACTGACGACAAAAAAAAATCCAATAAAATTCCTCTACAGAATAAAGGGTTCTGGATATTTAAGGATTTTGTATAAAATATATTTTACTTAAACAAATTGCAAACTATCTTACTATTTTGTGGCCTCTTATGACATGTGGTTAGCTGAGAGAAAAACACGATCGAACATTTCGACAAAAGAAAAATCAAGCACTGGTTAATGGAGCTTAATAAAGGTTTCAAATAGTTTTGATTTAAGTCATTCGCGCATGACATACCACTATTTTTCACCCAAATGATGTCCTCATCACCCTGTCGGTCAGTAATTGCAATTTCGCAAATAACTGATGTCCTTACATGATTCGAGTTGCGGAAATTCAGACTAGAATCTAAGCAAAGTTGATACCTTTATCTAGCTTTAGAAAAATCTAAAATGAACTTTACTTTCAATACGACTGTTAGAAAAAATTTAAACCTACTACAGGGTTAACTTATTCGAACTTTTTCTCAAATAGTTAATTATCCTCCACAGATGCAAAATTATTCCACCAGAAGTCCTGAAAAAAACATCTTCTAGCATTTTACGATTAGTGACGTTCAAATTCAAATATTTGTGGAGCAGAAGAAACAGAGCTGTTCCTTTCGGGCCCCACGTTGGGCGCCATTTTATGTAATGCAATTTCCTTTTTTTCTAGTTCGAGAAAACCGGATGTTACTTGTATTAAATAAATATAAATTTAACATCAGAACAGTAATCAGAGAAGTAACATTGGGAGCCATTATTAAACTAGCAAACAGTCGGGGGGTGGTATTCTTGTACCTCTCTTTTTACCGCATTAAATAATTGCATTGCTCTTTTACTGTAGACTCCCTATTCTCCCTCTTATTATTAGTAATTTCCTAGATGGTAAGGGTTATTACACATTATTTAAATCTGAATGATTTTCCTGTCAAATTTTATGAATCTAAATATCCCCAAGATGTAATTAGGGTTGCGCCTCAATACCCCCACCGTCCTATGTTCTAGTAGCGCTATAAAGTCTCCTTTCTAGAACCCCTAACGATATCTCTGTTGTTTCCCTCACCCCATGATCATTAAGAAGGCCACAAGGATATTAATTTTACTTCTTCATATTACTGATATATGCCATTTATTGAATTCACGTTAGTAAATAGCCTTATTGTATATATTGAAAAGTTGTATAACAAATTATATTCCTATAAACATTGCTTACGTTGGCAATAATAACAAAATTTAATAAAATTATAGATCTTAATCTATGCTTTAAGCTCGAAACTATTTAAATAATTAAGTGGTTATTTACATAAGACTCACTGCACAAATATAAGTTTGTTGACTTACTAGGTATTGATTTAGTTCTACTAGTGCAAAGTTAGTCATTCGTCTATTTAACATTGACTTGCAATCCCGTAGGATCGATACATTTTATAGGTATTCAGTTAAATTCTAAAAGTTTGGCAACCTTGAATTCTGTACAAACAACTAGCATACTCCCGTAGAAAGAAAAAACAAAACAAATCCCATTCGTTACAATGATGACATTTCTTTTATTTGTTCTTCTTTTAGGGTCTGTACATACATACGTATGTATGTAGATATGTATGTAATTATTTTTTTTTTTCTTTATGGGTTTGTTTTTGGCACTACGTTCATAGCCGGCATTGTTTTATATAGTTGTTTGTACAATAATAACAATGCAAGAAAAACAAATAAAATTATGTATTGACTTACCACTGAATCGCGATCGGAAGAAGGCCTCCTCGGGAACTCGATGCAGATGTTAGTACTGTGAAAAAAAATAAGATTGGTTGTTCTTGCATAGGTTGTTATGATGATAATGCCAAGGGGGTTATTGTTGGTTTTATTTTTCTACTTTTCGCTGGTTCTTGCTACACTGTTTCCATACATATTGGATTTTAATATTCGACTTGAACTTTTGACACCGAATTTTCGTAATATTTATTATAAAACTAGTTTCGTTTTTTCACTTTGCACTGTCTTTATGTTATCCTATGCATATATATAATTAAGTTTAATAACGACATAACTATGAATTATGATTTTGTTGTTTCTTTTTCTTTCGGGTTATTTGACACTGGGAAAATAAAAGATTTGTTTTTCCTGCCATAGGCACATACATATACAATTCGCGTGGGCACTGGTAAGTATGGTTCAGTGTTTTATTTGCACAAGAGAAACCTGTAGGAAGTCAAATAATCTAGAAGTGGTTGTAGGTCAGGATATGCGGGTTGAGTTGAGTTATGGCGGCTGTTTCAATGCAGAGGTATTGCCGCATGTTATGTCTGTTAGCCGTAGGTGGGTGTTTGGACATGAAACAGGTGAGGTGTACGTAGGGATATGTGTCAGGGTAGATTTCTACCCATTCCCCAAAAAGTTGCTACGTAACGCAGTGAATTTAATGGTGGTTTTGCTGCCAATTGGGGTATGTATGCCCTCTTCTACTTGGTTTTACTGAACAAGGCGTTTAGTCTGATTTGGCTAAGTAAAAAAAAGGAAAAGTTCGTTAGCAATATGTATTGGAATATTATGATTAATAAATTCGACCAAAAAATATCACCAGATTTACCTATTTTTGGTGTGGTTTTTATGTTACGGGGCTAGGAGAGACACTTGCGTCCTCTTATGGTTTGACGGAGGGTACTTATAAGCTCAGTTGAACTAGGTAACTGTTGCTGTAATTTGTGACGCGTGGTCACAGGTTTGGTGGATTTCCTAGCTTTAGCTAAAGGCAAAGTAGTCCGATTATGGTTTCTATTATATTCAACGGCACTAGCTACTACAGATTGATAAGATTTACCTTAATAACCGCAGATGACCATAGGTGTGAATTACCGAAGTTGCCTGCAAAAAAATATGCAGGGATGTTTAGGATTCTCGTGAAGAATTCCTTTATCAATTTCTCTTTTGAGGTGGTGTGTCGCCGTTGCCAGTTGTCGATAAAAGGAAGGATCGTTGAGTTAAACGATATAACAAAAGATGTTCAACGAAGAAATTGTACTAGATCAGCCAATAAATGTCAAAAGTGTTAAGGTTGCCATAGCGCACTATATACAACTAGGGGTTTCGTTTATTAATAG
Organism: Pollenia amentaria; assembly: GCA_943735925.1. Lineage (NCBI taxonomy): Eukaryota > Metazoa > Arthropoda > Insecta > Diptera > Polleniidae > Pollenia > Pollenia amentaria. Next base: position 130,287,095 of record OX031007.1, on the reverse strand, counting down.
TTTCTTATTAAAAATGCGAATTTTCTTTTTTCTTTTATTCGTAAATTACCCTATCTGAGAATTTGGTACTAAAATAAATATATTATTAATAATTATGCTATTCTCCCCTTGAAGTACATGGGTACTTGGATAAATAGCTAAACACGGTTTTACTCACCATGTTAACCGTCTCAGTCGGACTAACCTTTTTACTACAATTATTGTTTCACATAAGCGACCGTTACAGATAGCGTTATTTATTACGATGTAAGGCGTACTAAATTGTTTTCCGGGAGTAGTTTTTATATGGAACCTAGTGTAAATTATGGACCTATCTTCAAAAAATTTTACTGTGTATGTCTGGTCCTATAAAACTGTGAGGTACCAAATTTTAGTATGTTTTGCGCGAATAGGGCTTATATGGGGCCTATGGTGTATTATATACCGATCTTCACGAAATTTACAGTATGATTTGCAATCATATAAAGCGAATTCCTGCAAAATTTTATATCCTTCCTTGCATTATTCAACCATTTATGTTAGTTTGTGTATCAATATTATCAATTTTTTTAGTGTGGTGGTTGCATATTTTTATTCATTGTTCTTGTCAAACTGAACCGATGTTGCTGAATTTGAATCCCAAACTACTTAGGATAACTACAAGCAATTTGAGACCAAGTTTGTTCTTTTCTTTTGCGTTTTTCAAAAGTGAGCGTGTTTTCAACAGACGGACAGACAGACGGATATGGCTACATCGACTTAGAATTACTTAAGGAGCCAGAATATATATACTTTGTGGGGTCTTAGATGTATAATAAAAAAGTTTCACACGGAATGACAAACTTAGTATACCCTCATTCACCACTAGTGGTGGTGGAGGGTATAAAATTAAGGTTTTGTCTGAAAAATACTACATACCCCTGTGTTATGGTGCAAAGCTAAACGAATTCCATTATTCTGTTTTATTATGCTCTGCTTTTAAAAGCGTTATTTTTTTAGTTATTATACAAAAAATAGGCAGAGAAAATTAAACCTGGATGGTTACTCTTCGTCGTATCGGCGAAAAAACTCAAAAAAAAAAAAAAAATGTAAAAGTATCGTCCTATCGACAGTAGAATATCGCCGATACCGAGATATCGGAAAATCTGAAGTAAAGCCGTTATATCGATATCAATATTCGTTACATACCCAGTAAAAACATTTTGCTTATTAAAAATAAATTTCCCTCAACAATAAATTTCAGTGTTTTTATCAAAAATAAAAATTGTGGATTTAGCACGTTATAGATAAATCTTATTAATAATAAATTTTGTATTCCCAAAAATAACTTTTGAAAAAAACATTTTTTGCTTATTCTATATTTTGTAATTAAATCTTCACTTCATATGTTTTATGATTTATTTAACCTTCCAATAACTTCAATTAGTTGGTAAAAAACCTCGGATTCGACACTTATTTCTAGGGATGTGAACTATTTTTGATCAAAAAGCGCCGTGCCCCATATTCTAAAAGTTCTAAATAAAATTGAAATAAGAAACTAAATGAAATGGTTGGCATAAAATCGTTTTAAATAAAAATATATAAAATTATTAGTATTGTGGTTATTTTGTTGAACTATTCATGGTTTTTAATCCAAATTTTTACTATTTTTAATTAGGCTTAAGTTCATTAAATTTAATTTTCATTAAATTATTTTTTATGAAGAATGGAATTTTACAACATGGGAAATTAATTAAAATTGTTATTGATAATTTTCATTCTTGACTGACCTGGGATTCGAAGCCAGGCTGGCTGGCGTGTGATTCGAACCCAGGCGGCTGGTTACCCTGACATGTTTCGACCTCAACCACTAGGTCTCCTCAGAGGGATTTGCCGTCTTACACTCGCAGCCATCACCACGACTGACGTCAGCAGTCATCGATGGCTGCGAGTGTAAGACGGCAAATACCTCTGAGGAGACCTAGTGGTTGAGGTCGAAACATGTCAGGGTAACCAGCCGCCTGGGTTCGAATCACACGCCAGCCAGCCTGGCTTCGAATCCCAGGTCAGTCAAGAATGAAAATTATCAATAACAATTTTAATTAATTTTCCATGTTGTAAAAATTCTTTTCTTCATAAAAATAATTTAACGAAAATTAAATTTAATGAACTTAAGCCTAATTAAAAATAGTAAAAATTTGGATTAAAAACCATGAATAGTTCAACAAAATAACCACAATACTAATTATTGTTAAAGCTAAGGCACAAGCTCTATGTGTTCATTTGTCCTTCAAGTTGTGCTGAAAAATGTCAACAAGAAAAAAGAAAGACAAAAACATGATAAACAAAAAATGTACTTTGGACTTCAAGAAGAATTCTTGACAAAAGTACGAAAAAACAGAAGTAAGGAAAACATGTGAGATCAATTAAAATGGATAATCATTCAAAAAGCAAATTTCGATCTACCAAAGATTAAAATACAATTTGGTTTAAGGATTGATGTTTGACTACTGACGTCAGCAGTCATCGATGGCTGCGAGTGTAAGACGGCAAATCCCTCTGAGGAGACCTAGTGGTTGAGGTCGAAACATGTCAGGGTAACCAGCCGCCTGGGTTCGAATCACACGCCAGCCAGCCTGGCTTCAAATCCCAGGTCAGTCAAGAATGAAAATTATCAATAACAATTTTAATTAATTTCCCATGTTGTAAAATTCCTTTCTTCATAAAAAAAAAATAATTTAATGAAAATTAAATTTAATGAACTTAACCCTAATTAAAAATAGTAAAAATTTGGATTAAATATATAAAATATAAAGATTTTATACCGCAAAATTCAAATCCGTTTTTAGTTTTTTTTATCATGTCTAGTTTTTTATGGGCTCGACTAATATTTCGCCTGAAATAAGGCGGTTCTGTTATTACATTTTATCATAAATTGTGAACGATTTGTGCGATGGTGATGATTTACAATATGACTAGAAATTAAATCTTCTTTGAGTCATCTAAATAATGTATTTCCTATATATTCAAAATTAACGCCACTAATTTTCAAATTTGTTTTAAAAAACTCATTAAAAAAATTATAAGGGCAAATATCAATTTTACATTTTTATCATTTATCAGCAATCCGATATCAGCATTCGATATCGAGTGTCATGATACCAAAATAAAAAAATTTCGATAAATTTTGTGCGATATCGTATGTGGTGATTAGACCACAGGTATATTACGAATATAATAAGCCATGAAATCATGAAAATCAGTAAACCAAATGATAACTAGACATGATTGAATCAAACTGTAAACAGATTTGAATTCAGTACGGTAAAGTCAAGTAAAATAAATTAATAAAGTTGTCTCTCCCCCGACTTTTTTTTGCCGACCAGTGTTATGAAATATTGATATTTTTATAAAAATTTTTCTGATATTTCAGGCAAAGTAAGAATATGAAATAGGTATAAAGAAAAAAAAATATCAAAAAATATAAATAATAAAAAGAAACACGTTACAAGCAATTTGAAAAGTCTTGAGTTCTTTAAAATTTAGGCATAAAAATGAGTCTTCTATAAAAAAGAGAAAATAAAATATTTTGATCCAAATTCTTTAAATAGAACATGCGTGCAGCATAAAAATTACAAATATTAATGTATGTTATTGCTTTAACATTGTTCATTTCCTTCATTGCGCAAAGAGTGCTGAATCACTTAATACATATTAATACATATCAAAGGGCTGCATGAATAACTTCATTCATGAACATACTGAAATGTTTAGTCAATGAGGTGTGTATTCAAACAAACTTCAGACCACTGAACAAACTGTTGTTTTATTCCTGCTACTAGCAAACACATTTCGTTTCATATGGCAAACACAAAGACTTTGTTCAAGGAAACGACTTTTGTTTTACAGTTTTTACTCTCTCTCATTTTTTTTACATAAATACTCAATAGCAATGTTGCCACTTACTAAATTTATGTAATTTTTTCTTTTTTGTTAATTTGTAAAGCATTTTTTAAATTAAATTTTAATTTTTTTCCTTACAACTTTTTTATGTACTTCCAAGCAAAACACATTGCTAAAAATGTTTATGAAAATAAAATGAAATTTTTTTGAAGTTTTAAAATTTACATTGAAAACAATTAATTTACATTGAAAACAAAGTCAAATTTGTATTATTTTTATTATTTTAATATTAATGTACTTCCTTATCTGTTGCTTTTACTCTTCATGATTATTTTTGTTTTTTTTTTTATTTTTCCTAATGTTTTTCATTTCTTTCAACTGGCAATACTGACTTTAAAATAAATGTGTTATTCCATAAACTTATTTATTCAGTGGTTGTTTGTATTCATATTCTGTTGCTTAAGTAAACAAAAACACTGCATCTTATTCGTCTCTTAAATTTCGTGTGTTTGTTGCTTTCATTTCGCAGTTATTCATTTTACTGAATACAAACGAAGCAAATACAAAATTATAATGAAAGTTTCATGAACATCATTATTAAGTTTCATGCAGATGTTTAATACCAAGGCGAATTTAACTACAGGTGGTGTCGAAACCCTGCACACTGGTTCATATTTTGAGAAGGCGGCCAAAACTATTTTTTTTTATGTTCTCCGATTTTGAAATTTTTTTATTCATGTGAAAGTTAATACTAGTGAACCTCGGCAGCCAAAAAATTTCAACCCTATTTCACCTATTTCATTGAGAACAGGGTGGTCCCAAATGGACTTTCTCAGTATTTGGTTATAGTTTTGAATTTCTGAGTAAACTTTTGAAGTTGAAATGCTCATAACTTTTTTGTTTTTTGACAGAATAAGTTTTGTGTATTAGTTTATCTTATTAGCTATACGTGGTTTAAAGCATTAAACTCGGCGACCTGTAGAACTATTAAATTTTTTTTTTTTTTAATGTCAAAATTTCCCGGAAATTTCCAATTTTATAGAACATAAGTCCTGCCCGTCAAAACGCGTCAAAAAAAAATCTATACTCTCTTGTAGTCCAGAACCTAACCTTCATTTCTATACTCCATTGTACACACATCTGGATACGGTCTTCCGAACTACAGCAATTTCTGTGACCCAAGGTAAGATATTCGGTTCAAAAAATAAGTCCTGCAAGGAAACATTATTGAAATTAAAGAAGGTGAATCTTAAAGAATTTTCGACAAATAAAGCAGTTCAGGCCACATAAATTATCTAGCACGTCAGGTTATCAATTAATTTGGAGAAGGTAAAGGTATTGCCATTGTTATGAACTTATTGTGGGTGAACGGATGCTGCAAAACGAATAGGTGACATAAATAGACTAACACGTAAGATTTCTGAGTAAGTTAAAAGGTTAAACATTAGTAAATAGCCGCAACATAAACTACATAGTTTAATTACCTGAAAATTGCAACTTAATTTAAAAAAATGGAAGAGCAGTTATATTTTACGTGAAAATTACCTACATGTTATCTGTTAATTTATTGCCGGTATGTTAATCTTTTAAAAAGTGTGAAAACAGGGGTTTTTTATGTTTCAAAGAAATGGTAATAAAAGATAAAATTTTTATTTAAAAAAGGGTTTTTATGTTTCCAAGAAGTGGTAACAAAAGATCATTTAAAAAAACTTCTATCAAGAGTAAAAAATGCATGCTATTCATAATTTTACCTTCATTATTGTTTAAGCAATGGCTAAGTTCAGTTATAAAGTTCTCGCAGATATATATATTTTCAACAGAAAGATGAAAAAGATTTTGTGTTACACATAATGAATAATCCATTCTTTAAATTATGCATCGAACAAGAAATCAAAATTCATAAGATAAAAATTTTTCATTTACATTAAGAAAACGGTACCTTAAATGTTCTAGAAACAAGAAAACGTTTTACTCACGCAACGAAAAATGACTAACAAATGATCTGATTTTTAAGAAGCTGTCAATAACCGCTAAGGAAACTGGAAAAGTGGGTCGGCCCGCAAAACAAATTGACAATTGCAGTGAAAGATCACGAAGACTCAAGCTTGCAAATATCAATGAAGAAATTTCTCATAGTATGATAAAGGATTCATTTCTGCATTAAATTCAACCAACGCAAAATAAGAAAACAAAAATTGCAATAATTGAAAAAATAGTGGAAGCGAGCCCTAAACGCACAAAGAGGATTTTAAAAAGTATGCCTACACCAACTGAAGAAATGAAATTTACTCCAGAAGAAGCATTTGCATTATTTTTGGAATCAGTATACAGAACTGCGAAAGCGAACCAATAAAAAAAAATTGTGGAATCTTTCCAGCATATCGAGAGTTAGTTTCTGTCAAAAAAGAGTGCATACCTTAACAAACGGCTATTAGTGTAACTTTAAGTTCAGCAGAAGTAAAATTGCAGGCTCTTCTCAAACACACTGCAGAACGATTATTAAATACACTTGATGCTGACTGTTTAAAAAAACTTAAAATTGCAGCATCACTTTATTTTCTAAATGGGGATGTGATGGAAGCTTTGGTCAGCAACAATACAAGCAATGTAATTCAGAAAACTCATCTGATGCTAACTTTTTCATGGTATCTTTCGTTCCATTACGTTTAAGAAAAACTTATATTGGCTTAGAGCCGTCAACCAGTAGAGTTACAGAAATGGATGTATGGAAAAATGAAATTCCCTCTTCAACAAAGTATTGCAGACTAATAAAGTTTGTTTACAAAAAGGAAACTAAAGATGTCATAACTGAAGAAGTTCGAAAAATAAAAGATCAAATTAAAGAACTTCAACCGGCAATATTTAAATTTGATGACCAATGCATTGAAATTAATTTTCAAATGTTCCTTACAATGATCGATGGAAAAGTTGCACAAGCATTAACCGAAACAAAGTCTTCGTCAAGCTGTACCATATGCCAAAAGACATCAAGTCAATTAAGCCAACCCCATCACAAGACAATAGTTTCAATGAAGCATACGAATTTGGAATGTCCCCCCTCTTCATACCAGAATTCGTTTCATGGAGCATATTCTTTAATTGGGTTTTGATTTGGAATATGGCCCGTTAGCCGAAACAGTGAGAAAAAACCAAGAAAATGTGGAAAAAAGGAAGCAAAGAAAAAAACAAATTCAAGGCCTTATAATTGATCAGCCAAGACAAGGAGAAGGAAATTCAAATGATGGAAACACTGCAAGGAGATTCTTTTCCGATCCAGAAACTGCAGCATCTATCACAGGAGTACATTTTGAATAATTAAGACGATTCCAGATCATTTTACAAGTTATATAGCAGAAAGATAAATGCAAAAAAATTTGGCCAGTATGCAAATGAAACAGCAATTCTTTATAACAAAAAATACTCTTGGAGACATATGCCAACCACAGTTCATAAAATTTTATACCATGGGGAACAAATAGTTCAACACAATATCCTACCAATTGGAGATCTATCTGAAGAAGCGCAAGAAAAAAGGAACAAAGACTACAGATTCTTCCGCGAGCATAATACAAGAAAAATATCCAGATGTTGTACTAATGAAGATCTTATGACTATTTTGTTGTGCACATCAGATCCATATATCGAGCCCTTAGCGCCAAATTATCGTATGCGACAAAACACAAATTTTACAGGAGAAGTTTTTTTAGTTCTTTTTTGATATGTATACATAAACTTAAAAATTTTTTGATGCGACATATCATAATTTCGTCCAAGCAAACTTCCGACTACAACAAAATAAAGTTTGCTTACATTGTGCATTGGTCCTTAAATTTTTAATTTTAGAAATAAAAAAAATATTAAGAAAATGTCGCTAACGATAATTTGGCGCTAAGGGCTCGATATGTCCAGTATTCGACAAAAATGGAAATCAACCTCAATCGAATTAGAGGAAGAAGCTAAACAACTTCTGGAAAATGAAACCCAAAGCTATTTAGAAGAAATTTTTTTGTTTAATTTAAAATTGTTTATAGATTATAATTTGTTTTTGATTTAAGTATTAATATATAAAAATAAAATACACATACATCTCAAACCAAAATTAAAAGTTGAATTACCTAAAATGTTATCGATAGCCAAGAATGCTATTTGGGCATTCTTCAAAATATTCCTTTTCAGTTTGATCCTTATAACAACTCGTCTCGTCCCAAAAAAGCCAACCTTTGGCCCCTGTGAATATTGGGACTAAAAAATTTACAGGGGCCAAATATTGGCATTTTCTGACAGGATCTAAGTTCGACAATAAAAAATAAGTATCAGTTGTAAAATACAAGAGAAATAATGATAAATTATGAAAAAAATTCATATTTGAAATATTCAACTTTTACACCGAAACTCAACAAAAAAAATGAAAATGCATTTTGAACTCCCCATAACTTTTATAGCGCAAATTAAAGCCTAATATCGCACCTATCGAGCAAAAAAAATCGCATAAAAAAATACCGATCCAGTCAAAAGTTATGGAATTTTGACCGCCTTCTCGTAAAATTTCCCACTGTGCGCCGTATGATTTTGACAGTTCGAGCCAATTTGTTTTGATTTGTTAGTGTTTTGTGAGGAATGGTTGACATTTTGGACCGTAAACACTAACAATTCAATGCAAAAAACCCTATGTTGTTTCTTTTGTTTTTGGATTGTTGTAGTTCTGACACCACCTGTAGTTGAATTCGCCTTGTTTAATACATATGAATGTATATTTGAGATATACAAAAAATGTATTAAGGATTTAAAAAGAGCACGCACTTATTAATAGAACTGATTTATGACAAGCGGCATAAAAACGATATTAATGTAGTTACATGTAGTACATTTCAGTATATGCCAAAAGTACTTGAACAGTAAGAAAATTTTAATTTTATGTGCCTTAATTTTAATGTTAAAAAATGTTGGGTGTCTATAATTTAAAAAAATGTTAACAGAAAAGCGTTAATTGGGCGCTCTTTTTAAAAAAAGCGCTAAGGCGAAAATAAGCGCCTTTTTGAAAGTTAAAAAGCGCTTAATCTAGCGCTTTTGTCTTAGAATTCGGAAACAGTAAAATGTTTGCTTGTTTTAATTTCATAAATATCGGATCTAAAAATGGCGATCCTTTAAGCGTTCATTCTCATTTCATAAAACAATTTCGTGACATAAATTTATAAGTGGTAAAAGGGGTAGAATTAATAGATTTTAAATTATAAAAAAGGTAAGAGCCTCAAAAAATGTTAAATTGACACGTTCTCACCGGTAACAACATTAACTCTCTTGCTGGCAGTAACTTACCATTATTTCCACTCGTATCGGATCTTTAATATTCAACGGTCTCGTATGTTCATCTAACAACAAAACACGAAATCTAACTGTATCTTGAGGCTTGTAAATAGCTTTATCAGTTTGAATGTAAATTTTTGGTCCCCCATCTGTAATAACTTTTAGAAAACTTTCATTTTTAAAACTCAAACCGACTAAACTCTCGGCTTTTAACATGTAATCTCCATTTAATAATTTCTTCGGGTAAAATTCAATAAGTTTTGATGCGAATGCTTGTAAATTAACCTCTTTAAATTCATTAAAACTGGGGCCTTCAATGCCAACGCGTATTGAGCACGGACCATCAGCCTCGTGTAGATCTACAACAACTGAATATTTACGATTTGATTTCAATACTCCCGGTGCATTTATTGAATAGTAACTGTTAAATAAAAATGTTATTATTTTGTTAAAACTTTCAAATGAAGACCAGTTTTAAACACCTTTCGGAATTTACTGCAGCAGCCATAGAAATGATCAGCAAATACAAATCGATCCAATAGCGTTTCATATTTCCAATCTTTAAGTTTCAAGCCGTATCACACATCCGTTTAGTTAAATTGAAAATTAAGAACTGAATTCACTAAATAATATAATGAAATCAGTTGTTTCATAAAACAAAATATTATCATTTCTATATCCAATCAAAATAATTGCCTTAGAGAGGAACTACAACAGTATATGCATATGACGCAATAAAAAGTCTAAGTTTAATACATAACTCTAACTGGTTTTGGAAAAAATAAACAAAAACCAATCATTTTATTTTTTAACTAAGTTTAATAACCAACGGTTGAAACGAATCTTATTTACCCTAATCTTCGTTCTATGCAATGGGTATTTTAAGATAGAAAATTTGCTGAATATGAACAACTAGTAAAAGGATAGAATATTTGCACCACTTTGAAATGATCTTCCAAAGACCTTAAATTATAAAACAAGTAAGAGTAATATTTTCTGCTGTGCCGAATCTTTGATACCCTTCACCGATAATTCAGAAATAATTCAGGCGTGGGCCTATATATTTAGTTATATAAATTACACTGTGCAAGAAATTGACACTTTTTTTCGTGACAAGCTGGGCACCTGGCGTTTTAACATAATTCGGGTACGCTGAATCCAATGGTGGCCGCGGTTTTTTAAGATTGGCTCTGGTTTTCGAGATATTCAACCGAAATTCCGCAATAAAATTTCCTTTAAGAAAAGTAAAACCCCTTTCTAATATCCGCAGTCGTTTTAGAAACATAATTTTTTTTTTTTTGGAAAAAGAAGTGAAGATAAGGGGCAAGTATGTCTCGAGAAAATGTTAAGAACAAAAAATTAATTGAGGTCGGTCATACATTATATACCACTAGGGGCGACTTCTGGGAATTTATGGGACTTTTTATATTATTATGTTTCTAAAACGACTGCGGATTTTAGAAAGGGGTTTGACTTTTCTTAAAGGAATTGCGGAATTTCGGTTTTTTAAGTTTTTTCAATAAGCTAAAGCGTTTTTGAGTTATGCAAACATATGTTGTGCAATCTCCTCCATTTTCGAAATAACGGTATATCTCGAAAACCAGAGCCAATCTTAAAAAACCGCGGGAACCACTGGATTTAGCGTACCCGAATTATGTTGAAACGCTATATGCCCGGCTTGTCTGTTTTTTCAACTAGCATAGTGTTATTAATTAACGTTTATAAAAGCGGACGTCAGTTTTAAAATTTGTTGCCATTTAGACCTACTTATGTTAAATTACACAGTACAACATTTTTCAGTTAATTGATTGCCAACTCAATTCTGTGAACTGTATGTGAAATTAGACCCAAAAAGAAGAATTTCTGCATCATTCGTTTTGTCTTCTTACCTGCGATTTGAAGTTAGTATCGATTTGAAGTTAGTACTATCGTATAGGGGAATTTATCACGTTTTAGGCCCTGTTGTTTGACATAGCTCGACAACCACTAGCCCAATTTAGTTGAAATAAATTTTAAAAAATTAAGAATTACAATTCCCTTAATCTGTTCATATATTGTTTTCCTATACAAGTAACACTTTCGAAGTTAAAAATGATTGTGAACCATGAATGTGAGACCATGAATATGAACAACCTACGAAGAAAACAAGATCATCAGAACCACAAGCGTCAACTTCTACAAGGATGGATATTGCCAATAATTGAAAAAATGTTCTAAATTTTGTTTTTATGCATATTATAATTGCATATTATTTTATTTTCATTAAGTTTTTATAAATAAAGTTTTTTTTGCATGATAATTTTTTAATTTATATTTTTATTTTAAGGGTGGTGGCTATAACTGATTTTTGAAATTCATACCTTTACTCAATTGCGAATAAAAGCGAAACGCGTGCATCGATTTTTATGATCTTTGTCTCATTTTGCTCATAGGTTATGTGACTTTGCGAAAAAATAACTAGACTTGAAACTTTTTTCCATTTTGGATTTTTTATGTATTTTTAAAAAAAAAAATTTAAATTTTTAGGCAAAAAATAATTTTTTCCCTTCATACATTCATTTTTAAAAAAAATTTATTTCAACTAAATTGGGCTAGGGGTTGTCGAGCTATGTCAAACAACAGGGCCTAAAACGTGATAAATTCCCCTATACGATAGTACTAACTTCAAATCGATACTAACTTCAAATCGCAGGTAAGAAGATAAAACGAATGATGCAGAAATTCTTCTTTTTGGGTCTAATTTCACATACAGTTCACAGAATTGAATTGGCAAATCATGTGTTGTACTGTGTTAGTGACCGACAATCTGAAAGTTTTATTTCTAGTCGTATAAAACTTAATTTGAACATATTTAAGTAAAATATCATGATTTATTTATTGCCGAACCAAAATTATTTTCGAGAGGGGAATTTATATTGGACCCATGGTAAGTTATGGACCAATCATCAAAAAATTCTGGAGAGATTTCTGGTATTAAAAAAAGGCCTAAATAAGAACAAATCTCGATATAGAAGTGACATTTGTGGTAGCGTTTTTTTAGTTTCAAAGTGGTTTTCAGAAGGCTGCTTAATATAATCTGGCCCTATGAAGCTAAATTTGACCAAATCTTACCGCAATATCTATATCTACTACAGTTTTACTATTTGTTTTTAGAAAATTAAAACAGGCAGTTAGACTATCAACAAAAATTTCTCAGAGTGGGCATTATATGGGGAATTTTTAGTTATTAAAATTTAATATTCTTTTGAGTTTGCCTGCATAATATTTCGCGTGTAAGTTTTAAAACATTGAAATGTACAAATCAGGGTTGGCAAAATTGGTACAATGGTAGGTACACCAGTGGCTAATTTCGTACAATTAAGTAATTTTCCCAGTTTTATTAAATTCATCCGTCAACTATTCATTTTAATCATATTTCTGCAAATGCATGCAGAGCAACTTGAGCAGTTCCAGCGAAAAGTCTACTATCTGTAACTTAACGCTGTAACAGTCGATCTAGTGCTACCACTTCGAAAAACATGTTACCTATGATACCGGCCGTGCTGATGGATAATGGGGGCTGTTTTTTCTCTTCTAAGTAGACTAAACCGTTAGCTATATAGTTAAATTAAGGTAGCTTTATGAATTTTCATAGTCGATGAACCAAAACAAAAAAGGAAAAAATACATAAATAATATAAATTAAGACAACTAAAACAACCAAATAATATTATGGAACGAGAAGGAGATTATGTTAAGGACTGAGATAAATTTAGCCCATTTCATTTTCGCTAAATAGCCCAGTTACTCCCTACAGTAATGTACCTAAACTTTTCGTGGATCTAAATGGTGTACTAATAAATCACTTATTTATTAGTATTTATTATATTTATAATGGAAATCAGAGTAAACTATAAATTATTTAATATTTTAAAAGTTTTAAGGAACAATATTAGTATTGTGGTTATTTTATTGAACTGTTAATAGTTTTTAATCCAAATTTAGATATTTTAATTAGGCTTAAGTTCATTGAATTTCATTTTCATTAAATTATTTTTATGAAGACAGGAATTTTACAACATGAAATTAATTAAAATTTTATTGATCATTTTTCATTCTTGACTGCGCTGAGATTTGAACCCAGGCTTTCACGGACAGGTTGCCCAGACTGGTTTCGATTGTAACCACACAATCTCGTCGGTGGGGTTTGCCGTAGTCTGGGCAACCTGTCCAACAACCAAACTTTTACCAGCGGCATAGATTTCTGCGCTGTGTCGAAGAAAAAAATTTTTTATTGGCGCTCGATCCAACTTCTTGAGATATGGGCCATTAAATCTTGAGTAAATAATCGGTTATATCTCAGCTATTTATGCTCTGATCTGGTTTCGGTTAGTATCATTATAAAGATAATTTAAAACTCTACAAATCTTTTAATAAATATATTAATTTTTATTAACCCATTGGGGGGAAATTAAAACAATAAGATTTTATTACTTCACTTTTTTGGTAAAAATCCGTTTTTCTCAAAAAACAGCCCTACTAACTTATTTTCTTTCTAGACTCAGATTATAGGCAAAATTGCAGAAAAAAATTAATAGTTTAGGGCCCTAATGAATTACAGGTCCCTTCACCCTTTGGGGACCAAAGCTAGTTTATTCATATATATAATAACGTATGTATTATGGATTTTACTTTTATTTTATTTTTACAGTAAATTATTAAATATCATTACGCATGTAGTGGGAATGTTATCAGTGGGAATGTTTTCGACTCCAATTTGGCTAGCGATATATCCATACACAGCATCTTGCTTTTTTTCTTTGGTACGTGGTTTAACCCAGACTTCGAATAAATCAATATTCGGCAATATGTGTTTACCTTTAAAAAGTGGTAAAATTAGAAAACCGCAAAACCACATTATATTTTCCAGATTCAGCACGAATTAATAAACAAATTTCAATTTTCCTTTCAATTGCCCAACGTTGCGTACTCTTTAAAAGCTTACATAACCTCAAAATTTAACATTTTCGGCGACCGATCTAAGGCAGCATGCAATATGTTACGATTTATACACAAAAATAACGATACAGACAGATATTTTGATAACAAATATCGAATACTTACTTATTAATTCGTTATTCATATTAACACTTTGGTTTTATTTTCACTTTAAATGTTTAAAAGTAAACACACCACATGTACACGTTTTCAATGCCACTTCAATAATTCACATTTGACAGCTTGTCATGTAGCTGTATAATTGTTGTTGCAAAAACCAAATGCATTTTTATTTGCTTTGATGTGTTTTTTATAAGGTTGTAGCACAAAACAAGTGATAACACAATGTGCGAAATTTGACGTTTGGCCAGTGAAATCGATCGTTTTACCTATAGTGCACTGGCGGGATTGTGTGGCTACAATCTAAACTCGTCAGGGCAACCTGTCCGTGAAAGCCTGGGTTCAATTCTCAGCTCAGTCAAGAATGAAAAATTATCAATAAATTTTAATTAATTTCATGTTGTAAAATTCCTGTCTACATAAAAATAATTTAATGAAAATTAAATTCAATGAACTTAAGCCTAATTAAAATATCTAAATTTAAGGAACATTAAGGCTCTAATCATATAAAACGCAGCGCAACGCCAAAGAATAACACTGAAAGCACAAACAATGTCATAAATATTTTGTAATTTTGTTGTTGCCTTCTACAAAATTTAACATTGCGTTTTACAATTCCAAACGCTGCATTACTTGTGTCCAGTGTGGCTATTTTGGCATTTTTGCAGCTTTATTTAGCTGCAAAATTTTCATTTAGCACTTGGCATTTTATTTAGCATTTTTGGAAAATGTTTTTAGCTTTTTTTAGCATTATTTATTTAGAAAATTTAGACGAATAGTTTAATTGATTTTGCTGAAAAAAAAATTCATAAATTATAATACATTTTGACTAAAAATAATTGTACTCAAAATGAAATTTCGTATGAAATTGGATAACTCTTTTGTTAAGAAACACCTTATACATGTCTTGTTAAAAGAAATAGAACATTCAGGAAATATTAGAAATGTCCAAATCGTGTTGATTGTAAATATTATTTGACCGTTGATATAACGATATAAAAGTACAAGAAAATTTCACTTTGTATTTGGATAAGAACTCAATAGTGTAAATGTTTGAAAGAGATGTTTGCTCTTAACTGCTGGAAAAATTTATTTTAAAGCTTCAACTTTTCTTAAACTATAAAAAATAAAATGATCTAAAAATTTTGTATATTATAAAAATAAACCGTTTAAATTTATCATATATCAGAGGTTTGCAGGCCCGCTAAATTTAACATTTAATCTAAACTCCCTGTATCACAGGCTCAACCAAAAATTTGCCATTTGCTTTAATATAACCATTTATTTCAATTTCGTTCAAAAATTATTCACTAAAATGTAATTAGTTTCGAATAAAATTTTATACTGGTAATAAATTTTTAACAAAAATCTTTAAAAAAATTTAGCATTATTTTTAGCATTTTTAAAAATCAATTTTAGCATTTTTTGGCCCTGTCTAATGGCAAATTTAGCTGTAAAAATTTTTTAGACCTGGCCACACTGCTTGTGTCGAGATTATATGCAGTAACGTAGGGTATTTAGGCCCTAATCATCAGCTATGGGCACCACTACATTGAAAGCTTTGCATGTGTGCCATTGTATTGGTTTGTTCATGTTTGCATTTGTTGGTTTTATGTACATTTGTACGCTTTGTTTTTTTTCTCATTTCATGACATGCGACGCACGTCTGCTTCGTTCGAAATATTCTGCTAGACTAAGCACAATTTCTTTTCTTTGCTTCGCTCATCAATTTTGTGTATGTACACATCGTTCGCTCTTTTTGAACTTTGATTTTGAATTTGCCCATAGCTGCTAATCATGTACAACGCAGCGCAACGGTACATGAATTTCTGTTGAAAGCAACAAAAAAATTACAAAATATTTATGACATTGTTTGTGCTTTCAATGTTATTGTTTGGCGGCGTTGCGCTGCGTTGTACATGATTAGGGCCTTAATTTATAAAAACCAAAACAAAAAAAAATTAATAATGTGATTTAATAAGGTATGTGTAAATTTAAAACAAACAGTTATAGGGTTTAAGGAAAATAAAATAACAAAATGAATAATTTCTAAATATCGGAATTTTCACATTCCGAATATGACAAAAAAACATACTACGGTATATTTAATTTTAAGAATTAGATGTGTCCAATGATAAAGGATACTTCCCGCTACCTCTTTTTTTAAATCAGAGATAAGTATATTAATTAAACCGGTGCATGTAGGGTTCAAAAAAAACCCACTACCAATTGTTATAATATGTAGTTATGGTATTCCCATCAGGAATAACCACTATACAGGGAACCAACACAAAACTTACCTTAAATATTATACTACATTTCAGTATGTTCATGGATGAAGTTATTAATGCTGCCCTCTATTATACATATGTTTTTGCAGCCGAAAAATGTCGGCACAATTGGAAAGGTATCCTTGATAGCAAAAGGTATTACATATTGTCAAAGAAGCAAAATTGAAAAAAAAAATCAGGAAGCGGGTGCGATTTGGAGCTGAATGCGAGTGGGAATTTTTGGAAGATCTTAGTTTTTTGACTGAAACATCCGACTTATAATGCATAAACATGCATGTATAAACATTTTCATAATTATAATTTTAGAACAAGCTCGACCCAATTGGTGTGTTCTCCCGATATTCTAGGTGTACAGTCTTCCGATATTGCAAAGAGTCCGACAGCTGACTCAAGCAGACCAAAATATTCCAATGTAAGTATTTCGATGAAAGTTATACATACTTAACATATTTATGGTGAAGTCCTTATTGTATGATTCTTTCAGAAAAATACAACTGCTTCAACCAAAAATGCGTGCCTTAATGAAATGAGGGCTGGTGTTTCTAAGGTCACGGATATTGTGACAACATTAGCCAATATTGCTAAACAGAACAACAAAGCAAGTGAAAACAGCTCTTTTCTAAAGTATGTGAACTCCTTGCTGCTAAAATTGCCTGAAGAAGTGGCCGAAGAGATGCAGTCTAAGTTTATTACAATGATCCATCAAGAAATTTCCATCCACAGACGTGTTGATTCGTTGGAGTAGTAATATTAATCTTCCAAATATAAAATTAATCAGGTATGTGACGGAAAAATATGTGATGAAAAGTACTGAATTTATAAAAAAAAAAAACATCTAAGATTTTATCCTTCACATACCCGTGTGTTCCAACCCTACGTACAAAAATTGCAAAGTGCAGTGATATTTAGTGCCTATTAGGGATGCCAAACGAGAAATCCCGGGATTTTTCGGGATTGAAAAATACCGAATCTCGGGATTTATTTTTATGAGTCCCGGAATTTTTAACATATCAACTTTTATGTACAAAAATGTTCGTTTTTATTGAATTTTTATAAGAAATTTTCTTCAAAATTGCTCTTCAAAATACTTCAAACTCGTGTAAACAGCAAAATTTCTTCAAAATTGCTCTTCAAAATGCTTCAAACTCGTTCGTGTAAACAGGAAAATTTCTACAAAATTTATACATTTTGAAGAAATTTTGCTGATTACACGAGTTTGAAGCATTTGCAATTTTGAAGAAAATTTCAATCGTGTAAATCTAGCTTTACTCTATACAAAAATATTTTTGAAAAATTATATATAAGTTTATTTTTTATTGCAAATTATTCTTATTTTTGAGTTTAATTTTTGTTTTTGGCACACAGCGAGTATTTAAAATTTTTCATTTTTGCTTGATATATGACGACTATTTCCGGATTTTTGTATTTTGCTTAATAAAAACCATTATTTTAAGTAGAAACGAAATTTGTTATATATCAAGCAAAAAATAAAAATTATTCACGATTTAATTAAAGTTTTATTCAGAAACTAAAGAATAAAAGTGGATATAATTATAACAACTAAGTCGTAATATTGATGAATTAGCTTATATTTTTTCCGGTCCAATAATAATAAAAAATTTGCTTAAAAAACATACGGTAAATAAAATATTTTTTTTTTATAAATAAGCACTATTTGACGTATTCATAAATAAATTATTTAAATTGAAATCTGTTTAAAGAAACATTTGTATAAACATTTTGTTTTAAAATAAATTTCAAACGTACTTAAATTATTGATTATGAATCTCGCCCTCCCCCTGGAGATGTACTGCACTGCAGTCGACATAGTGTTACAGTTTTTAACTCAGCTATCGAGATCGATGAGGGACTACACTTTGCAGTGTATTAATGTCGTCCCAACTTAATTCACATTTTTAATGTGAATTAAGTTTCAAAAAACCGAAATGAATTGATCTAGAAAAACTAAGAGATACGTATATTTTTTTAAGCTTTTTTCAGAATCTGATCAGTTTGATCATGGGTGAGGCCTGTTTTATAAACATATGTATAAAATTAATTGTTTTGTTGTTTTCATTTTTAAAAATTTATGTTACGAAAATAAAACCTTTTGAATATTCAAAAACTGTTGTTTATTAAAAAAAAGTAGCATCTTAAAGAACCACATTGATACCGAATCCCGGAAAATCCCGGAATCCCGAAAATACCGAAATCCCGGGATTTTCAAAAATCAATCCCGATTGGCATCCCTAATTATTTTATTAATTCAATTCTCATTTTAAATGAATTAAACTCATTTTGTATTAATATAATATTATATATATGTACATATATTATATCTATATATACATACATTATATATATATATACATATACATATATAAATATATATATACAGTGATGTGAAAAATTATAGAGCCACGAAATAATACGGACACCTAACATTTACATTTAAAAGGGCATATTTTTAAAAAGAAATCGAGTATCACAAACAAATAAAAAGTGCGTTGTAGATAATTTATCTAGCTCTTATTTTCGTCTGGTCTACCCCAGATTAAGTTAGAAATGAATATGTTACGAGGGGCGAACTGGAAAATCAAATTATATTAATATAATTTTGAGATACTGGTTTATTAATATTTATATCTCGATTTTTTTCAGTTATCATATATACAAAAATTACACACAGATTTTGTTGTTAGAGAACACCGTTTTTTCACACCTTTAAATTTTTAACCTTTAACTTTTTGTTAACTCAGGAAATTTTTTTTGTTAACTGTTCTGTAACTCTCGCTTCGAGAAACTTTTCGATGGAAACGCGAGAAATAAAACAAAAATGCCATAAATTGAAACAAACAACTGTTTTTCTCACTTAACTGCGTCTGTAAAATTTTTAGCGAGTAATAGCTGTCACGTAGGGAAATTACTCTTTTCTTTTTCTTTTTTTTATTCCCACACTAAATCCCGCGAAGCTTTTCGCTTGTCTGCAGGAGACAAGAGTCTCTGGCGGGAATCGAACCCGCATCCCTGGTACTGATAGATTAGCTCACTACCAGCTAGCCTACCGGGGCACCTCGCCAATTTACAGAAAAAGTGTGGCTTTAAAATGTTTGTGAGAAAGTTCCCGCTTTGAACTGTCAAATAAACGCATGCATGAAAACGGGTCAGAAAAAATATAACCACTAAAAAATATATTAAATATGCGAAATGCAATGAATAATAACATGGAAGAAAAAAGTATTTTGTTTTTGACCGATTTTTTCATTGTTTAATTATTTTGCTTTTAACATTTTTAAAAAATATACGAATGTTTTCAAAGCTATTTTTAAACAACAAAAATTAAAGTCGCACTCTACATTATTTGCTATAGCCGACGGTTTTATTTTCGCCGCCGGCATTGAACATTTTTCAAATTTAATAATGTTGGCCGCCGTCAACGATATGTGTTACTGGCGTTCTCAACGTCACATCGGCTTTGAGTGGAATATTATGACATTTATAACGTAACGACGTAATCTCTTTTGATAGTTTTCGACATGAGTTACAGACACACTTATTTCTCACTTATCGAGAAACGATGGAATATTTTGTTTCACATCTTTTCGATGGGAGCAGTTCTCACCAAAGTTACAGAACATGGGTACTGGTTTCTTAATATTTATATCTCGATTTTTTCAGTTAACAAAAAAAATTTCCTTAGTTAACAAAAAGTTAAAGGTTAAAAATTTAAAGGTGTGAAAAAACGGTGTTCTCTAACAACAAAATCTGTGTGTAATTTTTTTATATATGATAACTGAAAAAAATCGAGATATAAATATTAATAAACCAGTATCTCAAAATTATATTAATATAATTTGATTTTCCAGTTCGCCCCTCGTAACATATTCATTTCTAACTTAATCTGGGGTAGACCAGACGAAAATAAGAGCTAGATAAATTATCTACAACGCACTTTTTATTTGTTTGTGATACTCGATTTCTTTTTAAAGATATGCCCTTTTAAATGTAAATGTTAGGTGTCCATATCATTTCGTGGCTCTATTATTTTTCCCATTACTGTTTATACATATATATGTACATAAATATATTTTTATTTAGTACATAGAAGTAAAATTTATTAATTTTGTTGTTTTTTAGTTATAGAAGTGAAATTGATGAAACCTTTTGTTTGTTTTTTTCTTGTTTTTATTCATAAATTTCTTTTAAATACGAAAATAAGAAAATGTTCTTTATGACGTTTTTTAATTTTTTAAATTTATATTTACCTGCTTGAACTCCGAAAATCAATCAAATTTCCAAAATTTAAGATTTTTATTAAGAAAAAAACGACAAATTTGATTTTTTATATTAGAAGCTGCCATGTTCAGGAAGTCGCAATAAATTGAAACTGAAATCAACGGAGATTTGCAATTAATTTTTTTAATTAGCGTAATTTTTCCTGCTTTTAAGAGTACATAGTATTAAATGTATTAAAGATCTTATTTTTATGAACTTTGGAAACAAGATCTTTTTAAAATTTGCTCGATTTCAATATCCCTCGGAATTAAGGTATTCATTCGGTTACCCGTTAATCGGTTAGCCGATTAATTACAACCCGATTAACTGATCGGTTAATTCAAAAGTGGCTATTTTCGATTAACGATTAAGCCGGTTAATTTTATTCGATTAACCTATTAGTCGATGCACCAAAATTTTAAAGTCTTTGTAGTATTACAACATATTTTTTTGTGTTTTTAATTATTTGTTTCGTCTGATATACAAAAGGTATGTGTTTAAAAAATATTTTTTCATACAATCAAAGAAGGTGTTCAGCGAACTTCATTTTAAATAAGATTTTTGTTTAAAGTAATATTTATATGCATGTGTTTAGTTATTTGTTTCTCCTCATACCTTCTCATAACAATCTTTTAACAGAATTAACCGAAGTAATAAGAAGAGTTAAAAATTAAATTAAAAAAAAATTAAAAAAAAATTATCTAACAGTTTATTTTTTAATTAATACATAGAGGGGTGTTCTGAAAATCGAAAAACGCAAGAATTTAAAACTCGTTTTTTTTAATAATAAAGCGTGATCCATTTCGAGGTTCCCTACTTTTTTAAAGAAAAAATAACAGAATATTTAAATTTAATGGGGAATGCTTATTATCATTTGAAAGAATGTTCTTTGGCATTTATTTTTTGAAGATTATGTCTATCAAATGTTGGCCGTTGCTACGTCGCAGATGGTCCATCCGTTTAATCCAATTTTCGATGACTCGTTCGAGCATTTCTGGTAACTGGCGAATAACACGCGCGATGTTTTCCTCCAAGGCCTGAATGGAAGCGGGCTTGTCCGCATAAGCTTTAGACTTTACATATCCCCACAGGAGAAAGTCTAACGGTGTGATATCACACAATCTTGGTGGCTAATCGACCGGCCCAAAACGTGAAATTATATGCTCACCGAAGTGTTCTCTCATCGCCATTGATTGTTGCGGTGTGTGGGAAGTGGCGCCGTCTTGCTGAAACCAAATGTCGCCGAGATCGCGAGCTTCAATTTCAGGCATCAAATAGTCGGTTATCATGGCACGATAACGGTCGCCATTGACGGTTACGTTCGCACCGGCATCATTTTTAAAGAAATATGGAATGATGATTCCACCGGCCCACAAACCACACCGAACCGTTGTTTTTTCTGGATGAACTGGCAGTTCTTGAATCTCTTCAGGTTGCTCTTCGTCCCAAACGCGTCAATTTTGTTTGTTTACATACCCATTTGGCCAGAAATGGGCCTCATCACTAAACAAAATTTGCCTCGAAAACGTCGGATCTTCTTGGATTTTTTCAAGAGCCCATAGAGCGAATTGCTGTCGCTTGGGAAGGTCGACCGGCTTCAGTTGTTGCACAACCTGCATTTTGTACGCTTTCCTTTTTAGATCTCGACGTAAAATGCGCCAAGTCGTTCCATAGGTCAGCCGAGTTGCTGCGAACGGCGCATAATCGACTCTCCACGGTCTTTTTGTACACTCTCAGCTACGCTATATTTTCTTCACAGCGTGCTGGACGTGGTCTATTCGGTCGAATATTATCCAATATTGAATTCTGGGTATCAAAATGGGTGATGGTGTTTCGAATAGTACGCTCAGTAGGCCGATTATTTTGACCATAAGTTGAGCGAAGTGCACGAAACACATTCCTTACAGAACGTGAATTTTCGTAATAAAGTTGAACGAGTTGTAAAGGTTGTTCAGGCGAAAGTCTTTCCATTATGAAATGCCAAACAAAAATAACATGACAGCATGACAAGACTCACCGCGATCTGTCAAAAAAAATGCTATTGAAAAAAGTATATCTTCTTAAATCATCCATTACAAATATTTCTCTATTAAATTATGAGAAATATAAAAAATTGGATTAATTAAGAGTGTATTAAAAAGAACTTTTAAATTCTTGCGTTTTGAGTTTTCGATTTCAAGACCACACCAGGCGCTTATTCAGGGGGGGGGGGGGTGGAAAGGATATTTCCCCCCCCTAAATTATAAAAATATGTTTTGCTTATTTCGATAATACACGAATTTCCGAATGTACAAAATTTTTGGAAATCCCATCAAGTTTTTTTTTTGTTTTTTATAGAATCTCTAATCAAATTTTCAATAAGTATCCAAGTATTTATCCTTATAGTTATTTATTATATATTTCCAATGAAACATCTAGTTTACTGTATTTAATTACATATTATTCTATATTTAATCCCAGCAAGTGCCATCTATTTCCGAAAAATAAACGTTTGGGTTGAATATGCGAGCGGTTGAATTATTAATAAGCCTTAGTATATGCAATATTTGTATTTGTGTTATGATAATTATTTATTATATAAATTTGAATATAACCGCTTTTCGTATCATATTTTCATCATAGTAGGATTTGAATTGGAATTTTATATGCATTGCCATTCTACCTTCCCATATATACATATGAATATATGTATTGGTCTAGTAAAAGTTCACCAAAGAAGAATTATATAACTGTCAAATTTCAAGTGCATTAATAAGAAAAGTTCTTTGATATACAAAAATACATAAAATGAAGTGAAACAATGGTGAGTCCGTAATTTTTTAATATAATGTACCTATATAAGTATATATCATTACCTTCAGTCGAAAAGGATGTAGTCCAATGTATAAATTTTATAGGAGAGAGAAAAAATTTTCTAAGGTCTTTAGTTCTGAATATATTTTTAGTCTGTAAATCCAGTTTTGCTTCATTGATGACTCTTTATTGGCTTGCAAACCAACTAAAAATAATACATTTATGTTTCACAAAGCTTTTTGTGACTTAACACCTTTTCTATTATATATTTTATACTTTTAATGTACATTTTAGTATGTCAATTTGCAAAAATTAAATATACTATAAAATTATTTTATTTATTTTAATGTTGACTATTAACAAATATTAATACTTTTTTTTTGAAATTTTCAAAATTTTTTTTTTTAAATTTCTTTAGCATTTTTGGACTTAGTATTTTTACATATCGTTGCAAAACAAGAACTAGAAAAAAATATTTGTATTTTTTCTGCAAACGATGTATTTTTGTTAACTCTATTGAACTGCATCAAAAACTTAATTTTCAAAAATTGTGGCATTAGCACATTTACGGCTGAAGGTACATATGTACGTATGTATGTGCAGCCAAAATTATTTTTGTCTTTCCATTGTTATAAGCTTTAAAATTCCTTTCTAAATAAAAATAATTTAAATAAAAAAATTAGCTGTAATCAACTTAAACCAGAATAATTTTATATGTATATTTAGATTAAAACCCAAACAGTTCGACTTAAATTCATTACTTAATTTTAAAATTAGTGAAGCATATTCCTTCTTCCACAATTTTGTTAACAATTGCATATGTTTTTTTTTTTGGTCGAAAAATTGGTCAAACAATTTAGTATGATGAAGTCAAATAAATTGTTTCAAATACAAAAAAAAACATTAAATATAAATAAAATTATTTTTATAGCCAAAACGTTATTTAAAAAGATTAATTTATTTTAATTTATATTGAACTGATCTTATATTCTATTTTACTTTATTGTTGAGTTTTTTTTTTAATATAATATAAACATATCGTTTTTAATAAACTTTTAAAAACAAATTTTTTACTTGTTTTGTACCATAACAAATTCCCCCCCCCCCCACCCCCCCTAAGGCTTAAGCTGGATCCGCGCCTGGACCACACCCAATAATATTTGTGTATTACATATTTGAATTATTTTTTTGTTTGATCGTTTGAGTTCCAAATAAAAAATATCTTATGCATTTTTATTGATTAAAATAACTTAAATTATAAAAAAATCTTTATTAATCGGTTAACCGATCAAT
The DNA here is from genome assembly GCA_943735925.1 of Pollenia amentaria. Classification (NCBI taxonomy): domain Eukaryota; kingdom Metazoa; phylum Arthropoda; class Insecta; order Diptera; family Polleniidae; genus Pollenia; species Pollenia amentaria. The sequence continues at coordinate 130,262,182 of OX031007.1, read as the reverse complement.
TACAAAATTAACCTATTATTAACCGATTAAGCCAAAACCATGGTTAATTAACCGAGCGATTAACCGATTAAAGCAATACCCTACTAGAAATCGATTTCAGAACATGGTTAAAAAAGTACACAAAAGTAATTTCAGTTTTTCTAATAACCTAGATGTAATGGCCAACTTATAAATATTAATTTATATTTACAATTCGTTCTTCATGCCAAACAAAAATAAAATTTTATTAAACACTATATTTAAATATGAATGTATTTCATATTTTTTAGCTCGTACGATTTGTATAGCAAAAACACACCTAAATCCTGTTCGGAAATCATCACTGCGCTGCATCTGATGCGCATCTATGATTAGTTTGCGATGCTCATGCAAATCAGCTTGGCATCAGCTTGTTTGCCCCCCGGATTGGTTATATTATTGAACACAATATGAATCAGCAATTTTTGTGATGCGTGTCTTAGATTTGTTTGCGCATCGTCTGCATTTGTTATGTATTTTCGAACAGCTGACATTTGCAGTGATGCTTAACCGAACGCGCTGCGCATCAGATGCGGCGCAGTGATGCTTTTCCGAACAGGCCCATACTCACAAACGATTTGGGCTGGGCATTAATAGTTCATTACATTTTACCTTTTTTTCGCTTTTTTGGGTGCTGAGAGTGAGATCTGAAATTTACAGTTAAAATTAGTTTGCTAAATAGTATTAATTGTAGGTACAACCTGATTTTCAAATTCATGGGGAAATTTTAAAACCATTTCTTCATAACGTAAATTGATTTTGTGGACGTAATAAACGTAGATGAAAGATTCGGGTATCATTTCAATTGAGGGTGTTATATTGATGACGTAGGATTTTTTGTTAGGCGGTATCCTTATGTATTCCGTTTTGATAAGACTAGCATGACCCATTACGATGTACTTAAGATAAGGTATGTCTACAATAGAACTGACCTCAATAAGAACTGGTTTTCCGAGTTTAAGTCTGGACTCAACCAAATTTAATCGGCAATAGTATTCTCTATTGTTCAACATCAGTCTTTCGCTAGTATAGATATTGTGAAAAGTACCTTTTGAGTCCTTAAATTGAAATTTGTGGTCCGCTTTTGCATTATGTTCGAACTTAAATGTTGCCAAGCCTTTTTCATTTAAAATAGCTTCATAAATTTGATAACCATGTGTCATGGTAACTGGTGTTTTGCGATCCAAAACTGGAGCCCCAGTCCAATGTTTAACATAAACATTCATACGATATGGTTTCTTATTTTCAAATTCTATTTCTTCGTATGGAATTATTAAATTATAGCGCTGTTTGCGTAATTCTATAAATTGTTCTAGTGATTCAGTTACACCCGTATACATTTCGGTTAAATTTGCCTTTATGGTTAGGCCATTAATCGTTTATATTTTTGGTGTTAAAATCAACAAACCCTAAATTTTGTATGTTCACTTGTTTGGTTTGAAATAGAATAGTTTTGTAAGTATCCCACAACTGAACTGTTGCATTGCCCTCCACATATTTGTCAAAGGTGTATTTGCCATAGATGACAACTTTTAAAAAGCCATCTTCCAGTAAAATATTTTTAAGAGCTTTAAGGTTAACACTAAATCAGGGAAGTGTGTAGTTGGCAATCTTAACTTCTTTATAGTTAGAGTAATCGTATGTTCTAACGATTGTGACGTTAATTTTCCAAACTCCCAAAACCGGGTATTTGGATCATTTGAATTCATTTGTATGAGTGAAAAAAATGTATTTGAATTGCTTTACACGATTGTCATGGTTATCCTTAAAATATATAAAATTTAATATATGGTGTGATATTATCTATTTAGAATACGTTTTTTCAACCACCCTCGAGAGAAAAACGAGTTAAATAGAACATCGGGATTACAAACATCGATTGCAATACAGGATGTTAACTCTGGGGGGCTACTCTCTAATGCGATGCGAATACAATTTCGATGCGAATGCTAAATGCCAACTTGGTAATCTCTATCACTTTCGCAAAATTGTGAAAATTAAGCAATACTGGTAGTAAAAATCAAAGACAGATTTCAAGTAAATGGCAAAATATGTAAAAACAAAAATGTAAGTTGGAAAGCTTAAATAAAAGAAATAAATGATGACCTGCGAAAAGAAAAAAATAAAAAAAAGCGAAAGACAAATGCGCAAATGCATTAAAGAGTATCAATCCCTTGATGTGGTACAATTGGCATCGCAATAGAGAGTAGCCCCCTGGTAATCGTGATAGAAATTGTTTTCGATTCAAAAGCAATATTGATAGTGATTTTATTTCTAAATGCCCAACCATAATGTGCATAAGAAGCTACTGCCAAAAATTAATGAAAAGTCAGTCAAATGCATAAGTAAATTAAAACAATTTTAGGTGGCTATAATGTACTAAGATCCTTATACCCATTGTTGCATATCTGTGCAATTTTTTCTTTCTTTTGAGTACTTCAAATTAAAAAGTACTAAAAATTACAGCGCCGTATTTTTTTTTCATTTGCAAGCTCCACTGGATCCAGCTTATTCAAATTATGTTAACCCGCCGGGTGCCCCGATTGACAGATAAAAGTGTCAAATTCTACTAGCAACTTGTTATTTAAGGCTAGTTTCCACTATCACACAAGTCTTACGTATTCCATAAAGGCTGAAGGCCTCGTTAATCTTACGTAAACGTATACGTTGATCATCAGCTGTTCCGTTTTCATTACCAAGTCTATGTATAAATAGGTACTCTTACGTAAACGTAATGTTGCGTTGCGGACCAACCTGATAAAATTAAAATTTCTCTCCGTTTTTACGTATCCGCTCTCAAGAATGTTATTTTTGTTTTCAAGCAGTGTTGTCAACAAAACGTATTAGCCGGCGGTTTACTTTTAGATTTTATTAATAAGATTCTCTTTTTAAAATATAAATTTAAAGAATATAAACATTACATACATACAAACATATACATATATAAATAAATATAAATATATGTATATTAGTTTATTTGTTTTTGATTAAACTTGATAAGAAGATAGAATGTTACAGCGAAATTACTATAGGCTATATTTTTCCGGAATTTTGGAGCAGGGAGGAATAAAATGGTTAAAAATTAGCAAAAACCGATTTTTTGGAAATAACCCTACAATCATAAATCTAAATTTTTTTCGTACGAATTCCTAATCGGAAAATCGGCATTAAAAAGGCAAATTTCAGGTCAATTTTGATCAATTTTTACTACAAAATTTTAAAAGTAAATTTATTTTTTTGGCTTAGCTACCATTAGGGATATAGATTTGAAAAATGTTAATTTAAAGGGACAAAACAGGGTAAAACTTTGTTTTAAATATTTTGGCGACGTTTGAATGAATTTTACATTGTCGCATAAAAGTACATTTTGAAAGTCGTCGCCTTTAAGGTTTACCCGCTTAAAGTGGGTAATACAAGGAATTTTTGGGATATTTTCATTAAGCTCATTTATACTGCAAAATTTGAAAAGTTTACGGCTTATTTCCGATGTGCGAAAGAATTCTTTCGTTCGTACAACTGCATTCGTACAAATTCTAAAGTTTGTTTTTGTTTTAACCCAAATTGTCCGGGAATGTTTTTTGTTTTGAATTTAAATAAAAGTTATATAATTTATGAATATAGGACCCAAGAAAATTTACCTAGTACCTAGAATTTTTATGCGGCCTATGGGTCGGGCATAATAGGCCGTTACCATATGGTCACATCCGGCCCTACACAGAATTTTTTTTTGTTCGCAGAAAATTTTTAGGTTTTAAAAGAAATCATGTTTTTATTGTAATATATACACATATATTAGAAAACTATACATTTGTACATGCCATTACTTAACAAAAATAAAATAATAAAGTTTGTTAAATGTTAATTTTAATGCCAAAATGCTTAAAAACTATGTTTTTACACGATTCTTTGTGTGGTATTCAGCAAAACATTTGACGCATAGACCAACATCACATTTATTGCACGCAGTTCGACCGATCGTTTTGCATAGTTCACCAGCGCAACGTCTTCTTTTAATAGTAGGTACAACAAGATGATCTTTTCCGTCAAATCGTAATGTACTACGTACAGAGCTTTCATGTTCTCGTTTGGGAATTGGAGTGCAACCACTTCTTTTGGGCTTTTCGCCGTAATGTTGACAATAGTAAATAGCGATTTGACGTCTAAACTCCAATTGATTTATGTTGCTATGTTCTATTCTATGAAGCTGCCAAGCATTTTGAACACATACATCGACCAGCCAAGTAAAAATACTGCTCCACCATTTCTTCCCCTTATATCCAATGCGATAAAGGCTTACATTCTGATCCAAACGATCAACACCTGCCATATACCGGTTGTATTGAGTTACACCATGCGGCCGTTTCACTTGTATTTTTTTCTTTTCCTCTTTTGAATATCTCAAGGCGTTGGATATTGGATGGACGCCATGAGCGGTAGAGGCAATGGAGACAACTGAGTTGCCCTTCCATTTTGTCACATGTATTCCAAAATCATTGGCAGAAAAAGAGGCGCAAAATCCTCTTTTTTCTTTTTTATTAATAATTTTCTTACAAGTCAAGGGACAAGTTTTTGGTATACGGTTTTCCCGGATAGTTCCAGTGGCTGTATATCCACGGGTTTTTAGATATTGCAGGAGAGGAAAACTGGTGAATAAATTATCGAAATAAAAAGCAAATGGTAAATTTTGTAATTCTCCAGGAAAATCATCAATCATATTGATCAAGGGACTAGCACATTTTCCAAAACATTGCTCATATTTGCTATTTACTCGTGGATTTTTTCCTTGATAAATTTTAAAATTGATAAGATATCCACTTGGCGTACATAAGGACCACACCTTATATCCAAGTCTTAAAGGCTTTCCTTTTATATATTGCTTACATCCATGCTTTCCAAAGTACGAAATCATACTCTCGTCGTATGAAAGGTTTTGCTCTGCATGGAAGTTTTTTATCATATTGTACTTCAAATGGTCTGTTACTGGTCTGAGCTTCCACATTTTGTCTCCATCAGCATTTTGTGCTCCGGCGTCTACAAAATGAAGAGAACTGCATATCTCTATAAAGCGGTCGCGACGCATGCTGTTGAATACAAGATCAACTTTCAAATCACTATCAGCAGACCACATATCTCGATATCTTGTTGGACCACTATATCCAGTGACTAAAAGAATTCCTATATAAACCTTTAACTCTTCTTTCGATATCATTGGGTTTTTGTTGCCTCGCAAGACAGCATATTCATTTGACTTTTCAGCAATATGTTGGATTAAAGCATCGTCAAAAAATTTTTCAAACTGCTCATGTGGCTGGAGAGAGCTACAGTCCTCATAATTTGCATGCGGACATATTGGAGTTGAGCTTGTAGAGCTTTTGGTTTCCCAAGTAAACTTCGTATGTCTATTATCTTGCGGAAATACATAATTTACAATTGTGGGTTTTATTTTTTTTAAATGAGACATAGATTCGGAATGTATGCTGCTTTTAAGCAAATCAATAGATATGTTTGCGTCAGAGTTATTAATAACATCTACTATGGCTTCATCGCAATCAGATACATCATTGCTATCCGCGTCAAAACTCAGACGTCTTCCACTTGTAAAAACGACTTCACAGTCGGATTTAAGCTGCGCGGGACATACATTATCAGGAACTCCACCTTCATTTTCTCTAGCATCGTCCTCACCGCTAAGATCGCCATCATTCTCAGGGGGTTCAATAAAAATTTTTGCAATACTTTCGTCATTATCACTATCAATTTCATCTAGGAAGTCTAATGCTTCAGTAAGTGTAAGTTTTCTAAGCAAACAAAAATCGTATAACAAATAAATGTTCATTCTCAGAAAATTGACAAAGTAAAGAGTAACAAAAAAAAAAATCTATGTAGCGCCTGATGCACCCATATGGTAACGCAAATATATAATGCTCGAAAAATACAAGTGATATATATTATTTAATATTTTGATTTACAACAAAATTAAATATCACTATTATGTTATAAACTTCTAAAAAAATATTTCTCCTAAGAACAATAAAAGTAAAAAAAAAATTATAACTTACTTTTTCATGTAATTCATTTTTCACTATTTTTCTAATTTTTTTTCCAAGTTTATTTAAACGACCTCTCGCTTAGAAACACAAAACACAAATGATCTGCAAAGCTGTTAAAATTATTAACAGGCGTTTATATCATGTAATACCAGTGATTTTCTGTTAAAAATTTTAACATAAACATTGCTATGTAGCTTAAATTGTAACGTATTTTTGCGTTACCATATGGGTGCGTCCGGACAATTTGGGTTAAATGTAGTTGTTCGAAAGAAAGAATTCTTTCAAACATCGGAAATAGGCTATTAATTATTTCATGCTAAAACTATCACTAGGGACATGCATATATAACAAATACTAAATTCTTTCACATAAAGGTAGCAAAGAAAATTCGTACTCTTGGTACTTTTTTGTGAACTCGTTTTTTGCAGTAATTTTGACTGTTTTTCCCCGGGCATCTCCGGGATTTAGTGCTACTAAATCCGGGCGAGGATTTAGTAGCACTTTTTACTGATACCCATATAAGTGAGGTCAACTTTGTACTTAAAGAGATATTAATAAAGTCTTAAAAAAATTTTAAGGTCCATAACTCCTTAACTAGCTGCTTAGGTGCAAAAACACTATATCAAAAGTTGCTATGTTATAGCATTTTTCAGTGCTGTACATACAAACATATCTGTGAATATACATATGCACATATATTCTACTTCTTTTTTAGAAAACCGTCGATATCGTTATGTATTGGCGATTTCAAACAAGAACATTAACAACATGCTTTAAACCAACACTGAGTGCAAAATCAAAACAAAACAAAATTTTTTATTTCATTCTCTTTGTTTTTTAACACACTTTAAGAACATATGATACGTTTACGTATTTTAAGTAACTACCAACCATTGACGTCGACCGCAACGTTTACGTATCCGCAACATTTATAGAACATCTAAAAACGTGTCATATGGTTTTCACATACATAAACAAAAAAGCAATAGTATACATAAAACAACACACACAGTGATGGGAAATCGAAAGTTTTAAATGTTGACCGTTGTGTAGAAAAAGTACCAAGTGATTAAAATGATAATCAAACAGTATTTAGTGTAAGTAAAAAAACATTAATAATTTAATATCTGATATTTATATTATAGATTTACAATAAACAAATATGTATTTTAGCATATACACACACATTTACCATCAATAAAACACATCTTCTTACCCAAAAATTTTACCTGCTGTCACATTTGCTTTTATGTGTATAGGTTTACACATATGCTGAAAACGCAGCTTTCATATTGGATCCTCTGTCAGTCACAATCATCCCCTTGTCTAGACTGCACTGAAAGTTATCTAGTATTTTAGTTACTTTCAGCAAAATTTTGTCATCTATAGGAAATGCATTGGCAAACAAAAATAAAAAACCGACAGTAGTGTTCCACTTAATAAGAATAATTTTGTTCGTATATCCCCAATAAACCATAGAACGATACGATCTCGTAAGCCCTATTATATAAAATTGAAAGACATAAATTTGAAAAAAAAAACATTAAAAATTATTTTAACATTGAAAATTATGTATCGAAAACGATTTCTTAATTTAATGGAAAACTATGTACATATATATATTATAAGGAAAGCTGCAATTCAGTTTGTCAAAACGATGGTTTTCTATTCGAAATCGGTTATCACTTGTGATACCTTCTATCACCTTTATGATATCGTTACAGTATCGCTTGGTTTATTGGGTAGAAAAAAAGAACACTTACGTGTACATGACTCAAAGTTCATTGATTTGAATCCCACCAATTTAGCATAAAGTTTAGCATTTTTAATAAAATGTATTGTTACGGCTAAATACGAAGTTTTTGAATAATTGTCTGTCCAAAGATCTATTGTAAAAGCGAGACCACTACCACTAAATGTATTTATTTCCGCTTTCTAAATATCATAGGTCTGTCCATACAGCTTTTCAATATTCCGTGAGACTGTCGTAGGGTGCGGTAGCATCTTTTCTACTTCTACTTCTGCTCCATACTTTTCGCCAATGGATAATATTAATTCTGTATATTTGACTAAACCCTCATCTGCCACCATCTTAAACGGCCTGCAATTTTTAATGGTCCATTGGGTAACTGCTTCAACAACACGGGCCTTTGTTTGCTGGTCTACATCTACCTTATGATTACATACCGGCGTCAATTCCTTATAGCATTTATGTTTAACCAAAATTGAAGTAGAACTAAATTTATATGCGGTATTACAACACTTGCATGCTACTATCTTGCTATTTATTGATCCATTCATTTCTACCTCTCCAAAAATTTCCCAGACCTTGCTTTTTCCTAATTTTGGAACAATTTTGTACTCTCCACTGTCTATTTTAGCTTTAATTTGCGCCACATTTAAAACTTCCGGGCTAACCGACTGCAAATTTTCTGTTGAAACCTAAGTTCGAGTACATTAAAAAAATTTGTCAATTAAATATCAATTGATATGTACATAGATAAAATGAATTAGAAAGTTTTGACAAATAACACATGTCACTAAAACTATTTAAATAAAAAACCTGTTTGCAAAAAAGTAAACGTGAGGAAACAACGAATTATTTTATTTATTAAAAACTTGCATCACACATAAAATACAATTTTTTTATAAAATGTTACATATTTTCTACCAAAAAAAACACGTATGGCTAAAAAGCTGTTATGCTACATACTAGCGAGACAAACGTGAACCGTTATTAATTATATTTACTTACATTCATTTTCAAGTTTTTAATATCTTTCGAAAAAGAAACAACCACGTGGTCAGACTCCTAAGACACTTACAAAACTAACAATTAAATTTCTCATAAACTCATTCCTCCTTTTGTTTTTCATCTTTTACCTAAAAATGTGTGTTTCGTTTCATTTCAGGGCCGTGTACAGTACATTACAAGACAATAAAATCTTGCCATGTTTCAAATATTTGTATTATTCAAAAATGCAAATGACAAACAAGAAAAAAAACATATTTTGCATTTTATTTATTGTTTATATTCCAAATATGTATACTATACTTATATGTGCATAGGTATATCTACATATGTGTTAAAATTTAAATTACACATGGGCAACGCATGCAAATAATTACATGAATTTACTCAAGTGGCAACATTGCTATTGAGTATTAATAAAAATAAATAAGAGAGAATGAAAACTATGAAACAAAGCCCGTTTCATCGAACAACCTCTGTGTGTTTACGATATGAAACGAAATGTGTTCATAGCAGCATGAATAAACAAACAGTTTGTTCGGTAATCTCAATTTTGTTCGAACACGACTTTCAGTGAATAAGCATTTCAGTATGTTTATGAAAAACGTTGTTCATGCAGCCCTTTAATGTAAACCCACTGTACAGAATTTTCTAGTACAAATGTAATGTTATGATTGTTATAGATAAATGTATAACATAATAGTGTTGAGATTATCTTTAACCCATAAAGTATGCTTTAGTTTATTGATGTATAAATCAATTTAAATTCAGCCACAGTGTTAATGCATAATGATATTCGCTGTAAGATAATTAAATCTCGATTCGCCCAGAAATGTCGAAAATGTTACAGATATTTCGACGAGAAGAATGATCTAGACATCTAGATGTCAGCGAACAGAGTATAAATACTCGCGAAGGTTGGCATCGATAATCAGTATTAGTACGATTATTTAAGTGTGTACATCGCAATTATAAGTGGTAAAATTGACTAAGTTCTAAATAAAGTGGCGTGAATAGTTTATAGTACAGCTATAAAGTAAAGTGTTTAAAGTGTTTTATTTATTTTATTAAAGTTGCAATAAAAGAACTCAAGAGGTTTATTATAAAGGAAATAAACCAAAAACGTTATTGAAAAGGCAGTAACGTAACAATATTATAGATTTACAATAAACAAATACGTATTTTAACATATACATCAGGCGCGGATTCAAGGGGGGTGAATAAATGAAATTACCCCCCCCCCCCCCTAAATTATAAAAATATGTTTTGCTTATTTCGATAATACACGAATTTCCGAATGTACAAAATTTTTGGAAATCCCATCAAGTTTTTTTTGTTTTTTATTGAATCTCTTATCAAATTTTCAATAAGTATCCAAGTATTTATCCTAATAGTTATTTATTATATATTTCCAATGAAACATCTAGTTTACTGTATTTATATACAAATTATTATACATTCAATCCAAGCAAGTGCCATCTATATCCGAAAAATAAAGGTTTGGGTTGAAAGTGCGAGCTTTAGTATATGCAATATTTTTATTTGTATTATGATAATTATTTATTATATACATTTGAATATAACCGTTTTTCGTATCATAGTAGGCTTAATATTTGAATTTTATATGCATTGCCATTCTACCTTCACATATACACATATGAATATATGGATTGGTCTAGTATAAGTTTACCAAAGAAGAATTATATAACTGTTAAATTTCAAGTGCATTAATAAGAAAAGTTCGTTAATATACAAAAATACATAAAAATTAGTGAAACAATGGTGAGTGCGTAATTTTTTTTTTATATAATTTACCTATATAAGTATTGTTACGAAAGTAACTTTAGTTAAGAATAAAGTTTAGTTTATTAGTAATTTCATTAGTTTAAAATGTTATAGTATTAGTTTCGCATATTTCTAATGTAAACCCACTGTACAGAGTTTTCTAGTACAAATGATTGTTATAGATAACTAATAGTGTTAAGATTATTTTTAACCCATAAAGTATGCTTTAGTTTATTGATGTATAAATCAATTTAAATTCAGCCACAGTGTTAATGCATAATGATATTAGCTGTATGATAATAAAATCTCGATTCGCCCAGAAATGTCGAAAATGTTACAGACATTTCGATGAGTAGAATGATCTAGAGACATCTAGATGTCAGCGAACAGAGTATAAATACTTGCGAAGGTTGGCATCGATAATCAGTATTAGTACGATTATTTAAGTGTATACATCGCAATTATAAGTGGTAAAATTGGCTAAGTTCTAAATAAAGTGGCGTGAATAGTTTATCTAACAAGTAAAGTGTTTTATTTATTTTATTAAAGTTGCAATAAAAGAACTCAAGAGGTTTATTATAAAGGAAATAAACCAAAAACGTTATTGAAAAGGCAGTAACATAACAATTGGTGTCAGAAGTGAAATTGCAAAAATAAAATAAATTAAAAAAAAAAAAATAAAATTAAAAAAAAAAAAAATATACAGCAATGAAATTTGAAGAACTTAAAGTGGAACAGCTGAAGAAAGAGTTGAGAAAGTTAGATCTACCAACTGCAGGAAATAAAGCAGAGCTGCAGAAGAGGTTAATAGATGAATTCGAGCGACGCAATATTGACATTGGTAGCCACGAATTCGAGGATAAAGAAGAAGTAGAGGTATGTACTCGTGCAGTTGCAAGTAGTATGGATTTAAATACAATGTTTGCCTCTATGATGGAGCAAATGAAGAAAATATCTGAAGATAATTCCAAAAGCATGGTGATGATGATCAAAGAAAATTCGAGCGATATTCTGGCTGAAACTTCTAGAAAAATGGATGAAAATTCCAGAGCTATTCTTGATGAAACTTCTAGAAAAATGGGAGAGAAAACGAGCACAATTCTAGCTGAAATACAAGAGAATTCTAGAATAACCAACGAGAAACTTCAGGAGATTTCCAGTGAAATAAATGAAAGAGTAAATGAAATGAAAATAGAATTTAACCATAAGCTGTCTGATGTAAAAACACAAGTCTCGGATGTGAAAACACAAGTCACGGTTTTTGATGAAAAACTACACCATCTGGAAGCAAGAGTTAATAACATTCAATGCCAAGAGGCAGCGGTGCGGTTTATACCAGAAGTTTCTAGCAGAGTAAAGGCCCCTTGTTTTGATGGTAGTGTTCCATTTAATGTTTTTAAGTTCCAGTTTGATACAGTTGCTAACAGAAATGCATGGAACAGTGATGAAAAGGCCCATAGAGCTAATTCTTGCACTAAACGGGACTGCAGCTGAAATTCTAGAAAGTGTACCAGTAAGTTGCAGAAACAATTATAATGACGTGATGATGGCACTGCAGCGTAAATATGGTGGCGACCAAAAAAAGGAAATATACAAAATAGAAATACGTGGTAGAATGCTAAAGGCTAATGAGACATTGCAGGACTTCGCACTGGAGATTGAGCGGTTGGTGCAGCTTACCTATCCTGGTGAGAGTCATTCATTCTTGGATCTCTTCAAAACTGAGGCATTTGTAAACGGTATTCGGGATGCAGATATAAATATTGCGGTATGTACGTCACAAAAGTCTACTGTTTCATTTGCCCTAGCCCAGGAAACCGTTAGAATTATTTCCAGACCGCAAGTAGGCAAGGTGCGAAGACTCGATGTGACCACCAATGGTGAAAGGGATATTGTGCAGGATATAAAAGAGGCAGTTATGGAAGCTTTAAGCGAGAAGCAAACTAAAACTAAAGTAAAATGCTTTAACTGCGGAAAGATAGGTCACATGCAGAGAAACTGTTAAGCACAAAAGAAACGTTCAAGATCTGCTTCACCGCCCAGAAACAACCAGCGGGCTAACAACCATTCATCGCAGGAGTCACCGTTAAACTAAAAAGAGCTAGCACTGCGGGGCATGAGCTAGCTCCCACATCTAAGGGCCCCACAATCTCCATCTCAGTAATGCAACAGAATAACAGAAATCTTACTGCTTGTGGCTATATCCACGGTCAAAAACGGGTTCTGACTGTGGACACTGGGGCATCTCATTCAATAATTAGGCCTGATTTAATACAACTATGTGGTGTAAGTCTGCGAACAGCTCGGGGGGAGCCTGCCACTGCCTATGGGAAAGTAAGAGCTAAATTATGTATGGCCAATATAAGCGCCTACCATGTGTTTATTGTGGCTGATATTGTTAATGAAGTAATCATTGGCTCAGATTTTATGATTGGACAAGGTATTCAACTGGATATGGGTCAACAAATTATGACTTGGCGTAATGTTGAAATTCCCCTTGATGTTGGATACGAACTCAAGGCACATGTAAGACAGTTACTCGTCCTTGAACGTGAAAAATTGCCACCTAAGTCAGAAACCATTGTATGGGCGCGAATGTAGGGAGATTGTGAGGACAACAACAGATTATGGGTGGTAGAGCCAACAGCAATTACAGGTAATATAGTAACAGCGAATGCCCTCGTTAAAACCAGCAACAGCTTAGTTCCTGTAAGAGTTTTAAATTTGTCCAACAGCGAAAAGGTCCTTACGCAGAATTTTAAGATTGGACAATGTGCTTCAACGGAGGCAATAATAAGTTGCGAGAACCCTCCAGGCACAGCTTAAAAGAGTACCAAGGACCAGGAACTACTAGAGGAACATGTGCGGAAATGGACCGGATATCTAAGGCCGCCCGAGAGAAATAAGGCAAGACAATTGCTAAAGAAATATTCCTTTATATTTGCGTCAAAAGGTAAAAACCAGGGCAGAACGTCAATCGTGAAACACGAAATTAACACCGGTGACGCTAAGCCAATTAAACAGGCCCCAAGAAGCATTCCTCTAGCAAAACGAAATGAAGTTAGAGACCTGGTTAATGAAATGGAACAGGATGGCATAATAAAACCATCATCAAGTCCCTGGAGTTCACCGGCGGTTTTGGTAAAAAAGAAAGATGGAAGTACTAGATTTTGCGTAGACTACAGGAAACTTAATGACGTCACCAAGAAGGACAGTTATCCATTGCCTAGGATTGATGACACCCTAGACACGTTAGCTGGAACAGAATGGTTCTCCACATTGGACTTGCAGAGCGGTTATTGGCAAGTAGAAATCGCAGACAAGGATAAAGAGAAAACTGCTTTTAGTGCAAGTGATGGCTTATGGCAGTTTAATGTAATGCCATTTGGCCTCTGTAATGCTCCAGCTACATTCAAGCGTTTGATGGAACAGGTGTTGAAAGGTCTCCACCGAAATACATGTTTGGTGTACCTTGATGACATAATTGTCATGGGAAAAATATTTGATGAGCACCTGAAAAATCTCGAAGAGGTGTTAAAACGTATATCTACAGCGGGACTCAAGTTAAGTGTTAAGAAATGTTCACTGTTCCAGAAAGAAGTAAAATACTTAGGGCATCGTGTAACATCTAACGGCATATCAACAGACGAAGAGAAAATACGAGCAGTCATGGAGTGGCCTCGCCCTCAACATCTACATGAGTTACGCAGTTTTCTAGGCTTATGTATATACTACAGGCGTTTTGCACCGAATTTTGCCAATATTGCTGTCAGTTTGCATGAATTGACCAAAAAGGCTCAGGCATATAACTGGGGTGAAGCACAGGAACAAGCATTTCAAAAGCTTAAAGAATTATTGTGCACAGCACACCCAATAGAACAACGGTTCTATTGGGTTGGCTGTCAACAAGCCGTAACTGAATGGATAACCAATTGCGCACAATGCATGGCCGCCAAAGGTCCAGTAAGGAGAAGTCGTGGGCCGCTACAACAGTACCATTCTGGTGCCCCGTTTGAAAGAATTGCAATGGATATAGGTGGGCCTTTTCCTGTTAGTAATGCCGGCAACAAATATGTGCTAGTAGTCATTGATTACTTTAGTAAATGGCCGGAGGAATATGCCATCCCAAACCAAGAAGCTAGGACGGTTGTGGACGACTTTGTGAACAATTGGGTGTGCCGCTATGGCGTTCCATTGGAATTGCATTCTGACCAGGGCAGAAATTTTGAATCTGCTATATTTAAAGAAATGTGTGAATTGTACGGAATAAAGAAAACAAGAACAACCCCATTGCATCCGCAATCTGACGGCATGGTTGAAAGATTTAACCGTACATTAGAGGAACATTTGCGAAAAGTAGTTAGCACACAACAAAAAGACTGGGATGAGCACATTTCAAAATTCCTGTTGGCGTATAGATCAGCGGTTCACGACTCCACCTCTCGTACACCCGCCAAAATTGTATTTGGAACAGAGCTCAGACTACCAGGAGATCTAGAGTTTGGCGTTAAGCCTATACCAACGGGTGAAAACAATGAAGGCTTCACCTCACAAGAACAAGAAACTCTTAATGAGCTTCATGAATTTGTACGAAACCGTATTAAGCTGTCCAGTGACAAGATGAAAGCCAGATACGATCGAGCGGCAAATTCGGAAGGATTTAAGGAGGGCCAGTTGGTTTTGCTTTTTAATCCCCAACGAAAGAAAGGATTATCTCCCAAACTACAGACACATTGGGATGGGCCATATAAGGTGATAAAGAAATTAAATGACGTTGTATATCGAATACAGAAACACAAAAGTCCAAGGGCTAAAATGAAAGTTGTTCATTTGGAACGATTAGCCCCTTATGGAAGAGGTTATTCTGAGCCTATTTGGGACGAACAGGCTTAAGTGGGGGGCAGTGTTACGAAAGTAACTTTAGTTAAGAATAAAGTTTAGTTTATTAGTAATTTTATTAGTTTAAAATGTTATTGTACTAGTTTCACATATTTCTAATGTAAACCCACTGTACAGAGTTTTCTAGTACAAATGTAATGTTATGATTGTTATAGATAACTGTATAAGATAATAGTGTTAAGATAATTTTTAACCCATAAAGTATGCTCTAGTTTATTGATGTATAAATCAATTTAAATTCAGCCACAGTGTTAATGCATAATGATATTAGCTGTAAGATAATAAAATCTCGATTCGCCTAGAAATGTCGAAAATGTTACAGACATTTCGACGAGTCGAATTCTCTAGAGACATCTAGATGTCAGCGAACAGAGTATAAATACTCGCGAAGGTTGGCATTGATAATCAGTATTAGTACGATTATTTAAGTGTGTACATCGCAATTATAAGTGTTAAAATTGACTAAGTTCTAAATAAAGTTCTAAGTAAAGTGCTTAAAGTGTTTTATTTATTTTATTAAAGTTGCAATAAAAGAACTCAAGAGGTTTATTATAAAGGAAATAAACCAAAAACGTTATTGAAAAGGCAGTAACGTAACAGTATATATCATTTAGTCGTAAAGGATGCAAGTCCAATGTATAAATTTTATAGGAGAAAGAAAAAACTTTCTAAAGTCTTTAGCTCTGAAAATATTTTTAGTCTGTAAATCCAGTTTTGCTTCATTGCCGACTCTTTATTGGCTTGCAAACCAACTAAAAATAATACATTTATGTTTCACAAAGCTTTTTGTGACTTATCACCTTTTCTATTATATATTTTATACTTTTAATGTACATTTTTGTATGTCAATTTGCAAAAAAAAATATACAAAAAAATTATTTTATTTATTTCAATGTTGACTATTAACAAATATTAACAAATTCTTTTTAAAATTTTCACATTTTAGTGGGCCCTAGCGCTTTTGCTTTAGCATTTTTGGACTTAGAACTTTTACATATCGTTGCAAAACAAGAGCTAGAAAAAAATATTTGTATATTTTTCCGCAAACGCTTTTGCTTTAGCATTTTTGGACTTAGAACTTTTACATATCGTTGCAAAACAAGAGCTAGAAAAAAATATTTGTATTTTTTTCCGCAAACGATCTATTGTTGTTTACTCTATTGAACTGCATCAAAAACTTAATTTTCAAAAATTTAAAATTAGCGCATTTACGACTGAAGGTACATATGTACGTATGTATGTACAGCCAAAATTATTTTTGTCTTTCCATTGTTATAAGCTTTATAATTCCTTTCTAAATAAAAATAATTTAAATAAAAAAATTAACAAATAGACATTGGGAATTATTTCCTTTTCATGAGCAACTTTACTATATTCAACATTTTTAATTTTTCGAATTTATTCTATGAGTTAAGTTTCAGTTATGTATTTTATAAAGCTTTTTGTAATAGCTCTATTCCTTAAAAAAAATTTTAGAAGTAACTTTATACACTACCAGACTAAAAAAAAAATACAATATAATAGTCTGGTAGTGTATAAAGTCATTTCTAAAAAAATAAAAATTTTTAAGGAATAGAGCTATTACAAAAAGCTTTATAAAATACATAACTGAAATTTAACTCATAGAATAAAATCGAAAAATTAAAAATGTTGAATAAAAAAATTAACTGTAATCAACTTAAACCAGAATAATTATATATTTATCTTTAAATTAAAACACAAACAGTTCGACTAAAATTCATAACTTAATTTTCAAATTATTGAAGCATATTCCTTCTTCCAAAATGTTGTTAACAATTGCACATGGTTTTTTTTTTTTGGTCGAAAAATTGTTCAAACAATTTAGTATGATGTAGTCAAATAAATTGTTTCAAATAAAAAAAACATTAAAAATAAATAAAATTATTTTTATAGCAAAAACGTTATTTACAGCTTGTTTTTGTAAAACACAAGTGTTCTCACTTGAAGTTTTCGTATTAAAACGAAAACGTTTTAAATTTGGTTTTTAAAAAACATTTAAAAGCTTTCGTCTATTCATGTTTGACATAAATAGAGCTTTTTTCTATCGTTAAATAACATTATTGCCAATGCGTTTATTTTCGTACCTTTTTATGCTTTTTGCATATAAGGATTTTGTGTTCAAGGTTAACCCTGGCTTTTGTTTACAAAAATAAATTATAAATTTAAAAAACAAAAACTTCTATAAAAAAATGTTAGTTAATGTTAAAACTAAAAATGTTGAATTAAAATGTTTACAAAAATTCCAATAAAAAAACGCAATATATGAAGACGATTTTTTGCTACATATCCACATAAAGAAATGGTGAAGGTATTTGCGTGATTGCACTAATTTTTTTAAACATATGGAAGAACTAACATACACACATACATACGTACTTATGTACATACTGGTTTCTAGAATTTTTTGAACTTGTTAATACATATTTATGTAATTAGTAGCATTTAACCCGCTACTTTATTAACGTCTCCTCTTCTTTCGTAAGCATATTTTTATGCCAAAGTTTATTTTTCTAGGTTTTAACTTGTTTAAATGGTAGCATTTAATTCGGTACTTTGTTCGGATCTTTTTTATGATCATATTTGTGTGCCAAAGGTTATAGTTCTGCTATTAAAATTTTTTTATCTTACGGGATGATTATCACTCAGGACCTTGCAGCTTAATGAGACAGCTTAAAGAGACTCCAAAGTACCAAAGAGGAAATTACGATTTTCGCCCCTTAAACGTTTGAATTTCGGAAAAGTACCAAATTTGGCTTTGCATTTTTTAGATAAGTTTCGAATGTGATACAACTTTTATTTCTATGTTTATTGGCTTAAAAGATAGGGGGATGACAAAAAAAGTACCAAAATACTCCCTGAAAGAGGAGAATTTCAAAAAAGTACCAGACACCCGTCCACTTATTTTTTTTAAAGAAAACGATAGGTATTACATTTTATTGTAACTCTCTAAGTTTTGGAAATATAAGGTCACCGAATTTACCCTTGTTACCCCCTAAACAATCGACTTTCCAAAAATACCGTTTTAGTGGATCTATTTGGGAAGAGTCCAGCCACCGGTACAAATTTTAAGTTTTTAGCTTCAGGCGTTTAGCCTGTGCGATCATAAATCAATCAGTCAATAATGTTACAATTCTATATACATATACATATACATAGATATATATATATATAGATACTAAAGACCTGCAAATGTTGAACTATAAATCATGTTAACATCGCCACATAATGTTATTGTCAATTCATGTTATGCCACTCAAACATGTTTGACAATAACATAATAAGACACTGTCGAATTAAATGAAAACCAGGGTAGGAAAAAATTCTACTCGCGAGCACAATTCGAGTCAACTCTCTCATTTTAAAATTTGTGCTCGCGAGTTTTATTTTTAAACTCGCGAGCACAAATTTTTTACGAGTCATAAGATTTTTGTGCTCGACTCGTAAGCAGATAACAACTCGTTTTAAAATTTGTGCTTACGAGTTTTATTTTTCAACTCGTAAGTACAAATTTTATGCGAGCAGAAAACGAGCGCATACGAGTTGAAATCGAGCAACTCGTTTAAAAAAATTAATGTTTGCTTGTGCGAAGTAAAAATATACATACATATGAATTTTTAGAAACGAAGGGCAGGCAAATGTGTAGGAAGGGGTTATAAAAACATATGCACACATATGAATGCTGGGCATAACCATGTTGATAAGAATGTATGTGTGTTTGTATGTATAAATGTTTTCTTGTTTAAAAATATGTAAACCTGCAAAATGTTTAATGATGTGTAATAAAATGTATGCGTTCTTAAATGACTTAAATAAAAGTGTTTGAGATTGGTAACATATTATTTTCATAAAAGCTGCCTTTAATAATTATAAATAAAATAAACATTTGTCAATCGATTTTCATGGTTTATGGCTCATTTTATTCGTAATATATCTGGCTTTCTGATAAATAATAAAAAAAATTGTTCTAAATTTGTTAACAAATTTTTGAAAACAAAAAATAGTACTAATTTTGCTTGAAAAAAAAAGTTTATCGCCACTAATTTCTGAAAATGTCCGAAACAGTGGAAAATATAAAAAATGTTATTCGTTTGACTTAAAGGAAATATTAATAATCATTTGTTGGTGTTTTTATAAAAATCGGCCCTTATTTCGGGCGGAATATAAGTCAAGCCCATAAAAAAATTTGAAACTGCAAACGGATTTAAATTAACCGCTTCAAAATCTTTATATTTTATATGTTTTTATTTAAAGACTTACATTTGTTTTTGAAGACCAGTGTTATAAATGAATTAAGAGTTTTTTAGGGTAGCAAAAGCCATCACATAATTGTCTTGTGACAACCAAATTAGTTGATTCTTATAGAAAACATCAGCAGGTAGTAAACAATCACGACTATTTATAGAAAATGTGATCATTGATATGTTTGTTTGATCCCTAGTGAGTGTTTAAATGTCAGTGCAATGGGTCTGAAAAACTTATTATATTAATGTTTATGTTAAAAGGGCTGGCAAGACGTGTGGGAAAGGGTTGTAAAAGTAATGTTTATACTAAATAAAAGCACACAAGTGAATGCTGCTCATAAACAGGTAAATAAGTGTGGTTTAAAATATATGTGCAATACGTATAAATGTTAAATTTTGAATGATGTGTAATAAAATGTATGCGTTCATTAGTGACTTACATAGAAGTGTTTACGATTCATAGGAAATTAATGAACTGCCTTTTTTATATTTTCGAAACGTATAACATGATTGCATTCTTTTAAACGAATCCTTTTCTTTGCTATTTCTTCTTCATGGTTAGTTATACTTGTCACAACGTAATATTTGATGTATCAATAAATACCTTTTCCCACCTTACTTCTGATCCATTTGCTAATGCTGTGTTGTGTTTCGATGAAATATTCATACATACACACATTTATCCACACATACAAACAAATAAACAGGAAAAATATATTTTTAGTTAAAAAAAATTCATACGCAAAAATAAAACTCGCGAACAATTCTTTTTAGCTCGACTCGCGAGTTGAGTTTTATTTTTGACTCTTAAAATTTGAATTCTTTTCGCGAGCAATATTTTTCAACTCGCGAGCAGTAAAGAATAATTCTTTTCAATGTTGAAAATAAAACTCGCTCGAATTGGACTCGCTCGCGAGCGAGTTTAATTCGAGCACTCTCCGTACTCTGATGAAAACAAAACAATGCATAGTTTTAACAGTGACTTTACAGACATCAACATGGAAAATTAACATGTCAACATTAACATTAACTTGCGACACATGCGACATATGCAGTATACGTTGTTAATAATTACAATTCATCATTTGAATGGCTTATTATAAACAATATAACTAAAAATAAAATAGGAAAACTTATTAATTATGATTGTTATTAATTTCAAGGATTTTGCTTGAAGATTTTAGAAAAAAAATATGCCAACTCGAGAGAACGTTTTTAATTTTTTAGTTCACCCCTCACAAATATAGGTTCGGTGTAAATTCAACACACATAAAAACAACAAAAACAAAACAAAACTGCTATTCGCAAAATCGTTGGTATTTACATTTGCAAGCTTTAAATAAGAGTCTCTTAACAAACAATTGTCGTTATTAGTTTTTAAGTTTTCTAATCAAAAATGAGCAGTGCAAGTGAAATAAAACTAAAAATTGAAAGTGGTATATATTCTACCGCGAAAAAGAATTCAAAAAGCGAAATATTTAATATATTTCGTGAAATAAAAAATAACGGCGAAGACATAAAAAACTTTATTTTTTGCTCACGGTGTAAAAATGTGTACAAATTTAATGTTAAGTGTACCTCAAATCTTTTGCGTCATAATTGCTTCATTAAATATAAATAATCGAAAGAGAATTCATTACCAAAAGTAGAACCAAACACCGAGTTAAAAAAAAAGTGTACCGACTTAGTTGTTCAGTGGGTGGTTGGTAATTGTAGACCTTTTAATGTTGTTAATGACGAAGGACTTTTAAATCTTGCTTAGTTTTGTGTTTACACTGGCCATGTGTTTGGAAAGAATTTGGATGTGGGAGGTCTTCTGCCACACTCTACAACTGTGTCCAGAAATACTGAAAGCCTTTACAACAATCAGCACAAAATTCTTAAAGAAGAATTGTGTTCTATAAAAGAAATTGGATTCAGTATCACCTGTGACTTATGGAGCGACAATTATTTAAAAACATCATATATTGGAGCCACTGTCCACTTCATAAAATCTGGAAACATAGAGAGTAAAGTTCTCGGGATGATCGGAATGGGAAGTGACAGAAATACCGGTAGGTTTTTAAGCGCGATAATAAATATCATTAAATTATTTGTTTTTTTTATTTATATCCGAAAACAAATCCTTACAGAATTTTAACATATGAAATATAAATGTTTCAATAAATCTTTATAGGTATTTCTATTAGAAATAAAATAGAATGTATGCTGAACGAATTTGACTGTGAATTAAACGAAAGGGTCACAATAGTAACTGACAGAGGATCAAATATGAAAGCAGCGTTTAATTTTAATGAAAATATCTTCTGTATTAACCACCTTATAAATAATGTCATTGAAAAAGCAATATTTGATACAGCTGAAGTTAACACAACTGTAGGATTTTGCACCAAGCTTGTAAAATATTTCAAGAAGTCAGGTGTCAATAGTTATTTAAACACAACATTAAAAAGTTATACTCCCACACGATGGAACACTGTTTTCTATTTATTAAAATCAATACAGTTAAACTGGGTCCACATAACCCAGATAATTCAAGAAAAGCAGGAGACTGCTAGATTGACAAATCTTAATACAGCTAATATAAACGATATAATTAAGATTCTTAAACCCTTTGAGGAAGTATCGAAGCTTTTGGAAGGAGAAAAATATCCTACGATTCATTACGTTTATCCTCAAATAAGAAAACTTAAAAAAGCAGTTATAGTAAACGAACAAAATGATTCACAAACTATTAGAATATTTAAGGAGAAAATTTCGCTTTATATAGAATCTGTGATTGATGCTAACATAAAGGATTTTCATAAAATTGTACTCTTTTTATTTCCACCGGCGAACAAGCTACAACATTTTTCGGAGAGTGAGAAGAGAAGCATTCATGAACAATGCATAAAAATGTTAGAAATATACAAAAACACATCGATTGTCGCAGACACTACAATGGAATCAGTAGATTCTGAAGATGATCCTTTTAATGATTTTGTGCAGGCTGTTTTTCCACCCGAATACGATGACCAAGTGCACAATGAAATCTTGAGGTATGAGAGCCAGACAATTTTATACCACAAAGAATTTGATCCTCTGGAGTGGTGGGAAGCCCGCAAAAGAGAATATCCCTTGCTTTTCAATTTAAGTTGTTTTGTATTAGCAACACCAGCCAGCTCAGCTTCTTCGGAAAGGCTCTTTTCAAAAGCTCGACATTTTTTATCCGAAAAAAGGTCGGTACTCGGAAAAAACCCCGAAAGTGTTAATCAAATTATGTTTTTACATACCAATTTACATTTGAATGCATTGAATACTACAAATTCAAATGATTAGTAAAGTAGAATTTTAACGTTAAACGTTTTATCGAGAAAAAATGTTAATTTTGCAACTACCCAATATATATGGATTTAAAGTTTAACTTTAAATATTCAAAAAGAAATGTACATCAAAACCCGTTTTTTACTTATTAAATTGTTTTTAAGCTTATTTGAAATAAAAAATGTATTCTAAAAACAAAATTTAATATAAAATTTAAAATAAAAGTTTTTTTCTATTCCAACAATTGTTATTTAATTTAGAATCTTTAAGAAATAATTAATATTTTTAATGCAAGGCAGGCAGGTTCAAACAGTATTAAAAACATGCTGCAGGTTAAACATTTAAAAATACATGTTATTGAAATAACAGCCTACAACAGTTTAACTTAATAGCATAGGCATGCAAAGACAGTTAGTCAATTCACAAGGTTGTTGGTTTGTTAACAAAAAGTGTCTTAAATAAATAGAACGTTGCTTGCTGTGTTTATTGTGCTGTCGTAATTAATCAGAAAAGTCCAGCGCTGAGCGGCTGAGCCGTACAACAATATTTTTAAACCATTGTGAAATATTAGGACATTTTGACAATATGACATGTTAGGATACCTTGTGAATTGACTAAGTATGTTAAAGCCCTTATGACACTACATTTTTTATTCATTGAATTGATATAGAATTGATGGAAAGAAACAGTAAATGTTGGAAAGAGCAAACTATAAAAAATGTAAACAGAAATTTTTTAGTTTTTCTTTTGTTTTGATTTTATTCATTTTATTAAATGTTGTCAACTTTTCGTTTATAGGAAACATAAAAACAAAACAAACAAAAAGCGGTAAATCGCTGAATTTCCACATTAACCGCTGATTCAGCAACACTTTTAATATTTCAAGCTTGAAATGTCAATTTTAAGTTGAACAATTTTACATTGTTTTTGACATAACTTCATTTTTTATCGATAACTTTAGTAAAATTTTTCACAGTTTGCTATTTATCTTAATACAGCTGAACTCTTTGCACTTGGTAAATTTTCCTATTACATTATATTTGCACTGTTCACCAAAACTAGAACAATGCATTAAAAATGTAGTGTCATAAGGCCTTACAGCCTGTTTTTAGAAAATGAAAATATTTGTTCGTTCGTAAAAAAAACGAACGAAAACTTATTTAGGTTTTCATAAAATTAAAACACATTTTAGGTGAGTGACTGAAAAAGCTTTCATTTTTTCCATACACGTTTGGTTCTTATAAAATGAACATCTTCGTAATAAATGAACACAAATGCCAAAATAAGACGATAAGTAAAAGGCATTCGTTTAAAAAAATAAATTAAATAAATAGAAAATAAAAAGGATATTTTACTTAAAGAACCCTTAATTATTTACAATATTATTAAAGGTTTGTGTATCTATATATATGTATATTTATATAGAATTGTTACATTATTGACTAATTGATTTATGATCGCACATCCTAAACGCCTGAAGCTAAAAACTTGAAATTTGTACCGCTGGCTGGACTCTTCCCAAATAGATCCACTAAAACGGGATTTTTGTAAAGTCGAATGTTTAGGGGGTAACAAGGGTAAATTCGGTAACCTTATATTTCCAAAACTTAGAGAGATACAATGAAATGTAATACCTACCGTTGTCTTTAAAAAAATAAGTGGACGAGTGTACTTTTTTGAAATTTTGCTCTTTCAGGGAGTATTTTGGTACTTTTTTGTCATCCCCCTATCTTTTAAGCCAATAAACATAAAAAAAAGTTAATCACATTCGAAACTTATCTAAATTTGGCATTTTTCCGAACTTCAAACGTTTAAGGGGCGAAATTGGTAATTTCTTTTTTGATACTTTGAAGAGACTCAAAATTAAGCTGCAAGGTCCTGAGTGATTATCATCCCATAAGATAAAAAATGTTAGTAGCAGAACTATAACCTTAGGCACACAAATATGATCATAAAAAAGGGCCGGACAAAGTAGCGAATTAAATGCTAGCGTTTAAACAAGCTAAAACCTAGAAAAATAAACATTGGCATAAAAATATGCTTACGAAAGAAGAGGAGACGTTAATAAAGTAGCGGGTTAAATGCTACTAATTACATAAATATGTATTAACAGGTTCAAAAAATTCTAGCAACAAGTATGTACATAAATATGTTTGTATGTGTGTATGTAAGTTCTTCCATATGTTTAAAAAAATTAGTGCTATAACGCAAATACCTTCACCATTTCTATATCTTGATGTGTAGCAAAAAATCGTCTTCATATATTGCGTTTATTTATTGCAATTTTTGTAAACATTTTAATTCAACATTTTTAGTTTTACCATTTACAAACATTTTTTTATGGAAGTTTTTGTTTTTTAAATGTATAATTTATTTTTGTAAACAACAGCCAGCGTTAACCTTGAACACAAAATCCTTATATGTAAAAAGCATAAAAAGGTACGAAAATAAACGCATTGGCAATAACGTTATTTAACGATAGAAAAAAGCTCTATTTATGTCAAACATGAATAGACGAAAACTTTTAAATGTTTTTTAAAAACCATATTTAAAACGTTTTCGTTTTAATACGAAAACTTCAAGTGAGAACACTTGTGTTTTACAAAAACAGGCTGTTAATGTAGACATAACATGGCATAACACCTTGTCTGAGTTAACATAACATGTCAATGCATGAAAATATGGAGAACGACATTTTTACATAAAATGTTGAATTGTGCAGTACTTTAATAGATACACAAACCTTTAATAATATTGTAAATAATTAAGGGTTCTTTCAGTAAAATATCCTTTTTATTTTCTATTTATTTTTTTAAACGAATCCCTTTTACTTATCGTCTTATTTTGGCATTTGTGTTCATTTATTACGAAGATGTTCATTTTATAAGAGCCAAACGTATGTGGAAAAAATTAAAGCTTTTTCAGTCACTCACCTAAAATGTGTTTTAATTTTATGAAAACCTAAATCAGTTTTCGTTCGTTTTTTTTACGAACGAACAAATATTTTTATTTTCTAAAAGCAGGCTGTTAAAATGATTAATTTATTTTAATTTCTATTGAACTGATCTTATATTTTATTTTACCTTATTGTTGGGTTTTTTTTAATACAATATCAACATATCGTTTTAAATAAACTTTTAAAAACAAATTTTTTACTTGTTTTGTATTATTAAAAAATTCCCCCCCACCCCCCTCTAAGACTGATATACATACACATTTACATGTATTATTTTGTAAATATGCGTAGACAAAACCATATTTTGTAACCATTTAAAGCCTTTTATATATTTCTCATTTCTATGTGCATATGCATTTGTTTATTTTGTACATCCAATCATATGTATATTTGCATTTATGGAAACATGTTGTATTGTAAGTAGTTTTGTCGAAAGTCCATTGATATACTGCTAAAAGTACAAAAAAAAAGAGCGAAAATATCCGCATTCAATTCAATATACAAGCAGGCCATCACTGCTTTACATTTGTCACGTAACGACGGCATGAAATTCTAATTTATACAGATTGAGACGTTCCGTCAACGTGACATTAAAATTCGGTAAGCATTTACATTGTAAGCAAATAACAAAACGGACCAGACATTACGTTAGGGGACGTCGACGTTCGGCTAACTCTACCTTAAGACAGGGATGTTAAAGTTGGTACCATTGTACTTTTTAGGTACATTTTGACCTTCTAAAGTACCGTGGTACTACCGTGACTCATTTGGTACAATTTAAAAATTTGTCATAGTTCCCCCTTTTTGAATTTTTAGTATAGCAAACAAATTATTGAGTCCTTTTCATTACATTTATTTTTTTAATTATAATTTCTTTCATCAGGATTTAAAAAAATCCTTCTTTTAAATTGCATTTTTTATTTTTGCAATATGCACTTAAAATTATTGACATGGTTAATTTAGAAATGTAATCAGAAGATGCTCGAATGCATTTATTTTTACAAAGGCTAACTTTTTTGTTCCGCCAAATAGCACATAATTCCATGAATAAAAATGTTTTGGATGAATGTGATATATCTATCGTACCCCTTTACAAAACTCACATGCACTTTGAAGAAATTTATTGCGGAACAGAAGTGGATTTATATATTTCTACAAATAATATCAATATTGATATTGTTAAAGAAATTAAAGAAAATGCAAAGCAATTTTATATAAAATTTTACGAAGTTTTGAGAGCCAAAGTCAACGTAAATAACGAAGTTTTAATGTGGTTCCATAAATTTACACCTGAAAATGTTTTTTCATGTAAAACATGTAGCATTGTACTTCTTCTAGTAAAAATGTTGCCGAATGAAATTGCAAATTCTGATGTCGAGCAACTGAAGCCGTTAAAAACTGAAAACATTTGTGGTTTTTGGTCGGCAATAGCTAATTTTCAAAATGAGATTAATTTCCATATATTTCCTGGTATTTCTAGAGTCGTTGATTGAATTTAATCCATTCCACATTCGTCTGCAAATGTGGAAAGAGTTTTTTCTTTTCGAAACATAATAAAAACTAAAGCCCATAGTACACGGCATGTAAAAAGACACATGCGCATGTGATTCTGACGTAATTTTGACGTCATCACAAAACACGCAATGTTTATTGTGGCTTTGCATTGACGTCAAAATTACGTCAGAACCACATGCGCATGTGTCTTTTTACATGCCGTGTACTATAGGCTTAAGGAAAGAAACAGACTACATGTGCCAACATTATCAAGTCTCATACAAGCAAAGAATTGGTTAAGATCGACAAATTCATGCTGCTATGATGTAAAAATTCCATATAGTTTATTAACTAAACAAATAAGTGCCTGATTTTGATCTCATCTTAATATACATATAAAAAATCCGTGTCACTGTGTATGTTTCGAATAAACTCAAAAACGAGTCAACTGATATTCATGAAAATTGGCATATATATGTAATTTGGTCCAACTTAGATGATAGGATAGTTATTATTTAAATTAATGGCCTGGGGGCGGAGGGGCGTGGCAAAATCCATAACATGAGAACGGCTTGACCGATTTGAACGATTTTTTCTTTGAAATTATCGCCATGGTCCAACTTAGGTTTTTACGGAAAGAAAATTTTGCCCCGCCTACTTTTACGCCCACTTTTTTCGATTTACCTAAAATCAGAAAACGGCTCCATCGAGTTGACTTATTTTTCTTTCATAATTCGTATTAATCAACTTTAAGTTTTTATCGAAAGAAAAATTTACCACGCCTACATTTACGCCCACTTTTTCTATTAAGCGCATAACTGGAGAACGGCTTGACCGATTTGGACGATTTTTTCTTTAAAATTATCGCCATGGTCCAACTTATGTTTTTACGGAAAGAAAATTTTGCCCCGCCCACTTTTACGCCTACTTTTTTTCGTAAGAAAAACTTTATGATAGGTATTTCATGGATTTTTATTTAAAGGCCATAAATTTCGTTTAAAGATCAATTTAAGTCGTCTGGTAATACAACACTAATGTTTGCTTAGGGCCAGCAACGCGGACCGGGTCAGCTAGTATATATATAAGACTTTTATGTACCGTATTTAATTCATACATATCGCACTGCTCAAAATTTTTTAATTTTTGCAAGAAATGATGTACAGTGGCCATATCAACCCACTGTAAAAATCTTACATCATTTTCTCTAGTATTTTTGTAAACAAATAAGAACGTATCCCCCTTTGTGATATAAGAGTTCATATAAAAAGAAAACCGTTTTTTGTCTCTAATGAAAATTTGTAAATTTGGAGGGGACGCTTTTTAGAGGGAGCAATGCGATATAATGTATGTTAATGTTAAGTTTTGTTTTTTTTTTTTTTTTGTGTACAATTGAATTTGTATGTACTTTTTTTGTTGTTTTAATAAATAAAAAAAAAATGGTACCGTGAAGGTCCAACAAGTACATTTATTTTTGGAAGCTGGTACAAAATTTAAAATCCCATTTAACATCCCTGGTTTAAGTAGCCCCATATCTAGTTCCTATATAAATTTAATTTTTTAAATTTCTCCTTACAAACAGAAAACTTAAGAAGTTATGCACTGTGACATGGAATTGAACTCGAATATCACATTAAACACATTTTACAAACATAACGAAGATATTGTAGCCTCCCTAATTATTTTAACTTAAACTCCAAATTTTGTTTATATAGTGTAAAATTCTGTATTTGCTTGACTTAAATTATAACAGTCATACATTTTAATTGCTGCAGGTTTTGGCATCAATATTTCATTAACTTTATTTGCTGGAATATCTAAGCAGTGATTCATATTTGCTTTTAAATTATTTAAATAGAAAATGATTGTAGATTCTGAATTTTTTGACTCAATTTTTCGCACTATATCGTTTTGACTTGAAGGAAAGCTGTTTTCTATCTCGGAACGGAAACCAGAAGGTAAATTTGCCTCCATTATTATTAGATTATTTGCATCGTTCTGCATGTTCGAATAAGATTGATAAGTGAAACACACTTCCAAATCAATATCTTTCTCATTTTTAAGTACTGCCTTAGGTTTGATATCAAAATAACGAATTTCTGGCACATTAACAACGTTGCATTCGTAACTGAGTTGCACCAAAGCCGCCCCGATACCTTCTATTTGGAATTTAACATGACGTGTGGTTTTTGGCAACTAGAAAGAGGAGATGGCTTGCAATTACTTTAAAAAGGAACTAATTTTAATTCTCAACTTATACCTCATGTTTCTGCAGATCCAAAATATTGTTCGAGTTCAAAAAGAACTCATCCCTTGACATTTCATTGTCTTCCTCGTCTATGGCACTGTAAGATATTTTTAATTTTACATTTTTAAAATTTCGATATTTTTCCGAGAATTTTACTAAGGCCTCCATGCCCACTACTGTATCGTAGGTAGAGGTAAAGCCACCCTTAGCATTCCGCTGTTCTATCAGCCATTTCAAAATTGAGCTGTGATCCCCGGGAGTATCTAGCAGAGTTAATGCCGCATATGCTGTTACTTCTACATCATTTGCTATATTTTGGTCATCTGTTGGCCACCATTTCAGTCCATTAAATTCTTTGCTACTCGATTTGATTTGATTTATAAGAATATTGGCCTTTTGATGTTTGGAATGTATTAAAACGGATGCTATTAGGCATAATGCACGAGTGTCACTGACCTTATCCAAATTTGAATTTAAAAATTCTACGCCATTTTTGATAGTTTTTTCATATTTGGAAGCATATTTCTGAAACAAATAATAATGACATGAAACTAGTATTTTCAATAAAGCTGCATGCATTTACAAAAGCCTCTTTACTACATACCTGATCCTCCAAAAAAGCCAGTAAAATAAAAGCTGTTAGTCCATATTTATTATTATGACTTGGATTTAGTGCATACCCTGTATAAGGAAACTCTCCGTTGGAAGTTTGCTGCTGAGCCAAGTACTCCAAGTCAGCTTCAATCACTTTTGCCTCGATATCTAAAAACTTTGAAGCTTTAATAAAAAATCGCACTACATAAGCGGTAAGCCAAGTACTTGGCTCTTCATCGACACCCCGACCAAAAACACTGTATCCACCATTTTCATGACGAAAGGACAACTGTTGTTGGTATGAAACCTCAATTGAAGAATGTAATTCTTCCACCAACTGCTTCTCTTCAAGCAACTTATCATTAGCCTTAAGATATTGCAAAGTTAAAACACAAGGCGCAAAGTTCACCATATTTTGCTCGCCACTGCCGGTTGGCATTTCTGTTAGATCTTGAAAATTTGCCACTGTTGGCACTAAGTAATGGCCGCCCACGGAGAATGTTATATACTCTGAGTCAGGAACACTTCCTATCTGCTGTTCGATGCTAAACTTTGAGGTTATTGTCTCACCTTCTGGTATACTTAAATACGTGGACTGACTGTTTTGTTTGGGCACACCTTCTAATTCTACTTTAAGTTTCTGCAAAACAGCATCGGAAGACAAAGAACTTTCGGCAGTTACACTGATACTTATTTCTCCCCCTAATAGGGGGTATATAAGAAAATTCACCGTTTTGGCTTTGTCTGCCGGTATGCTCACATGTCTTATTTGTTGTTGATCATCGCTCGATTTTTGGAAACCTTCTGAATTTAATTCCATAAAGAAGAATTCTTCAGCATAATTCTGCAGAACCACAGCCGTTTCTAAGGTCTGATTGTGATAATTGAAAATTGTTACTGGAACTGTTACAATTTCACCGCGTTTAACAGAAAATGGTAGATTAATGGACATAAAGAATGGTGTTATCGTGGTGATATCCGTGGGATTGTTAACTATTCCAAAACCAGTTACATGATTGTTAGAAAATGCTGTTATACGCCAAGTGGTTATGGCATCGGGTATTTTTAGAGTTAATTCGGTCTCGTTTGCATCGCTGAAAGTTAAATTATATTTCATTAATCCGTAAAACTAAAATTTTACAAGCTAAAAATCTGCCAGCTAAATTATGTGATAAACAGGCTCTCACTCTTGATGGCCCTGGTAGAAGTTTTTTTTTGAGTTTTAGCAAGTTTTCGATAGTAACCTACACATGCAAACTTAAGATTCTTTATCTTTTACTATTTAATGTAGTTCCTAGTTTAGTTTAAGCCTTAACCCTTTCATGGACTTGTTGTATGTGTACAACATTACATTTTGAAGCATTTCTCATTCCTATCGGTGCATTTTTGCAAAATAATTTATTACAAATAAAAAGTAAGCGTTTTATATTCGGCTATGCCGATTCTTATATACTTTTCTCCATGATGCGATTGGAGCAGAAAATAACATAAATATCGTTCTTTAGATATAAATAATTTATTTTGTGATACGCCCACTTCTTCAATCCCTCCAATATTTTGTCGGATGTTGAGTATTAATAACCAAGATCAATGTGGCCATTTTTGCAGCTAAATTTAGCATTCAAAATTTATATTTAGCTGCAAAATTTTTATTTAGCACTTGGCATTTTTAAAAAATGCTTTAAGTTTTTTTAGCATTATTTATTTTAAAAATTTGGACGAATAGTTCTATTGATTTTACTTACATTTTTTTTATTAATTATAATAAATTTTGACTTAAAACAGTTGTACCTAAAATAATTTCGTATGAAAAAGGATAATTCTTATGTTAAGAAACATCTTACCTGTCTTGTGAAAAAAATAGAATATTCAGGGAATATTAGAAATACCCTTATTATATTGATTGTTAATATTTTTTGCACTTTAATTTACAATATAAAAGTACAAGAAAATTTAACTTTGTAAATAAATCGTTTTAATTAAAAAAAATTAGCGGGATGGGAGAAGTGGGCGTGGCACTTCCCATACAAAGACATTATAAATTTCTGTATATCTGGAGAACGAAACAAGCTAAACTTTCCAAATTAGGTACAAACATATCGGTTATTAATACACAGCATCCCACAAAATCTAGGCGAGATTGGAAATGTGGACGTTGTACCTCCCGTACAAACCCATTATTGATTTCTGTATATCTGGAGAACGGTAAGAGCCAAAGTTTTCAAATTTGTACACGCACCTTGGTTATCTATACACAACATTCGAAAAATGTGGGTGGGATTTATGGAGTGCACGTCGATTTATAAATCTGTCAAATTGGTTACAAAATATCCAAGTTACGACCAAAATACTCCAAACAAGGTCAAGAAAACTTAAAAATTTTAAATTTTAGGGCTCTAGTGTAACCTCACCATATCAAAATATCGGAAATATATTTCCCAAAAAGTCGGAAATTTATTTGCAGAAATGGAATTAACTGTTTGCTTTGTGTTTCTCCTGGTAAATCACTATTTAAAAACTATCCGTTTTTTCACTATTTTTCAACTTTGACGGAAAATAAAAACAACTATATTTTTCTATATTTGCCATATTTGCAAAACCTGTTCTTTGATTATTTCTTTACATAATTCAAAAGGTTTTATCTGCCCGTACGTGCCCGTTTGGCTTTTAGAGGTAAAAAAGTTAAAAATACATGGTTGCAGAAATTGTATGGCGTCCATCCCTTATATGTTTTGACTGACAGTAGTTTGATCTAATACCCAATAAAAATTTTTCCTATTTTGCGAAGCACTAATGGTACATTTTAAAAAGTAAGCTCACATTTTAGCACTACGCAATAAGACATACAGAGATGCAGTAAGGTAAGCGAACGAATTCTTAATAACTTAAAAAATATTTGAAGAGCCACGACATTCCCTTACTACGAAGCAGGTTCGTAAGGGAGCATATAAAATACTAACGGTAACAAAAAATTCAGTGTGCAAAGCTGATCGTTACATTCAACAATTTTTATATGCGCTGAAGAAAGCGCTTTCTGTGTCAAAAATGTATTGCTTCAAAGTGGGAACTCGCCATATAAAATTCATGTCTTCCGTAAGCGATATGGTAAGCGAAACTGTAACGTTTCTCCCTTACAAACCTGCTTCGTTGGAAGCTCCATTTTTTATTGGGTAGTTTGAAAAAAACTACTCATTGAAATTAGCAGGTACGTACCTCACTTAAACAATACTTTGGCGTACAAATGGTCAAGAACAATATTGAATTATGGTCCCTGCAGGTAGGCACAAATCTTATTTGGACACGTGCATAACATCAAAATTGCATTATTCAGCCTAAATCCATATGTATGCAGGGAACAGGTAAATTTTTAGGCATGGTAGCATAAGCCTATATATTGAAAAATAAGCATAATGCCTGGATTAGTCTACGACTGAAAGTTGGCGCAACAATTACTGAAACCATTAAACAATTTAAGTACTAAAACATGGCGTTGAACAATTTAAAATTATTTGAACTGTTTAGAAAGTCAACCACACCAAAGTTTTTCACGGAAGCTGCTTTAGAAGAACTTGATAGCTTATACGGAAATATTGAGAGAAACGAAATGATAAAAAATAATTTTTATCTGATATATGCAAATATTAAGGCAAAATGGGTGAAATCTAATCGAACCATTCTGTAAGTTCGTAAAGTATTTTTCTGAAAGCTTATTCTATAATAAGACTTCTAAGGTTACATTGTATTATAGACAAGCAATATAATCGCAAGGATTCAGATTTCATTATTAAACAATTTTTATTAACTAATCAGAACACTTTTCTAAGCTTAAGGCTTATGTTACTAAGCTGGTCACCAGTTGTTACGAAGACCTCATCGAATACCTCATTTATATTCCGGGATCTTGAGTAATTCTAAGTCGATTTAGACATGTCGGTCTGTCATTCCGTCCGTTCATTGGTGTCAAATTGCTTATAGTTCTCCTAAGAAGTTTAGGATTGAAATCCACCACAATCGAATAAGTAAAAAAAAAGTGCTCAACATTTTGAAAAACTTGCACAAATTCGTTTTTCATCCATCTGCCAAATTCTGTGAAGTTCCGCCCATAATTTACCATAAGCAGACTAAGACCGTAACAAATATATGAAATGTGGGAACATTTGGTCCAATTAACATATATGGCTTTAAATAACATCATGTAATTTTGTGATAATCGGTTCATAATTTACCATCCATACTAAAGCTCTAAAAACTTAATGAACATTTTTATGTTTTTTTTTTTTTGCTAATTTTGTCTCTCTTAGCTATTTAAAAGCCGATGTAACTGATTTTTAAAAGCAAAATTCGCGATGTCCACTATCCACTATCCACAATCCACTATGGTCCCAAATCGATTTTTTTTGGCATAAATTAAAACAATTACGTCATGTCATAAATACATATATAGTATTAACTAATCGTCATAAAAACGAACGTCGGTATTAAAATTGGTTGCGGCTTAGACCAATACAGCAGTGTAATTAGTTTTAGCGTTAACAGTGAATTTCACAAAAATGCATTATATTTTTTTTCTGGCCATATGAATCTAAGTTGGAAGAAATTTTACCGCAATATCTATACCTCTTATGGGATAGGCGAATTTAGCTATTTTCCCAAAGTGGGGTTTAGGCGCAATACACTCTTTTCCGAGAGAAGGGTTTATATGGCGCCTAGGGTAGTATCCCTCGCGAATGGGTAGTCATCTTGCCGCGATGCGAGGGCTTAAGTGCAAGGACGTTTAGAGTCATGCTGGCGGTAGTGACGTTAGTCAAGACCGGTAGGGCCTCCCATGCCAGAAGGGTCTAAACCGAGTACGAACCAAGAACTACCCCCCCTGTCTATTAGCGTCTGTTTCTCCTAGTTGGAGCGGCTAATGACTAGGTCCGCTGGCCTTTTACGGTCAATTGTTTGCCTTCTGAAGGCTGTCGGTCCGCAATAAAATCCATCAGCGTCTGTTCTCATTGTGAGCGGCTGATGGTCTGCGTCTGTCTCCAGAGGAGCGGCAGGTATAATTTCGCCTGGCAGTAGGCATACAATGCAACCCCACCACACCCCCCACGAAATGTCCGAAAATTCACGCCCTACGTATCCGGTAAAGGGCTTCATAATCTCCGGAGACCCTACTACTACAGCGTCGGTATCAGGCTGTAGTATGTCGAATGCTACTGAAACATCGTCTAGCAAGGTGGTTGCGCCAGGCTCTGCTAGACGATTAGCTACTAGTGCGCAAAAACTCACGACTAAGCCTTCAGGCGGTCGTAAACCAAGCTTGGTACAGGGTTCTTCGAAACCAGGTACCTCAAAGCTTCCCAGGTCCGGACGGGAGAAAAACGCGTCAAAACCCCTTCCTCGGGTGCTGGCTTGACGGTGCAGACTCAGTCTACCGGAAATCCAGTTTCCCATGTGCCGAAACCTGTGCAAAGAGAGCATACGAAGAAAGATTCGATGCCCTCTGATGTACTTCCCCCAGCCTCTACGGCAATTATTAAAAAACCCCAAAGGCACATAAACCCATACAAACGGGCCTTCATAACCAGGCGCTCCGCCTACAAAATCATCGGCCGACTTGGTGAAAAACCGGTTGGTGAGCTCACGGAGCAGGAGAAAACCTCTCTCCAGTGGGCAAAAACCCATATTGAGGGTTTAAAACGTGCACCTCCCTCTGCAGAGGAAGGCAATCCTGAACGGAAGCCAACCGAAGCAGCGCCTAAGCGGCAACGGTCTGGGGAGGACACGCTTCCTGGGACTAAAAGGTCCAAACACACGCCTCAACGGCCGCAAAACAGGTCGTACAAAGATGTGGTTAAAGACCACCTCATTTGGGCACCATTTCATCCAAAAACTGGAAGCTGGTTGTCGTCGCACTTAGTAGGGCGTTCTTGAGTGTTCTAAGGGGTAACCCTGGACCACCACCACAATGTGAAGATGCCGGTTGGTATCAAGGGCACATTAAATTGATAGCGTGTGCAGATGAGCGTTCAGCGCTGCTGTACAAGGATGCCGTGGAGTCCCTGGGGGAAGTTTGGCAGGGCGCTTAGATTGAGGCAATACCTCTGGCCGATGTACCGCAAAGGCCCAGATCTATTGCCAAGATCCCCGCTGAGCCATCCGACCCCAAGGAGATCCTGAAAATAATACAGCTCAGTAACCCCCAGCTACCCACACAGGACTGGAAAGTAGTGAGGGTTTCTGAATCTGTTGAAGAGTCCAGGAAGGCCACTGTTGTAATAAACAGTGACTCTCTGCCGTCACTTCGGAAGACACAGGGGAAGATTTTCTATAAATTTGGAACTATCTTCCTCCGAGTCTATAAAGGCGACTACCACCACCACAACAACAGCATCAACGGAGCATATGGAAGACGATTCTGCTACGTCGTCGGCCAATGAAGACACCCAATCGGTCAGTGGACTTGTGGGTGACTTCTTTGGTAAGATGGGAGTGGCGGATGATGAGGACAGCCTTCTGGAATCGGACGACGATCCAGAGGATGCCAACGTCACAGTCGTCCATAGTGATGAGCTATGATGAAGGTGACACAAATCAACCTTCATCATTCTAAAGCGGCGTCAGCTGCCCTTCTCCTCCGATTAGTTTCAGGCACGGAGGAGCTTATATGCATCCAAGAACCATTGTTGTATAGAGACAGGGTTTGCGGACTCAGTTTAGACGGTTACAGTACTCTGTACGCAGCCGATCAAGGTAAGACCAGGGCTTGTGTTATGGTCAAAAACATCCTTAAAGCTTTCATTCTTTCTGATTTTAGCGATAAGGACACATGCACTGTCGCAGTAGAATGCAAAACCAGTACAGTCTGGTTTATGAGCTGCTACATGGCACACGACCAGGGTGCTAATCCTCCAAACTCCACAACCAGGAAGGCGATGTCGTATGCTAAAAGGCGCAACATCCCCCTAGTAATATGTGCTGATGCTTATGCACACCATACCGTCTGGGGAAGCTCGGATGTCAATCCACGAGGTGAGTCGCTTTTGGACTTCATAGTAGAAAACGAACTAACAGTAGTTAATAGGGGTAGTGAGCCCACCTTTATTGTGACTAACAGAAGGGAGGTTCTTGATATTACGCTTATTAGTGATAAGTTCGCGGATATGATTAGCGATTGGAACGTGTCTAAGGACTGTTCCTTCTCTGATCACATGTATGTTGATTTCAATTTTTCCTTTAGAGTTGATTCAGTTAAACCCTACACGAACAGAAGAAGGACCAACTGGTCTATCTATGCGAGTGTACTCGGGGACAAGCTGCCTATGTGCCCAGTTCTCATAGACAGTGTGTCCATGCTCGACTCCGCAGTGGAGGTGCCTTAATGGAGGCACCAAACGAAGCCTGTAAAATAATTGACAGGAGGGGCAAAGCTAAGCCCATATGGTGGAATGCGGAAATTGCTGAAAAACGCAAGGAAAGCAGGAAGCTCTTTAATGAGGCAAAACGTAATGGTGTTTGGAACAATTACAAGTCCTCAGTTAATGGATTCAAGAATCTTATTAGGAAGGCCAAGAGACAGTCGTGGAGGAAATTCTGCAGTGACGTGGAAAACTCCTCGGAGACAAGTCGGCTTCGTAAGATTTTATCCTCTAATCCAGCTATTCCATCATATATACGGAAGATGGATGGATCCTGGACCACAAACAGTCGGGACACCCTTGAGGTCCTGATGAATACACACTTCCCAGGTTGCACTGATGATGTGCCTAGGGAGGAAACTTTTAGTGGCGCTCGGGATATCTCTAATATTCCGACAACTCGCCATCGTGTGGAATGGGCGGTCAAAAGCTTCCATCCCTTTAAATCAACAGGCCCGGATGGCATTATCCCAGCGGACCTACAAAATAACCTGGGAATATTGATGCCATGGCTCTTAGCAATATTTAGAGCCTGCCTGAGTCTCTCACATGTCGCATCAACGTGGACATCATATTAGATCGTCTTCATCCCCAAGAGTGGGAAGGCATCTCACACTATGGCTAAAGACTTTAGACCAATTAGTCTATCCTCCTTTCTACTGAAAACACTGGAGAGGATTTTGGATATTCACATTAGATCATCACTAGGACCCACTGTCACCGGCTCAGCATGCCTACACGAAGGGAAGGTCCACTGAAGCTGCGCTTCACTCATTGGTGGGCCACATAGAGAGATCCCTGCATTACAAGGAATTTGCTTTAGTTGCATTCCTGGATATTGAGGGCGCTTTCAACAACGTTAAACCTGAATCGGTTATTAACGCTATGAGACATTTGGAGATCGACCCAGCGATCATTCAATTTGTCAGCAGTATCTTGCACTTCAGGCGTATCGAATCCAACTTGGGCGCCTCGAACATTTCAAAGGTTGCGACTAGGGGCACCCCGCAAGGTGGTGTACTGTCACCTTTACTTTGGAATCTGAATATAAATACCCTACTCAGAGCCATGGAAAGGACGTGCTGCAGAACGGTTGCATATGCGGATGACGTTGCAGTTGTGGCTATGGGTAAAGATCCCAGACTTTTGTCTGAACTAATGGAGTCCGCATTTTACGTCCTAACAAAATGGTGCCAGGGATGTGGACTGGATGTAAATCCCGCCAAAACAGAACTGGTACTTTTCACAAGGAGATACAAAATTCCCAAATTTAATACCCCGAGGATAAAAGGGGTGTCACTGGAACTGTCTGACAGCGCCAAGTATCTTGGGCTAATATTGGACAGTAAACTGAACTGGAGGATCAACACCAGCTCCAGGACTAATAAAGCGGCTACTGCATTATATTGCTGCAAAAGGGTCATTGGCCTAAGCCGAATTAACCCGAGGAATGTATACTGGCTATACGAATGTGTCATTAAACCCATTCTCTTCTACGGGGCAGCTGTTTGGTGGGCGCTCAAGGCGAAGAGTCATCAAACCAGGTTTGAACGTACAATGAGAATGGTGGCGATAGCGGTAACAGGTGCCATTAGAACAACCCCCTCTAAGGCATTGTTTACGATTCTAAACTGGCTACCACCAGACATTTTGGCGAAAAGGTTAGCTGCGAACGCGGTGGGATTATAAAATCGGACATGCTAACATTCTGAATAATATTAATTGGCACATGGATGTTGATTATGTCACACCCGAGCCAATCTTTGATCCTGGCTTCACGGTAAGCATTGTGGATAACGTGGTCCACTATGATGACCTGCAAATCCCCGCGAATGCGATTCGAATTTTCACGGACGGGT
Organism: Pollenia amentaria; assembly: GCA_943735925.1. Classification (NCBI taxonomy): domain Eukaryota; kingdom Metazoa; phylum Arthropoda; class Insecta; order Diptera; family Polleniidae; genus Pollenia; species Pollenia amentaria. Next base: position 130,222,562 of record OX031007.1, on the reverse strand, counting down.
CTAAAACACTGTATGGTGTCAGTTCTGGCATATACTCCGAGCAGCTAAACTGTAGCCCGTTTCTGTATTTCTCACATCGTAAAATTTGCCGCATGAAACAGGTGAATTATAACAAAAACAGTGCAATATGAAACAAAAAATGGGTTTTCTCACATAAGTGTTTCTGAATATTTACTTTGGGAGAATTATCTGTCATTTAAATAATTTTCCAGCATTTATTGGAAGGATGTGAGAAAAAGTGTTTCTGTATCAATATTTTGCTAAAAGTTTCTCACAAGAACTGTCAAAATAAGTTACATTTAAAAATTATACGAGAAAAATAAAATTTCAAAAAATGGAGCACAAATTATGTATGTATTAAAGACCTGCACGAGTGCACCATAAAGTATTGTCAAAACAGATACACCAGATATGTACCTGTTACTATTGATATCAATGAGAGAATGAGTGTAACTGATATTGTATGGTTTTGCTTTTGTCCACTCACCATATCCTAAAAACCAAAACAGTTGCTTATGGTATTGGATTGAGTATATCATAACCTTTTTTTTTTTGCTCACAAATATCTGTTGTCACCATGGTATTTTTACAATATTTGTTGTTATCTGTTGTATTTTCAAATATTGTTGGAGAGTTGATGCAAATAACAGAGCTTATAAAAATTTATATACGATCTTAACCAGGGGTGCCAGATGGTTTTGGTAAGAAATCTGCATATCATCAAAAACAAATCGGAAATTTAATTTAAAAAAATCGGCATATTAAAAATACCTTTTTTAAACACAATAAAACATATTTTAATGACAAAAAATAACAAAGCAACAATTTACCATTACCTAATGCTTTTAACATAAAAATCAATACAAATAAACGTTTTATAAATAAATATTAGTTAATTAAAAATTTATATAAATTTTCCATATTAGAGCCAACGGAGACATACTGTCATATAACAATAGATTCGTATTAAAGTGCTCTTTCAGAATCTATGGTGATCTAGAAAAAACCATCTCTAACTCCACAGTTAAGACTAATTTTTCAACGAAAATATAAAAGTTCGGATTAAACAATAAAAGTAGAGTTTTCTCTCTAAAAAAATAAAACTTAAGGAGCTTTAAGCCTAAAATAAAACTCACTTGGCTGTCAACAAATAAAACTCTTTTAAGGATTAATATTTTTACGTCTTTAATAACCAGTGATGCCATTAGGATACGAAAGAAAACATTTTCGTATCTTTTGATGACTTCAGGTACTATGTATAATCCTGATATTTTTCGTATCTTTTGAATCTGTGCGCAAAATGTACAGAAATCAAATTTTAAACTTTTCTACTCTGACAATGTTTATTTAAGTTATCATTTCGTTATGAATACTAAAAAAAACAGTGACAACTTAATACAAAAATAACATGTATTTTGTTGTTATGTTTTCTAAGTTCTTCTGTAGCTTGCTTATTCTTGTGTATGTGTGTTAAGATGAAATTTAAGAAGAAAACTTTATATGATCTTTTTGATCGCCTTAGTATTAACGCCTTAATTTTTACAAAAATGAATTTGTTTTGATAACATCCAAAGATAGTGACATATATTGAATTTTAAAGTTTGCTTACTGTATTTTTAAATTTACATACCTAATATTTATGACTTAAATAAATATAAAAATTAATTTATATGATATCATTTTCTTTATAATATTCATTAACTATGTAAAAAAAATGTTATGTTAATTAATGTTAAACGTTAAAAATGGATTTTCAAATGTTTTCTAATATGTATCATTTTGGAAAAAAAAGCGTATCTCTTTGGAAACTAAAATGTATCTTTCTCGAAATTTCACTGGCAACACTGATAATAACACTCATTTTGTTTTTCTTCTTTTTTAATGACAATTTAATTGCAGCACAAGCTGATTAGATAATACTGCTATACAAATTGTAAAGATCTGACCAGCGGCAAGCTTTGAGTGTCGATCTTTTATTCCTCAACTGAGTTTTAATTTATGACGGCTAAATCGAACTCCCTTTTTAAGAGCTTAATTTGACCTTTTATATTTACGTTAAATAGGTAACTGTTTAAAAAGGACTTTTTTGTTTTTAATTCACAAAATAACTCCGGGACTGAAAATAATAATAATTATTATTTTTTTGAAAGGCTATGAAAAAATTCCTTTATTTCCAGTTGGGAATTTTTAACCATTATCGCTACATATATTTTATTTGAGTTATCGTAGCCAATTAAAGTAACAATTTTTTTTTTTTGTTATTGATAACCATTTTTTCAACCAAAAAATTTTTCGGTTAGAAATATGTATTATGAAAAAGCATTTATTTTTCCATTGTAAACAAATAATTTATTTTTTTGGTTGCAATTATCCATTACAAACAAATAAGAAAGTAGTCTGCATGCCCGACCCTACGATGCTCCACATCACAATATTTAGAGATAAGTTTTCAAGAGTGTAGCTTAGAGACCCATGGGCAATCATGGACCACGCCATTTTTTTATGAAGTTAAGATTCATGTCAAAGTTCTCACCATTGACAATATGCTTGTTCCTTAGGACAATAAGAACCTTTGTACCAAATTTTAGCAATTTATTTTCAAAACTGCGACCTGAACTTTACGTACAACGTTTACATAGACAGACATTTTTTTCTATGATTTTTTTGTCGCTTATTTTATACCTGTTACGATTTCTGAAATAACTGTTATTAAAGAACTTTTTTGATACCAGTTATAACTGCCACCGTTCCTGGTTAATTGTTTTTATGGATATAAAAAGTTTTTGTTTTAATTTTTTTTTTATTATACATATATGAGTTTGACACTTTTATTAAATAACTTTAAATATAAGCATAAAAATCGAATTATTAAATTTGAAATAATCTTTAAAACAAATAATTCCTTGCAAAGATTAATTTTTCAGTGGATATCGAAATTTAATTTTAAGGTGGAAGAATTCTCGCATTTTAAATCTGATTTTCTTTTTGCAAAAAAAACTTGAATATTTACTTTACTTTCTTAAATTAAATTGGCTACCGGAGGTATAAGCCTTGTCCTCAATTGCATATAATCCTATAAAATTAAATATCTACATTGACAGTGAATATAAATTAAGCTTAACTTTACTCTTTTGTAAGTAATAATCCCTTTTTCCTTTAGAAAAATAAATTATCTCTTCTTTTAGCTTTGGTCAAAAAATCGTTAAATTTTTTTCTGTCATTTGGAGTTAATGCTTTTATTCTTTATACCTAGTTGAATATTTTTCATAATGTGTGTGTGTGATGGGTTAGACAAACAAAAATTAAAAATGTATATAACACAAACCAAAAGCTACCGTTTATTAAGTTTTCATCAAAAAATCGGTAAATAGGCACTTCGATAATTTGGAGAAAAAAATCGGCAAAATACCGATAAATCGGTAAATATGGCAGGCCTGATCGCAACGCTTCTCGCTAGTTTTGTTGTTGTTGCTCAGCAATTTTCAATACCACAGCACGAAAAAGACCCATCCTTTTAAGGGCATCAATGAATTTGTTACAAAAACAAAATACATGTGTTGTTTTTTTGGTAATTTTTTTTATTATATTTTTCAATAATTTTTGTCTACATGTCTTTTGAACGAATAAACGCCATCCTTTTAAGGGCATCGAAGAATTTGTTACAAAAACAAAATACATGTGGTTTTTTTTGCTAATTTTTTTTCAATAATTTTTGTCTACATGTCTCTTGAACGAAAAGACCCCATCATTTTAAGGGCATCAAAGAATTTGTTACAAAAACAAAATATTTTCGTTGAAAGACAATTGAAAAAAAACGGCATCGTACAATGAGTAACTCATTGTATTCGATCAGTATCAACTACCCAGTGGAGTTTTTATCACATACATCTTCGGTCTGAGACTAACGACAATGTAAGTGCGACCCATCCAAAGTCTGTATTCAATTCCTACTTACAATTACACAGAGATGGCCTAGGCTATCAGATTGATCCGACACTACATACATTGTAAGTGAAGGTTGGATGGGTCCAATGATTGTGGTGATTCAGAGGGTACTAAGATTTGTCTTGATGTAATCAGTCCTTTGTAGCAGACATTGTATAAATATTAGATGGGTCCGAATAAGATAAATCATCGGATGGGTTTAATCTATTTGAATAAAGTAGAAATCCATGTGTTTTTAAACGATTTTATATTTATATTTGTGTTGGTTAATTAACTTAAAAATAATATATGTATGTAATTAATTAATTTTTTATATTTTTTTTATTATACGAAAGCTTGCGAAAATGTCTGGATTTATGAATTTTGAAACAGTTTCTTATTTTTTGGCCGTAGTCCTTTTAGAGAAAATATTCAGAATCACTTACAATTTTTATAATTTTTAATACTTAAAATATGTAGGTATTTATGTTTTTCAACAAATTTTTATTTATTTTTTTTAATAACAATTACACGGTTTAATCACTTGCACTTTTGAACGCACTTTACACTTTGAACTTTTACTTTAAAATTTTAAAAGAACAAATTGAAAAAATAACGGAACAAAAAGTAGAAGAAAATAAGCAAAATACACAATTGAAAATGTACAAAAAAATATGATACATTACTAATGCCCAATTTTCAGGATAGTATTTAAATCTATATTATGTTAATTTTCATAAAAACTTAAATCGTATTTAATTACAGATTGATTTTTTGAGTTTTATATGAAAAGACTTATTTAATTAAGATAAAAGTATGGTAGCACTACTAAATAAAAAAAAAATTTCATAAAAAAAGTAGTTATTTACAAGGTGACCTCAAAAAACAGCTGGTTCTTATTACTTTGTCTGTTGTTTTTGTATTGTTGTGATATTGAGGCCACCTTGCTAAGTTAATCCAATGGAAACTTAAGTTGAATTTAAATGTACCACATCGGTGACTTAAGTTTCATTTAAGTGTTTAGTGAAGAAGAGAATTTTGTATTTAAAACGATTTTAAATATAAATGTGTTTTAATGTCAATCCTGAAAATTGGCCATAAGCCATCCAAATCAGATGCAAGTGCGATGGCTACATTTTATTCGCGATTGTTTTGTTTTTGATTCTTATTTACATTTTATTTAACAACGGGATATCAATAAGACTAATCTGATTTGGATGCTAGTTGTATGCGATTAACGAACTTGTTTTTTATTTTTCCTATTGACATTATTGTAAACAATCGGATGTGTTTGAATTTGTAATAACTTTTTGACCGCTGGGTAGTATCTGCTTTTGTTAAACAGATATAAACAGATATGTTACTCTCATTCTCTTTTTATCAACTCATATCCACTATGTTACAAAAAATATCCATATCAACTTATATCAGAAACACTCGACAACTCATCCATACACACTCACTTTAGTAAACACACAGAAACTTGTACCGTAACACTGAAATACGATCGAAACTGGTTTAAAATGTGTTTAAACCAACATATCTTAAAATCAGTAAACATACAAACCTTGTTTAAACGCATAAGATTTGGTGTTTAAAATACCAATACATCCGATATGAATTTTAAAACATTTATCGTAGTGCTGTCACATGTTATTTCTTAAACTACATATAAAACAAGGACACTGATTTACAGTTGTTGAGTTTAAACTACATACGAGTATAAATTTAAGTTTAGTTTAACTAAGCCAGCGCTTAAACACTCACTGATTTATTAGCTATAAAGATTCCATTTTGCTACTAAAGCCGCGAAAATTCAAAAATAATTTTCAAAAAAGTCTCCTCTCCGGAAACTGTAATGGTAATTTTCTTCTTCAAATATTACTTAAAATAATTTTTGTTTTTACTATTATAACCAATGCAGATTCTTACAACTTTAGGTAAAACTCTGCTACAAAAAGTCAAATGGTGAAGTAGGTATTCAGTTGTTGGTATTTTTGTACCTAAGCCCTTTTCGAAATAAATGATTCAATTATTTTTGGTGTTATCAATTATGCCTAAAGGCCGTAAGATATTCTAATTTAGATGGGTAAAACAATTGGTATAGCCGAACACAGAAATTCTAATAGTTTTCACTTACATTTCATAATTTTCAAATATCCAAGTTTCCGGAAATTTTTTTCGAAATCGCAATATCTCTGGAAGTACCGATTTAGGACTTGGAGCAGCTGTAAAAACTTATATTATTGCAACTCCCGTAATTAGACCAAACTAAACTTACGTAATTTCAAATTAAATGGATAATGCGCATTTGTAAACGTTACCAGACCGGAGACTATACCGGGGTAGACTGCCGCTGATATGATAGAGTATGACTTTTCTAAATACAAGTCGTAAAGTATTTCATTTTTTTTTAGATCGTACGATTTGTCTAGCAAAAACACACCTAAATCCACTGCCAATATACTCACAAAAGATTTGGGCTGGGCGTTTATAGTAATTGTTACATCATTCCCTGGTTTCGTTTGTTTGGGTGCTGAGAGTGCGATCTGCAGATAAAAAACGTTAGTCTAAATAATATTAATTTTAGTTACTACCTGATTTTCAAATTCGTACGGAAATCTTAAAACCATTTCTTCATAACGTAAATTGCCTTTGTGAACGTAATAAACGTAGATGAAAGATTCGGGTATCATTTCAATTGAGGGTGTTATATTGATGACGTAGGATTTTTTGTTAGGCGGTATCCTTATGTATTCCGTTTTGATTAGACTAGCATGACCCATTACGATGTACTTAAGATAAGGTATGTCTACAATAGAACTGACCTCAATAAGAACTGGTTTTCCGAGTTTAAGTCTGGACTCAACCAAATTCAATCGGCAATAGTATTCTCTATTGTTCAACATCAGTCTTTCGCTAGTATAGATATTATGAAAACTACTTTTTGAGTCCTTAAATTGAAATTTGTGGTCCGCTTTTGCATTATGTTCGAACTCAAATGTTGCTAAACCTTTTTCATTTAAAAACGCTTCATATATTTGATCACCATGTGTCATGGTAACTGGCGTTTTGCGATCCAAAACTGGAGCCCCAGTCCAATGTTTTACATAAACATTCATACGATATGGCTTATTATTTTCAAATTCTATTTCTTCGTAAGGGATTATTAAATCATATCGCTGTTTTCGTAATTCAATAAATTGTTCTTCTGATTCAGTTACACCCGTATACATTTCGGTTAAACTTGCCTTTATGGTTAGGCCATTAGATTTACCTATGTCCTTTATATTTTTGATGTTAAAATCAACAAATCCTAAATTTTGTATGTTCACTTGTTTGGTTTGAAATAGAATAGTTTTGTAACTATCCCACAACTGGATGGTTGCATTGCCCTCCACATATTTGTCAAAGGTGTATTTGCCATAGATGACAACTTTCAAAAAGCCATCTTCCAGTACAATATTTGATGGAGCTTTTATTCTAACACTAAATTTTGGCAGTATATAGTTGGCAATCTTAATTCGTTTATAGTTTGAGTAATCGTATGTCCCATCAATTGTAACGTTAATTTTCCAAATTCCTAAAACTGGGTACTTGGATAATTGGAATTTACTTGTGTAAACACCGTGAGTGAAGGAAACGTCTTTAAATTGTTTTACACGATTGCCATTGTTATCCTTAAAATACATAAAATATAAAAATAGTTTGATATTATCCATACGGAATACCTTGTTACAACCACCATTGAAGCAAAAGCGAGTTAAATATCACATCGGGATTATGAATAGCGATTGCATACATATTGAATACGGATCTATTTCTAAAAAACTTCGATGTAAGTGGTATATAGTATAGTTTTTTACGCAAACGGTGAAATACAATTAGTTTGTATTGGAAAGCTTATATAATTGTAAGAAATATTCAGATCGAACTTAAGTTTTTTTCATCAGTTTTTTCCGCTATTTAGGCGTTTATTTACCGAAGGGCTATTTGTGTTAAATGGCTATCAGGTGAGGCTGTCGTTGCTGACGATGATCTAAAGTATTGGATCTAAGGGGTGTGGAAAGCTAAAAATAATTCAACTATTTAAAAAGAGTTTTCAAAAATTACTTTAAAGAGCAAACAAATTTCATGAAAAACAGTAAAAGTGCTATCTATATTCGGTTGAGCCGAATGGAGCCGAAAATCCTTGTTCCAAGAGAATATTTGTTTGAACGCTTTGTTAAATAATAGATCGATTCCGCTGACCTTGAATAAGGGTTGCCGGTTTTGAAATCAGAGAAAGCAGAAAAGCGATTTTTCGAACAGTACCTTTATTAACGAATATCTTTAAACTTTACTATAATTTTTTTGATGTGTTTTCACAAAAATAAAATCTAGAATAATTTTTAATATATTAGTAATAAATTAATTTTCTTAAGACTCTATAAAATATATTGGTAAGATGATTAAAAAAAGCCCATTTTTAACACTTTTTTCCAATTAAAAAATTTTTTCAATTCAAAGAATATTCAATTTTTGGTTTTTCAATATTTCTAAAGCCTAAATAGTACGTACGATAAGCTCTTTCAGTCTTATGAAATTGGTTCTTTACTTAATGAAATATATATAATAACAATTTCTGATTTTACTAGCTCGCCTTTACATATACATATATCCAATTAATAATGGAAAGCCATACATATGTTAGACCTAAGTCGATATAAGTATGTATGTACTTGTAAGTATTACACTATCATTGCGTTTTCCTTTTTTTAATACATATCGAGCCATAACCGCAAAAACACATTAGCGGCAACATTTTCAATTTAATTTTTTTTTAATAAATGAATTTATTGGCAACACTTGCATCATCTCCTAAAATCTCATGGTCACTGAAGGTACCGTTACGATTTTATAGCAAAAACAATTTTAGTTCCATACAAAATTTTTATGAAATAGAATAAAAAAATAAAACCTACTCCTGTAATATTTTGTTTTTGTCGCTTGAGCTTTTTTTCCGGTTATAGTTGACAAGTTTTCTGACTTATAAATGCCCATTATCTTTTGTGGTCGAAAAATCGACCCCTGGCCGGAATCACTGCAATAGCATTACCATATATTGACAATCGATTCAGATTATCTAAAAGGTATTTTCATCTGTTAGATAAAAGTCGCTAAGATAAAACATATTGTTTTGTCATCCTATTGGATAGTAGTTTAGACACAAAAAGTTTCTACAAGATCGGTCAAAAAGTTTCTGAGTTAGAGGGGGGCTAAAATTTGACATTTTGCCCAAACAGGTGTTTTTTCTCATCCATGTAACTTATTATCTATTGGTGTTAGCTAAATTTGTCCCAAACAAATTAGATAGCCTTTTCTTTAATCTTTCGAATAGATTTTTTTTTGTTTTTTTTGATTTTTTTTTTAAATTTTAAACCATTTTTTTTTTAATTTTGAAGCGGGTACTTGTTTTTATTTTTTTTTCGCTCAAACGAAAGCTTAGGTCTTTTCCTTTAAGGTAGTTCTGGTCGCTTTTTGGGCCGCGAGTGGGTTATGTATCAAAAAAAAAAATAATTTCTAAGTCAAGACGAGGATATTTCAATTTTTAGCATATGCACTATTTTGAATTTTTTCCTATTTGTGTGTAAGTGTTTCTAAAATCTTTATAATAAAACTTATGCTGAGAAACTAGACAAATTAACCTTTCCGACGGTATATAACATACCTAACTAGCATTTCATACCCTCGATACTGTAATACCCAAAAAATTTTAATCTTAATCTCATAAGATCATTTAATAATTTTTTTTTGTTTTTTTTTTAATTTTTTTATATTAATTTTTTTTTTGTCGATGGAAGACTTAAGTTATACATAACCCACTCGCTGCCCAAATAGCGACCAGAACTTAAAAGAAAAGACATACGCTTTCTTTTAAGCAAAAAAAAAAAAAAAAAAAAAATTACCCGCTTCAAAAAATAAAAAATTTGTTTTAAATTAAAAAAAAAAAAATTTAAAAACATTAAAAAAAAACAAAAAAAAATTTTTTTCGAAAGCTTGAATAAATAGTTATCTAATTTGTTTGGGACTAATTTTGCTAACACCAATAATAAGTTACATAAATGAGAATAACATCTGTTTGGCCAAAACGTGACCGATATTGTGTCTAAATTACTATCCAGTAGGACTCCTTGGTGCAAATTTCATCCAAATCGGAAGACATCGATTTCAAAAGTTGGATCACTTGTCATGAAATCCCCCATATATACATATATATATATATGTATAATTAGTATTGTGGTTATTTTGTTGAACTATTCATGGTTTTTAATCCAAATTTTTACTATTTTTAATTAGGCTTAAGTTCATTAAATTTAATTTTCGTTAAATTATTTTTATGAAGAAAGGAATTTTTACAACATGGAAAATTAATTAAAATTGTTATTGATAATTTTCATTCTTGACTGACCTGGGATTCGAAGCCAGGCTGGCTGGCGTGTGATTCGAACCCAGGCGGCTGGTTACCCTGACATGTTTCGACCTCAACCACTAGGTCTCCTCAGAGGGATTTGCCGTCTTACACTCGCAGCCATCGATGACTGCTGACGTCAGTAGTCAAACATCAATCCTTAAACCAAATTGTATTTTAATCTTTGGTAGATCGAAATTTGCTTTTTGAATGATTATCCATTTTAATTGATCTCACATGTTTTCCTTACTTCTGTTTTTTCGTACTTTTGTCAAGAATTCTTCTTGAAGTCCAAAGTACATTTTTTGTTTATCATGTTTTTGTCTTTCTTTTTTCTTGTTGACTTCGAATCGCAGGTCAGTCAAGAATGAAAATTATCAATAACAATTTTAATTAATTTTCCATGTTGTAAAAATTCCTTTCTTCATAAAAATAATTTAATGAAAATTAAATTTAATGAACTTAAGCCTAATTAAAAATAGTAAAAATTTGGATTAAAAACCATGAATAGTTCAACAAAATAACCACAATACTAATTATTGTTAAAGCTAAGGCACAAGCTCTATGTGTTCATTTGTCCTTCAAGTTGTGCTGAAAAATGTCAACAAGAAAAAAGAAAGACAAAAACATGATAAACAAAAAATGTACTTTGGACTTCAAGAAGAATTCTTGACAAAAGTACGAAAAAACAGAAGTAAGCAAAACATGTGAGATCAATTAAAATGGATAATCATTCAAAAAGCAAATTTCGATCTACCAAAGATTAAAATACAATTTGGTTTAAGGATTGATGTTTGACTACTGACGTCAGCAGTCATCGATGGCTGCGAGTGTAAGGGCTAATAAATCAGAGCAAGTTAAACTCTATTTTTGGTTTAAAATGTGTTTAAGCCAACAAATCTATAAATCAGAAAACATATAAACCATATTTAAACGCATAAAATTGGGCGTTTAAACTACCAATACAAACCATATGAATTTGTCAACATTTATCGTAGTGCTGCCACATGTTCCTTTTTACACTACATATAATACATGGGACACTGATTTACAACTGTTGAGTTTAAACTACATATAAATTTAAGTTTAGTTCAACTAAACCAGCGTTTAAACACTCACTGATTTATTAGCCATAAGACGGCAAATCCCTCTGAGGAGACCTAGTGGTTGAGGTCGAAACATGTCAGGGTAACCAGCCGCCTGGGTTCGAATCACACGCCAGCCAGCCTGGCCTCGAATCCCAGGTCAGTCAAGAATGAAAATTATCAATAACAATTTTAATTAATTTTCCATGTTGTAAAAATTCCTTTCTTCATAAAAATAATTTAATGAAAATTAAATTTAATGAACTTAAGCCTAATTAAAAATAGTAAAAATTTGGATTATATATATGTATATTATTATTATTTCTCCTTTTTTTTTTTTTTTTTTTTGATATTTGCGCGATTGTTTTCAATAATAACTACATATTACTATATCATAATTTCTTTTATTTTTATGTACTTTCCACACATTGACAAATTTAAAATTTTTAATATTGTGGATCACTAAAATGGTGATAAATAAGATATACAGCCTAACTTGGTTGTAAATCTTACAATACTTAATTGTGAACTTTATACCGCTCTGTGTTAAAGCCCTTCAATATCTAAAAACTTCTAAAGAAAATCGGCAGCTTGCCAAACTTTGTACTTTTTATTGTTATATTTTTAAAAATAAAATATTTACTAGAAATTTTATATGAGCGATGCGATAAAAATCCGTCACTCCAGCAGTCAAAGATCGGAATTTGAAGTGTTAGCTCTAATATTGCATAAATATTAAAAAAAAAAAACAAGTTAGAGTACTATATTCGGCTGTGCGGAATCTTTGATACACTCCACCGACAGGAGTGGGCTCTATATATATATTATTAACTAAGCTACACAAAAACGAGCGTAAGCATTAAAATTGGTTGTTTAGACCATATTAAATTATTGACCGATAATCAGAAAGTTTTATGCGTTTTTTGTTAGAACTTTGAACTGGCTTGACTTAAATATCATGAAATAAAAATGATTTTTAGGAGGGTAATTTATATTGGACCTATGGTAAATTATGGACCAATCATCCTTAAATTCTGAAGACTGATTTCTGGTGTTACAAAAAATAAATTAGAATAAATTTCCATACAGCTGTGTAATTAGCTTTAGAGTTAACAGTAAATTTCACAAAATTGCATGATATTTTTTCTGGCCATATGAATTTAAGTAAAAAATTTCACAGCAATATCTATATCTGATGGTTTTAGGTGAATTTAATTATGTTTCCCAAAGTGGGCTTTATTTGGTTTTAGGCGCAATAAACTGTTTTCTGAAAGTAGGGTTTATATGGGGCATAGGGTAAATTATGGACCGATCTTCACGAAATTGGACACTGTGATTTCTAATGTTATAAAACTGATGATGTGCCAAATTTTATTATGATAGCATTATTAATTACTGTTTTAGGCGTTCTAAACTGTTTTCCGGGAGTATGGTCTATATGGGGCCTAAAGTAAATTATAGTCCGATCTTTACGAAATATTTCAGTGTGATTTTTCGTCCTATAAAACTGTGGCGACCGAATTTCATTATGATAGCGTTATTTATTACGATGTAAGGCGTACTAAACTGTTTTCCGGGAGTAGTTTTTATATGGAACCTAGTGTAAATTATGGACCTATATTCAAAAAATTTAACTGCGTATTTCTGGTCCTATAAAACTGTGAGGTACCAAATTTTAGTATGTTTTGCGCGAATGGGGCTTATATGGGGCCTATGGTGTATTATGCACCGATCTTCACGAAATTTACAGTATGATTTGCAGTCATATAAAGCGAATTCCTGCAAAATTTTATATCCTTCCATGCATTATTCAACCATTTATGTTAGTTTGTGTATCAATATTATAAATTTTTTTAGTGTGGTGGTTGCATATTTTTATTCATAGTTCTTGTCAAACTGAACCGATGTTGCTGAATTTGAATCCCAAACTGCTTAGGATAACTACAAGCAATTTGAGACCAAGTTTGTTCTTTTCTTTTGCGTTTTTCAAAAGTGACCGTGTTTTCAACAGACGGACAGATAGACGGATATGGCTACATAGACTTATAATTACTTAAGGAGCTAGAATATATATACTTTGTGGGGTCTTAGATGTATAATAAAAAAGTTTCACACGGAATGACAAACTTAGTATACCCTCATTCACAACTAGTGGTGGTGGAGGGTATAAAAATTAAGGTTTTGTCTGAAAAATACTACATACCCCTGTGCTATGGTGCAAACCTAAACGGCTAAGAATTAAAACAAAAGAATTCCATTGTTCTGATTTATTATGCTCTGCTTTTAAGAGCGTTATTTCTCTTGGTTGTTATACAAAAAATAAGCATAGAAAATTAGCCCTAAAAAATCTGAAGTACAGCCGTTGTATCGGTATCGATATTCGTTACATACCCAGTAAAAAGATTTTGCTTATCAAAAACAACTTTTCCTTAACAATTAATTTCAATGTTTTTACGAAAAATAAAAAATGGGAATATAGCACGTTATAGATAAATCTTATTAATAATAAATTTTGTATTCCCAAAAATAACTTTTGAAAAAAACATTTTTGGCTTATTCTATATTTTGTAATTAAATCTGCACTCATATCTTCATTATCATTTATTATATATTTTTATCATTTATTAACCTTCCAATAACTTCAATTCGTTGGTAAAAAACCTCGGATGCGACAGTTATTTCTAGGGATGTGAACTATTTCTGATCAAAAAGCGCCGTGCCCCATATTCAAAAAGTTCTAAATAAAATTAAAATAAAAAACTAAATGAAATGGTTGGCAAAAAAATCGTTTTAAATAAAAATATATGAAATATAAAGATTTTATACCGCAAAATTCAAATCCGTTTTTAGTTTTTTCTATCATGTCTAGTTTTTTATGGGCTAGACTAATATGCTAATACATTTTATCATAAATTGAGAACGATTTGTGCGATGTTGATAATTTACAATATGATGAGGAATTAAATCTTCTTTGAGTCATCTAAATAATATATTTCCTATATATTCAAAATTAACGCCACTAATTCTCAAATTTGTTTTAAAAAACTCATTAAAAAAATTATAAAGGCAAATATCTATTTTACATTTTTATCATTTATCAGCAATCCGATATCAGCATTCGATATCGAGTGTCATGATACCAAAATACAAAAATTTCGATAAATTTTGTGCGATATCGTATGTGGTGATTAGACCACAGGTATATTACGAATATAATAAGCCATGAAATCATGAAAATCAGTAAACCAAATGATAGACGTGATTGAATCAAACTGTAAACAGATTTGAATTCAGTACGGTAAAGTCAAGTAAAATCAATTAATAAAGTTGTCTCTCCCCCGACTTTTTTTTTGCCGACCAGTGTTATGAAATATTGATATTTTTATAAACACTTTTCTGATATTTCAGGCAAAGTAAAAATATGAAATATAAAGTAAAATAATATCAAAAAATATTTATAATACAAAGAAACACGTAACAAGCAATTTGAAAAGTCTTGAGTTCTTTAAAATTTAGGCATAAAAATGAGTCTTCTATAGAAAAAAGAAAATAAAATATTTTGATCCAAATTCTTTAAATAGAACGTGCGTGCAGCATAATAATTACAAATATAAATGTATGTTTTTGCTTTTACATTGTTCATTTCCTTCATTGCACAAAGAGTGCTGAACTCTTAAATTGTGGATATGAGGTAATGATAGGTCTCGATATCACTTAGTACATATTAAAGGGCATGAATAACTTCATTCATGAACATACTGAAATGTTTAGTCAATGAGGTTCGTATTCAAATAAAATTCAGATCACTGAAGAAACTGTTGTTTTATTCATGCTACTAGCAAACACATTTCGTTTCATATGGCAAACACAAAGACTTTGTTCAATGAAACGACTTTTGTTTTACAGTTTTCACTCTCTCATTTTGTTTTATATAAATACTCAATAGCAATGTTGCCACTTACTAAATTTATGTAATTTTTTCTTTTTTGTTAATTTGTAAAGCATTTTTTAAATTAAATTTTAATTTTTTTTCCTTACATTTTTCTTATGTACTTCCAAGCAAAACACATTGCTAAAAATGTTTAAGAAAATAAAATGAAATTTTTTTGAAGTTTTAAAATTTACATTAAAAACAATTAATTTACATTGAAAACAAAGTCAAATTTGTATTATTTTTATTATTTTAATATTAATGTACTTCCGTATCTTGTTGCTTTTACTCTTCATGGTTATTTTTGTTTTTATTTTATTTTTCCTAATGTTTTTCATTTCTTTCAACTGGCAATACTGACTTTAAAATAAATGTGTTATTCCATAAACTTATTTATTCAGTGGTTGTTTTGTTTCAGAGTTGTTTGTATTCATATTCTCTTGCTTAAGTAAACAAAAACACTGCATCTTATTCGTCTCTTAAATTTTGTGTGTTTGTTGCTTTAATTTCGCAGTTATTCATTTTACTGAATACAAACGAAGCAAATACAAAATTATAATGAAAGTTTCATGAACATCCAAAATGTATTTATAAAGTGGCCTCACTACTACAACAATGCAACAAAAGAAAAAACAACAGGCAATTTGTTGCTAGAATTGTGAAGGCAAATGTCAAAATAAGATAATTCGACTTGATTTGAATGTAAACAAAAAGCCAATTCGCATATTTTGGCTGTCAAAATAGCCAATTTGCTTCAAAAAATTACATAAAATTCAATATGGCTTAATTCATGATGGTGCAGTACTGCCATGTTTGTTTTCAAAAAACTGACAATTTCCACAAAAAAAAAATCTGTTTTTATGGGAAAAACTACACCTTAGGGATTGTTTACACTATCACACATTTCTTACGTATTCCATAATACTTTGTGAGATATAAACTGTGACTGTCATGCTTTGTTAAAATGCAACCCTGATCCAATGAAAAGCTTAGAAAAATTTCAAAAAACGATGAAGTCCTATGGAATGTCAAATTTTTTTTCGTGATACTTGTCATTTTCATAACACATTGCATTCACACTATCACACATTTACATATTTTTTTTATTTACATATTGAGTTTTTGACATGTATTGGTACAAAGTATAATAGTGCAAACTAGCCTTTAGCCCTCATCCACATTATGTAACATTTCCTGCGAAACATTAGAGTTTAATGATGAAAGGGGAAAGACGGAACGTGGTCTTTGTTTCGTGTACAAGCAGTTTTTGTGCAAAGTTATTGCAATCATTTTGTTGATGTTGAGTGATGAATTTAAAACTAGCAGCCTCACTAAACATAAGTGATAGTGATGTTAAAAAATGTTGCACTCAAAAAAATTGTTTGATTTAAGAAAAAGCAATCATGAGTTTATTGCAACTTTTTTGTTCTTCACTCTTTGAGTGCCACTTAAAATTTTTCACTAAATTTACAAACAAAAAACTTATTTTTTCATGACTAGAGACAATAATTATTCCGTTATTAATAAAATTTCATGTTGTTTAAATTCCTCTGCTTATGCATATCATCACAAGAATCAAAAACTATGCGCATACAAAATTACATTTCTTAAATTTTAGTGAAAGTCTGTTTATATGCAGCTTTTTGATTGCAAGTTAAAATTTTGCAATATTTGAATTGAGTGCACATTTTTGCATTCAATCTTCGTTTGGTGATAGTGAAAAAATTTGCAATATCACAAAATTTTTTTTGTGGTAGTTAAAAAAATAGCAATCAACACTAAAGCTGGTAAAAAAAGAGTGCAAACTAATTTTTTTGCAGTTTTATTTAGTGATAGTGCACTGCTGAGATTCTTAGCTTTTATCCGATCTCGGTTCATTATGACTAAAAAATTTTGTAATCAAATGGACTATACAATTAATTTATAAGACCATGGATTTTGTAAATACATGTGATGCTAGGAACACAACTGGGGCGAACGACGAATTTTTGGCCGCGAATATTCGTCGCCAAAAATAAAAGACGTTTGTGTTTATGAAAATGAACACAATCAGGGCGCCGCACATAGGGGCTTTTTGCCAATCTAGCCGGACATTACTTTTTTTTCTAGCTTATATTGCTTCTTAAAAGTTATTGAGTGACCCTAGATTGATGAAACTTGGCAGAAATATGTGTTATTGTCATAGGCAGGTAAAGATCAAAAATACTTAAAATCGGACCAAGGGGGAAAAAGTTCCCCATAGAAAAACTAGTCCTACCTCTGAAAATTTCAATTTTTAAAAAAATTTTCCTATACTTTTGTTTGGCAAATACAACTTTTAACAT
Organism: Pollenia amentaria; assembly: GCA_943735925.1. Classification (NCBI taxonomy): domain Eukaryota; kingdom Metazoa; phylum Arthropoda; class Insecta; order Diptera; family Polleniidae; genus Pollenia; species Pollenia amentaria. The sequence goes on along the minus strand of OX031007.1, from coordinate 130,204,847 downwards.
CGGCAAAAATTAAAAACCCTAAAATTGGACCCATGAGATCGTAAAATTTCACTTTTCGCCCCGCCCTTTTTGTGGGCGGTTACATAAAATAATATTTTAAAAAAAAATGTAAATATTAAAAGAAAAAGGTTACTAACGCCTTCGCATGATCACGGACAGGACCCACCCAATCGGCTCATCCGTGATGCAGTAACGAAGGCAGCAGGCACTGGAACGCCTATTATAATCTGTGCCGATGCTAATGCGCACCACACTATATGGGGTAGCACGAACACGAATATTAGAGGTGAGTCACTATTTTCCTTTATTATTAATTATAATTTAGGAATAGTAAATAGGGGCCGCGAGCCAACGTTTGTTGTAGCAAATAGGTGTGAGGTTCTTGATGTCACGCTGGTTAGCATTGACCACATTGACATGATCGAAAATTGGATGGTTTCTAATGATTGTTCACTTTCTGATCATAGATATGTGGAATTTAGTCTGGTACTTAGATCTGTAGGGTCGAGTGTTATGTTGAATAGGAAACGAACGAATTGGGGGATTCATTCATCCTCTCTGGTTCGGTCTCTATCTGATCCTCCCCGGGTTGATGATATAGGGGGGATCGATGCGGCAGTGGGTCTGCTTACAGACTCACTGCAGTTAGTGACTTCCTTGGCGTGCAAGCCAAGGACGTATAGGGGCAGGGATCGTCCACCGTGGTGGGATCCTGATATTGCGCAGGCAAGAAGAGACTGTCGTAGGTTGTTCAATATGGCTAAGCGCCATGGTAATTGGGCGGAGTACAAGTCTTCAATGAATAGATTCAGGAACTTGGTTAGATCGGCGAAAAGGAGTGCTTGGAGGAACTTCTGTAGCGGCGTGGAAGGATCCTCTGAGACAAACCGTTTACGTAAGATAATGGCCTCGAGCCCTGTTGTCCCGACCTATATCCGTAAATCGGACGGTTGCTGGACTACTACTAGTCAGGAAACACTCGAGGTGTTAATTGACACTCACTTTCCTGGAAACTCCCAAGGGAGCTTGCGGGATCAGGTTTGTGAGTCGATGCCCGGTCCTCTGTCCGTCCCAATGGACTACGACAGGATTAAATGGGCTGTCGACAGCTTTGACCCGTACAAATCTCCGGGTATGGATGGTATAATTCCGGCGGACCTGCAGAAGAATTCGACTGTGATAATACCCTGGCTGATGGCTATATACAGGGGATGCGTTAGATTTTCGTATGTACCTGTGAGCTGGACCTTGTGTAGAGTTGTCTTCATCCCCAAGGGAGGGAAGACTTCTCACACTGAGGCGAAGGATTACAGACCGATTAGTCTTGCATCCTTTCTTCTTAAGACTCTTGAAAGAGTTATCGACATTCACTTAAGGATGACCATCCCAAAGTGTTTACTCTCGACCTCTCAGCATGCCTACACAAAGGGTAGGTCTGTTGAGACGGCTCTTCACTCACTAGTTGGAACTATTGAGAGATCACTCGAATTCAAGGAGTGTGCTCTGGTGGCCTTTCTCGACATTGAAGGGGCCTTTAATAATGTCAACCCGGATTCTATCATTGCATCCATGAGGAGTCTGGGGGTTGATGACGGTATATGTAGATTTGTGGATAATCTACTCAGGAATAGGGTCATCTGTTCCACGATAGGTACGACCAGCGTTCAGAGACTGGTTAACAGGGGTACTCCCCAGGGAGGAGTACTATCCCCACTATTGTGGAACCTGACTATGAACACCATGTTGACGAAAATGGACGACATGAGGATTAAAACTGTGGCGTACGCAGACGATGTTGCAGTGGCCATCACGGGGAAACATTTGAACATAATGTCTCAGTGTATGGAGGCTGCATTAAGGGTACTTAGCACCTGGAGTGTATCATGCGGCTTGGGTGTTAATCCGTCTAAGACGGAACTGGTACTGTTCACGAGGAAGTATAGGACTGAGGTCATGAGACTTCCGAGGCTAAACGGGACTGAACTTAAGTTCTCTAACAGCGCCAAATATCTGGGCGTAATCCTGGACAGTAAACTGTCGTGGGGGCTGAACATCCAGACGAGGATGGAAAAGGCAATTGTTGCTATATATGCGTGCAGAGGTGCAATCGGCAAGAACTGGGGCATGGGCCCGAGGTGTGTCAATTGGATCTTTGAGGCTGTAGTAAAGCCGACTCTTTATTACGGTGTTGTCGTATGGTGGACTGCGCTGGATAAGGGCAGGTACCGTGCGATGCTTGAGAAGGTTCACAGACTGGTCGCATTGATGATCACAGGATCAATGCGCTCCACTCCCACCAAGGCGCTGTTTACTATGTTAAACTGGCTGCCGGTGGATATCACGGCCAGACATATGGCTCTTTGTTCGGCGATACGGTTGAACGCGGCACACAGCTGGTCGAACCGTGACTATGGACACTCCAGTATAATGGGACACTCGATTGTCCCTGAAGGAGTGGACTACTGCACCCCGGAGCCTTTCTTTGGTGCGAGGTACGCGACACATATAGCGCACGAAAGCGCGCTGTCGGTTATGAGCACCTTCCATGAACCAGCCCTGGGGGTATACACTGATGGTTCAAGGAAGGGGGAAAGAGTTGGCGGAGGTTTCTACATAGAGGAACTGGGCGTTAAAGTTTCCTTTCGTCTGCCGGATGGATGTAGTGTCCTGCAGGCGGAAATCTCGGCTATAAAGCGGGCAGCCAACTGGCTAAAGTATTATCGCGTATCGGGAGATATACGTATATTTACTGACAGCAAGGCTGCCATTACCTCTCTTGCGGGTGTCTATACGACATCTAGGTTGACTGTGGAATGTCGGATGTCTTTGAATGAGATTGCTGAACATTCGGAGTTAACGCTTATTTGGATACCAGGGCACTCAAATTGCCCGGGAAACCAGTTAGCAGATGAGCTGGCTAAGGAAGGTGGTCGTATGGATGAAACATTCATTGATCAATTCATTGGCCTTCCAATGGCTCACTGTAAGTTACTCATGCGGCGCGAGAACTATAGAATTGCGCAAGAGGGACCCGTGAGTCCACCTGCTCCACATCCAGGGCACTTTGGCCTGGATATGATGAACGGAGAACCAAATCTCTACTTAGGTTTAATAGGAACCAAATCAGGACCATCGTGTCGGTCATAACTGGACACTGGCCTGTTGGGACTCATGCTAGAAGAATGGGTCTGGTATTCAATGACTACTGTAGAAGTTGTCATGATGAGGAGGAAGAGGAAACTGTGCTTCACTTTCTCTGTCAATGCCCTGGGCTACGGGGCATTAGGGAAAAATACCTGGGAGAACCGGTGTTTTCCTGTTTAGAGGATCTTTCAAAAATAGAACTAAGATTGCTTCTTCTCTTCATTAGGAAGACGAATTGGCTCAACCTTGCAGTGACGCCATCTGAATAACTGCTCTTCGGGATGGGCATTGGCGCTGGGTATCACAAAGGGACCGCTAAAGGACCCAAGTGAGCTGTCTCTCGATGGCTGCCCATGGAACCTAACCTAACCTACTAGCGCCTTAATTCTATAAAAATTAAATTTTTGAACTTTTATGGGCATGGGGAGGTATTCCTCCTAACTCACCCCCCGGAACGACCCTGTCAAAAAAAAATTTTTTTTTGCTAATTTCCAAAAAATATTCATTTTTAAGATTTTATGTGACTTATGTATTTCATAGTATTTAATTTATATGAAAAGAATTTATTTATTCGTAATTATAACTAATTTATAATAGTGACAACTAATTTTATTTAAAATAATAACTTATTTATTTACAATAACTTCTCTTTTGCACTAAGATGATGATGAGTGCCATGGTTCTTCTTCGTCTGTTTCTTCAAAATCCTCTTCCGAATCGGAATTCTCTTCAGAGCCAAGTACAGGTGGAAGCATAAAAGAAATTGCTTCTTTCGTAAAGGGTAATGACTTTTTTTTTGGAGTTGGTCTTATGCTAGTAATCAGTGGGTCAGAACTGAGCAAAAGTCTATTTATAATATCTTTGTTACACTGAACCCTCGAAAACTTTCTAGCAAAATTCTGCCTGTAAAGCCGAAAATGCTTATTTCGTGCCTCAGACGCTTCTTCTGATAATAGCCCGATAGGCAACAATGCCTCGCTCATTACAGTTGTACCATGTATTAAAATCTTGTGCTTTGTAGGTGTCATAGGATGCCAGGGATATAGAGTAACGTAAAGTTTTGCAGTGTCTAAGCAATAATCGGCAAACTTGTGCAAATAGATTTTGTGACCACTTGTAATTACTTCAATAATAACTTTGATTCGGTAGATGAAATCCAATGCAATTCCAGTTATTTCTGCAGCTAATTCAGGATTGGAAAAAAATCTTCTGCTGGTGTTGCCATCGTTGCTGTTTCCAAAGCCAGTCTTCGGTACATCCACTATTAGCCCTAATTCACTTCTAAATTTTTCTTGGATAGTTTTTTTCCTCTCTTTTACAATAGTTTTGTCCTCATCCGATCTTAATTGCCACTTTTTCACTGTGAGTTTATACGACAGGTGTAATATGCTCTCAAAAAGTCGAATTCTGGCATGCAAAGTAGATAATCCGAAAGAAAGTGCATCTACGTCTTCATCTCTTTTGATGTTCAAATTGTTAAATTCTTTTGAAGTAGCCCCACATATATACCGTTACGTACTGTTCGCACATTCCTTTTTTTACACAGGTAATATTACTCTTAGATGTAATAATTTAAATAAAAAATATCTACGTACAACCAAAACATTTTATGACTGACGAAAGGGTTTATATCATATGTACCTATGCAAGACGAGCAAAAACAGAAAAAAGGTGAAATTTTCAAAAAATCATTAAAAAAATGGCGCAACAACGCGCAAGGTTTTTTTCTTGAATTTAAAAGCAGAGATCTCAAATTTTAACGTGATGTTTAACATTTTTATGGACTCTAAGGGTTGCACCTTCAAAAACCTTTAAATTTTTTTTTTTTTACAAAAAAGTGAACAAAAAAATCGTTTTTTTAATTTCGAACGATTTTTTTTACCATAAAAATTGCTAATAAAATTTTTCTAAAAATTTTTATAAGTAGCTATTAATAAAGTCTTTCAGAGACAAAAAAAAATCAATGTAAAATCTTTATTCGTTTACCCACAAAAAAATATATTGTAAACCTCCCAAAACCGTAAAAAGTCAATAAACACGCATGCAATTTACTCAACTTTCTTGACTTTAACAGTGTCCCAAAACCACAAGTCTCAAGCAAATGACTTGAAAATTCACTATACGATGCAGAATTTTGTTGTCTGTCGAGCTGCGTACTTACATTTTTACATTTCTTAAATTTAATTTTTCGCCTAATGTCCGGCTAGATTGGCAAAAAGCCCCTATGTGCGCCGGCGAAAATTCGCCAGACGCGGCGAACTTTAAATAGATTTAATTCCATTTCATACGCCGGCGAACGACGAACAAATCAGTACTAGGTGACCATGTTTGGTTTTAGTTAAGAAGTAGTTTAGTAAATAAAGTTACTTTTTACTTTAATAATTGTTTTTTTTTTATTGTATAACACATAAATAAATAATTATAAAAGCTGCCAGCGAATTTTTACGGAAAAATTCGTCGTGTTGGGCGAAATTCGTCGTTCGTCCCAGTTGTGTTCCTAGCATGAGAAAAAACATATTTTTTAAAGGAAAAAAAATTAATTAGTATTGTGGTTATTTTGTTGAACTATTCATGGTTTTTAATCCAAATTTTTACTATTTTTAATTAGGCTTAAGTTCATTAAATTTAATTTTCATTAAATTATTTTTATGAAGAAAGGAATTTTACAACATGGAGAATTAATTAAAATTGTTATTGATAATTTTCATTCTTGACTGACCTAGGATTCGAAGCCAGGCTGGCTGGCGTGTGATTCGAACCCAGGCGGCTGGTTACCCTGACATGTTTCGACCTCAACCACTAGGTCTCCTCAGAGGGATTTGCCGTCTTACACTCGAAGCCATCGATGACTGCTGACGTCAGTAGTCAAACATCAATCCTTAAACCAAATTGTATTTTAACCTTTGGTAGATCGAAATTTGCTTGTTGAATGATTATCCATTTTTAATTGATCTCACATGTTTTCCTTACTTCTGTTTTTTCGTACTTTTGTCAAGAATTCTTCTTGAAGTCCAAAGTACATTTTTTGTTTATCATGTTTTTGTCTTTCTTTTTTCTTGTTGAAATTTTTCAGCACAACTTGAAGGACAAATGAACACATAGAGCTTGTGCCTTAGCTTTAACAATAATTAGTATTGTGGTTATTTTGTTGAACTATTCATGGTTTTTAATCCAAATTTTTACTATTTTTAATTAGGCTTAAGTTCATTAAATTTAATTTTCATTAAATTATTTTTATGAAGAAAGGAATTTTTTTTTTAGGAAAAAAAATTGTCAAAAAATGAAAAAAAATTTCAGAAAATCTTAGATTTAACCCAATATAACTTAGCTATTTTTTAATCCGGGTGACGCCTTTAAGAGAAGTATAACTACATCGACAATAACTACAAATAATAATAGTTTAAGAAAAAAACTTGCAAAAACTATAATTACGCAGGCCTGTGCAATTAAATGCTTCTTTGTATTATTCGAATAAAATTGCTTAAAAACACAAGGTTTAAAGTAAAAAACTGACAGTCAAAGAGGGGCAAAATGCGACTTTAAGCCGGCGATACTCTATCCTATTCAGTCGTATGATTTGCCAAAAAAAAATCGTGTGTCTAAAAAAGAATGATGGCGTGGCTTCAAAATGAATTGAATGACAGATTTTTTGACAAGTCTGACTTGCAAATGTTTACGAAAATTTTCATAAAATGATACAGTCCATGAGATTTTCTTTTTGCATTTTTTTTGTGGGATAGTGTGGATTTGACAGCAGAATTGGAAAACCATTTTCTAATGTTGGGTAGAATTGCGTCAGATTTTCGTGTGTAGGATAGTGAATACTGCCCTTTATTCGCATAGCGGTAACGCTGGCTCTACGGCGAAAATGAATGTAAATAAACAAAATAATTGACAATTGCCGTCACACCGAGGCGAAAAACACTGGCCTTCTGAGGCCACCTCCTTATTCCATCATGATGAACATCATTATTAAGTTTCATGCAGATGTTTAATACCAAGGCGAATTTAACTACAGGTGGTGTCGAAACGCCGTATGATTTCGACAGTTCGAGCCAATTTGTTTTGATTTGTTAGTGTTTTGTGAGGAATGGTTGACATTTTGGACCGTAAACACTAACAATTCAATGCAAAAAACCCTATGTTGTTTCTTTTGTTTTTGGATTGTTGTAGTTCTGACACCACCTGTAGTTGAATTCGCCTTGTTTAATACATATGAATGTATATTTGAGATATACAAAAAATGTATTAAGGATTTAAAAAGAGCACGCACTTATTAATAGAACTGATTTATGACAAGCGGCATAAAAACGATATTAATGTAGTTACATGTAGTACATTTCAGTATATGCCAAATGTATTTGAAAAACAGTAAGAAAATTTTAATTTTATGTGCCTTTATTTTAATGTTAAAAAATGTTGGGTGTCTATAATTTAAAAAAATGTTAACAGAAAAGCGTTAATTAGGCGCTCTTTTTAAAAAAAGCTCTAAGGCGATAATATGCGCCTTTTTGAAAGTTAAAAAGCGCTTAATCTAGCGCTTTTGTCTTAGAATTCGGAAACAGTAAAATGTTTGCTTGTTTTAATTTCATAAATATCGGATCTAAAAATGGCGATCCTTTAAGCATTCATTCTCATTTCTTGAAACAATTTCGTGACATAAATTTATAAGTGGTAAAAGGGGTAGAATTAAAAAACAAAAAGGTAAGGGCCTTAAAAAAGGCTAAATTGACACTTGACGTTCTCACCGGTAACAACATAACTCTCTTGCTGGCAGTAACTTACCATTATTTCCACTCGTATCGGATCTTTAATATTCAACGGTCTCGTATGTTCATCTAACAACAAAACACGAAATCTAACTGTATCTTGAGGCTTGTAAATAGCTTTATCAGTTTGTATGTAAATTTTTGGTCCCTCATGTGTAATAACATTTAGACGACTTTTATTTTTAAAACTCAAACCGACTAAACTCTCGGCTTTTAACATGTAAACTCCATTTAATAATTTCTTCGGGTAAAATTCAATAAGTTTTGATTCGAATGCTTGTAAATTAACCTCTTTAAATTCATTAAAACTGGGGCCTTCAATGCCAACGCGTATTGAGCACGGACCATCAGCCTCGTGTAGATCTACAACAACTGAATATTTACGATTTGATTTCAATACTCCCGGTGCATTTATTGAATAGTAACTGTTAAATAAAAATGTTATTATTTTGTTAAAACTTTCAAATGAAGACCAGTTTTAAACACCTTTCGGAATTTACTGCAGCAGCCATAGAAATGATCAGCAAATACAAATCGATCCAATAGCGTTTCATATTTCCAATCTTTAAGTTTCAAGCCGTATCACACATCCGTTTAGTTAAATTGAAAATTAAGAACTGAATTCACTAAATAATATAATGAAATCAGTTGTTTCATAAAACAAAATATTATAATTTCTATATCCAATAAAAGTAATTGCCTTAGAGAGGAACTACAACAGTATATGCATATGACGCAATAAAAAGTCTAAATTTAATACATAACTCTAACTGGTTTTGGAAAAAATAAACAAAAACCAATCATTTTATTTTTTAATTAAGTTTAATAACCAACGGTTGAAACGAATCTTATTTACCCTAATCTTCGTTCTATGCACTGGGTATTTTAAGATGGGAAATTTGCTGAATATGAACAACTAGTAAAAGGATAGAATATTTGCACAACTTTGAAGTGATCTTCTAAAGACCTTAAATTATAAAACAAGTAAGAGTAATATTTTCTGCTGTGCCGAATCTTTGGTACCCTTCACCGATAATTCAGAAATAATTCAGGCGTGGGCCTATATATTTAGTTATATAAATTATTAATTAACGTTTATAAAAGCGGACGTCAGTATTAAAATTGTTTGCCATTTAGACCTACTTAAGTTAAATTAGTGGCCGACAATCTGAAAGTTTTATTTCTAGTCGTATAAAACTTAATTTGAACAAATTTCAGTAAAATATCATGATTTATAACAGTTTTTGCCGAACCAAAATTATTTTCGAGAGGGGAATTTATATTGGACCCATGGTAAGTTATGGACCAATCATCAAAAAATTCTGGAGAGATTTCTGGTATTAAAAAAAGGCCTAAATTAGAACAAATCTCGATATAGAAGTGACATTTGTGGAAGCGTTTTTTAGTTTCAAAGTGTTTTTCAGAAGGCTGCTTAATATAAGACCTATTACACAATTGTATGATATTATTTCTGTCCGTATGAAGCTAAATTTGACCAAATCTTACCGCAATATTTATATCTACTACGGTTTTACTATTTGTTTTTAGAAAATGAAAACAGGCAGTTAGACTATCAACAAAAAATTCTCAGAGTGGGCATTATATGGGGAATTTTTAATTATTCAAATTTAATATTATTTCGCGTGTACGTTTTATAACATTGAAATGTACAAATCAGGGTTGGCAAAATTGGTACAATGGTACGTACACCAGTGGCTAATTTCGTACAATTAAGAAATTTTCCCAGTTTTATTAAATTCATCTGTCAACTCATCATTTTAATCATATTTCTGCAAATGCATGCAGAGCAACTTTGGCAGTTCGAGCGAAAAGTCAACTGTTTGTAACGTAACGCTGTAACGGTCGATCTAGAGCTACCACTTCGAAAAACATGTTACCTATGATACCGGCCGTGCTGATGGATAATGGGGGCTGTTTTTTCTCTTATAAGTAGACTAAACCGTTAGCTATATAGTTAAATTAAGGTAGCTTTATGAAATTTCATAGTCGATGACCCAAAACAAAAAAGGAGAAAAAAAAACATAAATAATATAAATTTAGACAAACCAAAACAACCAAATAATATTATGGAACGAGAAGGAGATTATGTTAAGGACTGAGATAAATTTAGCCCTTTTCTACCACCATCCACCCTACCTTGCTATCTATATTCATTTTCGCTAGATAGCTCAGTTACTCCCTACAGTAATGTACCTAAACTTTTCGTGGATCTAAATGGTGTACTAATAAATCACTTATTTATTACTATGTATTATATTTATAATGGAAATCATAGTAAACAATAAACTATTTAATATTTTAAAAGTTTTAAGGAACATTTAGGCGCTAATCATATAAAACGCAGCGCAACGCCAAAGAATAACATTGAAATACCTATTTTGTAATTTTGTTGTTGCTTTCTACAGAAATTCAAATTGCGTTTTACAATTCCAAACGCTGCATTACTTGTGTCGTTGAAAATTTGAAAACGGTACATGAATTTCTGTTGAAAACAACAACAAAATTACAAAATATTTATGACATTCTTTGTGCTTTCAATGTTATTCTTTGGCGTTGCGCTGCGTTTTACATGATTAGGGTCTATATCAAAACCACCAACAATGATGCAAAAATTACAATGCAAAAAAAAACAAACAAAAATAAATTAATGTACTGTTTTCATAACACGAGTGCTTGAACGAGTAGTAAAATTTATAAGAAAAGCACCCAGTTCGTTGAATGAACTGCACAAGGTTACACAACTGACCAGACAGCTACGACTTAAAAACCCTAACAGGTGTACGATTTTTCCACAAAATTAAAATGGGCCATTTAATGTGAACCAGCAAATATTATATTCTTAATATATAACAACGGTGAATTTCCTTTTAGCCAGATCCTCTTCAGTTTTCCAATTAAATTTGTAAGGCTTTTTTTTATAATAATTTAAAAAAAAACCAAACATTTTCAGCCGCCAAAAAAAGAAACATCTGGTGGAATAAACCCCAAAAGATTCATAGCAATAGAAATGTCATGGAAGCTTCTTGGCAAGGAATTTCCAAAGAAATTGGCAAATCCGGTAAGAAAAAATATATACATACATATATTTATGTACACAACAGTATAGCTTCCATAACCATAACTTTTAATTTATTGTAATACATTAAACATCTGCATGAAACTTAATAATGATGTTCATGAAACTTTCATTATAATTTTGTATTTGCTTCGTTTGTATTCAATAAAATTAATAACTACGAAATGAAAGCAACAAACACACGAAATTTAAAAGACGAATAAGATGCAGTTTTTTTGGTTTACTTAAACAAGAGAACATGAATACTTGCAACTCTGAAACAAAACAACCACTGAATAAATGTCGAATAAGTTCATCGAAAACCCCATTTATTTTAATGTCAGTATTGCCAGTTGAAAGAAATGAAAAACATTAGGAAAAATAAAAAAAAAACAACAATAACCATGAAGAGTTAATGCAACAAGATAAGGAAGTACATTAATATTAAAATAACAAAAATAATACAAGTTTGACTTTGTTTTCAATGTAAATTAATTGGTTTTAATGTAAATTGTTAAACTTCATTTTATTTTCAAAAACATTTTTCAGCAATGTGTTTTGCTTGGAAGTACATAAAAAAGTTGTTAGGAAACAAATTTAAATTTAATTTAAAAAATGCTTTACAAATTACATATATTATTGTAAAGATAACAAATGAAACGAAATGTGTTTGCTAGTAGCATGAATAAAACAACAGTTTCTTCAGTAATCTGAATTTTATTTGAATACGAACCTCATTGACTAAACATTTCAGTATGTTCATGAATGATGTTATTCATGCAGCCCTCTATTATACATATGTTTTTGCAGACGAAAAATGTCGGCACAATTGGAAAGGTATCCTTGATAGCAAAAGGTATTATTGTCAAAGAAGCAAAATTGAAAAAAAAAATCAGGAAGCGGGTGCGATTTGGAGCTTTTGCAAGATGAATGCAAGTGGGAATTTTCGGAAGATCTTAGTTTTTTGACTGAAACATCCGACTTATAATGCATAAACATGCATGTATAAACATTTTCATAATTATAATTTTAGAACAAGCTCGACCCAATTGGTGTGTTCTCCCGATATTCTAGGTGTACAGTCTTCCGATATTACAAAGAGTCCGTCAGCTGACTCAAGCAGACCAAAATATTTCTATGTAAGTATTTCGATGAAAGTTATACATACTTAACATATTTATGGTGAAGTCCTTATTGTATGATTCTTTCAGAAAAATACAACAGCTTCAACCAAAAATGTGTGCCTTAATAAAATGAGGGCTGGTGTTTCTAAGGTCACGAATGTTATGACAACATTAGCCAATCTTGCTAAAGAGAACAACAAAGAAAGTTAAAACAGCTCTTTTCTAAAGTATGTGGACTCTTTGCTACTAAAATTGCCTAAAGAAGTGGCCAAAGAGATGCAGTCTAAGTTTATTACAATGATCCATCAAGAAATTTCCATCCACAGACGTGTTGATTCGTTGGAGTAGTAATATTAATCTTCCAAATATAAAATTAATCATGTATGTGACGGAAAAATATGTGATAAAAAGTACTGAATTAATGAAAAAACAACATCTAAGATTTTATCCTTCACATACCCGTTTGTTCCAACCCTACGTACAAAAATTGCAAAGTGCAGTGATATTTAGTACCTATATAAATCTTTATTTATGAATTATTTTTATACCCTCCACCACCACTGTGGTGAATGAGGGTATACTAAGTTTGTCATTCCGTGTGAAACTTTTTTATTATACATCTAAGACCCCATAAAGTATATATATTCTGGGTCCTTGAGTAATTCTAAGTCGATTTAGCCATGTCCGTCTGTCTGTCCGTCTGTTGAAAACACGCTCACTTTCGAAAAACGCAAAAGAAAAGAACAAACTTGGTCTCAAATTGCTTGCAGTTATCCTAAGCAGTTTGGGATTGAAATCCAGCAACATCGGTTTAGTAGGATCAGAACTATGAATCAAAATGTGGAACCACTACCCAAAAAAAATTGTAAATTTTGATACAAAAACTAACATAAATGGTGGAATAATGCACGGAATGACATACAATTTTGCACGAATTCGCTCTATACGACTGCAAATCATACTGTTAAATTTCGTGAAGATCGGTCCATAATTTACCATAGGCCCCATATAAACCCTTCTAGCGGAAAACAGTTTAGTACGCCTAAAACCGCAATAAATAACGCTAGCATACTTAAATTTGGTTCGTCACAGTTTTATAATGCGTCAAATCACACTGTAAAATTTTTTGAAGATCGGCCCATAATTTACACTAGGCCCCATATAAACCCTACCCCCGGAAAACAGTTTTTTGCGCCTAAAACCGTAATAAATAACGCTATCATACTAAAATTTGGTACGTCACAGTTTTATGGGACCAGAAATCTCACTGTAAAATTTTTTGAAGATCGGTCCACAATTTACAATAGGCCCCATATAAACCCTACTCCCAGAAAACAGTTTAGTACCCCTAAAACCGCAATAAATAATGCTAGCATACTTAAATTTGGTAAGTCACAGTTTTCTACGACCAGAAATCACGCTGTACGATTTTTTGAAGATCGGTCCATAATTTACACTAGGCCCCATATAAACCCTACTCCCGGAAAACAGTTTAGTACGCCTAAAACCGTAAAACATAACGCTATCATATTAAAATTTGGTACGCCAATGTTTTATAGGACCAGAAATCACACTGTAAAATTTTTTGAAGATCGGTCCACAATTTACAATAGGCCCCATATAAACCCTACTCCCAGAAAACAGTTTAGTACGCCTAAAACCGCAATAAATAATGCTAGCATACTAAAATTTGGTACGTCACAGTTTTATACGACCAGAAATCACGCTGTAAAATTTTTTGAAGATCGGTCCATAATTTACACTAGACCCCATATAAACCCTACCCCCGGAAAACAGTTTTTTGCGCCTAAAACCGTAATAAATTACGCTATCGTACTAAAATTTGGTACGTCACAGTTTTATAGGACCAGAAATCTCACTGTAAAATTTTTTGAAGATCGGTCCACAATTTACAATAGGCCCCATATAAACCCTACTCCCAGAAAACAGTTTAGTACGCCTAAAACCGCAATAAATAATGCTAGCATACTAAAATTTGGTAAGTCACAGTTTTCTACGACCAGAAATCACGCTGTAAAATTTTTTGAAGATCGGTCCATAATTTACACTAGGCCCCATATAAACCCTACTCCCGGAAAAAAGTTTAGTACGCCTAAAACCGTAAAACATAACGCTATTATATTAAAATTTGGTACGTCAATGTTTTATAGGACCAGAAATCACACTGTAAAATTTTTTGAAGATCGGTCCACAATTTACAATAGGCCCCATATAAACCCTACTCCCAGAAAACAGTTTAGTACGCCTAAAACCGCAATAAATAATGCTAGCATACTAAAATTTGGTACGTCACAGTTTTATACGACCAGAAATCACGCTGTAGAATTTTTTAAAGATCGTTCCATAATTTAATATAAACCCTTCTCCCGGAAAACCGTTTAGTACGCCTAAACCCGTAATAAATAATGCTATCAAATGGAAATTCGGTACGTCACAGTTTTATAGGACGAGAAATCACACTGCCAAATTTCGTGAAGATTTGTCCATAATTTACCATAGGTCCAATACAAATAACGCTCCTAAAAATCATTTTAGTCCGGCTAAAACTGTTACGAATAATGATATTATGAAACGAATAACATTTCCTTATTGTCGGTCAATAATTTAATTCAGGTCTAAACCGCAACCAATTTTAATGCTGACGTTCGTTTTTGTGAAGCTTAATTAATAATATATATGTATTTATCATATAGAGCCAACTCCTGTCGGTGGAGGGTATCAAAGATTCGGCACAGCCGAATATAGCACTCTAACTTGTTTTAATTTAATTCTCATTTTAAATTAATTAAACTAATTTTGTATTAATATACATATGTACATATATTATATATATATATACATACATATATATATATTGTATATATATATAAATATACCAAGAAATAATATGGACACCTAACATTTAAATTTAAAACGGCATATCTTTAAAAAGAATCGAGTATCACAAACAAAAAAAAAGTGCGTTGTAGATAATTTATCTAGCTTTTATTTTCTTCTGATCTACCCCAGATTAAGTTAGTAATGAATATGTTACGAGGGCCGAACTGGAAAAACAAATTATATTAATATAATTTTGTGATACTGTGTTCTTAATATTTATATCTCGATTTTTTCAGTTATCATATAATTTATTTACTGACAAAAAATTGAGCAACAAAAAAGATTTCCTTAGTTAACAAAAGTTGAATGTTAAAAATTTAAAGGTGTGAAAGAAACGGTGTTCTCTAACAACAGAATCTGTGTGTAATTTTTTTATATATGATAACTGAAAAAATATAAATATTAATAAGCCAGTATTAATCTGGGGTAGATTAGACGAAAATAAGAGCTAGATAAATTATCCACAACGCATTTAATAATTTTGTTGTTTTTTAGTTATAGAAGTGATATTGATGAAATTTTTTGTTTGTTTTTATTCATAAATTTCTTTTAAATACGAAAATGTTCTTTATCAGGTTTTTTTATTTTTTAAATTTATATTTACCTGTTTCCATTACATTTGTTGTATAACACAAATTGTATTAACTCCGAAAATCGATGAAATTTGCCAAATTTAAAATATTTATTTAGAAAAAATCGACACATTTGATTTTTTATATTAGAAGCTGCCATGTTCAGGAAGTCGAAATAAGTTGAGACTGAAATCGACGGAGATTTGCAATTAATTTTTTTAATTAGCGTAATTTTTCCTGCTTTTAAGAGTATATAGTATTAAATGTATTAAAGATCTTATTTTTGTGAACTTTGGAAACAAGATCTTTTTAAAATTTGCTCGATTTCAATATCCCTCGGAATTAAGGTATTCATTCGGTTACCCGTTAATCGGTTAACCGATGAATTACAACCCGATTAACTGATCGGTTAAGTCAAAAGTGGCTATTTTCGATTAACGATTAAACCGGTTAATTTTAGTCGATTAACCTTTTAGCCGATGCAACAAAATTTTAAAGTATTACAACATATTTTTTTGTGTTTTTAATTATTTGTTTCGTCTGATATACAAAAGGTATGTGTTTAGAAAATATTTTTTCATACAATCAAAGAAGGTGTTCAGCGAATTTCATTTTAAATAAGGGTTTGCTGTCAACAGATTTTCCTTTAAAGTACTATTTATATGTATGTGTTTAGTTATTTGTTTCTCCTCATACCTTCTCATAACAATCTTTTAACAGAATTAACCGAAGTAATTAGAAGAGTTAAAAATTTAAAATAAAAAATCAAAACAAAATTATCTAACAGTTTATTTTTTAATTAATACATGCAGGAGTTTTATGGAAATCGAAAACGCAAAACGCAATTAAAAGTCGTTTTGTTAATAAAAAGGCGTGATCCATTTCGAGGTTCCCTACTTTTTTAAAGAAGAAAAACACAGAAAATTCAAATTTAATGTGGAATGTGTATTATCATTTGAAAAAACGTTCTTTGGCATTTATTTTTTGAAGATTATGTCTATCAAATGTTGGCCGTTGCTACGTCGCAGATGGTCCATCCGTTTAATCCAATTTTCGATGACTCGTTCGAGCATTTCGACTGGTAACTGGCGAATAATACGCGTGATGTTTTCCTCCAAGGCCTGAATTGAAGCGGGCTTGTCCGCATAAGCTTTAGACTTCACATATCCCCAAAGGAAAAAGTCTAACGGTGTAATATCACACGATCTTGGTGGCCAATCGACCGGCACAAAACGTGAAATTATGTACTCACCGAAGTGTTCTCTCAATAAATCCATTGATTGATGCGATGTGTGGGAAGTGGCATCGTCTTGCTGAAACCAAATGTCGCCGAGATCACGAGCTTCAATTTCAGGCATCAAATAGTCGGTTATCATGGCACGATAACGGTCGCCATTGACGGTAACGTTTGCACCGCCATCATTTTTAAAGAAATATGGGCCGATGTCACCGGCCCACAAGCCACACCAAACCGTTGTTTTTTCTGGATGAAGTGGCAGTTCTTGAATCTCTTCAGTTTGCTCTTCGTCCCAAATGCGGCAATTTTGTTTGTTTGCATACCCATTGAGCCAGAAATGGGCCTCATCGCTGATCAAAATATGCCGCGAAAGCGTCGCATCTTCTTGGAACTTTTCAAGAGTACATAGAGCGAAGCGATGTCGCTTGGGAAGGTCGAGCGGGAGCAGTTGTTGCACAAGCTGTATTTTGTACGCTTTCAATTTAAGATCTCAACGTAAAATGCGCCAAGTCGTTCCATACATCCGTACGAGTTGCTGTGAACGGCGCCGAATCGACTCTCCACGGCCTTCGTGTACACTCTCAGCAACGGCCGCTTTATTTTCTTCACAGCGTGCATGGCCCAATTAGTAGGTCTGCGCGAAACTACAACAATGCAACAATAGAAAAAACAACACGCATTTTGTTTGCGTAAATAATGTTACAAAAAATCAGCAGGCGTTACGAGCAGACCTACTAATTGGGCCATGACAGCGTGCTGAACGTGGTCTACTCGGTCGAATATTATCCAAAAATGAATGTTGGGTCTCAAAATGGGTGATGGTGTTGCGAATAGTACGCTCAGTAGCCCGATTATATTGACCATAAGTTGAGCGAAGTGCACGAAACACATTCCTCACAGAACGTGAATAAAGTTGAGCGATTTGTAAACGTTGTTCAGGCGTATGTCTTTCTATTATGAAATGCCAAACAATACTAAGCAAAAATAACATGACAGCATGACACGACTCACACGTGATCTGTAAAAAAAATGCTATTGAAAAATGTATATCTACTTGAACCACCCATTACAAATATTTCTCAATTAAACAGAATTCTATGAGAAAATTATAAAAAATTGGATTAATTAAGAGTGTATTAAAAAGAACTTAAAAATTCTTGCGTTTTACGTTTTCGATTTCAAGACCACACCCAATAATATTTGTGTATTACATATTTGAATTATATTTTTGTTTGATCGTTTGAGTTCAATAATTTTTATGTTTGTTATGTTATTGCTTTTTTTTTACTACTAAACGCCAAATAAAAAATAACATTTGCATTTTTATTGATTAAAATAACTTAAATTATAAAAAAAACTTTATTAACCGGATAACCGATCAATTACAAAATTAACCTATTATTAACCGATTAAACCAAAACCTTGGTTAATTAACCGAGCGATTAACCGATTGAAGCAATACCCTACTAGAAATCGATTTCAGAACATGGCTGAAAAAGTACACAAAAGTAATTTCAGTTTTTCTAATAACCTAGATGTAATGGCCAACTTATAAATATTAATTTATATTTACAATTCGTTCTTCATGCCAAACAAAAATAAAATTTTATTAAAAACTATATTTAAATATGAATGTATTTCATATTTTTTAGGTCGTACGATTTGTATAGCAAAAACACACCTAAATCCTGTTCGAAAATGCACCACTGAGCTGCATCTGATGCGCATCTATGATTAGTTTGCGATGCTCATGCAAATCAACTTGGCATCAGCTTGTTTGCCCCCGGATTAGTTATATTATTGAACACAATATGAATCAGCAATTTTTGTGATGCGTGTTTTAGATTTGTTTGCGCATCGTCTGCATTTGTTATGTATTTTCGAACAGCTGACATTTGCAGTGATGCTTAACCGAACGCGCTGCGCATCAGATGCGGCGCAGTGATGCTTTTCCGAACAGGCCCATACTCACAAACGATTTGGGCTGGGCATTAATAGTTCATTACATTTTACCTTTTTTCGCTTTTTTGGGTGCTGAGAGTGAGATCTGAAATTTACAGTTAAAATTAGTTTGCTAAATAGTATTAATTGTAGCTACAACCTGAATTTCAAATTCATGGGGAAATCTTAAAACCATTTCTTCATAACGGTAATTGCCTTTGTGAACGTAATAAACGTAGATGTGAGATTCGGGTATCATTTCGATTGAGGGTGTTATATTGATGACGTAGGATTTTTTGTTAGGCGGTATCCTTATGTATTCCGTTTTGATAAGACTAGCATGACCCATTACGATGTACTTAAGATAAGAATTTAGAACTCAATTAGAACTGGTTTTCCGAGTTTAAGTCTGGAATCAACCAAATTTAATCGGCAATAGTATTCTCTATTGTTCAACATCAGTCTTAGGACTCAAAAAGTAGTTTTCACAATATCTATACTTGCGAAAAATTTAAATTTGTGGTCCGCTTTTGCATTATGTTCGAACTCAAATGTTGCTAAACCTTTTTCATTTAAAAACGCTTCATATATTTGATCACCATGTGTCATGGTAACTGGTGTTTTGCGATCCAAAACTGGAGCCCCAGTCCAATGTTTAACATAAACATTCATACGATATGGTTTCTTATTTTCAAATTCTATTTCTTCGTATGGATTATTTTTAGCGCTGTTTGCGTAATTCTATAAATTGTTCTAGTGATTCAGTTACACCCGTATACATTTCGGTTAAATTTTCCTTTATGGTTAGGCCATTAATCCTTTATATTTTTGGTGTTAAAATCAACAAACCCTAAATTTTGTATGTTCACTTGTTTGGTTTGAAATAGAATAGTTTTGTAAGTACTCCACAACTGAACTATTGCATTGCCCTCCACATATTTGTCAAAGGTGTATTTGTCATAGATGACAACTTTTAAAAAGACATCTTCCAGTCAAATATTTTTAAGAGCTTTAAGGTTAACACTAAATCAGGGAAGTGTGTAGTTGGCAATCTTAACTTCTTTATAGTTAGAGTAATCGTATGTTCTAACGATTGTGACGTTAATTTTCCAAACTCCCAAAACCGGGTATTTGGATCATTTGAATGCATTTGTGTGAGTGAAGGAAATGTATTTGAATTGCTTTACACAATTGTCATGGTTATCCTTAAAATATATAAAATTTAATATATGGTGTGATATCTATTTAGAATGCCTTGTTTCAACCACCCTCGAGAGAAAAACGAGTTAAATAGAACATCGGGATTACAAACATCGATTGCAATACAGGATGTTAACTCTGGGGGGTACTCTCTATTGCGATGCGAATACAATTTCGATGCGAATGCTAAATGCCAACTTGGTAATCTCTATCACTTTCGCAAAATTGTGAAAATTAAGCAGTACTTGTAATAAAAATCAAAGATAGATTTCAAGTAAATGGCAAAATATGTAAAAAAAAAATGTAAATTGGAAAGCTTAAATAAAAGAAATAAATGATGACCTGCGAAAAGAAAAAAATAAAAAAAAAGCGAAAGACAAATGCGCAAATGCATTAAAGAGTATCAATCCCTTGATGTGGTACAATTGGCATCGCAATAGAGAGTAGCCCCCTGGTAATCGTGATAGAAATTGTTTTCGATTCAAAAGCAATATTGATAGTGATTTTATTTCTAAATGCCCAACCATAATGTGCATAAGAAGCTACTGCCAAAAATTAATGAAAAGTCAGTCAAATGCATAAGTAAATTAAAACAATTTTAGGTGGCTATAATGTACTAAGATCCTTATACCCATTGTTGCATATCTGTGCAATTTTTTCTTTCTTTTGAGTACTTCAAATTAAAAAGTACTAAAAATTACAGCGCCGTATTTTTTTATTTTAAGTATTTTTTTTTTCATTTGGAAGCACCACTGGATCCAGCTTATTCAAATTATGTTAACCCGCCGGGTGCCCCGATTGACAGATAAAAGTGTCAAATTCTACTAGCAAATTGTTATTTAAGGCTAGTTTCCACTATCACACAAGTCTTACGTATTCCATAAAGGCTGAGTTAGACGAACGTTGCTGTTCCCGTAACTTACTGTAAGGGACTGCTTGCACGTTGGTGCACTTATAGAACATCTAAAAACGTGTCATATGTTTTTCACATACATAAACAAAAAAGCAATAGTATACATAAAACAACACACACAGTGATGGGAAATCAAAAGTTTTAAATGTTGACCGTTGTGCAGAAAAAGTACCAAATGATTAAAATGATAATAAAACAGTATTTAGTGTAAGTAAAAAAACATTAATAATTTAATATCTGATATTTATATTATAGATTAACAATAAACAAATATGTATTTTAGCATATATATACACATTTACATATATTATTTTGTAAATGTGCATAGACAAAACAATATTTTGTAACCATTTAAAGCCTTTTATATATTTCTCATTTCTTTTGTATGTGCATATACATTTTTTTATTTTGTACATCTAAGCATATGTTTATTTATATATATGGAAATATGTTGTATTGTAAGTCGTTTTGTCTAAAGTCCATAGATATACTGGAAAAAAGTACCAAAAAAAAGAGCGAAAATACCCGCATTCAATTTAATATACAAGCACGCCATCACTGCTTTACAACTGTCACGTAACGACGGCAAGAAATTCTAATTTATGCAATTAAGACGTTCCGTTACGTGACATTTAAATTCGGTAAGCATTTACATTGTAAGCAAATAACAAAACGGACCAGACGTTTCGTTAGGGGATGTGGAAGTTCGGCTAACTCTACCTTAATACTTTGTGAGATAGAAATCTAACGACTTCTGTTGCGTCTGTCAAAAATTATAATGTAATATTACAGTTTGTAGTCACACTATCACACGTGAACATGCTTTTGTTAAAATGAAACCCTAATCAAATCAAAAGCATTAAGGGGTTTGTACAGGGTCCAGCATTTCTCATCAAGCGTTATGGTAGTGTTAGTGAAAATTGGTTTGTACACGCAAAAAAAAAATATGATTGGTAGGATCAGAATCAAAAACTATTATTTTTATAATTGTGCCAATCATATAATAAATCTTAAAATTAAGAACACAATATGATTGCTACAACTAACAAGACAATTATCTGCTAAAACATATTATTTTTCCAAAAATTTTAAATATTGTGTTTGTCAAAACTAAATTTTAAGTACTATAGTATAATCCTAACAATAGAAGGACATTTTTAATATTTTCATTTCACTTTATTAATATACACGTGTAAGTATTTATGCACATATGTACCAATACCTATACACATTTTTTTAATTACATACGTGTAGCATTTGTATACCCTCCACCACCACTGTGGTGAATGAGGGTATACTAAGTTTTTCATTCCGTGTGAAACTTTTTTATTATACATCTAAGACCCCATAAAGTATATATATTCTGGCTCCTTGAGTAATTCTAAGCCGATTTAGCCATGTATGTCCGTCTGTTGAAAACACGCTCACTTTTGAAAACCGCAAAAGAAAAGAACAAACTTGGTCTCAAATTGCTTGTAGTTATCCTAAGCAGTTTGGGATTGAAATCCAGCAACATCGGTTCAGTAGGATCAGAACTATGAATCAAAATGTGGAACCACCACCCTGAAAAAATTGATAATTTTGATACAAAAACTAACATAAATGGTTTATTGATGCACGGAATGACATAAAATTTTGCTCGAATTTGGTTTGTACGACTGCAAATCATACTGGTTAATTTCGTGACGAGGAAAACAGTTTAGTACGCCTTAAACCGCAATAAAAAACGCTAGCATACTTAAATTTGGTTCGTCACAGTTTTATAAGACCAGAAATCACACTGTAAAATTTTTTGAAGATCGGTCATAATTTACACTAGTCTCCATATAAACCCTACTCCCGAAAAACAGTTTAGTACGCTTAAACCCGTAATAAATACGTAACAGTTTTATAGCACCAGAAATCACATTGCCAAATTTCGTGAAGGTTGGTCCATAATTTACCATATGCCACATATAAACCCTACTCTCGGAAAACAGTTTATTGCGCCTAAAACCAAATAAAGCTTACTTTAGGAAAATAATAAAATTCGCCTTAAACCATCACAGATATAGATATTGCGGTGAAATTTTATACTTAAATTCATATGGCCAGAAAAAATATCATGCAAATTTGTGAAATTTTCTGTTAGCGCTAAAACTAATTACACTGCTGTATTGAAATTTATTCTAATTTATTTTTTGTAATACTAGAAATCAGTCTTCAGAATTTTGGGATGATTGGGCCATAATTTACCATGCGTCCAATACAAATTACCCTCCTAAAAATTATTTTAGTTCGGCTAAAACTAAAAACCAAAAACGGCCAGTTCAAAGTTCTAACAAGAAACGCATAAAATTTTCTTATTGTCGGTCAATAATTTAATTCATGTCTAAACCGCAACTAATTTTAATGCTGACGCTCGTTTTTGTGAAGATTAGTTGATAATATATATGTATTTATCATATAGAGCCAACTCCTGTCGGTGGAGGGTATCAAAGATTAGGCACAGTTGAATATAGCACTCTAACTTGTTGTGTATAATATTATTAATTAGTATTTAAGTAAACAATAGCTATTATAGATAATACATATTATAATAATTTAATATATAATATATAATCTTATTTAATTTAAAATAGTATGTTTTCTTTTGTATTGCTAATATAATTATAATCTAATGATTTTATTGGAACAGATTAAAAATGTCTTCCCATTCAATACGAACTGCATGGTAATGAGCATCGAAACCACGATTTATGAAGTTGTTGGTAGTAATTTCCACATTTGTCTGTGATGGCAGATCATAGGCTAAAACTGTTACGAATCATGGTATTTAACTCAAGCCAGTTCAAAGTTCTAAAAAGAAATGCATTAAACTTTCTGATTGTCGGCAAATAATATAATATAGGTCTAAGCCGCAACCAATTTTAATGCTGACGTTGGTTTTTGTGAAGCTTATCTAAAAATATATATATATTTACAATATAGAGCCCACTTCTGCCGGGGAGGGTATCACAGTTTCGGCACAGCCGAATTCTTAAATAATGCGTTACAGATCTGTTGTAAATTTTGTTTCATTCGGTGCGTACATTTCTATAAAAATGCGAAAATATTATATTGGTACAAAGTTAAATTATCGATATATAACGTCGATATTTATCGATTATAATTTTTTAAATATCGATATTTCGATATATCGATATTTATTGTCCATCCCAAATCAATTCAGTTTCGCATGAGCAGTAGCACAATCAGGTTGTGTTACGCTTGTTGCTTGATCAGCGTTGCCAAATGTGTATTTTTTATTATTAAATAATGAGGTACAACTTTTTTGCTTTAAACTTGCGGCATAATTTTTACCTAATTTGCTAAACATATACATACTTGTCTAACAGTGGCAAGCTCTAATGATTAAATTTAGCACTACCCAGCATAAATAGTATGGATAATATTCAACATTTCTATTTTTCTGCAAACATGTTTTTATATTTTGTCAAATACCCCAATTAACAACGCAAA
This sequence comes from Pollenia amentaria, assembly GCA_943735925.1. NCBI lineage: Eukaryota > Metazoa > Arthropoda > Insecta > Diptera > Polleniidae > Pollenia > Pollenia amentaria. Next base: position 130,180,469 of record OX031007.1, on the reverse strand, counting down.
CGGTTTGTATAAACGTACAATTTTGATTTACAATTCTAGCCTACTAATTTCGTCAATATAATAGTATTGTATTTGTTTCTGTATTATTCGTATGCCGAAAATATTTAATAAATTATATATATTTATTTGGGCTTTTAATATGCATTTTTCATAAATAAGAGAACTTTTTTTTTGAGCTCGAGGTCATTTTTTAATTATTTTTATTTTATAATAATTTATTAAATTCTGCCGATATTTCGTTTGTCATTGAAAAACATCTTCTGGGCTGTAATCTAGAAATTACAAGTAACAAAAATAAACAAACAAATGTATAAATACAAAATTCAAACGCGTATGTATATAAAAACAACAAAAATTCTTACATTGAAAAAATTATTAAACAGAAATAAAATCTTAACTATTATTATGTTGTGTTAACATCGTCTAATTGTGAACTGAGCTTAAACAAGAAAAAATTGCACTATTTTGGTTTGTTGACGAGATGTCTGTACACTCTCGCAGAATTCTCATCGACATCGGCTTTAAAATTCATTATAGTTGTTGTTTTAATTATGTGTAACATTTCCAATGTGAATCGTCTTTTGTAGTTATTTTCACTCTGTAACACTTGTACATTGTCAAAACCAAGAGACTGTTTTCTTTGTGCACAGTGGGATAACAATGCCGTTTTTTGTGTAGGAATATTATTCCGTAATTTTTGATCCGATTTGTGTGATGAAATTCTTGTTTTCAGTTTGTTTTTTGTGGAACCTATGTAAAATTTATTACATATCCAAATTCATTGCCATTGCATGGTATATTATAAATTATATTGGACTTGTCTAATTTGTCTATTTTATCTTTGGTTTTACTGTACAATTTTGTCAACGTGTTGATAGATTTATGGACTATGGTATACATTTAATTATTGAATAATTTAATAAATCTCTCAGATAATACTGGAACAAATATAAGAGATTTATATATTTTTGGTTGTTGTTCACCATCTAAATTCTTTGATTTATATTCATAATAGTTATAGAGTAATTTATTAGTCAGATTAATTGGAAAATTGTTATTTCTGTGGAAATCTACTTCACTTAAAGTTAACACCCTTCTTATTAAATTGTTTGCCGTGTTGATAATAATTCTTTTTGGGTGTTTAGAATAGAAATTAATTATTCTACTTGAGGCACTAGGTTTTTGATACCAGTCAATTTTGAGTGTACCATTTCTCCTAATCACAATTGTGTCCAGATATGGTAACTTTTTATTGCACTCAGACTCCATAGTAAACTTAATACTAGGGTGAAAATCGTTCAGACTCGTCATAATTTCTTCTATTGCACTCTCCCTTACAATTGCATAATAGGTGACATGATGACATATCAAAGATGTAATAAAGACCCCACTTCCGTCCTTCAAAGGAAAAACAATGCATTGGTTGAGGAGCTTTTCAATACCAAAGTTAATTTTTTCAATGTAAGGATTTTTGTTGTTTTTATATACATACATACGCGTTTGAATTTTGTATTTATACATTTGTTTGTTTATTTTTGTTACTTGTAATTTCTAGATTATAGCACAGAAGATGTTTTTCAATGAAAAACGAAATATCGGCAAAATTTAATAAATTATTATAAGATAAAAATAATTAAAAAAGACCTCGAGCTCAAAAAAAAAGTTCTTTTATTTCTATATTATAAAGGTCGAATAAAATACAATATAAAATTATTATGCATTTGTCTTTATATGCATTTTTTTTTTTTTTTTTTATAAAAAATCATGACTACGCTGCAGTACACTAAGAGCGGGCGAGTCAAATATCACTAACATTTCTATAAAATACGATTTAAATATGATTTAAATCATTGATGTCAAAAATAAAATTGTAGTTGTATATGTGATAAAAAAAAGTTTAATTTCCCAACTAACCATTCCTTTACAGTACGTTTACATTTGACAGTACTGGCAAGACATTAAGCAAATACATATTAGTTGCCAAAAACACTACTTGCTGTCTTCGTGACGTAGGCGTCCAGACAGTAGTTAAGACAGTTCACTTTTAAAAAAATGTCTATCGTGAATGTCGCAGTTCAAGTTCTAGCTAAACGTGTTTTATATGAACTTAACAAATTAAAAATAGCATTTAACAACTATTTTTTGTGAACATAGATAACCCTTAAGTAAATCATGCAAAATCAAAGCTTAATTTATAAATTTTCTTTTAATTGTTGTTTTTTTTTTACTTTTGCAAACAAAACTTCAAATTACTGTCAGCAAATGTCAAATCACTTCTTTACTGTCTGCAAAATTTGCTAGACAGTAGTCAAGACAGTTGGAAAAGTGTACATGTATTAGTGAAAAAGTTTGCATGTATTGCAACTGTCTTGCCAGTACTGGCATATGTAAACACCGTGTTAGCTAGATATAACTGAACTGGTGAATGAGCTTTGAAAAAGAAATTTTGTTTACTAATTCTACCAGAAAAATTAATATAGACAGCAAAAAATTTGTATGACAGTGCAAAGTCTTTATAAATCTATAGTCTTTGAATAAAGTGCTAAGATGTTCTGCAGCTACACTCACAATATTCTGCACGTAAAATTGTAATATAAAACAAATGAATATCCAGTTAAAAACCGGTCTACTTATTTTTCATTTATTTTTAACGAAAAGTTCATTTAATTTTTACTGTCAAAAATTCAACTGCGAATTCGGTAAAAAAATGAATTTTCAGTTATTTTATATAATTCAGTAATTTTATATAATACAGGTTTAACTCGACTTTCTAAAAAAACCAGACTCCTGTCCGCTTGTTATTCTAATAAGAGAGAGAGAGAGAATATTTATATTTATTTAGTTACCCCGTTATACATGTTTGTTTTACTTTTGTTGTACTGACCACTCTGTTTACAGAAGAACTTTCAATTATAAGACACCAGCAGCATGCCCGATATGGTATTCGCAATTATTTTACCTTAAAAATTTGATGTATTTAACTAAATAATTTTAACAAATAGAATATGGGAATTTTCTACACAAAACAAGCAAATCGTTTTTTACTTTTACTTTTTGCCACAGATCTATAAATAGATAACTGAAAATTTATTTTTTGGTAGTTAAATTATGTAAAGACCTTAATATTTTATGCAAATATGAAGAAAACATAAATATAAGTATATATGAATTTAAATGTTTAGAGACTTTGTTTTTTTTTATCTTAGTGGATCGATATGGCCATATTTATATTTCTATTTTTTAGATAAGATACGAATTTGGAATAGCCTTTATTCCTATACTTATTGGCTTAAAAGCTAAATGGGGAACCCAAAAGTTCCAAAATAGAGGTTAAACCAATTTGAAAGGGCCGAATTGCAAAGAAAACCAGACACCTGTCCGCTTATTTTTTTAATTAACAACTATAAGTATAAATTTTGTTTGGGTTTCTATTAGTTTTGGAGATATGAAGTCACCGAATTTTTACCTTTTTTAAACTCTTAATAAAATATACATTGTGCACTTCTGTAGGTAAATGCCTTTTAAATGGTGTATTTTTTGTTTAAATCGGTTGACACACAGAGACGGAAAGTGTTCTTAACCGTTTCGCCTTTGCCGATTTATATAAGGATGACTGAAAATTCATTTGTTTTTACGGAATTTGTGTTTAATATTTTATGGAATTCGCGGTTGTATTTTTGACAGTAAAAATCAAATGAACTTTTCGTTAAAATAAAATGCAAAATAAGTAGATCGGTTTTTAAGTAAATTTACAGTTGTTTTAAATTTCATTTTCGAATTTTACATACAGAAAACTTTTACTTAATCAACTGACAATATTTAATGCAACCGAAAATCCTTATTGTGCTCTTAGTTTTTTTTAATAAATGTTAGAATCAGTTAAAAATTAATTTGCTTGGAATTTTAAATGTTTATTTATTTTAAAATGATTGAACGGAATACTTCTTGAATAACCTACAGTCCGTTACTGTAATAATATTGTGAGTGTAAAAAAGAAAGTGCTAGATTTATTTTATTATTTTTTTTAGATCAAAACAATCAGAAAATCTAGTTAAAACTTTTAATTTAATGTTTTTATACATTTGAATTTTTTAATTGTTCAAGTTTTTATTTACAAAGATTGTTTATGCCTGTAATTTCTACAAAAAGCAGTCTAGCTGTGTATAGAAATTTATGGTGTAAAAGCTATCATATTTTAAAATAAAACTTAAGGTAAAAACTCGTAGGCCAAATAACCGTTGAAATAGGTAACTGTTAGGTATGAACACGACCAGCTTTATTTTTGTAGAAATTACGGGCATTAGTATAATTATTTACACAGAAATATTTTAATGCTTATAGAAAATTTTTAGAAATATTTAAAATTTCAATGACATCATCTTTAATGTTGCCTATCATGAACTAAATTCGATTTTCGACCGCAACCGAACCAGCTGATCGAACGAACAGCAGTGCACTTTAAATAAACATTTTTGCTTACAAATTTAAAAAATAAAATAAAAGTTAAACATGACCACGACGGAAATATGGTTGGTTCCAAACAATTTAGCTTCTGTCGGGTTTCATCCGACTTTGTTACATGCTGAATTTTTATGCGAATCCTTTTCCAAAAAAAAAAAAAAAAAAATTTTTTCCATAAGGAAAACAAGCCTTTTCAATAGCTGTTTATGACCTTAGACTTGCACAAAATTAACCGATTAAGAATGTAATAATTTCCAAATATTTACATTTTCAATAAGTTTTTTAAATTTATTTGCAGCATCGAAAGCAAAATTGTTTTCATTAAAAAATTCGATGCACAACGAAATTTTCGACAGTGCTGCCAACTCATAAAAATTCGATAGTCGATGTTCGATATCCAATGAAAGTCGTTTGTCGAATGGCCAATATTAGTCGATATATTAAGAGTATAGAAGCATACGCTATAGAGTTTTAATCCCTCTCTTATACGTATAACAAAGTATAAAAGCTTTAGCTTGTCCTCAGTTTTAATTTTATTAACCCTATTTAACTAAATAAATGCTCTACTTCAGCGTACTCATCATATTTTACGTTGAAAACTACATTTCAAATTTTGTTGTGGTTATAAATTTAAGTTAAACGAATTTAGAATTTTTTTCTTTAAAAACAAGCACTAAATTGTTGAACTGGCACTTAGTCTTATTTGAAATGATAGAAAATATGTGTTTTACAGTTTTACCTCGTTATCAGGAAGTGGGGTTTCATGCAAATTCATGTTTTTTCCCTAAGCCTGATAATTGCCAACCCTAAACAACTTTATGAAACCATGAATTTACTTAAAAATGGCATCGATTTGTTAGTCGATTATTTTAAATATTTTGAATTAAATGCTTATATTATTGTAGAAAAAGGTACACGATTACGATTATATATCTATCAGATTAAAGATAAGTTGATATTTTGACGATTGTCAAAGACAAATATTTATTATTGAAGAATTTTTTCGTAAGAAATGAACAGCCAATTTGTTTTGGCAGCGATTTATACAAACGCCTGTTTTTACTTTCTAATGCTACCGGTGCACTTCCTGTGTGTATTTTTAACGACTATAAAAAGCAGGCAAGAACCCAGTAAAAAATATGCTTCAAAAGGAGCAGGTTTTATGCATGGTGAAATAATACAGGTGGCAGCACTAAGGCAACAAATACAACATTACAACAAAAATGAATAATAAGTCTCTGTATACGTCAAAAATTATATTAAACTAAAATCAAATTTTGCCGCCGAACGCGATGAAATAAATTACTTTTTAGCCAATTTTTATTTCACTATGGTTACTATTTCAACATGGTCTATTTCATCCTCATCATGTTTATTTCATCATGGTTTTATGTATGAATTAATTCCTCAAATCGTTTAAAAAATGCTGATTGGATGCCTGATTTTTGTATGGGGTGTTTCCGGTTTGGAGGACTATTTTCTGCTGACAATAAGCGCTTCTTTTAACATAATAAGACATGACAAACGAAGCACTCCTAAAGTCCATTTCTTAAGAGCTAACTATATTAACATGTTCATTAATTTTTTGCTTTTACTTGTTTAAACGCCTTTTTTCAATCATTTTCGCGAACCATAATATATTTTTTATTTTTTTTTTCGGTTTAAAAACTTCTTCATTGCCCTAAAATAACAGCTTTTTGTATATTTTATTCGTTATTTGCTGCTGTATAAGAGCCTTCTTATTGAGGCGCTTGATTATGTGCCCTAGGGCTGACAACATCTTACTTCAAGTCTTTTAAAATTTCTTTATAATAGTGCATTTACACCTACACCATAAACAGGTTATAAGTTGTTTATGATGATAAACTAGTTTAAGAAACTTGTTTATCCATACAAATTATAAACACGTTTGCAATTAGCTTTTTAGATAAACTAGTTGCAAGCAACCAGTTTTTGTTAATGCAACTCTGTTCTTTTCAAATTTTGCTCTGGCAACGCTAGTGATATTTGACATTTCATAAAAAAAAAAAATTAATCTAAAACAGTTTGCGTTAAAAAAAGGAACACATCAAGAAAAAGTTTAAAAAAATTAATTGAAAATTGTTTTATATAATATGGATAACGAAAATAAAAGGTATGTTTATCGTATGTATAAATGTACGTGCACCAACGTTTTTTTAATACAGCCTAAAATTGTTTGTTATGAAAAATGCATAAGTAATGAATTTCTATTTAATTTTTAATAAAATTTTTTTAGGAAACGTAAGAAAAAAACAAAGTGGTGCCACAATGCTGAATCCCTTTTCATAACCCTTTGGGGGGACCATATAGAGGAGTTCAGAGGCTGCAAAAGAAACAGCCATATTTTGGAAACAATAAAATCAGAAATGGAAGCTAATGGTTTCCAATTTAACCATGATGAGCTTAAATCCAAGCTTCATAATTTTACTACTAAGTATATGTAGGTAGGATTTATAACCAATGTGAAATTATAGCTTCTATCGTTGCTTTCTTTATATAAAGGTTTAAAAAGAAACAAATTGGTCCATCCGAAGGGTCTCCGTCAACGTGGGAGTTTTATGATAGAGTGCATGCCATATTGGGTCCGTTCAAGTCATATTCAATAGAGGCACTAATGGATGAAAGTTTGGGTAACATTAAATACCAATTACATTTTAATTTTGTATAAGTAAAAGTAGTTTATTACATACATACATAATTTTTGTGTGCTACAGATAGTACATATTTATGGTTGTTTTTTTTACAATTATTGAATTACAATTAAGTTTCAATTTGTAACGTGCTTTTGAAATTTTTTAAACTTTCATCTTACAGAAGATTCTCCTTCAAAAAGTTCGAATTCACTTACCCATATTGTTGAAGTCTTAAATGAATATGATGAATTCGAACCATCATCTCAAAGTGCTCTCGATGAAATAACACCCAACAAAAGAAAGCGAAGAAGCAATCAAGAAGAAATATTAAATATATTAAAACAATCCAATGAAATTATTAAATCCGAATCTCAAAAGCATTCTGAGTCGGACCAAAAAATGCTGAAGCTGCAAGAGGAAATGGTTGCCATAGAGAAGGAAAGGAATCAAATTCTTAAAAGTTTTTTAAATATGTAATTTTTTTTACTAATTTTAATTATTTATAAGTAAATTTCAAAAGATTTTGTTATTCGTTTTTTATATGTTATTTTTTTAATTTACTTTACATATATAAATATGTATGTGTCTGCAAAATATGTAAAAAAATCTTGAAGTCAAATAAATTTTTTTCTTGATGTCCTTTTTTTATTTTCAAAATCTGGTCGTCTTAAGAAAGTGCTTTAGTACTTTAAAAATTGTATTTGTATGTATTACAAATGTGATAAGAAATGTTTGAACGGCAATTGGAAAATAAAATTTTAAACTATTTCTATGAAAATAAAACTGAAGTATTTTTAATGAATACGGGGGTAAATTGTACACATATTTATTTTAGTTATACACATTACATATTTATCAGTTAATAAACGTTTACAGATAAAAAATATGTTCATACAAACATATGTAAATAAACTCAGTTGTTTAATAACGAAGTCGCAATGGCATTTCTTATTTCATCGGCTTTTGGATTTGAACCGTACGTAAAAGGTTCAATATCAGGCTGTTCTCTAAAACTTATATTTTCAAAACTATTATTTTGCCATTTCTCATTGATTTTTTCATTATTTTCACTTAAAAAGTTGTGCAGAACACAGCAACTCTTTATTATCATGTTGGCGTTATCAACCCGGTTATCTAATCCCTTTCCAAGGCGCTTAAATCGAATTTTTAAATGACCAAATGCATTTTCTACGACTCTGCGGCATTTGGACAGCGTATAATTAAAGACCTTTTGTTTATCGGGTGCATTTACTTGGAAAGGGTACAGTTTCATCATAAAGTCTGACAGTCTAAATGCAGAATCGTCAATTAACATAACAGGAACTTTAATGCCGTTTAAAAATACATATTTTTCTTTAAGTATAGGCATGTCCATTTTCTTTCTTAAGAGGGATTGTTCAAATACTGATGAATCATTACACCGACCTGGACATCCTATATTCGTGTATAAAAAACGGTACCTGGCATCAACTACGGCCAATAATATGGTTGAGTACCAACCGTTATAATTGTAGTGGTCAGTAGTTTCTGAAGAGGGTGGTCGGACTTCGAAATGACACCCATCTAAAATGAAAAAAATTAAATGTAGACAAGACAGATATTTTAAATATGTACATTTGTATAAACATATGAATGTATTTACCTATTGCTCCAAGGCATTGTGGAAAGCCAAGTTCCTTAAAACCATTAACACACTCTTCAATTTTAGATTCGTTTAAAAAATTTGGAGACAAATATTCTCCAGAAAGTGCGTTCCAGATCTCAGTACAAAAGCTTTTTAAAATCAAACACACGCTTGCCTTTGATATTCCGAACATATGACCAATGGATGCGTATTCAGATGATGATTTTAATGTGTACAAAGCGACAGCTACACGTTTTTCTAGAAAAATGCATTTTCTAAATCTTGTATCCTGCTTAGCGATGTTAACCATTTTGGAACAAAGCAAATAAAATATTTCACGACACATTCTAAAATTTTCAGTAAATAAGTCTTCTGTCATCAATGGGACGTCTTCCTCCCAAAAATAACCATGTCGAACCTATTTTACACCATAAATAAGCATACATATACATTATTTCGTCCAGGTGAAAAATTTTTGATTTACTTACATGTGTCCATTCAGATCTACAGCTTAATATTTGAGTACAATACTTTTGAATATGTATTTGGTATAACATATTAAAATAGTGGTTTCTTCTTTTCATCCGTAAATGGTCAATTTCAGATTGAATTTTATTCAACCTGGATGAAAACCACATTAATAAAAATTTTTTTTTCCTAACAACGCACTATAGGAAATTTTCCCTTTTTTTGGCCAAAACTAATTTTTAGACAAACGAGTGGGCCAAACTAAATGGTATTTTAGATTCGCTTTTTGGAAGTGTTCCTCCTAAATGATTTTTTAGATTCGCTTTTTGGAAGTGTTCCTCCTTAAGCTAATAAATTTTTAGTCACGCACCGTCACGGGGAAAAAAGTTTGTCACGCGTAAGTCTGCATTTGGTACGCTGAAGTTACCTGGAAAAATACGCTTTTTTTAAGACATATGCAAGTATATGCAGCTGAAATAAATTGCGAATGGATGACAACTTATGGCTCTATCGAAATGCGTAAGTGTTATATCTATCAATTTTAATCATTTTTTTTCGGAGCTTAGTGAAGTTGCAATTTATTATTACAGTATATAACATCAAGGTCTTTTTCTTTCCTTCGATTTAACCAAATTAAAAAAAAAGTTGAATATCTTCTTAACTACTATAAAAGTACTCACTTTTAGCATTATTGTTCATTTTTCACTTTTTTTACATGAATTTTTTGAATAAAAACTTTAAACTTAAATACACGTCTAATTTAATATAGTAACTTCCTCGTTTTGTTTAATAAACAAACCTCATGTTTTTGCATTTATAAAATAACGGTAAAGCATCATTGATGCTTTATTCTTCGGGGATGCTTTTTTTAGTATGTTTTTAAGAACATAGTGAAAAAAAAATCAAAAACTCCAAGAAAAAAATTAGGTACTTTTGGCCAAAAAAAGGGGAAATTTCCTATAGTGCAACGTCCATATTTTTTTAAAAGTTTTTTTACTGAAGTCAGCTGTTTTGTGACATGGCTGTTAAACTGTTAACTGTCAAAACTACTGATGTAAACGATATAGTTTATGAAAGTAGTTTACGATCATAAACTAGTTTGAAAATTACAAGTGTAAATGCGCTATAAGCTTGCAAATTCCTTGCACAGTAGGTCGATTATGACAACCGTAATCACCCCGTAATGGACGAAACAGAGCCACGTTTGAACCATCACTTATTTGTAGTAAGTTTTAACTTTTTTTTCGCATTCATCGGCTGTTAAACGAACCGTGTTTGTAAGTGGAAAACTTTTAACTAAATAAATATCACTTCAGACGACGGATATTTAATAAAGGGCTGCATGAAAACTTTATTCATGAACATACTGAAATGTTTATTCAATGAAGCTCGTATTCAAACAAACTTCAGACCACTGAATAAACTGTTGTTTTATTCATGCTACTAGCAAACACATTTCGTCTCATATGGAAAACACAAAGACTTTGTTCAATGAAACGACTTTTGTTTTACAGTTTTTACTCTCTCTCATTTTTTTATATAAATACTCAATAGCAATGTTGCCACTTAGTTAATTTATGTAATTTTTTCTTTTTTGTTTCCTTTACAATAATATATGTATGTGATTTAAATTTTTTTTCTAACATCTTTTTTATGTACTTCCAAGCAAAACACATTGCTGAAAAATGTTTTTGAAAATAAAATGAAATTTTTTTGAAGTGTAAAAATTTACATTAAAACAACTAATTTACATTGAAAACAAAGTCAAATTTCTATTATTTTAATATTAATGGACTTCCTTATCTTGTTGCTTTTACTCTTCATGGTTATTGTTGTTTTATTTTTTATTTTTCCTAATGTTTTTCATTTCTTTCAACTGGCAATACTGACATTAAAATAAATGTGTTTACCATGAACTTATTCGATATTTATTCAGTGGTTGTTTTGTTTCAGAGTTGCTAGTATTCATATTAAGTAAACAAAAAAAAACTGCATCTTATTCGTCTCTTAAATTTTGTGTGTTTGTTGCTTTCATTTCGTAGTTATTCACTTTACTGAATACAAACGAAGCAATTACAAAATTATAATGAAAGTTTCATGAACATCATTATTAAGTTTCATGCAGATGTTTAATATTTTAAAGCTGCCGCCTTGTCAGACCGTCGGGTTTGAAACCACTAAATTGATCAGCTCCAACAATTTGTTGCACAAACAAATCAATATAATTGACAAAGCTAGAAATAATATTATTGCGGCTGAAGGCGAAATAAGTCATAAAATTTGGAATAAACTAGATGCCGTTATATCAAAATATTGGATTTCCAAAAATTAAACCAATATGTATGAAGCCAGCTGGTGTTTTTGCGTCAATGCGTTGTGATGATTCAGTTAAAGAAATATATTCCATTAAATAATTAGATTCATTTAAATATGCGCCAACTACATCTGTAAGTGTTAAAAGGTCTGTTTCAATGTACAAAAGCTTTCTTACACCAAATAAATTGAGCTTTACATTCGAATATATATTTGAAGCAAATGTTGCTTTTGTATGTGAATAAATAAGACTAATTCTTTGAAGTTGGGCAAAATGGTCAAAAAGTCAGAAGCTGAGGTTTTTTTTAAGATTATAAATTACCTTATTTAATTAATTTATTTCCTAAAGACCAAAAGATAACGATAAATTAGAAGCTGTTGTGCTAGATTTTAGTTATTTTTAACCAGAGAAGACAAATTTGCTTTTTTTGCTGTTTTGCTTCTTTTTTGCTGTTTTTGCCCATATTTGCTTTTTTTGCTGTTTTTGTTATTAAGGTGCTTATTTTGCTTTTTTCCTATGTTTTTGCTGTAAAATAGCTTTTTTAACATAATTTTTACGTAAAAAATATTTTTTTGAGAAAACATGAGAAAAAAAAATAATTGACAACTTTTTTCTGGGTTAAAACAAAAATATGTTAGTTGTGGACTCAACGTTTTTGGGCGCTTTATTACAACTAAAATTAATAAACTTACCATCCCAAAAAAAAAACAGCCATGTTACTTATTTGAGTTTAAAACAAAATAAGTAAACCGGCCGTTGTGAACGAAAAAATAATAAAAAAAATGCCGAAAGAAAAGTCAAATATGTTATTTTTGCTAAAAATGGTAAAATTGTATCCTGAAGTTTTTAAAGTTGAAAAAGATTGGCTTTTTTGTAATGTGTGTTCGAGTAAAATTAATAGCGAAAAGAAGTGCAATGTGGAGCAACATTTTAGTACAAAAAACACAAATTAGCTGCTTGCCAAGAAAATCGTCCACAAAAACTTATAACGGAATTTCCTGTTACTATTACTGCTAATATATTTCACGAAGATATATGTAAATTTTTGTTGGAGACCAATATACCAGTAAAAAAAGTAAGCCATCCCAGTTTCAAAAACATCTTTCAAAAGTACGCCAATTTGTCAGTTCCAAGCGAAAGATCTATTCGAGGTAAATACATACCTCAAATGTATACGGAAGCTTTGGGAAAAATGCGTGAAAAGGCTAAAGGTAAATATATATGGATTTCTGTTGATGATGTGTCCAACTTTATATTTGTGATTTTAAATGACGATGTTGGAAATAAACCTTTTTTATTGAACATGGGTGTTCTCGAAAATGCAAATGGGGCTTCTATTGCATCTTTCTTCAACGATTCATTACAAATTTTATGGCCTGATGGTAAGTGAATATTTGATTCATAATTTTTTTTTTATTTTTTATGTTTTTTTTTTTTAATTTAATCTAGGCATTCAATACGACAAAATATTGCTAATGGTAACTGATGCAGCGCTTAGAGTTTCAGCATGTAAATAAATTAATATCTTGTACCAAATCCGTTTTTGTTAAGTTAATTTTTCAATAACTCGTATTTACACACATACAAACTAAAATTTTAATTTCCATAGGCTCCTCGTAGAAATAACTGCTTTCTACGAGGAGCCTATGGAAATTAAAATTTTAGTTTGTATGTGTGTAAATACGAGTTATTGAAAAATTAACTTAACAAAAACGGATTTGGTACAAATGAATCCCAATTTGGCTCTTTCACCGTTCTCATTTCATCCGTTGGGGTACTTGGATAGAAGCCACAATGCATATGCAGAATACCTTGTTAAAGTAAAGGCTGTTATTTCTTAACTTAAAAGTGAAGACTCAGATTCGATCGCGCACGCCAAGGAAATATATAACTTGCCCGGATTAAGTTCCCAACTTGCGTTTATCAAAAACAATTTTTCAATTATTGTGTCTTCTATAAAAAAAGCTACAAACAGTTGGGTTAGCTATTCACGAAAGTGTAAATATTGTGTCAAATGTACGAAAAGCTCTTGAGAATCTACATGAAAAAATATATATGAAGAAATTTAATGCAGTATGTATTTCAAAGAAATCCGGGGTTCAAACAAATTTTACAAATAAACAGCATTCTTCAAACTGGTGCTAAACCTGATGACGAAATGAAATTTTGAAATATAAATTTGCTCCAACAGCATCCGTTGACGTGGAAAGAAGTTTCTACTTATACAATTCACTTTTAACAGAAAGACGAAGAAAAATGACGTTTACAAATATAAAAGCCCACATGATTGGATATTGTAACTGTTTTCACGAGTCTGAAGAACTAGAATAATTGTAATTTTTTATATTTAAATGTATATATTAAAAAAATAAAAATGCTTTTTTTGCTGCTTTTTTTCTAAATTTTTGTGCTTTTTTTATATATTTTTTTTGCTGTAAACACTTTGTTTTTTGCTTTTTTTTGTCTTCTCTGTTTATAACAAATGAAAGAGTAAAAAAAATTGAGTTTCACCTAATTAAAAACTCAAAATGCATTTTTTTGTCTGAACATCTTTTTGCTCTACGTCATAGAATTGTAAATTTCTATTTACATAAATACTAGGGCATTTATTTAATCGGGCTTTTGCTTTAATCGGTTAAACGCTCGATTAATTAACCGAGGTTTTGGTTTAATCGGGTAATAATCGGTTAATTTTGTTATTGATCGGTTAACCGATTACTAAAATTTTCTTTATAAATTAAGAAATTTCAGTAAATAAAAATGCATAAATTATTTATTATTTGAAGTTTTATAGTAAAACATAAACAATAACATAGCAAACATAACAATTCTTGAACTAAAACCAGCAAACAAAAGAATAATTCGTAAATATTTAATACATAGTTTTTAATTAATATATATTATGTATTAATTAAAAAAAAAACTTTAAGATTATTTCATTAGTTATTTCAATAGTTTAAGGAGACCTTAAAAAATAAAGTTTTAGAAAAATAATTTGGTTGAAATGTTTAGGATTTAAGCGAATCTTTTCTTTAGTGTTGATAAAACTTGTCTTGAAAAAATTCTTTCACTTATCGTTGATGTTGGAGAAATCGAAAGCAGCCCAATATCGAATTTCTTAGTCATTTTCCTGGATTCCTCTAAACGTATAGAGTCCTGTTTTAATTTTTTTTTTAATTTTTACTCTTCTAATTTTTTTCGGTTAATTCTGTTAAAAGATTAATAGAACACATTCTGTGTTTGTATGAAAAAATATTTTCTAAACACATACCTTTTGTATAACCGATTAACGGTTAACCAAATGAATACCCTAGTAAATACTATGGTGTCTGGGCTTTACCAATTATAATTTAAGAATTGTTTTTGGGCATATTTTAAAAAATTTCCAGGGCATATTTTCGAGTTTTAAACGCATATTTAATGCTCATAAAACGGGTTTTAAAGCAAATTTCTTGTTTCCCTGTTTATGACGCTTTACTTTCACTCTCTCCAACGTCAGCAATAAGTAAAATAATCTTTTCTAAATCAGGTTTTATCCAAACTAAAGAAAGATGTCGTTTGAAACATAAACATTTAGCCCCGTATTCATAAAAAATATTTTTGGGTTATACTCTTAGCAGATTTATGAAACGATTTTTCTATGAAAATTTGTTTGATAAACCTTTTACTAATCAAAAATATTTTTTGTGAATGTGGGGGTTAAATAGTATACTCTTTTTTTAAAGATTATTTTATAAGATTAGCTTAAATTTTGATGCTATTTTTTATTAAACAAGGTTTACTCTTTTATAACATGAAGTACCTTTTGTTATATTGTTGTTAAAAAGTACAATTTTTGGTCTTCTTTTAAAACTTCTAAACTAGACAAATTTAAAATTAATCTATTAACCGAACAATTTGAAATTGTTCGATTACACTGTGCTAGTTGAAAAAACAGACAAGCCGGGCACATGGCGTTTTTACATAATTCGGGTACGCTGAATCCAGTGGTACCCGCGGTTTTTTAAGATTGGCTCTGGTTTTCGAGATATACCGTTATTTCAAAAATGGAGGAGTTTGCACAACATATGTTCGCGTAACTCAAAAACGGTTTAGTTTATTGAAATTACTAAAAAAAACCGAAATTCAGCGAAATTTCATTTAAGAAAAGTAAAACTTTTTCTCTAATATGAGTAGTCGTTATTGAAACATAATTTTTTTTTTTGAAAAAAAATTAATTTTTTTATCAAAATTTCGAAATTTTAGTTTTTAAAAAATTCATAAAAAATTAAAAAATGCAGCTAGGCTTCTAATATTTTGCAGACATAAAATAATACAGTTAATTAAACGAAAATGTCATTGAAAATAAATTTCCTGCATTGGCACATTCTTCATATATACATAATGTTGAATAAAGAATTTAATAATTAAAAAAAATCCTATAAAATGCTCCATATAAATTATATTCTTCACATATATTAAAGAAAAAGTCCCATAAATTCCCAGAAGTCGCCCCTAGTGGTATATAATGTATGACCGACCTCCATTAGTTTTTTGTTCTTAACATTTTCTCAAATTATACTTTCCCTTTATCACCTTTATCCCTTAGGGGGCTCCCATACAAATATTGCGTTTTATGAAATTCTTAAATTAATTAAAATTTGTCGACTTTTGTGAATAAAAAAGTTGCAAACAGATTTTAATCATTTATGGCTTGTTTTGTTTGAAATTTCGTTTTTTATACGTCTGCTTAACATTTTTTATGAATTTTTAAAAAACAAAAATTTCGAAATTTTGTTAAAAAAATTATTTTTTTTCCATAAAAAAAATTATGTTTTTACTTTTCTTAAAGGAAATTTTATTGCGGAATTTCGGTTTTTTAAGTTTTTGAGTAACGCGAACATATGCTGTGCAACCTCCTCCATTTTCGAAATAACGGTATATCTCGAAAACCAGAGCAATCTTAAAAAACCGCGGGCACCACTGGATTCAGCGTACCCGAATTATGTTGAAACGCCAGGTGCCCAGCTAGTCACAAAAAAAAAGTGTCAATTTCTTGCACAGTGTTATTATTCAATTAAATTTTTACCTGGAATAATTATTTACGCGATTAATCGATTAAAACACAACATCGATTAACTGAATACCCTATTTAGGATCAACATATAAATCTGTTTAAACTGTATTAAAAACAACTTAATTTTCCAGTTAAAATACATATTTCATGCACAAATATTATTTATTTGTAAGATATATAATAAAAACAATTTTAAATTATTAATTGATCACAATTCATAAAGATCATGAAATTAAAAAACTAAGCAAAAAATTCTGAAGACTGATTTCTGGTATTACAAAAAATAAATTAGAATAAATTTCAATACAGAAGTGTAATTAGTTTTAGCGTTAACAGTGAATTTCGCATAATATTTTTTCTGGCCATATGAATCGAAATTGGAAGAAATTTTACCGCAATATCTATATCTGTTTTGGTTATAGGCGAATTTAATTATTTTCCCAAAGTGGGCTTTATTTGGTTTTAGGCGCAATGAACTGTTTACCGGGAGCTGGGTTTATATGGGGCCTAGGGTAAATTATGGACCGATCTTCACGAAATTTGACACTGCGATTTCCAGTCTTAAAAAACTGTGCTATACCAAATTTTAATATGATAGAATAATTAATTACGGCTTTAGGCGTACTAAAAGGTTTTCCGGGAGTAGGGTTTATATGGGGCCTAGTGTAAATTATGGACCGATCTTAATAAAATCTTACAGTGTGATTTCGATTCCTAGAAAACAGTGACGTACCACATTTTAGTATGATAGCGTTATTTATTACGGTTTAAGACATACTAAAATATTTTCCTGGAGTAGGGTTTATATGGGGTCTTGGGTTAAATATATACCAATATTCACGAAATTTATCGGTTTGATTTCTACCCCTACAAAACAGTACCGTACCGAATTTAGTCACGATAGCATTATTTATTACGGTTTTAGGCGTACTAAACTGTTTTCCGCGAATAGGGTTTATATTATAGACCATATGCCCTGGTCAATTATGCACCGATCGTCACGAAATTTAATAGCATGATTTGCAGTCGTATAAAGCGAATTCGTGCAAATTTGTATATGATTCCTTGCATTAGTGCACGTCCACTGCTCCAAAACTCTCGATTTTAGAGAGTCTGTGTATTGATAACGCAGGTATGTGTACCAAATTTGGACAATTTTTCTCTTACCGTTCTTTTAATATAAATAAATCTATTTTGTGCCACGTCCACCTTTCCAAGCCCGAGCATATTTTGTCAGATGCTGTGTATTGATAACCAAGATGTTTGTTCCACCCTTCCGTGCTCTAGATATACAGATATATTGTCTTTGTATGGGAGGTTCCACGACTACTCAAAATTTCAAAAAAAAAAATTTATATATAGTCTACAGGTTCTTCCAGACCATCAGTAATATGCTGTGAAAGTTTCATGAAGATCGGTGCAGCGGTTAAGGCGGCTATTAGGTACAAACCATGGCCCAATTAGTAGGTCTGTTCGAAACGCCTGCTGATTTTTTGTAGAGTTGTGTTTTTAATCATAATACATAGGCATAAATGGGAAAAATGTCAAAAGTTGTTTACATTTTTTATTATATTTTTTTAATATTCTTTTTGATTTCAAGAAACGGTTTTTCTTATCGTTAACATAAAAATAATATATAATAATTGTGAAAAAAATTGTAAATAAAAATTTGAAATAACCATAACAATAAAAAAAAGCGTAATAACATTAAAATGCGTTATTGTGCAGTGTGTAAAAACATTTTAATAGTGGATGCAGTACGTTATTTTCAGTGCAAAAAATCCCAGTGGAAAGTGCAAAATTGTGTTAAATATGTGGCAGGAATTTGTCCCCATCACATGAAATTTGCGCAGACCATTTTTCGGAAGCAAGCATTGTACGCCAAAATTCCGGTTGATTATTTTCATTAAACAAAATAAATACATGATAAAAACAAAACACATTTTTCTTAACAGGTGACAAGCTTTTGACATTTTTACCATTTGTATACACAAACAAAACGCGTGTTGTTTTTTCTATTGTTGCATTGTTGTAGTTGTGCGCAGACCTACTATTTGGGTCATGGTACAAACAAATAAACATACATACATTCATTTTTATATATATATTTATTATGAAGTGTAAGCACGTGAATTCCAATTTACACCTTTTGCCAGCCACAAAAACTATAATTTGTGCAAAAAATATGAAATGTGGAAAGAGCATAAAACTTTTAATTATAATAAATATTTAATTTTTGCATAAGCTTAATGTCTCCCATGAGCATTCAGTACTGAATTTAATTTATTAAGAACGGGTTTCTATGGGGAAATAAAAAATAAAATTAAATTAAATAAAAAAATGTTCTAAACAACATATCGATTATCTCAAACGTGTTTGTTTACATTACAGGTGGGGTTTTTCAGAAAAATAGTGCACTGGCACATCTGAGTAAAATTTCTATAAAGCCTTGAATATACCTGATAATAAGTGTGACAGCACCATGAGGTCAAAAAGGCACCTCCGTTATATCAACGCTCTCATTTTGATTTTTAAATTGTTCTTTGTGTTAAACTAGCTTAACCCGGTGCGCTTTGCTACCCCCATCAAAATAAAATTGGTAAGATATTTTTTACAGTAATCGTTCAACAGATGATATACAGAAATTTCAAGTGTCTTTGTATGGGAGGTGCCATGCCTACTTTTCCCATTTTAACTACATTTTGAAATATGTTGTGGATTATTATCTAAGCTATTCTTACAAAATTGGAATAATTTCACTATTACAGTATTTCAAATACGTAGAAATCTTTATTGCAATTGTGTGGGAGGTGCCACGCCCGCTGGTCTAATCCAGCCGACTTTTTGGCAGATGTCGTGTATTGGTAACGAAGTTATTTGTTTCATATTGAAAAACTCTTATTGTAATTGTCCTCCAGATATAAGGTTATTCATATTTTTATTGTTTGGTTGTTGCCACGGCTACTTGATTAAAATATATTAATAGCCTATGTTAAGCGCCGAGTAATCAGGAAATTATTGTGAAACTTTCAGGAAAATCGGCTCAGTAGCTTAGCAGTCTGTGGAGAATAAACAAGCATACGCTTTTTAATTTATATATTATATTTTTATTTTTAAAATTGTAGTTTACCATAAGAGTGGGTCCTACAAAGTTTGAAGACTTTTGTCTTCAGATATGAAGTATTTAACATTTTCGTCCTAAGGAAGGCATTGCTCCTCCTTCGTCTACCCCACCCATTTTTATTTTGGAATTTATAGCTCACCATAATAGTGGATTTAACCACATTTGAAGACTCTCGCTGTTATAGTTTTTCAGTTACGCGATATTAAATATATGCTTCCTATGGGGGGTATTACACGCCCTGCGCCTACCCCCTTTATTTATATGTTTAAAGGTGTTGTTTTCCATAAGAGTGACTAATACCAAGTTTGAACATTCTCACTATAACAGTTCTTACGATATGCGATATTAAACATTGGCGTCCTATGGGGGTAGCACTTCCCCTGTAGCTATCTTACTTCTCCCAACACCTACATACGTGAAACAGTATCGAAGATAAGATGCTTATAAATTTTGAGTTGATTAGGCGTGCCACCGCCCCTTTGCCCAACCACAACTTTACATAGCCTAGGGCTCATTAATTCATAACAACAGCTTACTGTAAGAATTTGATGACGATCGGTTCAGTAGTTTATTAGATATAATCGACATAAAGAGGCGTGGCCCCTCCCACTTTTTTCATGCAAATATCATCATCCTACGCCAAATAGTGGATTACATATGAGGATTTTATGTTTTGGGTTGTATGGGCATGGTACCGCCCCTTTTTCCAACCACATCTTTATATAGTTCAGTAAATCAAGGCAGTCGCCTACTGCGGAATTTTATGACGATCGGTTCAGTAGTTTATTAGATATGGTGGTTTTTACTTTTTCTATAAAGGGACGTGTCTCCGCCCTCTTTTTTCATGGAGCTTATTTCTATTCATACTAACACCACTACTAAATATCATCATCCAACGCCAAAAAATGCCTAAGATATAACGATTTTAAATTTTGGGTTGTATGGGCGTGGCTTCGCCCCTTTGTCCAATCTCAACTTTATGTAGCCTAATGTCTCTTCCAGGGTCACAGTTATATTCTGTGAAAATTTTAAATTGATCGGTCAAGTGGCTTGGCCTCCTATAAGGCACAAATATATATATAGATACAAACATACATTCACTTTTATACATATACTAGCTTAACCCGGTGCGCTTCGCTACACTGGTAAAAAAAATAAATAAGAAAAAAATTGCAGTATTTTTTTAATGTGTAATTTATTTATTTTTGCTCCCCCTGCACCTACCCCCTTTTTTTTTTTGTTTTGAAAGTTGTCCTGTAAAGGTTGATAACTTTTGTGTTCAGATATATGGTATTTAATATTTCTTTATATGAGGGGTACTGCTCCTCCTCTGTCTACCCCGCCCATTTCTATATTGAAATTAATAGTTTACCATAGTAGTAGCTGTAACCACGTTTGAAGACTCTTCCTTTAATAGTTCTTCTGTTGAGCGATACTTAATTTATGCATCCTATGGAAGGTATTTCCCCCCTTGCGCCTATCCGCTTTATTTTTATTTTCAAAAATATAGTATACCATAAGAGAGACTTCTGCAAAGTTTGAACATTCTCACTATATAAGTTCTTAAGATATGCGATATTAACCATTGGCGTCCTATGGTGGGTACCACTTCCCCCGCTGCTATTATATTTAAATTTGGGGGCTCTGAAGATCCTACTACCAAAAGTTCAACAAAATGCGTGCAGCGGCTCTTAATTATATTTCTATCTATGAGGGGTACTGCTCCTCCCCTGTCAACCCCGCCCATTTTTATATTGAAATTTATATTTTACCATAATAGTAGCTTTAACCAAGTTTGAAGACTGTCCCTTTTATAGTTCTTCAGTTGAGCGATATTTAATATATGCATCCTATGGGAGGTATTTCCCCCCCTGCGCCTACCGCTTTATTTTTATTCTCAATAGAGTAGTATACCATAAGAGTGACTTCTACAAAGTTTGAACATTCTCACTATAACAGTTCTTATGATATGCTATATTAAACATTGGCGTCCTATGGGGGGAACCACTTCCCCCGCTACTATTTTATTTAAATTTTGGGGCTTAGAAGATCCTACTACAAAAAGTTCAGCAAAATGCGTGCAGCGGCTCTTAAGATATGCGATAATTAATATTGGCATCCTATGGGGGGTACCAATTCCCCTGCCCCTATCGAAAAAATAAGTAGCCTATTTTATTTTTAGGGCTCACGTGATGTTACTGTAAAAATTTCAGGAAAATCGGTTCAGTAGTTTCGGAGTCTATAAAGCGACAAACAAACATACAAACAAACATACAAACATAATTCATTTTTATATATATAGATAGATAGAAGAAGAAGATATAGAAGATATGTAGATTAAAAGAAAGTTTCTTTTATTTACAAAATAAGGCTGTTTCAAAATGAAATATTTAATTTTCCAGGTTTTTGACTCATAACGGAATCGAATGATTTTGTTTAATAGCTTGAGAAGAAAAATTAAAAAAATGTAATAAAAACTGATTTCATTTAGTTAATAACTATGTAGATTTAAAACGATTAACTGTTTTTATAGTTTTCACCACCCTAATGGGGGAAGAAGGTATTATGCGTTTGTGCTGGTGTTTGTAACGCAAATAAATAATTCTCATTAGTATTCGGGGACAAATTCCCGGAGATGATACATTAAAAATTTCCGAAAATTTTTAATTTTTAATGTATTAATTTAGGTGAGCGCAACAGATGGTTGCTCATCCTTTTTTGTATGTAGTGATAGTTATTTTAACTCCAAATAAAAAAATTAAACCTGTTATAAAAAATGTACTTAGGTGTTTTAGCTCATACTTCGCTTGCTACGTTATTACAATTAACTTAACTTATCCAAAACTTAAAAGTGGTGGTAAATTTTTCAAAATATATAAATAAATTAATAAATATAAGTTTAGAAGTAGCTATTATTAATAAAAGTGTTATAATTTATTTTATAATTATAATTATTTATTAAATTTTAATTATTTATTAAACTATTTATTTCAATTAAAAAAATAAAAAAATTATGATACAATTAGTATATTTAAATTGTATAAATATTTTTATTTGAAAAGTTTTATTAAGGAATTCGGCAAAAATAATATTCGCCTGTTTAACAAAAACATGTCTTTTTGTATTTTTAAAAAGTCTGACCTGCCCACTGATTTTTTTTAATGGCCGCAGTATACTAACTGTGCAAAGGTAGCATAATAATTAGTCTTTTAATTGAAGGCTGGTATGAATGGTTGGACGAGATATTAACTGTCTCAATAAAATTTATAATAAAATTTTATTTTTTAAAGCTAGAAAAGTTTTATTATAATATTTGATAATATTTTATTGGGGTGATATTAGAAGATCAGAATAAGAAATATGATTTACTAAAAAATTGCCAATCATTTTATATTGAAGTTTTAAAACAAATAAATTTAAAATTCGTATTCACCGTTGAAATATTTAATATTATAAATATGTTTAATTCAAAGGAAGCTGAATCTTTTAAAGAAATGGATTTAACAGTTGTATTAAAAAAATTTCCGTCTTTGCTAAATTTAATCTACCAGAATGCTTTGCATAAGGAATGGCGTGAGCACGCCTTCCTCAACCACGAAGAGCTTGGGTTTAACAGTGACATGGCCGCTGATAAGTATTGGGAAAAAGTGTTTAATTTAAAAAATGTTATTAATGAGCCGATATTTAAAAATTTGAAAAAAGTAGTTTGTTAAACATTTGTACTTCCATTTTCGAATGCATGTGTGGAGAGAATTTTTAGCCAACTAAAACTTATTAAGACTGATCCTCGTAACCGACTCAATACTAATACAATAGCAGCTTTAATAATGGTGAAAGAAAACATTAAGGACGTTTCAACATACGATCCACCTAAATCGACGATTACTAGTAGTACGAAGTTGTTCTTTTTTATATTCAGGAAATTTATATGAACTTTTTGATGTAATCGCCTTAGTATAAACGCCATAACTCGTATATTAATTTTTTTTTACAAAAATGAATTTATTTTGATAACATACAAAGATAATTACAGATAATTAATTTTAAAGTTTTCAAACTTACATACCTAATATTTATGACTTCAATTAATATAAAAATGACTTTATATGATATCATTTTCTTTACAATATTCATTAAATATGAAATAAAAAAATTTTTGTTTATCTATTTTGAACGTTAAAAATTGATTTAAAATTTATTTTCAACATTTTTTTTCTTTTGGGAAAAAGTGTATAATTTTGGAAACTAAAATGTATGTTTCTCGAAATTATACTGGCAACACATATGTGGTTGGCCACATATGTATTTATTAATTCGTACAGTTGCTTATGTTTACTTAAGCTACCGTATGCATATTTTGGTTGGGCCCAAGGCGAATTCCTGTATACGGTGGTGTCGATACTACAACAAGTACCCTGTCGGATTTTTATTAGCAAGCTCAACATTTAGTTGACTTTTAGCTAACTTATTTACAACTGACTAGTAAACTAACTCATAATTGGTGCAGATTTGAGTCAGTTGTGTTTTGTGCGACTGACTTCTTCTCGATAAGTATTGAACTAGCTTTTGACTAACTCAAAAGTTATGCAGAGATTAGTGAGTTGTGTATTGTGCGACTGACTTCTTCTCGATAACTATTCAACTAGCGTTTGGCTAACTCAAAGCTGATGCAGTGGACTGTGGTAAAAACACGTTTTGCTTGTTTTGTGTACTTTTTCAAAGATAAATAATAAGCAAAAGTTCCCATATTCTCTTTGTTAATATCATTTAGTTAAATACATCTCATTTTCAAAGTAGAATTATTATGAAAACCGGTTTTGGCCATATCGGGCATGCTGCTGGTGTCTTATAATTGATAGTTTTTCTGTAGACAAAGGGGCAATACAACAAAAGTGAAAGAAAACATATGTGTTATAGTCTCTGTCTCTCTTTAAAAAATAAATAAAGCAAACTACGAAATTTTTTTTTTATTCTCTTATTAAAGTCAACATATTGTATGCACCACAAGCTGACTCATAATGAGCTAACTTATGGTTATCTTAAAGCTATGCAGTGTGAGTGAGTACTGACTCGTACTGCGGACATTGCGTGTAAAAACTGAATAGCTTTAATCATTGTGGAATAAGTAGGTGGCAGCGCTACGGCAACAATTACAACATTACAACAAAAATGAAAAATAAGTCCCCGTATACGTCAAAAATTATATTAAACTAAAATCAAATTTTGCCGCCGAACGCAATGAAATAAATTAATTTTTAGCCAATTTTTATTTCACTATGGTTACTATCTTATTTAATTTTAATTTAAATAATCAAAAACTTTAATACAATACAATAATCACAGCACAAAACGTGAACTTTTTGTAAACATAAACAAAACTTTGACATAAGACTAGACACCTGTTTATTTCATCATGGCTTTAATCATGTAAATGAGTTAGCTTGAGAGTCACCTCTGACTAACTTCTGATTAACCATGAGTTAACTTTAAGCTAACTCATTTTCCGACAGGGTAACAACGCCAAAAACACACCAATGTATTTTTTGTTGCTTTCGTTGATCGACATGTCAAAAACACAAGCAACTTTTGACATTTCTCTCTCTAAGCAAGAAAAAAAAGTAGCACAGCTGTGCTTTCAACGGCACCTGATAAATGAATTCGCCTTGGTTGGGCCTTTATTGATATATACACATGCAGGGCTGCCAGATTTGACGATTTATCGTCATTTTAATGATTTTTGGTTCCGAAATTAGCAAAGTGCCGATTTGCTGATTTTTTTCTAAAGAGTGATGATTTTATTCAATCTTCAAAATAAGACAATTTTAAATCTTTTGATATTTCTTATTAGGCAGCACAGAAAAAAAAAATATTTTTGTTCCTTTCCATAAAAAATGCTATGGGCAAAAGCACAATTTTTAGTCAAGTTAATTTAAGTAAGAACTCGTACCAAAATCTTGATTTTGAGATTGAGAGTTCACTCGTGTGGGGAGCAGGTGAAGTTATGGAATAATTTGGCTCATTTTTAAGATTTTATACTCCATATATATGAAACATTTTTAAGCCAAATTTGATCCTCCTAGCTTATATGGGTGCCATGGTGGCAAAACTATAATATCATGAAAAAAGATTATTTCAGGTAAAAATGAAAAAATAATAATACATTTCAAGAAGATTTAAAAATGCTAAGGCTTACAGGTCAAAATTAGAGATCTATGGGTATAAATTACAGGCAGTCGTGGTTTTTTATTCATATTTTAGGCATTTGTGTAATAGCATACTATTCCGTACTATATCTCATATAAATGCATGGCAATGTTTATATACGAGTCTTCGGAAATCCCATTTCAACAAACACATGGTTAGATTGACATCGTTAAACCAACTTTGCTTTTCATAAGGACTCGGAATATACATATATACTTTTTAGGGCCTAATATTAATATTGCAGCAATTACAAAAGGAATGACAAACTTATATAAAAACGAACTTGTATATATACTAGGGATGCCAATCGGGACTGATATTTGAAAATCAGTCCCAATTCGAGATTTTAGAAATCCCGACTCTTTTTTTAAAATAAACAACACTTTTTGAATATTCAAAAAATTTTATATACATAACATAAATTTAAAAAAAAGAAAACAAATTAGTTTATACATATGTTTATAACACTGGCCTCACACATGATTAAACTGATTAGATTCTGAAAAAAGCTTAAAAAAATATACGTATCTCTTAGTTTTTATAGATCAATTCATTTCGGTTTTTTGACAGCAATTAAATTTTTAATGTGAATTAAGTTGTGACGACATTAATATACTGCAAAGTGTAGTCCCTCATCGATCTCGATAGCTAAGTTAAAAACTGTAACACTTTGTCGACTGCAGTGCAGTACACCTCCAAGGTGAGAGCGAGATTCATAATCAATAATTTAAGTACGTTTGAAATTTATTTTAAAACAAAATGTTTATACAAATGTTTTTTAAAATAGATTTCGAGTTTAAATATTTTTTTTTATGAATACGTCAGATAGTGTTTATTTATAAAAAAAATTCTTTTATTTGCCGTATGTTTTTTAAGCAAATTTTTTATTATTACTGGACCGGAAGGAATATGAGCTATTTCATAAATATAACGACTTAATTGTTATAATTATATCAACTTTTATTCTTTAGCTTCTTAATGTACTTTAATTGGATCATGAATAATTTTTATTTTTTGCTTGATATATAACAATTATTTATTGATTTCTAGGTTTTGCAAAAAATAATCATTTTTATTTTGGTATTATATCTTAAGCCAAAGCTGAACTTGCTAAACGTAATTGTAAAAAAGTCTTGAGATGTGAATCTGCAAATTTCGTTTCTACTTAAAATAATGGTTTTTATTAAGCAAAATACAAAAATCCAGAAATAGTCGTCATATAACCAGCAAAAAATGAAAATTTTAAATACTCGCTGTGTTCCAAAAACAAAAATTAAACTCAAAAATAAGAATTATTTGCAAAAAAAAAAAATAAACTTAAATATAATTTTTAAAAAATATTTTTGTATAGAGTATAAAAATTCAATAAAAACAAACATTTTTGTACATAAAAGTTGATATGTTAAAAATCCCGGGGCTCATAAAAATAAATCCCGGGATTCGGGATTTATCAATCCCGGGATTTCGGGATTCAGGATTTCCCGTTTGGCATCCCTTATATATACCCTCTGTGGTAAACGGTATACAAATTTGAAATTTTTTTAGAAAATGGCTCGATTGAAAGTAACTTTTATTCTTAAAACTTTGAAAAACCTTAGATTATTTTAATATAGTAATTAAAGGCTTACAAAACAAATTTTTTATGAATATTTCCCTTAACAAAGGTTTGTTACTAAAACCATCATAAAAGAAATAAGAAGTGGAATTAAAACCGCTAGTTTGACCTAAAAATAGCTAATTTGCCACAATTTTTTATTAAAAGATTAAAACAGGGCTGTAAAAACAACAAATATAACAATCCTGCTTATTATAACGCGCTGTCAAAATCGAATTTTCCAATTGCAAAGCGTTGACGCCGCGCTAATTAGGGATGCTTTATACAAACTGTATGGGCAGGTTTTTTGACAGCTAGAAAACGTGTTCCGCTCTTGTTTATCTCGTCTCTCTCGTCAACAAAGTAGCAAACATTTCAAGCATACATGAGCCGTCTGACCACAGACTTATAAATCATTTCCGTCCATGTTTAACTTGTTATTTAAAGCACAGGTGAAAATGAAACAAATCCCCAAAATAAATGCAAACTTATTTCACAATGATATAATTTCCCACTTTAAAATTTAAACAGAGAAGCTTTAGTTAGCGAAGCGTTATACCAAAGACAAGAAAATGCTTGCGCCCGACCGAAGGTCGGCTATGTAGTGGAGCTTAAAGGGCATAATAAACCACACAATTTGCTTGGCAAACATGTCAAAATTTTACGTTTGTACAAATATTTTGTGTTGTTAATTGGGGTGTTTGCTGTTTGGACAAACATTTGAAACAATGTTTGTAGAAATATTAAAAATTTTTAATATTTGGCAGACATGTTGGATATTTGTCAAACTTTTTGTGGTGTCTAGTGCTAAAAGTAATCATTTAAGCGAAAACTTTGCAGAGTAAAAACGTAGAAGAAGAAGTAATAAAATAATTTTTAGCGGTTAATTCTAATTTTTTAGCAGTATTGTTTGCCGCAAAACAGCTTTTTGTTAAGAGCACTCTTTACTAGAAATTATTTTTCTTTATTTTATATTTCTTCTGCGTTTTAAACAAATAGTGAGCATAATTGCCGCAGCACAATCGTCGTCAGCATTCACTGAATGCAAACCAAAAATGAAAAATTAATGTTTAACCGAAATATGATTGTGCTGTTTATTGGCAAACAGAAGCAAAAACAAAGTGAATGTTTTCCAAGCAATTTGTGTAGTTTATTATGCCCTTAAGTTAGCGATTCGGGATTTGAAGTTTCGGGCATATGACCCGAACCATTAAAAATATACATATCATATTTATTTAAAGGTATTAATTCATTCCTAGAATTTGGACACAGAAAAAAGTGTTTTATCAATTAAAAAAATGGTTTAAAAAGTATTTAAATTTTATTAATGTGATAATTGAATCAATTATTTTTTTAGTTGAAAGAAAATTAAAAATTTAATTTTGATTTAATTAAAATTTTAGTTGTTTTGAAATAAATTTTCAATTAAAATTTTAATTAAATAACAAAAAATCTTAATTGACTCTTTTCGTTAAAAATAAAATAATTTAAACATGTAGAATTGTTGTTGGGAATTGTCAATATTTATTTAAATAAACACACTGTTTGAAATGGCAAAGATTTTTGATCATTATTTAATTAATAAAAATTAAAAATATAATTAATTTATTGAAAAAAATTTAATTTTGGAGACTTAGTCATCTTCGTTTTGGAGATATATTTCATTGGGGACTTATTTCGTACAGCCGAAATGAACACATAAAAAAACACTATCAGAAATCAATCAAACTACAATAAACCTGAAGAAGATGATTACGCTATATACGTAATGTCAAAAAATTATCTTTTGAAATCCCAAACATTGTCGCAAAATTTTATGGTCTAAATTCTTTACAAACCATAGCTTCCATTAAGGTCTCAGTTCCAAAATCGCCTTTAGTACCATAAATTCTTTAAATATGTTCGTATCAGCATAAAAATCTGTACAATTTTTTTATGAGCTAAGACTTCTCAACATAATTTTGTAGCAGTCGGTCTATAGTGGAGTTTAGCTCCCATAAAAGCCCCACATTTGATAATCAATTATTTTGCCGCACTCTCAGAACTCTCCCCCCTCAGCAATAAATTTCCAAACAAAATATTTATAGAGAGATAATTTCGGCTAAAATTTATTTTTGCAAATCAAAACGTTCGGTTTACTTAAATATCGGTCAAGGCTCATTATTTTTATGCGGTAACAACCTCAAGTTCTATATGTAGTGGTATAGGGTGTACAAATATAATATTTGTTGTTGTTTGCTAATATTTTGTATCATTTTAATCTCAATGTGTTTTTTTTAAACAAATAACTTATAATTAAATTTAAATTTTATTTAAATGCTAAACCGGTATGAAAAATAATAAAGCAAAAATAAGCAATACAATTTCACATGGTCTTTTAATTTATTTACTTAAATATAAAATGCGAATAATTAAAAAAAAAAAAAAATCATTTAGACATATGATTCTTTGAAGAGCTCTGTAAGAAAAACCAATAATTTTACCTATACAATTTTTTTAATAAATTAATATATATGTATGTATATACAGAGCAAATCTAATATACATACATATATATTCAGTTCATGGGTCACAAAGTCGAAGCTCAGTCGGGACAACCTACAAATCCAAATTGATTACAATAAAAACAAGCTAGAGTGCTATACTCCGCTGTGCCGAACCTTTGACAACCTCGACCTCCAACGACGGGGCTGTCAGCATTAAAATTGGTTGCGGCTTAGACCTATATTAAATTATTGACCGACAATAAGAAAGTTTTATGCGTTTCTTTTTAGAATTTTGAACTGGCTCGAGTAAAATATCATGATTCGTAGCCGTTTTAGCCAAACTAAAATGATTTTTAGGAGGGTAATTTGTATTGGACCTATAGAAAATTATGAACGAATCATCCCAAAATTCTGAAGACTGATTTCTGGTATTTCAAAAAATAAATTAGAATTAATTACAATACAGCAGTGTCATTAGTTTTAGCGATAACAGTGAATTTCAGAAGGCTGCCTAATATGGGATCAATGGTCAATTATGGACCGGATATAAAAAAATTGCATGATATTTTTTCTGGCCATATGAATTTAAGTGGGAATTAATTTTATCGCAATATCTATAACAATATAAAGCCCAAAGTGGGCTTTATATTGTTTTAGGCGTAATAAACTGTTTTTCGAGAGCAGGGTTAATATGGGGCCTAGGGTTGACTATGGACCAATCTTCACGCAATTTAGCAGTGTCATTAATAGTCCTACAAAACTGTTCCGTACCGAATTTAATTATGATAGCATTATTTATTACGGCTTCAGGCGTAGAGTGCTTTATAATAAAGCACTCTAACTTGTTTTTCTTTAGTTTTTAATTACGAGGGCGGATCAATAAGTCCGTGATTTATTGAAAATTTATTTTCCAACATAATCTTGTTTTAGCGCAATACACTTAGTCCAACGTTTTTCCAATTTGTGTATCCCTTCCAAAAAATAGGATTTTTCGAGGTCCGTAAAATAGGCATTTGTTTGACCCATAATTTCATCGTTGGAGCTAAATCTCTTTCCACCGAGCCATTTCTTTAGGTTCGGAAATAGGAAATATTCATCTTGCAGACTAAACCCAGCTGAGCATTTAAAATGGAAACCACACTGTCATTTGAAATGCCTGTGACATCAACAATCTCGCGCACTTTTACACTTCGATCGGCCAACGCCATCGTGAATTTCTCGACATTTTCGGGTGTATTGTATGTTTAATGAGCAATCGAAATTCACTTTTTTCCATTTTTCAAAAAATCTACGAGGTTTTGTATGCTTTGAACAGCTGTTAAACGCAAAGTAAATGACGGAACATGCTCAAAACTTGACAGTAGTCTATTAACAGGTGATACTTGATGGGAGCAGTGTTTCATTTCATATAACTACGAGGGAAGTTCGAAAAGTCACGGACTTATTGATCCGCCCTCGTAAAATTTGTTAATATTTCTATTTAAAAATGCGGGAATAATAGTTATTTATTTTTATACATACATATGCTTATATAAAATATAAAAAGGTGACCAAACTAAAGTTTTGTTTAACTTATTTTTGATAAATGAAAAAACTTTATATTTGTCTAAAGCTAGATTTACAAATGCTTCAAACTCGTGTAAACAGCAAAATTTATTGATCAAAATTTATTTCAATAATATTGACCAATAAATTTTGAAGAAATTTTGCTGTGTACACGAGTTTGAAGCATTTTGAAGAAAATTTCAATCGTGTAAATCTAGCTTAATTCTAAATAAATTTTGATAATTGTTATTTTAACAAACTTGAAATTTTGAATTTGTTTAGATTTACTACGAAAAGTGAAGTAGAGATATGGGGCAAGTAGGGTAAATTTGAATATGTAAATTTTCTTTGGGCTGACAACAAACGATATATTCTTGTCAGCATGGTGGGTGAGCCTGGGTTTAATGTAGCAAATACAATCTTAAGCTACAGTCCAACCATCAATTACGTTATTTTTCCATCCCGGTTAATTTTTTTTATTGAAATCTGTGTTGTTCACTGATACTTAAGGCTACCTAAGTAAAATTCTTTAGTTGTGAGTTCTTTTGATTATTGACACTAGGAATATTTGGGAACATAATAATACACCGCCCCCCCCCCACACCCCATAACGACGAGTATAACTGGACTAAAGTAGCCCCGTTCCCAAGGAGGATTATTTAAACCTGAAAAATCGTTACAAAATGCTAAAACTGATTTAAAAAAAAAATGCTAGAAATAATGCTAAAATGTTTTCAAGATTTTTGTTTCAAATTTATTTCCAGTATGAAATTTTATTGAAAACTTTATTAATTATTAAATAATTTATATTATACATTTATATATACATATATCATATATATTTAATAAATAATAATATATCTGCATTTCTACATAATAATTATATAAAACATGACTAGTAAAACTTTAATTTTTTTTTTTGTTGATCTGGATCGATAGATACCTATTGATTAATTAAATATTTCTTTTTAACAAAATTGAAATAAATGGTAAAATATTTAAAATGTGGGTTGATTTTGGTAAAACCTCAGATACTAATAAATATGTAGCACACAGGAGATTTAGTTTAAACTGTTAGGTAGTGATGATATACGTAGGGGGAAAAAAGGACTTTCTTTTAAAAATATGACCGTAGGGAAAAGAAGGACAGTTATTTTGAAATCATTAAAATGCAGAGAAAATGGGACAAAACTGTTTATATTTGGTAATCTTTTTCGACTTGTGCTAAAATACAGGCAACATTACAAATTGTTAAACTCTTTGCGTGATCGCCTGCCCCGATTTAAATTTTGATTGTTAGGTAAATTTGTGAAGCTCTCTTCTAGAGAAATTTAATTTTTCAGAGTAATAAATACACAAGGGAAATCAAAAACTTATGGAGTTAAGTCACCAAAATGGAAAGATTTTAGTCGAAATCAGCTATCTTTGATTTATCACTGCCACTTGATTATACAGATAGCTAAAGGTCTTTTCACACCTATTAAATATTCGACGTCCTACACGTAACCACTAGTTTTATTAAAACTTTATTTGCTTTTGCAAAACGTTTGGCTATACAATTAACTTCTTACAAATAAAGTTTAGTTAATAATTTGAAATTGTTAAAAGTAAAGTTAAAGTTTGAACAATTTATTGGTCATGCTTTTTTGGATTTTTTCCTCTAATATTTGTTAGGTTCAGTTATAAAATTCCTTAAATATCCTTAATTTGCATTGCCCGCTTTTTATAAGACGAAAGTACCTTACAGTGCACCCAAAATCATTTCCAAAAAGGTATTCTTACACCTGCAGGATTGTTATGAAATCACCAGTCAAAACTAATACGGACAAATAATTAATTTTTCTAGTATTCAAACAAAATCCAAAAGTACAAAATACATACACATATTTGTTTGTTTCGCTTTTTTTTACCAATAAACTTAATGTGATTTAAAGTGAATATCGCTTGTTTTTTGGGTTTTTTTAGTTTATTTTAGCTTATAAACAGAGCTGACTTAAAGGTTTGTATTTATGTATAACAAGTTTTAATAAAATGTATATACTCTAGTATACTCTAGTATATACATTTTATCCAATTATTTGACTTTTGTTCGAGTAAGGAATTAATTGATTTTTAAATTTTAATTTTGCTCGATTAATCAAATAAGAGTTTTCATATGTTCGAATAACTGGAATAATTTTATTTAAATGGGAAAAACATACATGCCTATTTGAATTGATATTTTTTTTATATTAATAAACAGAAAAAAACCATATAATAAAAATACAGTGAAACAATAAAATAACAATTTATTTATGATACGCATACAGTTCTAAAACTTTTAAATGAAATAAGTAATTAAAAATCAAAAACTCGGCTGCAAAACAGACAGTTTTTAAGGCGCTAAGGATACGGAAACAGGATTAAGGTAAAAATAAAACTATAAACAAATTAAACACTACTTTGGTTGAACAGACAAGAAAATTATCTGAAAGCCAGGTCATAATACATGCATTAGGTTCAGCAGCAATCGGGGTCCATTAATTTTATTTCAGTGTATATAAGTAGGGTAACCGATTAACGGTTAACCGATTAATTACTACCCGATTAACTGATCGGTTAATTCAAAATTGGCTATTTTCGATTTACGATTAAACCGGTTAATTTCAGGCGATTAACCGATGTAACAATATTTTTAATTCTTTGTAGTTTATTACGAAATATTTTTTTGTGTTTTTAATTATTCGTTTCGTCTCATATACAAAAGGTACGATTATGTGTTTAGAAAATATTGTTCTAACAAACAAAGAAGTGTTGATGTGATCTTCATTTGAAATAAGCGTTTTGCTTCACGTACTTTTAATATGTATTTGTTTCTTCTCATGTCTTCTCATATCAATCTTTTAACAGAACTAATCGAAACAATTAAAAGAGTTTAAAATTAAAAAAAAAAAAAAAACAGGACTCTAATGGCATAATGGAAGATTTTATACGTTTAGAGAAATCCAGGAAAAAGACTAAGATATTAGATATTCTGTTGTTGTTGTAGCATCGAGACCCGAAGAACAGGTGTTGCTGAGCTGACAATCCTTGGTCGGTGCTTGTTGAACTCCGAGTCGTTCCGCTGCGTTGAACCTATTGGCGTGGGAACGTAGATATTTTGTATTAAGGGTTGCTTTCGTTGAAATTTTTTTTCAAGTCAAGTTTTATTAAAACTAAAGTAAATAAACGCTTAAATCCTAAACACTTAAAGCAAATTATTTTTCTAAAAGATTATTTTTAAAGATCGCCTTAAACTATGAAAATAACTAATACAATTATCTTACATTTTATTTTTTATTTAATACATATTATTTATGCATTAATTAAAAAATATGTATTACATATTTGAATTATTTTTTTGCTTGCTACCTTTAGTTCAAGAATTGTTATGTTTGTTATGTTATTGTTGTGTTTTACTAATTAACGTTAAATAATAAATAATTTATGCATTTTTATACCCCCCACCACCACTGTGGTGAATGAGGGTATACTAAGTTTGTCAATCCGTGTGAAACTTTTTTATAATACATCTAAGACCCAAAAAAGTCTATATATTCTGGCTCCTTGAGTAATTCTTAGTCTATTTAGCCATGTCCGCCTGTCTGTTCGTCTGTTGAAAACACGCTCACTTTCGAAAAACGCAAAAGAAAAGAACAAACTTGATCTCAAATTGCTTGTAGTTATCCTAAGCAGTTTGGGATTGAAATCCAGCAACATCGGTTCAGTAGGATCAGGACTATGAATCAAAATGTGAAGCCACCACCCTAAAAAAATTGATAACTTTTATACAAAAACTAACATAAATGGTGAAATAATGCACGGAATGACTTAAAACTTTGCACAAATTTGCTTTATACGACTGCAAATCATACTGTAAAATTTCGTGATGATCGGTCTTTAACTCACCATAGGCCCCATATAAACCCTTCTCGGGGAAAACAGTTTAGTACGCCTAAAGCCGTAATTAATAACGCTTTCATACTAAAATTTGATACGTCACAGTTTTATATGACCAGAAATCACACTGTAAAATTTTTTGAAGATCGGCCCATAATTTACATTAGGCCCCATATAAATCCTACTCTTGGAAAACGGTTTATTGCGCCTAAAACCAAATAAAGCCAAATTTGGGAAAATAATTAAATTCGCCTAAAAGCATCACAGTTATAGATATTGCGGTAAAGTTTTTAGTTAAATTTATATGGCCAGAAAAATAACATGCAAATTTGTGAAATTTACTGTTGACGCTAAAACTAATTACACTGCTGTATTGAAATTTATTCTAATTTATTTTTTGCAGAGTTCCACATATTCACTCACTATTCACTCATGGGTAGGAATAAAAAATTTTATACACTGTTGTGTGCTGTTTTATTCGTGTTTAAAAACACAAAAAAATTTTGCTTTATTCGTTCTTGTATAAAAGTATTTTCATTATTTTTCGTTTCTACAAAACACATGAGATAATAATAGAGATTTATTTTCTTACATTTGTTCATGAGAGAATTGGTTTTTTTTAACTTCTTTTGTTCATCTTGCATTCATATACATACTTCCAAATATTCACTTGCTATTCACATCATAATCTCTGTTGTGTTTTGCTTTATTCGTGTTAAAAATACAAAAAATTTCTTGCTTTATTTGTTCTTATATTTGTATTTTGTTTCCATGATAGAAAGACACCAAAATAAGTAGCTCATTCAGCTTTTAAAAATTAAATGTAGAAACACAAGTAAACAAACATGTGTATAATGTGCTGATGTGACTTAAAAAATTTTGTAAATAATAAAAAAACAAATTATTAATTATAAATGTTTGAATTTTACTATTCATACATAAATATTTATGAACGTTGAAAAAAAAACCAATTTTCAACAATTAGTGTCACGATTAGTTTTTTTTATGTCTTTTTTTTTGAAGTGCAAATTTAAAGAAAAAAAATTTTTTAAGTAAAAATACTGCTCATAAAAAAAACAAAAAAAAAAAAAATAGGTATGATTTATTTTATATTTTTTTATTAAAGCTTTAAAAAAACATAACACAATACTTTTACAATAAGTAATACATTGAAAATTTGTACTGTTGTTATATTTACAATTGTTCAAAATAAAGTTGCAAGTGTTTTTATTTTCTTAATGTATGAAAAAACCACGAATAAACGACGCTTAAAAAAACAGTTTTATCATGTACAAATTAAGGCTACAAATACTATTAAACAAGAACAAATGAAGCAAGAGATATTTTGTGTTTTTAAACACGAATAAAGCAAAACACAACAGAGATTATGATGTGAATAGCAAATAAATATTTTGAACTCTTTTTATTAACAACATTAATGAGTGCAACGATTAGCCTCTCATATTTTAGTATTGACAATCTTGTACTTTTCTTTATTCACATACGTGCATATGTACAAACTGGAAAACAAAAAACAAGAGTATTCATGTGCATAAAAATAAAAAATTCTTAGCTATTCATTTTACAGTGTGAGAATAAAACAAAAAATTTTGCAAGCATTATTCATGACAATTTATCATGAATGTTGGAATTTTAAAATTCATGTATGAATATTTCAGAACCCTGATTTTTTGTAATACCAGAAATCAGTCTTCAGAATTTGGGGTTGATTGGTACATAATTTACCATGCGTCCAATACAAATTACCCTCCCTAAAATTATTTTAATTCGGCTAAAACTGTTACGAATCATGTTATTTTACTCAAGCCAGTTCAAAGTTCTAACAAGAAACGCATAAAATTTTCTTATTGTCGGTCAATAATTAAATTCAGGTCTTAACCGCAACCAATTTTAATGCTGACATTCGTTTTTGTTAATAATATATATGTATTTATCATATAGAGTCCACTCCTGGCGGTGGAGGGTATCAAAGATTCGGCACAGCCGAATGTAGCACTCTTACTTTTTATTTATTAAAATTACTTAATTTATAAAAAAAAAACTTTATTAATCGGATAACCGATCAATTACAAAATTAATCGATTATTAACCGATTAAAGCAAAACCACAATTAAATGAATACCCTAATAATTAGCAAGTATGTCCCGCCTGCTATACTCAATACGGAAATTCATCATAGGCCTTCATCTCATATATTTATAAATTATTTTAAATTTTATTTTAGATTTTTTTTATCGCGTAATTTTTATGAGAGATCTTGCCTTTTTAAACAAATTTATTATTCGTAATTCAATTTAACTAATTTATGATTCCTAAAAATCAAATAAAATTGAAATCAATGGAATTCTCAGTTATTGTTTTTATACACCGTATTTTTCCTAATTTTAAGAGAAGTTGTGGTTAAGATAAGAACTTAAAGTATGAAGAGACTTTTTAAACTGGATCCTTTTCAAAGTGAATTTGATTTACCAAACACAACTGATTACTTTATTTCTCTTCATTTCAATTCTTATTTAATTAATTTTCTCTATAGGTTTTTGTTGAGTTTAAATTTCGCTCTTATATGAATAAACAAATCTGTTAAGCCCTTTTAAGATAAAATATTAAACTGTTGATATTTAAAAGATTTTTGAATATGATTTAGAAAACTTAAAACGTTCACAGTTTAGATTATTATTGAAGACATTAAAATTTTTTTTTTTTTTTTTAGCAATTTTTAGTACTTCAAGGGAATTAAACAACGGCAACTCTATAGTTAGTGGCATTTACATAATTTCTAAAAATAAAACCGATTCTACATGCAAAATTATTATCACCCATTAGTTTATATTTTCATACAACCGAACAATTGTGATTATCTATCACATTTAATAATTATTTTTAACAAAATAATAATAAAAAAAAAAGAAACAGCGAATACAAATAAACGACAACAGATACATGGATTTGTTTTTTTTTTCTTCTTAATTTTCTTAGAATATATTTTCAAAAAAACCGGCGTTTAGCTTATTTGTTTCTTTCTTAATATACTAAGAAAAAGCCGGCTTTTATACATACATATCGCTGATTTTCTGCAACAACGTCATAAGTCGAAAATAGAAAAAATATGGATTTAATATCCCTAATGCATAGTAAATCAGCTGTTTAATGAAGAGGTAATTATTTCAAATGAAGATATTATAAACTCAACTATTGAGAGATGAAACAAATTTTCTCATTTTATTATGGTGTGTATTAATTAACAAACTTTAAAGTCGTTTTCAGTTAAATTAATATTTTTAAGTTATGACGATGTTGCAGCAAGCGAGCGATATGTACTTGAAAATTGCTCAAATTGGAGATAGACTCATTGAATGACTGAACTGGTAGACAGAATGTAAGCGCTTGGCTTGCACTGTAAAAAATGCTACTTGCATTTTCTTAAAGACTTACAGATAACAGCATTATGTTATCAGTCGAACACAATAGAATGATGTCAGAAGTCATACTAATAGGGCGCTTTTATTTTTTTCTAACAAAAAATATTTAGTTTTAAGGCACACAAATGCAAACAAAATAATTCGAAATTTCCAACGTAGACCTGGACAAATATCATGATACCTGTTTGAAATCAATCGAAATATCAAGTTGATGTCAAACCAAAGCATTAGTCTTTTTTTTCGTCGCGTATTTTTTTAAGTTTTAAGTAATTGTTGTGCAATTTGTTAATCCTAACTTTAAACACACACTGATAGAAAAAGCGTCCTAACAATGATGTATTTTGACATCAGTAATATAACAAGTGTCTTCGTTTTTGACCCCATGGCTCTTTACTTCATTGTGATGTCAGCCTTAACATCACATGCTCAAATTGGGATCAAGGTCAAAAATTTAAATTACGTCATAAATGGGTTGACACATCGGCATCACAGAAATAACGCCAGTTTAATAAAACATGTCATCAGTGCGATGACACAGTAACATCGTAGAAATGACTCATTAAGCTCAATTTAATGTAAGTTTGCCATTTGGATTGACTTAAATCAAAGTGAAAGAATATTATTATTTTATTACCCATTACACATGTTTGTTTCACGTTTGTTGTATTCCGCCCTTTGTTTACAGAATAACTCTTAACTATAAGATACTAGCAGCATGCCCGATATGGTTTTCGTAATAATTTTACTTTGAAAATAAATATGATGTATTAAACCAAATAATTAAAAAAAAAAGAATATGGGAATTTTCTATTTTTTTCAATTCGATGCCACAGAGCTGAAGTCACTGCAGTCATAGCATAGATGACGCATAGAATATGACACATTTTTATGATGACGTTCGTCATTAGATCGATGTCACTTTTTGCCTCATTGATGACATTTGTAATAATATTGATGTCACAATTCTGATGTTAGGGCATCATCAATATGAAGATGCATTTTGCTATAAGTGTAAATACATAATAAGAATATATAAGAAATAGGATCATTAATGGCGGATTTAGTGTAAATGCGTATGATTTTTCTCATTAACAGAAAGAAACAGCTTTATATCTTTTTACGAATTAAATATATCTCATTGCTTTATTTTCTTTCCTCCTTCGTTTAATTAGTTTTATCCAAACTCACGGTTTTTATTATGAGTTATTATAATTGAACTGTATTCCTCTACAATCTACACCCTCAAAAGTTCCAAAAAAAAAATCCAATCTTACCCCGCAAAGCCATTCGGCTTGTCTGCAGCATATAGATTATGTTAGGTAGAACGATTCTGTTGCAGCTGTTCCTGGTTTATTGTGCGTTCATTCCGTTGTGCCATTCGTGTTCCTATTTTTCCGTGTGTAAAGGTTGTTGAAGTGTGATCTAGTCTATTATTCTTCTATTTCTGTCTTCTATTTCCGTCTTGTATAATCGGTTGTTGTTCCTGATATCTAGAATCTAGATGATTGGTCTACCGATGCAAGTCCTTTGATGGTGGGGCTGCCATCTTTTCGTTGCCTAGAAATAACGCCCTCTGCGTTTTTTTCGGTGTAGTGGTGGGGAACCTTGTTAATCTTTGATTTCGCTTTTTTTTTTTTTTTTTTTTTTGCTAAATAACATATTTAATACAGAGGGCCTTTTAAATATATAATTTTCTTTTTTGTGAATTTTCACAGAAAAAATTATCAGTAGTTTTTTGTCAATTTAAAAAAAACGTTTAAAAAGTATTTCAATTTAATTAATCTAATAATTGAATCAATAATTTTTTTAGTTGAAAGAAAAAAAAATTATAATTTTCATAAATTTAACAATTTAGTTGGTTTGAAATAAATTTTTAATTAAAATTGATTTTTTCCTTAAAAAAAAAAATAACTTAAAATTGTAGAATTGTTGTTGGGAATTGTCAAAACCTGAGCCCTATTTAATTAAATCAATTAACACATTGTTCGAAACGGCAAAGTTTTTTGCTCATTTCTTAATTAAAATTAATAATATCACTTATTGGAAAAAATAATCACAATTTTAAATTTTTAGTAATCTATATAATCATTATGGTAATAGGTGCAAATTCTACAAATTGTTTGCTTGATTCTATGAATTTGATATGAACTTGGTGAGTAGAAGTAATTTTTAATTTTCTCTGTGACGTTCCAATCGAAATATTTTTTACAGTATTGTGAAAACTCAAATACATAAATGCTTTACAACACTGAAAAAATAATTTCGATTTGTTCAGTATCGACTGAAAGAGTA
Organism: Pollenia amentaria; assembly: GCA_943735925.1. Classification (NCBI taxonomy): domain Eukaryota; kingdom Metazoa; phylum Arthropoda; class Insecta; order Diptera; family Polleniidae; genus Pollenia; species Pollenia amentaria. The sequence continues at coordinate 130,139,289 of OX031007.1, read as the reverse complement.
TGAAATTAAATTGTTTATCAATGTTATTTTTGTGAATACAAAATTTATTATTAATCAGATTTCGCTTTGACATGCTAAATTCTCAATTTTTATTTTCGATAAATACACTTAAATTTATTGTTGAGGAAAAGCTAGTTTCTATGCGCACTTCACTGGTTGCTTAGGCCAGATCATCAGGAAAGCTTTTTCCAAAGAGTTAAGAAAAGCTAAAAATTATTATACAAATAAAATTTTAAAGTGAATAAGAATTAAAAACACTCAAGTTTTACTTGAAACAATCAGGGGTGTTCTGGAAATCGAAAACGCAAAACGCAAGAATTTAAAAGTTATTTTTAATACACTCTTAATCGAATTTTTTAAATTTTTTTTATGGAATTCCTTTTAATGTAGAAATATTTTTATTATATTGTACTTGTGTTTCATTTACTACAAAAATCTTATTAAAAAAACGACTTTTAAATTCTTGCGTTTTGCGTTTTCGATTTCCAGAACACCCCTGAATATCAGGGTTTAAGAAACTGCAGCTGAAACCAAAAACTGTCGAACAAAAAAAGAAAATTTGTGAAAAACTTTTCGCTTTTTGAGTTGGTTTGACAGCGACTGTTTACATTTAATGAATCAGAAGTAAAAGCAACAGATTTTTTTTTTTTTTGCTTAAGAAATGAAGAAGTGGAAGAAACGGAAGTTTTTTAACTTTTACTGCAGTTTTTTTTAAACGCTGAAAAATATCAAAGCTTTAACGACAATAAACAGTAAGTTTATCTTTTCTTACATTGTTTTCGAATTGAAAAAGTGTACGATCTCGACTACTAGAATGAGCCCCCTGTATTTCTATGCGTTACTCAGTGCACTAAAAAAATGCAGTAGTAAATAATAAAACAATTATATCGCCTGTAGGTCGACGCTTCAATTGTATTTAAGTTTACATAGCGATAAAATAAAGATTCTTTTATTTACTAGACTGACTATTCAGTAACTACTAGAATCAATGGAAAAACAAGCAAGTTACAATGCTTCATTCGGCTAGGTCGAATCTTTGATACCCTCTAACGACAATTAGAATATTTCCGGATTGGGCTTTGTTATATGATGGGCCAATCTTCACGAAATGTGACAAAGTGATTTATAGTCGTATAAAACTACGACTCACCAAATATCATTATAATAGCATTATTTGTTACGGTTTTAGGCGCACTTGAGTATTTTTCGAAAGTGAGCTTTTATTGGGGCCAATGGTAAATTATAGACCCATCTTTACGAAATTAGACCGCATGATGTCTATGGCAAATTATTGACCTATCTTAACGGAATTTTGAGGTACGATTTCTAGTCATATAGAAAGAAGGGTGGTTGTTCCAGATTTTGATTCATAACTCTTAATTTACTGAACCGAATTGGCACGATTTAAATTACAAGCTGCTCGTACTTATATTGTGATTTTCTTCTGAGTCATTCGAAAGTATGCGTGATTTCAGCAGACAGACAGACAGGCGGACATGGCGAACTCAACATAGAATTACTCACGGCCCAGAATATATATCGTCGTCTTAAAGCCCTAATAACCTATCTGCAAAAATTTCAAAATCGAGTTTTTATGGATTTTTATTCCCTATATCATAACGCATATGTTTGCAAAAATTTGAACAACCAAATAACCTATCAGCAAGTGTACAATGTTCTGAAACCAAATAACCTAAGTAACTATTTATTCAATTTACTTTTTTTTTTAAACGAAGATACATTTTAATTGTTCTTCTTTGTGTTTTATTAAATTTTATTTATTGTTAGAAGTGAAAAGAAAAGTGTTAAAAAGCAACAAAAAGTGTTCCATAATCGAAAATAGTTTGGAGGAAAACGTGAAAGTTCCTAAAAAGGTCAACAAAAAAGAAGAAAGAAAGAAAAATCTTATGAACGGTAATGCTCTAAACACATTCGAGACAGCAGGCAACACGAAGACACGACTACAAATGCTGTTGGCTGCAATTTTAGTCGGGTATCCAGCTACTGAATTATTTTAAAGACGGCAGCTACAAAATAATCAGCTGATCACAAAGTTTGACGTTTTACTAAATATTACAATTATTAATTTTGTGCGCGTGTTTTTAAAAATGTCTGAAGAATATTTCCGAAATTTTGTAACAGCTATTACTAAAATAGCTCATATAACAAACAAAGTAGGGATATGAAAGTTTTTCAAAAGGCAAAATCGTTTACAAAAAGCCAAGAGAAATAAAACCTGGGTGCACGTCAAAATATTGTGAAAGGGCTTCGAATAGACATTGTTCTATTTTTTTTTTTTCGAAAATTTACGTCAGGAAATATTTGAACGTTTTTAGCAGATGTCATGGGACCAGCAGAAAACGTGTGTAACCTGTAGTGTTAAAGTTTTCGCTAAAAAGAGAACTTGTGTTGAAAATTCCACACGCACAAACTCAAAAGCATTTTTTTTTTATATAATAAAACAAACTGTTTTTAAAAATCGTAATGCATAGGACTTAAATTTCGACAGTTTTTGTACCTAGAGGAACGTTACGCACTAAAAAAAAGAGAAAAAGAAATCATCAAAAATCACGATTACAGTTTAATTTTGTTGCATAGTGTAAGTACTTTTTTTTTTAAACCAGTAAAAGAAACTATAACTGTTATTATTTAATGTATATAATATTCATATGTATAATTAAATATTTATTTATTTATACTAATTAGTACTGCTGATAGTTTATTTGGTTTCAGATTATTACAATTCTAAATAACCTAAGTGACATAACATAGGCTGTGTTTAGAAAAAAAAATTTTTTTCAACCGATATATATTTCTGGTTTCATTTTAATCTAAATATGTAATTTTCGTTTCAATATTGTAAATAGTTCCAATTTTATAACGTTTTTCCCTCTCCTGTAAACTTTTGAAAACTGCAGATAGGTTATTTCGTCTTTAAGGCGACGATATACTTTATGGGGTCTGAGATGAATATTAAAAAAGTTTCATACGGAATGAGAAACTAATTATACCCTCATTCACCACTAATGCTGGAGGGTATAAAAACAGAAAAATCACAGATTTTGTTCAAATAAGTATCTCAGTGTGTATAAAACAGAACTCAGTTTTAGTTAATCTCAAGTCCAGTTTGGATCTGATGCTTAACGAAACAAAAAAAAAAATATTTAAACCGGTTGAGTTTAAATTGTTTGTTTACTTTGTTGTTGTGTGTGTATTGTTTGAACAAATATTTTATATAAAATAAATAAAAATATATATTATATGTGTGTTAATTGATTTTATAGTAAAAAACAAGATTTATTAAACAAACACATTAATTATAAAAATCATGAAGTGGACACTCAGTTTCGCTTTGATATTTTTACAAATTTCCATATTTGTAAATGCCTCCGGGTAAGTTTTATTTCAATTACCTTTTTTATGTTTTTTTTTTTAAATAATCGGGATTTTTAAATTTCCAAGATGATTATGTGTACCTATTTTGTTATAGTGTTTTCTTTTTAATTCACTATGGTGCATCTATTTTTGGTTAAATTCTGCCGTACACAATTTCTTTCGTAGTTTAGTAAATTTGTTATCAATTCTGTCTGTATTAAAGGTCAGAACTGGTTTTTCCCCCAATAAATAATATATTCATTTTATACATTTTTTTTTTTTTGTTGGGCTTGACACTGATAATGAAGACAAAAACCAAAAGTTCTAACTTGATTATAAAAAGAAGTTTGTACATATTTATGTAAAAATTAAAATTTAAATGAACAAATATACTTAAAATATCTTAAAAATAAAGTATCTTACACTAAAGGAAAAAACGTGCTAAAATCAAGACTTTGCGTTCGAAATCAAATCATTTCAATCTTAATAGTCTGTTAAATGCAAAAATTCTTAATTCAAGAATAAAATCTTAATTTGTTTAAGGTCACATTTAAAATCGTTATAGGTATTGAATACTTTCTTATTTTAAGATCGAATGCAAGATTTTGTTCTTAATAAAAATCTTAAATTAAGATTACATTATTAAAAATTTAAGAATATATTCTTGAACAAATTCTTATTTTAAGTTCGAATTTAAGATTGTGTTTTTATTAGAAATCTTAAATTAAGAATAAATTCTTCAATTTTAAGAATTTAATCTTACGGCCATGTGCTGAAAATCGCATGATTTGAAAATCACATGCGCTCTGAAAATCGCCAATTTTATTTAAGCATGTGCAAGAGTTCACGCGTTTTGTTTTTTTTTTCGAAGTAGTGGTCGAAAAATAAAACATATGTTTTAGCTGTCAAATTTGAACAAAAAAAAAATAATTATTTGCATGAAAAATGCCGGCAGCTTTTATATTACGTGTTATTTCATTAAAAAAAACTGTATTTTAAAAAAGAACGTATCAGAAAACGTCTTCTAAGGGATTATTACAACCCAAGAGATATTTCTGAACTGTAAAAAGTCAAATTCTCAAGTTCATTTACACATCTGAATGTCTGGCACCATATTTTTTTCCACGTTAAATATAAACAGGTGCTCACAATCAAAACGTAAATTTAAAAAAAATTGTTAAACAACAATCAGTATTAAAACAATGTTGTTTTTTAATTTTATATTTTCTATGAAAATTTTCTCAAAAGATTAGGAGTTTTTAAAATAAATGGAAAAGAAAAACATTAAATATCCTTTTTATATGCTATTTATTAATGTTGAAAATAAATTTTAAAGGAAATTTACAAGTTCACATGTGGATCACATTACTGTAGCTTGTGATTTAAAATCGCCAAATTTAAGGCGATTACGAACTCCAGCACACCTTCTTTGCGATTTCAAATCGTAATCACAACTTTCTTTCGATTTGCGATTTCTAGCACATAGGCGTTAATGAAGTTCTTCTTTTAAGATCGGGTTTAAGAATGTATTCTTGAAAATAGTCCCATTGATTTGTATCCGAATTCAAACGTCGAATTAAGACACATGTTTTTTTTTATTTGAATATATCGAGCCACCATCTGTGACCATGCCAATTTAGGAGATGATGCAAGTGTAGCCAATAAATTTATTTTTAAAGAAAAACAAAAATTGAAAATGTTGTCGCTTAAGCTTTTTTTGCGGTTATGGCTCGATATGTATTAAAAAAAGGAAAACGCAATGATAGTGTAATACTTACAAATACATACATAATTATACCGTGCGAACATGGTAATCCAAATAAGTAATAAACACAGAGAGCGAAGTAATCCAAAGCACCGTGCGAACATGCTATTAGGTCTAACATATGTCTTTCCATTATTAATTGGATATATGTATATGTAAAGGCGAGCTAGTAAAATCAGAAACCTATTTCATAAGACTGAAAGAGCTTATCGAAATCATTTACTTGGATTAGGTTGCACAAGACATTTTAAAACTTCCTCAACTATGATTCAGATAATCATGTCTCACTTAACAGTTGTACGACTGCTATAAAGGTTATAAAATTCTGGGATGTTATTGCCACTAAATGACTCAGTCAACAACGATACCAAACACTACATATATATAAAAATTATAAAACGAACATATAGTTTATGTGTAATCTGTATAAAACTAGAAGCTACGACTCTTACCTTATCAAAAAAATTTTTATCGACTGCCGATTTTACTAAAGAAGTTGGTGTGGAAAATGTATCCTTGCAATTTTGCAGCCATTCACCTGCCTTTGATGGCATTGCGTATCTTCTTCCAGTTCAAACTAAAAGCAAACCTATTAGTGGTGCCACGTACTTTTTTTTTTTTTTGTTATTACCTTTCTCGCAAGCCGTTATCAATAATTGGTCGACATTTTTTTTGTTATATTAATGGGATTGTAGTCTTTAAGAAATGGATCATTACATCAATGTATCATTTACACCTGATGTGTTATTAAATGTTTCCCCAGGTTCTATATTTAAGTTAAATCCGAATTTTAGAGGAGTAGAACTTGTTAGGGTCAAAAGGGGTCAAAGAGATTTTAGTACCATCAGAAAGCTGAAGGTGTCCTCTTTAACCCCATATATACTTGTGCAACTGTTTGGAACTGTCTGTTGAACACTTTTTTCATTTTAATGAAATTACTCGCAACATTTTTTTTTGCTCTTTTTTTTTAAGCTGCTCATATGACTGAAATATAACACAATGGCTTACGAACGTTTTGTTTTGAAAAAAAATTTTGCTTCTTATGAACATATTTGAATGAAATTTTAAACTGTCATGGCCGGGTAGCTTTTGTGTTGAATTGGAAGAACACGGGTCCATGGAGGGTCGGGAGAGTGACTTGCTGACCTCTCAAATTGGTAACCCCGGAAATTCAAACTTTTAAAAAATTCACCAAAAATATATTTATGGATTGCAAAAAAAAAAAAAAATTAACTTAAGCTGAGTTACAAAAAATATGCTTAAATGTTTAGGTTATCTCCTTTGATTTTGGAGATATTCGGATAAAACGGATTTTTTGGCTTGACTGTTATCAATAGTGGGTTTAACATTTTTTATATTGGTAGTAAAGCAGTCTTTAAACAATGGTATGTTGTATTACTGCACCGATTATACCTGCTGTGTTATTAAATATTTTTTTAGGTTCTATATTTTAGTCAAATTAAAGTTCAGAAGAATCGAATTTATGAGGTCAAAAGGGGTTAAAGAAATTTTACTAGCTGTAGGTAGGTGAAAGTATCCACTTTAAACCCAAATGCACTTTTGTACCTGTTTGGACCAGAATATAGAACACTTTTTTAGTTTGTGTAAAATTATTCGCAGCATTTCTTTTGCTCTTTTAATTTTACCTATTCATATGACTGAAATACAAGTGTACCAAGCCAAGTATTTTATATTATATAATTACCAATACCTGTGGGATTTTAAGCGTATCCTACTTAAGCCCATTTTAGTTCTTTATTCTACCTTATTTTACTACCTAGGAACACAGTATAACGCAAGCTATGTATAAAAGCCAGCGGTATTCGAAAAAAATCTCAGTTGTTAAAATATAACTAAGCAATAACAATCTAATTTTTTTAATATCTATAAAAATGGAGAGCTTCAGCTATAAAGAATTATCCGAAGAGTATTTTAAAAATAAAAAGGAGGAAGATTTTTTAAGTTTCATTGAAGGAAAACTCAATATATATTCCTGCAGCACTGAAATACGATCGGAACTGCAAAATAAAATAACCGATTTCGTCAAAAACTTAAAAAAGCGCTTCAAACAAGTTGGATGGAGTAAACCTAGATTTTACAACAGTTTTGCAAACTGGTTAGATGGCGAACTCAGTGTCCAGATATCTGCAGAAGGTACAAATGAAAAGAACCTTGGGAGACCAAAGAAATCACTTGAGAACTGTAGCGATAGATCTAAAAGGCGGAAGCTTAAGGATATCAACGAAGAAATCGGGGATAAAAATATTCAAGAAGCTTTGCTATATCAACTGCGATCACAAAAACAACTCACAAAAGTCGATATTATTGAAAAAGTGCTTATCGCTAGTCCCAAGAGAACAAAACGGATTCTTAAGAGTGTTCCAACGCCAAGCGATGAAAAACAGTTTTCAAATGAAGAGGCATTAGCATTATTTTTAGATTTGAAGTTAACAAAAGAGCAATATATTCAGCTCAGAGTACGTGCAATTGAAAAAGGTTCAAATCTGTATCCTGCTTATGTGATGACTGCTGCTAAGAAGGAATGTTTGCCACCATGGGACACTATTAAAATCACACCAATTTCGGCAGAGGTAAAACTTCAAGGTCTACTTAATCATACAGCTCAGCGTTTACAATCACTTAAAGGAGATGATTTGAAAAAATATGGTAACTGCAAGTTAACTCTCTTTTGCAAATGGGGATGTGATGGTTCTTCTGGACAAAAACAATACAAGCAATCTATATGTGAAATAATTTAATAATTTACACTTATTTATTTTTTTAATCTAAAAAGTATTCCAGTGGAACTGGTTCCAGTTGAACCTGTTGTAGAGTTGATAATGTAGAAACCTATTCACAAAATGATCATAGGTATTATTACATGCCTATGCATTTTTTTAAAGGTATAATGGTATATACGAGGCGAATGTATATGCATATAAAGGCAATACGAATACTCATTTGTTCTTTCGCTGATAAAAAAATATTTTCTCAAGAAATAAATAAAAATGTTTATATTTTTCGAAAGAAAACATTATGAGTATGTAAAGATGTCAGTTTAACATCTTTACTCCAATATGCCCTATTCCAAATCAAATTTTTCAAACAAAAAAAAAAATAATTTTAGTAAAAAATTCTAATAATTCAACACACCGATTTTTATACAATTAGAACAGTAATGTTTTCTAATATGTCCATTATTTTCTAGAAAATTCTGACCAATATCGAGTGGTAAATTATATTGCCTTTTTTGAACAAAAAAAAATTTAAAGCCGTTTTCCGGGATTGGGAATTTTGGTATTTCTTAATCAAAAATGGGCATGTTTTTCAGTCCGATGTTTTAAGAACTTTTTAATCTACATAACTGCCAAAATTCATTATGATACTATTTTTCATGTTAGATTTATAGAATGTCAAACATTAAAATTATTATTTATATAGTGTAAATGAATAAAAGGGCTTTCAACATGAGTAAAAAATAATAATTTTAAGGTTTGACATTCTATAAATCTGACATGAACAAAGATATATTAAAGAAATTTGGCAGTTATGTAGATTAAAAAGTTCTTAAAACAGTGGGCAGAAACACATCCCACTTTTTGAATAAAAAATACCATAATTCTCAATCTCAATCATTAGCATTTTCATACTAAATGCTAAAAAACATCAAAAGTTCAACTTTGACCTTAAATTTCTCAACAACTACTGAACCGGTTTTAACAAAATTAACACTGCAAAGTTCAAGAAGTCTTCTCTCCTGCAAAAAAAAAAATTGCAAAATTATCTCTATCGGTTCAAAAGTTACAGATTTTTGGCCGATGAAAAACGATTTTCAGCCACTGTGCGGCGTGCTGATCACATCTTATTGTCCATTTGCCAACGGTAAAAAACCTTTACTCACTGGTATAGTTATAAACACCATTTCCTATGCGGTCTGATTTTCCATTTGTAATTGCCTTTTACAATAATTTAATATTTTTTTTTTTTTTTAAATACGTTTTCTTCGTTCAGCGTCTTACAATTTATTACACAACACGCTTTCATTGATGTTAAAGTTCGAACAAAAAAATCAAGAATTAAATCTTAACTTTGAAAGAATATTCAAGAATGCTATATTAAAATTAAGATTACGTTCTTGATTTTTAGAATTCATTCCAAAAATTAAGAATGTTTGCTTAAATTTGAGAACGTCCATCTTACTGAACAAATTTCAAGATTGAAATCTGAATATTTCTTAAATCCAAATTAAAGAATTTTGTTCTTAAATTTAGATCGTCATTTTTCTCTTAGTGTATATTGATTGTATAAAGATAGAAAATTGTTCTTTAAAGGTACGCACTTATATTCAATATTATGGTTCAATAGTTGACATTGTTCAATAAGATTGCCTGTGTGTATAAAATGTTAATAGGTGACACAATATATATTGGATTAAATTATAAGTCTTAAATAGTATAGGGGTAATTCCATGTCAAATCGACCAAGAGTGGAATCCGACCCCTTTCGATTTGAATGAAATTTGGTGTAAAGGTTCCTGTCAACGCTTACAAACGCAAGAAAAGCTTTCATAATATATATTACTTATTTTATTCAAAGTATTTAGAAACAAGGGTTAAGATACTAATGTATCAATCCCTAATTAGACCAATTTTAACATATGCATGTCCAATTTTGTGCAACATATCACCCTCATATATGGGAAGGTTAAGAGTTTTTGAAAAGAAATGCTTAATACCTTGCGCACTTTGCTAAATAAAAATCAACAAAGTGGTTATTTAAAATACATTTCAAATAAGAAGCTGTATAATAATGCAAACATTATACGTATAGGTTATTTAATAATCAATTTAATTAGAAATTATATCTTAAGGTGCTCACAGTGTTTAGAAAATAACCTTATAATGGCTCCTTTTTATACGAACGAAGAATATCTAGTAGAATCTTTAATTAACGGCATTGTTCCTCCTGAAGCCTTTATTTACCTTGATAGCAAGAGCATTATACAAGCTGAAAATAGCACTCCCATATTTAACCACAATCATAGACATGCTTATATTGAAGCGGTTAACTGCAATTTAGAACTTATATATATACGATTTAGTACAAGTATATATAGCACAGATTTGCACTTAGTGCAAAAGAATACGAAGTCAAAAAAATTTTGGTGGTTATTCAAATAATTAATAAAATATTTTTTTTTTCTTTTTCATTCAATTTTATCCCTTGGCACAACGTTTGCAAAAAAAAATTTTTTTAATAGTTAGAATTGTGGTTATTTTATTGTACTGTTAATGGTTTTTAATCCAAATTTCGATATTTTAATCAGCCTTATGTTCATTGAATTGTATTTTCATTAAATTATTTCTATGAAAAAAGGAATTTTACAACATGAAATGATTAAAATTTATTGATAATTTTCGATTCTTGATTGAGCTGGGAATTTAACCCAGGTTTTAACGGACAGGTTGCCCTGACTAATTTCGATTGTAACCACACAATCTCAAAACCAAAATTCTATGTTCAAAATGTACAAAAAAAAAAAAAGAAAATTATGAACGAAAACGAAAATGTAAAATTCACAAAATAAAATATAAAAACAGTAAATTAAGCACAATTTCATTTGTTTTTTCTATATTCTCTTTTGTGCTTTTCGTTTATTTTAAAATTTTGTAAACAGAGATGCTTCAACAACAACAGCTGTAAACAATCGTTAAAAATAAATTACAGAATCAAATTTTTCGTTTAAAATAAATAATTTGATTTCATTGGTAAAGTGTTTGCCATTTAAGATACCACTGATCCAAAAAACTTATAGTATTCTCAACCAAAGTCATCTTTTCTTTAAAAAATAAGAGATTTCCATCGTTTATCAAGCAAAATAATGAATGGCGCCAGATGGAATATTAGATTTCTATATATGAGCTTCATAGTGATTAAGAACGCGAAGTTTATTGGAAAAAGTATTTACACTAAAAAGTAACCTGGAGGAAGTAGAACTCATTATTTTGAGATGTTTATTTTATTAATTTATTTAATTTTTATTTTGCTAATTTATTTAAAATTTAATATAAAATATACATATATTATATAAAAATTTAAATAGTTTGTCTAAATTGCTACATGAATCTAAATAGTTTGTCATTTAAGTGGCCTTTTATGCCCACACCACCATAGTGAAGATTTTACGTTTGTGCTGATGTGAGAAATATTGGTTTTAGTATACCGATCGACTCCGAATCAACATCTCAGTCGATATTACGATGTCCGTCTGTCCTAGTAAACCTTGCACTCTAAGTACAGGTCTCAATTTTGAAGTCAATTTCACATAGCCCCCAATAAAAACTTCTTTCCTTAATAGTCTTTGTCCCCATAAGCCATAAACCTAAATCATCTTAAAAATATTTATTTTGGAATAAGTCCATATTTGGATCCCATGTAAATATAACTGCTGATATCACCTTTTAATGACATAACTTCCATAAAAATGTTGGTACATATTAATATAAAATTTGGCAACAATGGCTTATAATCAGGGACCGAAAATAACAGTTATTTTGAAATTTTAAAACAAAAAAAGCATATAGAAGTAAATACTGGCAAACTGATTGAAGTATAACATATTGATCCTTATGAACTTTTCTTTGATAAAATATTATGATTTTTAAAGTTTTGATTTTAATTCTTTTGATCAAAAATTACAGTTATTTTTTGATTTATATTTTTTTGGACAAAAGTAACAGTTATTTTTTGATTTTTATTTTTTTGAACAAAAATAACAGTTATTTTTTGATTTTTATTTTTCCGATCAAAAATAACAGTTATTTTATGATTTTTATTTTTTTGAACAAAAATAACAATTATTTTTTGATTTTTATCTTTTCGAGCAAAGAATCAAAGTTATTCTTTACAGAAATGTACGTGTTATAATTATCGAGATTTCTTTAAATATTTATTTTAATGTGTTATCATCATTGGGGTATCTTATAAATATTTAAAGTCAACCAAATAATTATAACACGTACATTTCTATTAAGAATAACTCTTATTTTTGCTCGAAAAACTAAAAATCATAAAATAACTGTTATTTTTGATTGAAAAAATAAAAATCAAAAAATAACTATTATATATTGTTCAAAAAAATAAAAATCATAAAATAACTGTTATTTTTGATCGAAAAAATAAAACTCAGAAAATAACTGTTATTTTTGTTCAAAAAAATAAAATTCAAAAAATAACTGTTATTTTTGTTCAAAAAAATAAAAATCAAAAAATAACTGTTATCATCTGGCTTTTATGAAAAAAGGAATAACTGTTACGGTCCCTGCTTATAATAATAGCTACTATGTCATGGAAAAATGTACTGGTAGATACCTGAGGTCTAATCACCGCATACGATATCGAGAAAAATTTATCGAAATTTCTTATTTTGGTATCAGTACACTCGATATCGCATAAAATATATCGTATTTTGAGATGCTAACATCTCTCGAATTTTCATTTGATACGTCTATCTATCATGCACTGGTTTCTCTGGAGAGTTAACTCAAAATATTTTCAATTTTCACTTTATGCAAAAAATCGATGTACAGTGGGTATATATGAAAATCATACATTATTTTCCCTAGTATTTTGTCAAAAAAAAAAAAAAAAAAAAAAAAAAAATCCAATTGGGGGATACAATTTGTGATAAAAGAGTTCATATAAAAAAAAAGTTTTTTGTCTCTACAGAAAATTTATAAATTTTAGAGGAACCACTGCGATATGCAAAAAATGCGATAGTTTTCTCATTTTGTAGCGATATCTATCCATTCTCATTACAAATGTCATTCTTATTTTTGCTAAAAGACATGAACGGTTCAGCAGAGCGAAAATAGAATTCGAACTTTTTTCAATCAATTCAGTTTATTTCCATTAAGAGTTTCGAAGTAACGGTACCATTTCTTTACTAATTTTAATATTATTTGTTTCATTTTCCAGTTTTTACTCTATTGTGGCCCCTGGTACCATACAATCAAATTATGATTACACCGTGAGTGTTACCCTACATCAAAATTCTGAGCCAGCCACCATTAAAATTGGCTTAGTAGGACCATCGTATAATGATACAAAAACTGTCGATGTCTTACCGTCACAAACAGAAGTCGTTAATTTCAACGTGCCCCAATTGAAAGAAGGCAGGTATCATCTGGAGACGGAAGGTGTTACAGGCTTCATATTTAAAAACTCAACAGACTTGAATTTTAAGCAAAAGCAACCCAAAGTGTACATACAAACTGATAAAGCAACCTATAAGCCAGGAGATTTAGTACAATTCCGCATTGTTGTTTTGGATGAAAATACCAGACCAGCAAAATTTGAGCAACCTCTTAGGTTGAGCTTTAAAGACGGAGCCGGCAATTTTGTTAAACAAATAAAAGATATTAAATTACACAATGGCGTCTATAGTGGTGAATTTCAGTTATCTGAACAAACGGTTTTGGGTAAATGGATGATGGAGGTGTCATTGGGTCCCAATGAAGATGGCACCAAAACGGAAAAGAAATTTGAAGTAGCCAAATACGTTTTGCCAAAATTCAGTGTTGATATAGAGACGGCTAAAGATATATCCTACGACTTACCACTAAAAATAACCGTACGTTCTAAGTACACCTATGGCAAACCGGTTAAAGGTAAAGCTACCCTTCAAGTTAATGGTCAAAATGGCTTAGCTAAATCTGAAAAAATCATCGATATTGATGGTAAAGGTCATGTTGAATTCGATTTGATTAAGGATCTTAATTTGGAAGTACCCAAAGTAAATGATCGTTTTGGATACTATTCATACACCTACACACCGCCGATATATATTCTAGCTATTATGACCGAAGAATATACTGGCAATAGTCAAAATACAACCGCAACGGTAAATCTGCATCGCTCACGGTACCACATTGAAGTTCCAAATAATGTCTACGAATATCATCCCAATAAACCATTTGAAATAAAGGCTGTTGTAAAAAATCTTGACGGTTCACCTGTACAGGATGGCAAACATACGGCCAAACTTACAATCGATAAGCAACAGAAATACTATTACGATGGATTATCTCCATCGCCAAGCAAAGAAGGAGGTTTTGAGTTCACTAGTGAACTTGATAAAAATGGTATGGCGGTTTTTAAGGTCACTCTACCAAAAGTGGATTACTACTTTAATGTAAGAGTTACATATGCCGACCAAATGAAATACTTACCCAGTTTAACGGGACGAGAAGAAAAGGAAACTAAAAATGATGAGGAACCTAAAAATAAAGATGAAGAAGACGTGGGACCGCTAAAATTGGTCATGAAAACGGAAAAGTAAGTAGAGATTTCAAAATAAAATTTTCATAATATTTTAAAGCATCTAGCGACGTCAATCACCTGTGTTTTTATAAACATCCATATCATACTAATTAGCATAAATTTCTATGGCAAATTCCAAGTTGATTATTCCAGATAAAAAATCTTATATATATTTATCCGATTAAACCAAATCGTTTCATTATTTTACATAGACCTAAAAATCACCAAAATCGCAACAAAAATCATAATAAATAGGCAAAAGACACAAATAATTGTATCAAATTTTACTGGCCCCTTAATATAAAACACATAACTGCGTTTTGTTAGAAAAACTACTATTCTATTGTACTCAGTGTTGTCATATCGTAAGATTTATCTTTTTTTGCCAGTTTTTTGAGACTCAAAAAAGTTTTTAAGTTTTTTTCTAAAAGAAAGTTTTTCTGAAATTTAAGTAATTTACATAAATTTAGTTGTTATTTGTTAAAAAATAATCTTCACTCAGCTGAGTTCATTTCAAAACACAAAAAATTAATACGTGATATAAAACAAATGGATGATTTAGATTTTTATTTAAATATTTTATATATATTTATAAGTTCACAAATTATTGCTATCCAACGGAAAGCTAAGGTAAAATGTAACAAGAAGATACAAGATAATAGTCTGGTAGTGTATAAAGTCATTCCTAAAAAAATTAAGGAATATAACTATTACAAAAAGCTTTATAAAAGACATAACTGAAATTTAACTCATAGAATAAATTCGAAAAATAAAAAAAAGTATTTTATATATATTTATAAGTTCATATATTAATATGTATATTTTTATATTATGTTTTTTTTTTTATAAATATAATCGAAACACATGCAGTGTAAGTGATTCTTTTTAACGATTTGTAAAAAAAAGTTTGTTTGATCGAAAAAAGTTTTTTTTCAGAAATTAAAAGATTTTTGAAAAAAAAATATAACAACAGTGATTGTACTTGGTGAGCAAAGCTCTGACTGCAGTGTATTCAAAAACTTGGCTCTTAAACAAAAACATTCCTATAACTAACATGACTTATAATTGTGCTGTAATGACAGGCTCTGTAAACGGTGTTTAGTGCCACTCGGCTTTAGTGCCACATTTATTTAAAATGGTTGTTTATGACACATTTTTAATTTCCGCAGCAGCATCAAAATTTTCAAATCCCGATGATATTGACAAACTTATAGGGAAATAAATTTCCACTTTTGTAATATTTTGAGTCCAAGAGAATACTATACATTTTCAAGAATATTTTAGTACTGACGTTCATGTTATTTTAAATTATTGCACTTTGCATGTATGCATATTTTCCTGAAACGACTTAAATTTTATTTCGCCAAATGGGACGTTATTAAAAAAAAATCCTAGACAAATATGAAGTTTCAAATATAAACCTTAAGGAAAATCATCCTCCTTTTGAAGAAACACACTCTGGAACGGAACTAGAAATATATATTTTCACAAATAATGTTGAAGGAGATGTGGTGAGAAATTTTAAGGAAATTGCCGAAAAGAATTTTTAAAATTTTGCGAGGTGCTGAGAGTAAAAGTAGATTATGATAAACAAATTTTTACTCAATTAATTCACCGTTTAGATCCCTGGCAGATATAGACATATTAAACGATTTAAAAAATCAAAGAATATACATATATGGGCATTTCCTCCGAATGGTCGACCAGGCTGGGAAAATAAAATGTTGATAATCTTCGTGTTTTATTGTTTATAATTATAAAAAAAGTTTATGTTTTTATAATAGAATGGTTAATATACTATGCCACGATATCTCAGCTGTTTTACTTGAGGAAGTTTTAGGCTACTTCTAAAGACATTTTTATTTTACACTAGCTTAACCCGGTGCGCTTCGCTACACTGACCCCGCACATTTTTATATTGAAATTTATAGTTTACTATAATAGTAGCTTTAACCACGTTTGAAGACTCTCCCTTTAATAGTTCTTCAGTTGAGCGATATTTAATGTATGCATCCTATGGGAGGTATTTCCCCCCCTGCGCCTACCCGCTTTATTTTTATTTTCAAAAGTGTGGTATACCATAAGAGTGACTTTTAGAAAGTTTGAACATTCTCACTATTACAGTTCTTAAGATATGCGATGTTAAACATTGGTGTCCTATGGGGTATTCCTATACCCCCGCTGCTATTTTATTTCAATTCCGGGGCTCAGAAGATCCTACTACAAAAAGTTCAGCAAAATGCGTGCAGCGGCTCTTAAGATATGCGATAATTAATATTGGCATCCTATGGGGGGTACCAATTCCCCTGCCCCTATCGAAAAAATAAGTAGCCTATTTTATTTTTAGGGCTCACGTGATGTTACTGTAAAAATTTCAGGAAAATCGGTTCGATAATTAATATTGGCATCCTATGGGGGGTACCAATTCCCCTGCCCCTATCGAAAAAATAAGTAGCCTATTTTATTTTTAGGGCTCACGTGATGTTACTGTAAAAATTTCAGGAAAATCGGTTCAGTAGTTTCGGAGTCTATAAAGCGACAAACAAACAAACATACATAATTCATTTTTATATATATAGATGCAAAAAAATTTGTTATGTTTGCACTCTTTCAATAAAATATCTCTATTACAATCAATTAAGAAAAGTATAAGGAGAACAAAAATAGGTCGATTAACGGTTAATTAACGGTTAAAACATATGGAAAAATCGTGCGTTCGCGACCCGTACGTTCGCGACCGGTACTTAAGCCAAATAAACAAAAACGAATAGAGATATTTTATTGTGTAAATACTGGATAGAGACCTTCATTAATACGCTTTTAAAATAAGTTAATCACGTTTGAATATACCGGTCCAATTTCGCAGATTTTTACATTTCACTACTGTCAGCCAAAGTTGACTTCTATTTTGCGTTCGTTCGTGACCACATGTTTTGTAACTATCATTATGAAAACTTAAACTCGACGAAATCCATCTTTTGCACTAAATAAAGAGCTACCAAAGTCCTATCGAATAGCGAAAAAAAAGCTAGGAAAAGTTCTGTTTTCTATATTATTTGTACATCAAAAGCGTACCAACGTACGTTCGTGGCCCCAGGAAATGCCCATATGCAACTTTTAGAATAAAGTTTCTGAAATGAAATAATTGAACGAATTAATGTTTCCGGAACTTTCAAGAATTGTAGGTGGGGTATTATAGGATTTTTTTTTTCCAAAATATTATTAAAACGAAAGAACGAAAAAGTTTTTATGTGCCTACAGTGGCAGCGTAGGGTTATTCAAAATACAATTTCGCCCTCAAATAGGCCCATAGAATTGACTTCAAGAGTTCTAAAAATGGCAGAATTTTCTGTTAGTTAGAATTAATTTTATAATTTTTTCTATTAAACACTGCCTCATTTTAGAGCTTTTGAAGGGTTTGAAGGCTGTATGGGTAAATCTTTTATCCAAAAAATTAATGGGCCTTTATGTCAGTATTTCCCTAAGATTTACAGTAATTTGGTTAAGGTACCCGTACACGATACGTTTTAAACATCTGACTTGTCTAATTGTCTACTATAAAATACATACAGCTTTATAATATTGCTACTGTTAAATAAATCAGCGTGCTCTATTTTCTTTTAAAAACCTATCTGACATCAGCAGTTTGACTATGGAAAATATGTTTTCAGAAATCTATGCCGTGAGGAAACCAGCAGCGGCGGTCCACTACAATCGGAATTATTAGCCGGCTGAAGTCAATATTTTAACATATATATATATATAAAAAGGCTTCATTTTTATATCCTAAATTTGTATCTTCGAATTTAAAGATAAAAATTTCAAGAGGCTGAACTGTTTTACGACACAAGTAAACATGTTTGTGGCGGCAGCACCCTTTTTTCATACCGATAACTACTTTGGTTTCTGTAAAAAAAAAGCGAAAAAACAAAGACTATGTCTGAAAAAAAACAAGTAAGAAAGTATAGTCGGCACCACATTTAAAAAAAATGAATTTTGTTTCTGTACCCTATTTGGGTCCCATGGGCAATAATTGACCCGCCAAAACAAAATTATGTTATGAGGTTAAGATTCATGTAAAAGTTCTTCGTGCCGAATGTTGTTTAGGTACCTATGTTTAGTTTTGGACCTACCATGAAACGTTTTGTCATGACATAAAAGCTAACGTTTATAAGGAAGTTATGGCATTAAAAGCTATTTTCGGAAGTAGTATTTGTATGGACCGATTCCAATAAAATTTTGAATAAAAAAAAATTTGGCCAAATTTAATGTAAATACCAACATAATAAGATGGTTTATGGCCACAAAAACCTATTCTGGAAAGAAGCTTATATGGGAGCTATGTAAAACTGTGGATCGATTCACCCTATTTTCAATAGGGGTTGGTCCTTGTGTTAATTAAAACGTATGTAATTTCGACATGTACGACAAGGTTAACATGGACAGCCTGCCAGCCGGGCGGTCATCGTTGACGCAGAAAGTGCTTCAGAGTCTATCGGTACACTTAAATGTGTTACAAACATCAGAACTAATGCATAATACCCTCTCCACTTTTCTGCCCTCCTAAGAAACAAAGTCACATCTCCATTTAGTAGTTTTAAGATATTAAGCTTTTATGTTTTTTTTTCTTTCGCGTCTTAAAATGTAATATTTTTGAAAAATCTCAAAAATGATTTAAAAATATATTATTTTATTCGGTTTTGTCAACGTAACAAACAGGTAAAATTTTTGTGATAAAGTAGAGTAAATGGACTTGCGACATTCTTGCCTAGTATAGTCTTAAAAAAACAAGTAAGAGTGCTATATTCGGCTGTGCCGAGTCTTTGATACCCTCCACCGACAGGAATGGGCTCTATATGATAAATACATATATATTATTAACTAAGCTTCACAAAAACGAACGTCAGCATTAAAATTAGTTGCGGTAAGGCTTGAGTAAAATATCATGATTCGTAAAAGTTTTAGCCGAATTAAAATGATTTTTAGGAGTGTAGTTTGTATTGGATCTATTGTAAATTATGGACCAATCATCCCAAAATTTTGAAGACTGATTTCTAGTATTAAAAAATATAAATTAGAATAAATTTCAATACAGCAGTGTAATTAGTTTTAGTGTTAACAGAAAATTTCACAAATTTGCATGATATTTTTTTGGCCATATGAATTTAAGTAAGACATTTTACCGCAATATCTATATCTGTGATGGTTTAAGGCGAATTTTATTATTTTCCCAAAGTGAGCTTTATTTGGTTTTAAGCGCAATAAGCTGTTTTCCGAGAGTAGGGTTTATATGTGGCCTAGGGTAAATTATGGACCAACATTCACGAAATTTGGCAATGTGATTTCTCGTCCTATAAAACTGTGACGTACAGAATTTAAGTATGCTAGCGTTATTTATTGCGGTTTTATGCGTAATAAACTGTTTTCCGCGAAATGGGTTTATATGGGGCCTAGTGTAAATTATGGACCGATCTTCATAAAATTTTACAGTGTGATTTGCAGTCCTATAAAGCGAATTCGTATATCATTCCGTGCATTATTCCACCGTTTACGTTAGTTGTTGTATAAAAATTATCAATTTTTTTAGGGTGGTGGTTCCACATTTTGATTCATAGTTCTGAACCGATGTTGCTGGATTTCAATCCCAAACTGCTGTAGTGTGTTTGTCAAAACGCATCACAACTACCTAAAAACAATGTGTAATGTGTTTGTTATAACAAAACCAACCATCAACAACAATACAAAATTCTTTATTTAATTTTACTGCAACATGAAACCGCTTGGCACACTCTTAAGTGAGACCACACATATGACAAAGGCAATGCACTTCGATAGTTGAGTAATATTTTGGGTAAACATTAAAGTAAAGAAAGATTGAATGAAAATGAAAGTAAGGGATTGAGCAAGAATTGAGTTAAAACATTGACCAATCAAAATCTAGTGTTTTGACTCAATAAGCCACACCGTAGGTTAGAAAGAATAGAACATAACATAGAATTAAGAACTGTAAATAATTAAAAATTGGTATAAATAGTTGTAAGATTTGGAAATAAAAATCAGAATACTTTTTTGATTAAACAAATTAAAATCGTCTTTCTCACCATTCTACCCGAGCACTGAAAGGTGCTTAGAAGAATTAAAACGTGCTGCAGCTAGAAGCAGCATTCAAAAAATCTAGCAAAGCTTACACTAATCACATTTTACACAAAAAATCAAACATACATGCTTAGGATAACTACAAGCAATTTGAGACCAAGTTTGTTCTTTTCTTTTGCGTTTTTCGAAAGTGAGCGTGTTTTCAACAGACGGACAGTTGGACAGACAGATGGACATGGCTAAATCGATTTAGAATTAATCAAGAATATATATACTTTATGGGGTCTTAGATGTATAATTCACCACAGTGGTGGTGGAGGGTATAAAAATCTTACGAAAACCAAATTGTACAAATAAGTTCAAATTTTGGAGATGTTATTTATTTATTAATTTTAAAAGTCAAGCCATTTTTTGTTAGTTCAACATATGAAGATTCTGATGAAGCCGCGAGGCAGGTTCTACAGTTAGAATTATATTTTATTCAGTAGTAGGCAATGGTGACGGTGACGATAGCGATGGTATAGCAAGATTTTTTGGGATTCACAATTTTGCATTTGTTCTTTTCGCGGTGTGAATGTTGGCTCATTATCACAATTTTCTTTATTGGTTTCTTTTTTCTTTTCAGCTGGTAACTTCTATCCTATTATATTTTTAACGAGATCGGAGTCTTTTATTGCTAAAAGTGCAAGGATTTTTTCTCGACCCATTGTCTGTTATTATTATCATACATATATCATGAATAACTTATGACTTATAGTTACAAATAAAAATGAATAAATTTTAAATAAAAATTAATGTGCTGTTTCCAGGTGACGGGCAATTGATTATGTAGTACAATTTATATCAAAAGCACTCAAAAAACAAAGTGATTTTCATATAAATTTTACTACACAATCAGTTGCTTGTCACCTGGAAACTCCAAATAAGATATGCAGAAACACTCAAAACCAAAAAGCAGCAACAATTTTGAAAATTAATGCGCTGTTTTCACAACACAGGTGATTGGACGTGTAGTAAAATTTATATGGAAAACACTCAAAAAACTGAGTGCTTTTCATATAAATTTTACTGCTCAAAAAACTGAGTGTTTTTCATATAAATTTTACTACACGTTCAATCACTCGTGTTGTGAAAACAGCACATAAGTCTTCTAACCTGCAGCTTGTGTGTATGAATGAATGTAAATATTAATGTGTGAACTAGGGATGCCGAACGGGAAATCCCTAATCCCGGGATTTATTTTTAACATATCAACTTTTATGTACAAAACTGTTCGTTTTTATTGAATTTTTATACTATATGGGTATTTCTCTGAAATGGTCCACCGTGACTTAAAAAATCAAAGCGCTCGCATAATTTTTTTCAAGGAAAAAATTAAGTTGGATTAATTTTGTAGTATATTTTTATTTTTTATTTTTAATTTTTGAATAAAAGTTTAATTTTTTTGTTAAAAACTTCTGAAAATATATGTAAAATTACTAAAATATGTATGAAGGTAAAAAGTGTCACGTGCGTAATGTCACGTTCGTAATTTACAATTTATTTTTTTCTTCGCCAACCCATGCATAGTTGCTTTTGAACAAAACATGATTATAAAGGCCCATTACTAACCTTTATAAAAACATTTTTTCCGAAATAAAAACCTCCTACAATTCACTTACTTTCGCACTTTTTCTTACGGTCCTAAAAGGCACTTCTATTTTTGTCACGTGAGTAAGTCAACTTTGATTGCATGGCATTTGGGTACCCAGTGCTCAATTTACCATTATATATACTTTTTAGAAAGAACTCATCACAAACAATGTAACGATTCTAGAATTCATTCTAAAATTTCAATCCACTTCTATTTTTTTAATATTCAAACACAATAAAACGCGTACAAATGTCGCGTGCATAACCAGAGAAACACCCATATACAAAAATATTATTAAAAATTATATTTGAGTTATATTTATTATTGCAAATTATTCTTTTATTTTGAGTTTAATTTTTGTTTTGTGCACAAAAATTTGATATATGACGACTATTTCTGAATTTTTGTATTTTGCTTAATAAAAACCATTATCTTAAGTAGAATCGATATTTGAAGATTCACATCTCAAGCCTTTTTTACAATTACGTTTAGCAAGTTCAGCTTTGGCTTAAGACATAATACCAAAATAAAAATGATTATTTTTATGCAAAATATAGATTTTTTTTTTTATAAATAAACACTATATGACGTATTCATAAAAAAAATATTTAAACTCGAAATCTGTTTTAAGAAACATTTGTATAAATATTTTGTTTGAAAATAAAATTCA
Source organism: Pollenia amentaria (assembly GCA_943735925.1). NCBI lineage: Eukaryota > Metazoa > Arthropoda > Insecta > Diptera > Polleniidae > Pollenia > Pollenia amentaria. Next base: position 130,116,429 of record OX031007.1, on the reverse strand, counting down.
AACGTACTAAAATTATTGATTATGAATCTCGCCCTCACCCTGGAGGCGTACTGCACTGCAGTCGACATAGTCTTAATTTTTAACTCAGCTATCGAGATCGATGAGGGACTACACTTTGCCGTGTATTAATGTCGTCACAACTTAATTCACATTAAAAATTGAATAGCTGTCAAAAAACCGAAATGAATTGATCTATAAAAACTAAGAGATACGTATATTTTTTTAAGCTGTTTTCAGAATATGATCAGTTTGATCATTTTTGTTGTTTTCATTTTTCAAAATGCATGTTACGTATATAAAACCTCTTGAATGTTCAAAAATTGTTGTTTATTAAAAAAAGTAGCATCTTAAAGAAACACATTGATCCCAAATTCTCGGAAAATCCCAGGATCCCGAAAATCCCGGGATTTTCAAAAATCAGTCCCGATTGGCATCCCTTGTGTGAACTGAAGCAATTTAATTTCAAAGCGACAGCTCAATTCCAATTGATAATTTTTTGTTTTCTGTTTTATACGGTTTTGAATTGAGTATTGTTCAATTTGAATTCTGTAAAATTTTGGTATTGATCGGCTTATTCAAGCCAAAGTTATGATGGAGAAAGTAACTTAGAATACAACTGAACTATATATCGCCCCTAAACTTTAAGAGCTGCTAGTGCAAAACTCACTTTTTAGACTTAGCATGTTTTGAAATTGAGCTGTCGATGCTATTTTTAGCTCACTCTGTATTACTCTGAGATGATATTCGCAGATCAAAGAACAAAGTTCTCTGGTTTCTTAAAGTCATTCGTACTTGTCGGTGTTTGCAAGAACTCTGTATATTGACTTTAATAATCGTGCGCAACTGACTATCATGACTTTGTTGCATTGAAAAGCTTTGTCGTTTGAACTTTTGTGGTGAGCAAAAGTCTAACAGCCGTAATTAAACAAGACATGAAGGCGGAACGGAACGTTTTCTTCCGCTTAGCTTTTACGCTGATATGCTGATATGCCATACTTAAACAAGAGTAACAACATTGTGTAGCAGTAGTGTAAACGCTATTGTTTAATAAAACCCACATAATAGAATTAAAAAATGGAGATAAAACCGCTAGATTGGCCAACAAATTGAAAAACTGCCATTACTTATAAGCAATAGCGGCCAACTTCACTATTAAACGCGCTGTCAAAATCGGGTTTTCAATTGCAAGAGCGTTGACGCGGCGCTATTTCGGTATGCTAAACAAAAATTGTATGGGTATGACAATTTTTGACAACTAGAAAATGCGTGCAGTTGTTGTTTAGGTACAACTGTAATCTGACTTTACATGTTTTGTGTCCAAAAAAATGGCCTCTTTTGAAAGTTAGCAAAGATAAGGCCATCAAGTCTTGGCTTTAACGAGAGAAGGGAAAAGAGAACGCAATTTGTTTTTCTCTCTCTCCTTAAATTTCAAGACTTGACGGCTAAAACTTGAAGAGTGTACACCAGCACATACAATTTTGTGGTTTTTACACCATATAAAATTTGACATTTGACAAATTATGGCGTTCTTAACTCAATTTCAGAAAAACTTGCACTTACGTCGATATTGGAATGGAAGTAAAATACCTTGAACTAACTTGAGGTATAGGGGAATGGATTCATATTTTATCATGTAACGCTTTCTCTTATGTAACGCTTTCTTCCGAAATCGGGTCGTAAGCGAGTCTTTCAAAATATTCATAAGTTCGGCTGTTTCTAATTTGTATATACTCGCAATGTTTTTAGTCTTGTCTTTTTAAATCTTCTTATTTGAATTTATTTGCATACATAATAGTTTTCATTTCAAATAAAATAATACATTTCTTAATTTTTTTCAGGCCTAAACTAGGTGAAGACGTTGTTGTGGAGGTCAAATCTAATAAAAATATCGAGTACTTTGTCTATGCGATTGTGGCTCGTGGCAACATTATTAAGCAAGAACACATTAAACCACCGAAAGAAGTCAAATCCCATGAAATAAAATTTAATCCTTCCTTTGAAATGGTTCCCGAATCTCATTTATATGTTTATTTTGTTCGGGACGGCGACTTGAAGTTTCAGGAAATGTCTCTCAGTTTTCCCAAGGAATTTCAAAATAAGGTTAGTCTTAAAAAGTTTTATAAAAAAACTAAAATGATATTAAATAATGTATAAATATGTTTTAAAGATTGAAATAACTGCTCCTAAAGAAGCTAAGCCCAGTGAAGAGGTCACAATAAATGTTAAAACTGATCCAAATTCATTTGTTGGATTATTGGGAGTGGACCAAAGTGTACTTTTGCTGCAATCTGGCAATGACTTAGATTCGAATCAAATAATCAATGATTTAAGATCATACGACACATCGACACCCTATATCAGGGGCTATGGTGAATATCCGGGTAGATCCTCAGGTTTGGTCACCTTAACCAATGCCAATTATCCCTATTCTACTGGTAAGTTTTGCATGGAAATATTTTATAATTTTTTTAATGTTCATAATAAATATATCCCAAATTATTTTTATGGGCAAAACACGGCCCTCAAAATTTGTATTATCCAAGTTTTAAAATACGAAGATGAATTATTTTATGTAAATGATGCAGTAACGAATCCCTTTATCGAGGACATATTAATAAATAGATTTGAAAGTGTTAATGCTGATACAGAATCCGATACTAAAAGCCTGTTGAATTTAAATATTCGTAAAGATTTTCGCGAGGTTTGGAATTACCAAATCATAAATAGGTTGGTCCTTTAACCCCTGTAACTTAAAGATTTGGTTAGAATTGCGCACTTTTTAGGGTGTTGGTACTACCTAAAATCTTTCTTTTTTTACTATACGAAAACAAATTTTTTTTTTTTTTGGGTTATTTAAAATCTTTAATATTAGAACTTTTTTATTTCTTTAAAATGTTCAACTTCTGGCAAATCTAATCCGTTTTTAAATATTATATATTTTTTTTTTTTTATAATAATTATGAAATAATTTATGAGCTTACTAGTAAGCCATTTGCTGGGTCCTTGTTGACACTATCATTCTGGCTGATGTTAGAATGTGCTCTACATTCGTTGCGATGAAATGACGTTGCATTTCGCTACAAACCACTACTTGAGTTAATGCTGGTTCACACTGTTCACGTGAAATGCTGTCAAAACCCATATGAAAAAAACTTGTGCGGAATTTCTATGAAAAAATGTTGATAGAGTTGTACTCTGTTTAATTTGTGAAAAAGTTGCGAAATGTTTCTGGCAAAATTTTTTTACTACTGCGAAATAATATAAGCTGCACTTATTTCATGTGGAATTTTAAGCAAATGAAAAAAGTTTAAACTAAATATTAAAATGAGAACTGCAAAACATAAATAACACAACCGGTAACAGTTTTTCATCAATATTTACTGTAATTTTGTGTGGGTTTTGTTTACATATGCAAAACAATGTCGCATACTTTAAAAGATTAAAAACGTCAAATTGTGCAAACTCTCGAGATAGGTAACATTAATACATGTCAAATTTTTCGCATGAAATAATAGATGTTGCTGAACATTTTTCACAAATTGGAACAGAGTACTAGGCTTAACCCATTAATTCAATGTAAAATTGTTGCAAGTGTGTTAGTTAGTTATTTTTTAGTTTTGGCTATGCATTTTGTTGTAGGATAGGTTGTAAAAGTTTTTGCGTTATTTTATCGCTTTCTTGCGTTTCTTAAGTAGCTCCCACTTTGACATATTTTTGTCACTGTAAAAGCAAAAATATTTTAACCACCTCTCGCATCGTTTCGCTTGTCTCGTCCACTCTGACGTCTACATTATGAACATATAAACGTTATGGTCAAATTTTTGTTTTTCGCCAGTTTTAGTACATGTATGTATCTATGACGACACAGATGACAACGATTTTGAAGTCGAATATAATTCTAGAAGAAATCGATTGGGCTTATTGTAACATAAGCAAGTACGAAAACTTAATAATCTAAGTTAAAAAATTTATTTTCTAATTTTTAATCCATATTTTTATATATTAATCAGGCATCAGAAATTAAGAACTGAAAACTTAAAATAAAAAGTGTTCATTGAAAAAATAAAAAATTCTTACGTACAAAATAAATTTATTTCATCAGAAAAATTAAAAAGATATTCGGGGGTGTTCTGGAAATCGAAAACGCAAAACGCAAGAATTTAAAAGTCGTTTTTTTAATAAGATTTTTGTAGTAAAAGAAACACAAGTACAATATAATACAAATATTTCTACATTAAAAGGAATTCCATAAAAAAAATTTAAAAAATTCGATTAAGAGTGTATTAAAAATAACTTTAAAATTCTTGCGTTTTGCGTTTTCGATTTCCAGAACACCACTGATTTATTTTGAAAGTACAATATAATTTTGTACATGAAAAAAAAAATCAAGATCTAAAACTTTTCTTTTTGTACAAAAAAAAAAAGAAAACTTTTTTTAATTTTAAATTTGTTTTCATAAGAATTTAACTACTAAAATCAGCAAAAAAATGTATTAACATTACAATATTTTAAATCAAGATGTTAATAACAATAAGCAATGACAACAAAAAAGATAACAATAATAATTATTATCCTAGAACTTAATAGGCATTTCGTTAATTAGTTTATTGTTCAGTTTGAGCAGCAACAAGTTTTCTAAGTGTTCAGCACTTAAATTCCTCCGGTTTTTTATCATTCCTGAGACCTGAGTTGCAGGTACAGCTAGTGCTACTGAAGTTTCGACATAATTGGTGTCTTAAAGCTTTTAGCTTTCAAATATTTCAAAAAAATAATACTGAAAGGTAGTTTTTCCTCATGCTGTAGTTTCTCCAATCAGTCTTGGAAGGAACAACAAATACGATTAGATACATCTTATGCCTTCCTTTCTAAATTTGGTTACGATATCCAACAGTGTCTATCGCTTTCAAACTTTCCTTTGATCTGTATTCGCTTAAAACATTGTCACTTATATCCCCAGTTATTTTTAATTTATTATATATTGTGAGGAGATGAGACTGCAAAATATAGATTATTTAAATTTTATACGTTTTCATGTAAATGTATATTTGTATTTATTAGGGTATTAATTTAATCGAGCTTTTGCTATAATCGGTTAATCGCTCGATTAATTAATTAATAGTATTTATCTATTTAAATTAATGAAAATAGTTACAATTGCATTTTTTTCTGATCCTCAGTAAGGTAGGTTGACCCTTTATAGCTAAATCTTTGGTCCATATATAAAGCGGCTCTAAATTCCTTATAACCAACCAATCGTGTTTGAAATATCTTCAAGTTCCGTTTCACACACGAGCCATTCTCGGAAAAAATCTCCCATAACCAGCTGGCTGTAGTGCAACAAAGTGGTAGCATCTACAATTGGCTTAAGGTTTTCTTTGAACAGTTTTGCAAATTCCCAGTCAACGTCTACGGTAAAGATGTTATTGGATTGCACCCATAATTTGCATTCAGTCAGAGATTCAAACGTAGAGCTCCACCTGGTGTAGTTATCTAAAACTGTCAAAGGCCCATCTTTCGACTCTCGCATTTCATTTCTAATAAATTTTACGTTTTCTCTACATTTGCTTATTTCGTTTTTAAATAGTTTTAATACGTCCCATGCTGCCAATTGCAAAGTATGTGCTGCGCAATATACAACTGATGAAAACTCTGATATGTCACTCAAGACATTATCAAGCATCTGATCGTTAAAGTTTTCATCATTTTCAATATCATTTTCTGCGTATTCTTGCAGAAGCTTCGATGTTTTTACGACATTTGCTCCATAATCTGGCGTTACGGCATACACTTGGCTTAAATTAATGTCAAATTTGTAAAGGATGTTTAAAACTTTCAGTTTTAGGTAGCTGGAGTGATGCCGCTCTAACAATTCAACCATCCCAATTGTATATGTAACTATTTCAAAGTTTTTGTTGATGAGTTGAATGTTTACTCCCACTGTGCTCCTGTCCATTGTACTAGCAATATCCAATTTTAATGTTATTTCGGCGCAAAGGTATTCATTAACAGCAACGTCAACGGATTTTGAATTGTACTTTATTCCATATCCATCTGTCCATAATTGCAGTAGGTTCTGCAATGCTGCGTTGTCATAAAGTCGAAATGGCATATATGCACTTCTGTTACCGTTTTAACAATAGTGTTGACAAATTGCTTTTGATCTATTTTTAAAAAAGCATGTTGGAACTTTCGTTTTTCGATGAAAGTTGTGGTGAGTGTGGCAATACGTCTTCTTCATTTAATGTATGATCACTGTGCAGTGAGGAGTAATGGCGCTTGAAGTTACCCATAAGTGCTTTAAGATATTTATTGCAAAATAAGTATTTTGCCGTACCGTCTGCACTAAGAGCTACGTAGGATTCTATTTTATATTGTTTTGCGCGACCTATTTTCTTAGAAAACTTAATTTCAATGTATTTATTTAAATTAAAGTTATATTTCTGCGAACAATTTTAATTTCAATTTGAATTTCAAATGTACAAAAAAACTTTTCTTTTCAAAAACTTTTAAACTTGAGAACTTTATTATTTTGAACATTGAGCGATATTAATTTGAATATTTTTTATATTTATACGTACATATATATTTTTTTTTTTTGCACATCTTAAAATATTTTTTCAACTTTAATGATAAATATTAAAGAAAACCTCATTTAAAAACGTTTTCCAGTTCTTGGCTCAAATTCATTAAATTAAATTTTCATTAAATTATTTTAATGAGGGAATAAATTTTACAACATGAAATAAATTCAAATTTATTGATAAACTCAATTCTTGACTGAACGGGTCATTCAACTCGGGTCGAACCAACATGTTCCAATAATAACAATATTCTCATCATCAAAGTGCTTTGCAGTTTTACCGTTTCCGCAACATCGACGGCTATCAGTTTATAGTCAAGCATAAATCTTTTCAGCAGTGGTATTTTTGGTGGATCGAAATTTTGCTGTTATTAATTTTCTATTTTTAGTTTTTCATGTTTCTTCCTTAAAACTTCAAAGAACTATGATGATAAGAATGTGGTTATTCTCAAAACATTTAAGTTCGACCCGAGTTCAATCCCCCGTTTAGACACGAATACAAATTATCATTCATATTATATTGTAAAATGAGTTAATGAAAATAAAGTTTGAGGAACTTGAGCCTGAATTCAAAATAAATTATATAAATATTTGTTAACAGCACATAGGCGCACATATAAAATACAACACATCCAGCACATATAAAATACAACTCCAAACTACCAAAAACTGATTATGTACATATATACTGATCTCATATTGATAATCTTCGGAGATTCTAAAAACATTAAGTATATATATTCTTGTGTCTTCTAAAATCTTGCAAGCGTCTAAAGGTACGGTCACATATAGCAAATATAAGCCCCAAATATGTTTGCCTTTGTTTGGCAAAAATTTTTTCAAAACAATGTACGTTTCATTTTGTGGTCACACTACGCACATTTATTTGCTTATTTTTGTTTGCTCGAACAGATGTCAAATAGCGGCAAACACACATATTAGCAAACATGTTTTCCATTTGGTCACACTTAAAAAAATATTTGCCGAAGCAAAATATTTGACCAAACTGTCAAAATATATAAACTTATTTGCCAAAACACTATTATACAAATTGTGATGGAAAATATAGAGGTATTTCTTTCAATAAGAGCGTGTTCTATTTTGATCTGACAAACCATCTGACATCAGCTATTTTGCAAGTCGTTTGTTTGTGGAGGCAAATATATATTAAAATCTATTTATTTACACATATTCTTAAAAAAAACAAAATTTTTAATTAACTAAAATACAATAAAAAGTGAATATAAATATAAATCAGTAAATAGTTTGCTAAGGTGAATGTTTTTAGGTTATGTCAGGTGAAACCAAAAAGGAACTTGTGAAAGCAAAAATGATTAACCTTCTGTAATTGTCAATTTTGACAGACATGTGAAATAAAAAATTGCTTAAAAATTTTTGAAAAGATTGAGTTTTAAATCGATTATATATGATTTCAGTGTTCTTTTTATATTTCGTAATCCATTTTTGATATCTTAAAATGGTAATTACTCAAAAAATGGTTTTATACAATAATTAGATAACTTTTTTATTTTTGATCCAAGGCAGTAACCGCACGACGCACAGTGGCGCCCGTAGAGCAAGCGAGGTTGCAAAAATCAAAATTTTCATGAGTGCCGACGAAGTTTTGAATAAACCCATGTTATAGGAAACTTTTCAACGATTTCAAATATGCCACTCTTAATAATATCACATTTTTAGTTTAGAAGATATAACCGTTCAAAGTTGACCGACTTTCGGTTTTCAAGAAAACACACAATTTTTAGTCAATTTGTTGCGATTTCAGGTGTAACCCAGGAAAAACTTTTTGAATTTTGGTAATAGGTCGTAGTTATTTCATACGTTACCTGGTAAGTAGTTGTCATTACAATTGTCATTATTCTGAAAACCTCAATAAGTACTTGCTAGTAATGACCTCAGTAAGTAATTTTCACTACTATTATATTCAGTTATGAATATTTGCTTACTAATAATCAGCTAAATAACTACTTATGAGTTGTCCTGTTTTCAGTACTGAATATTTATTTACTGGTTACTAGCTCCATAACTACTAATTAGGTCTATTAACTAGCGCCAATTAAATAAAAACTAGTTATTTTTTGGCTTCTAGTAAGTACATTGTAAGTACTTACAATTCAACTTACTGGTAGTTAAATAATAACTAGATATTTTGTGACTTCTAGTAAGTGTATTGTAACTACTGAATTCGGTGGACAACTAGAACAAAAATAAGTAGTTATTCAGCCGAAAAATAAGTAGTGTTTATATTTCTCCAACGTTACTTGCTAACTTACCAGGTAAGTAAAGTTTTTGCTGGGAATATCACGAAAAATAGGTAACGAATCGCCTTATTTTTTGTTTGTATTGATTGATGTATTTATTAAATGTATAATGATAAAAAAAAAATTAACTGTTTGCTTTGTGTTTCTCCTGGTAAATCACTATTTAAAAACTATCCGTTTTTTCACTATTTTTCAACTTTGACGGAAAATAAAAAAAAACTATATTTTTCTATATTTGCCATATTTGCAAAACCTGTTCTTTGATTATTTCTTTACATAATGCAAAAGGTTTTATCTGCCCGTACGTGCCCGTTTGGCTTCTAGAGGTAAAAAAGTTTAAAAAGACATGGTTGCAGAAATTGTATGGCGTCCATCCCTTATATGTTTTGACGGACTGTAGTTTGATCTAATAGTTTGAAAAAAACTACTCATTGAAATTAGCAGGTACGTACCTCACATAAACAATACTTTGGCGTACAAATGGTCAGGAACAATATTGACTTATGGTCCCTACAGGTAGGCACAAATCTTATTTGGACACGTGCATAATATCAAAATTGCATTATTCAGCCTAAATCCATATGTATGCAGGGAACAGGTAAATTTTTAGGAATGGTAGCATAAGCCTATATATTGCAAAATAAGCATAATGCCTGGATTAGTCTAGGCCTGAAAGTTGGCGCAACAATTACTGAAACCATTAAACAATTTAAGTACTGAAAACATGGCGTTGAACAATTTAAAATTATTTGAACTGTTTAGAAAGTCAACCACACCAAAGTTTTTCACGGAAGTGAAAATTCTTCCTGAGAAGTTGACAGTGATCAGCAAATGGGGCTGCGATGGATCATCCGGACAAAGCGTTTATAAGCAAAGGATATCTTCCGATGACGCTACAATATCGGACGGAAATATGTTTATGGCATCTGTTGTTCCTTTGCGGCTAAAATCGGATGATTCCCTACACTGGAAAAATCCACGTCCGTCATCAGTGCATTATTGCCGACCAATAATGTTTCAGTTTGCAAGGGAATCGGCAGAACTCATAAGGACTACGGTGAAGGACATTGAAGAACAAATAAGCAAGATTAAGCCTACAAAGCTGCAAATTGGAGAAGGAAAATATATTGAATGCAATTACGAGTTCCACCTGACCATGGTTGACGGAAAAGTCGTAAACGAACTGACAGGAACAACCTCAACAATGTCATGCCCGATTTGCAAAAAGAGTCAGAAGAACTTTTTTCAATTAAATTCAATTTATTTCATATATAATATGTTACATCTCAATTTTATATAATTAGTTGTAAAGAGTTTAAGATTAGTATCTTTTTCTGCTTAATTATAATATATTTCAATTAGTTATCATATACATATATATAGACAGAATTATATTGGAGGTAAAAATTTAGCAAAAACCTATTTAAACCCCTTTTTTCGTTTTATTTTTATATTTTTTTTTATCGATTTTTTACTATTATTTGTCAGAAGAACTTTGGTAATTTAAACGATTCTACAAATGAGGAGAATTACGAATATGGAATGTCACCATTGCACGCAAGGATAAGGTGTATGGAATTCTTGCTAAAACTGGCATATACCCTACCACAAGAGGAGGAAAACTTCGATGAAAATACATCAATAAAGGATAAGGAAAAGATCAGAAAGAAGCAAATACAGGATGCTTTTTTTAAACACGTTGGACTAAAAGTAGACTGTCCCAAGCACGGATACGGTAACGGTAAATAAAAGTAACGATGGAAACACTTCTAGGAGATTTTTTGAAAATGATGAGGCAGTAACTAGAATCATTGGAATTGACAATCAAATCGTGAAAATTGAGTACCAGTCTTTGCCAATTGGAGAGCTTTCTGAAGAAGCACAGGAGTCTCTTAACAAATTTTATAAAAAATATAGATTGCAGAACACATTCAAAGCATCAAGGGTAAGGCAAAATGAGGACCTCTTCAACATGTTGGCAGCATCTTCCGATCCACTTATTTCTTCCCTGCGGCATGTGAAGTCACGAATAGAGTTACAAAATAATTATAGTTTAGAAATGGTTAGTCTTTTAGATATACCTTCTCTTACGAATTGTGATGAATATTTTACAGAAAATTGAAAAAATAAATTTAAAAAAAAAATAATTTTTTTTTTAATTTGTTGGGTAATAATTTAAAACATAAAACCCTTAAGAAAAAAAATAAAAACAATCTAAAAATGTAAAAATAATTTTTTTTAGTTACCATAAAATTGATTTTTCTACTAATTTTAACTTTGATAACCCATAAGTAGGCCCCTACAAAGCGTAGCACCCTTTCCAAACGCTCATTTCATAGGCTGAACAGTTATCTATCATATGCTGTTTAAACTGTTCAATTATCTTATTCGGTTCAAAAGATATGATTTTTGCAACGAAAAAACTCAAATGGCGCCACTGTGCGACGATTTGGCTACAACAACAAAAAATACTGAAAATCAAAAACGAATTTAATGGAATTCCAAAATCATGTGTTTTTTTTAATAAATAAATTATATAAATGTTAAATTTTACAAAAATATTTTTACAATAGTTTGTGTTTTTTTATTTGATTTTAGTGGTATTTTTTTTTAAGATGTTCCCAACAGCAGTTATTTGCTACTGTTTGGTCTTACAAAATAATTGTAAGACCAAATATTTGTTTGCTCAAAATATAGGCAAATATTTGTTATTGAGTTGTCACATTAAAAGCATTTTTGTTTGACACCAAAAAAATTTATTAGCCCAAATTCAGCTGTTTTCCTGGTTGTCGCAAATAAATATTTTGTGGTCACATTACGGCAAACAAATAATTGAAATTTTTCGGCAAATGTTTGCCATATCTGACCGTACCTTAAGATATAAAATCTTAAGGATAGAAAAATATACAAAATTACTTTTTGTATGACACCTTTGCTTGGAAATTAACTTGAGTTGCCTTAAAATTAACATTCAAATTAAATTTTTTTCCAGAGGATTATGAGGTTGAATATAGAAGTTCATTTGATTTAAGAATAACAACGCAAATTTTAATGCGACCAGATTCAAGGCGAAAAACCGTCAATACTATTTTAAGAACTGAACATAAAGAATCCGTGGGATCTTATAGAAATACTATCGTAAAAATTCGTAAAACGTTTATCGAAAATTGGATATTTAGTAACATAAGCAAGTACGAGTATTTAAATATATATTTTATTATATTTTTTAAGTGTATATTGGGGTATTCATACCATAACCCACCACCAAAAATGGGAGAATATATATCACCAACAAATAAGGATATGTTCTTATATTAAAATACCTTTGCAGATCCTCTGGGCTTTATACGTATGTTTTTATGTATACAATCTGATTTCGTTTAAAAAATTTTATAATAATCTACCAGTATTTGTCTGCCTGTTCCTCTGTTTTATAATTGTGCTAATATGGGGTAAGTTTTAATGTTAAATAACGAGATGCCTGTCATACCATTATAAAACTCATTTCGTTACAAGAATGATATAAAAAGAGATTACGCCATGCGCATGTTTTCCCGTTAGATGACGTAGCTTAACCCAAGCTAGGGTTACCTATTCGTGTATGTTTCGTGACGTCATTTGACCCACCTGCGCAGAAAATTCAATTTTTGAGTTCGTGTTGTCGTAATCTTTCTTCTATCATTCTTGATTTCGTTACACCAATTTATGAAGCACTTTCCCGTAATTCATACACAGCATTACCGTTGGATATTTTGCAAAAAGTACCAAAATAAGGGATATTTACAAAAAAGTGGCACCAAAAATCAGAATATGTATACCAAATTATGTTTTTCCACGTATTTTGTTCAATATATTTAAAATTTCAAATTATATTTTATAACTGTAAAAAAAAATCCAGAAAACATTACATAAGCTTGGAGCAAGAACTTTGTAATGTGATTTTAATTGACTTAAGCGTACTGAACCCAAATCAGTTCATAGATTGGTTCTATCAAGTCTAGTATTTTATGAGCTAGACCAATATTTCGACCGAAATTATCCGGTTATGCTTATAAATTCCATCATAACTTTGTCAAAACAATTACATGAATAAGATTTCCTCTGAGTCATCCAGATAATTTTTTTATATTTTCAACTATTTCGGTATAATTTTTTTTGTAAACGATTCATACAAAAATTATAAAAACAAAAATTTTACATATTTATTATTTATCGGAAAGCCTATTACGAATAAACTTCCGCATATACCAAGAAAATCATCCAAAAAAATGAGGCTTCTTTTTATATTAAAAATACTTTTATTTCAGGTTATTACAAATAGGTTCCGGTTACAAATAAAAATTATGTCAGTCAAGTGACCCTCCCCACCCTACTGGCTCGACAAGCTCCCAAACTTTTACCAAAATGCTCAATCACGTTTTTAATAAATGGTTGATATCTGCTCGATAATGTTGTTTTTAAGCTCTTGAACTGTTTTGGGATTATTGCTGTATACTTCCGTTTTCAAAACACCCCCCTAAAATAGTCTAAAGGTGTCAAATCGCACGATCTTCGTGGCCAACACACTCCTCCTCTATAAGAAATAATGGCATTTTCGAACTTTTCTTTCAATAGATTGTTTCTATTATATTCTCTATGTCTAAATCATAAATTTTGCGCCACAAAAAGCTTCAGATCATCTTTCTGTTAAGCGATTTCCATTGACCATTGACACCTCAGATTTTGACACCCTTTATAAGCATAATCGACTTATTTCTGGCAAAATGAAATTAACTTTTGTCCTAAGATTTTAAGATAAATAATAAAAATGTAATTATTAGTTAGTTAGTTAGTTAGTTTTTTTTTATGACCTTAAGCCAAACAAATAAACAACAATTACCAAACTATTATAAGCAGGAAACCCGTAAATATGTCGTTTCATGTTTTTCTTTGTGTGACCAAAAAAGGCAGAAACAATATATTAATACGATTTGGAGCTTTTTATGAATTTTGGCATCGATTTGTTAGTGCATAATTTACCCCTTAATCATTTGTTTTTTTTTTTTGCATACGAGTATTTCAGTAAAAAGAGCGTATTTGCAGGCAGCATTTTTTCAGTTTATAGCATATATATATATCACCTTTTTTATGCATATTTTGGTACATGTTCAATTTTTTTTAGATGCCTACAAATGCTTTCGCAGCGAATCAAAAATGATGATCTGGCCTAAGCAACCAGTGAAATGTGCATAGAAACTTATTCACCGACTACAAATTTCAGTGTATTTATCAAAAATGAAAATCAGGAATTTAGGACAACAAACAGAACCTGTTTTAAATATCTATCTGTATGACCAACATGGTGCTTAAATTACACCATCTGCATTTTATTTTCACTACACAAATGTAAGTAAAAGCAGGTTGTCAAGATAAATTTATTATACAAGGAAAGATCAAGAAAAAATTATAATGTCCCTGTAGGAAATGTCAGTAGTGAATCTGTACTGATTCACTGCTGACACAGACACCAGTACTAGTGACTTTTTATACCCCGGACAATGTTATTTACTATAGACATTAAACAAATGCGTGTCATTGGAAATCACCTACTGATGTTGATACTATTGACTACGTAGTTCTTTTGGGACAAGGTGTAGACATTGCAACAAGAGAATCACTAGTACATTTTAGAAAATCTAGTCTACACTTTTGGTACTTTTTTAAAGTAGATGTCGAAATGAAAATTCCATGTTATAAAATTTAATTTAATTATAAAAAAAAAATTAAAATAAGTATTCAAAACATAATTTTTATTCGTATTAAAGGCAAATATAAAAGACACTTCGTTGACAATGTCGCCAAAAAGTTACCAAAATAATCGACGAAATTGGTGACTGGGAGGCACTTGCACCCAGGTTTCCTTCAGAGGTATAAACGCTTCTGCTGATATGAGTAATGCATAGAAGAGATGAGCGATATTTTTGTACCTGTGATTTAATCATGGTTACCGAAAAATCGCGAATCACAGTTTTGACCAAATTTGTTAAGTAACAGGTACTTGTTAAGTCGTTCTTTTCGTTTTTGTTACATTTTTTTTTGACTTTCCTTAAAAACAAAAAAAGTTTTTGGCTGACTATTTAAGTCATATTGCCAGGGTATCCCACGAATTTTTAGAGCTTCAACCACAAGACCTCGTTCGACCTAAACCCTCGTATAGGAAGGCGAGAGCTTCCAGAATCCACTCCAGAGTATTATTGGTCTCCACTAGTAAACGTCTGAGTTTTTTATGGTTCTCCATTAGTCACTTTGAGTTATTATTGGTTCTCCACCAGAAAACATGTTAAAAATTTGAGGTAACGAACGATTGCACAAAGTCAATGCCGGCAACCGCAAAAACTGTAACTCGGTACAGTTATACGACGCCACGCCATTAACCAATGCGAGGTGACAACGCAAAACGCACGAAAAGCAGACAAACATGAACGAAATTTTTGATACTTCACTGTTTGTGTGGGTAAAAGCGTTTTTTGAATGCAATAGCGAATAATGTTGCTGTTAGTTTTATTCTATCGTCTACTTTATTATTGTTTTTTTTCTCTTGTGTATAAATAGAGTTCAGGGTTGTCAGTAGAGATGAGCTACAATATTTTTGTATCTGCGATTTAATCAAAGTTACTGAAAACTCACGAATCACAGTTGTGACCAAATTTATCAAGTAACAGCTATTTTTAAGTCGTCATTTTCTCATTTTGTTGTATACACAAATTTATGATACTTCACTGTTTGTGTTGGTAATAGCGTTTTTTGCATGCAGTATTTTTTTTATTGGCAGTAAGAATACCATAATGTTTTTGTACATGATAAAAATACCTTCTTAAAAGAACTTTATTTGTAAAAATACATGTGTTAGTGCATATCTTGTTGTTTTTTTTATGTTCTGAATCTATTCACTTGATTCGTGCAATATAAAATTAAGCATATACTAGAAAATATAGTATACTTGTTTCATTTTGTGATAACTATAAAAGAACTGAAAACTAACAAACCGTGATCGCAATCACAGTTTTAAACAACAGTGATAAATCACATTCACTAATCACGATGTTCCTTAAAAATCACGGGATCGCTCATCTCTAATGCATAGCAATCTAGACCCATCGTTAAGTATAGATTTTAAAGTTAAGTATCTGTACTCTTCAAAGTGATCTTACGATTTCCATCCGTCTGGCTGATTGTATGTCCAAGTAAAATCTAGGCACAATGTACTTGTTGCATTTTTGTAGATAATTTGATAAAATTTGGTAAATACGTTTAATTGTGCTAAGGATGATTTCTGAAATAGACACTTTGTGCTCGTAAATCGTCTAACTATGTTCGTATTTAGATCAAAATGTTCCCCAAAAATATTTTACTGTATATAAAATTTTTTTGGTATTGGAATCGGCTCCAATCCGTAAATTGCTTTTGGTTAATATTAATATAAAACTTAACGGCCGTCTCTAAGATTCCTTATATCGCTCATTTCGTGCAAGACCGTCACAACTCAAAATTTGACACTTTACAGGAGAGCCTTTTTAAGATTCCAACCTATTATTTCTCACCTTCTCTTTCACTAAAATACAGCTATAAAATCAAATGTTTCTTTTTTGCTACAAAGAAAACCACATGTACAAGAGGAATGCCAAACACAAACTGAAATGTGACCTTGTTGATGTTAATTGCTCAAGTTTGTTACGAGAGGTCATAGCGTCACAAGCATCTGTATTACCGTTATTTTTTCGATAATTCTCTCCGTTCTTAGATCAATTTTTAGAGATTTATGAGAAGAACATTTCTGCATTACTAACTCGAAAATGCCAAATTTTGAGTTGTGGCGGTCTTGCACGAAATGAATTTTAAACTCGTAACAAACCTTTTCTTAAGTAAGCCCATGACTGCACATCGGCTCCAATTATGGTACAATACCGAAAATACGCTTGTAAATTCTATGTTAATGGACTTTACCGATTATAATTTTTGATTGTTTTTTTTTTGCAGATATTATTAAATAGTTGAATATTTTGTTTTCAAACATGCATTTTTGATTTGTAAGGGCATTTGTATTTTCAAGTTTCAAATGCATATTTAATGCGCTTAAAACACATTTAATTTTTAGAGCATATTTCCGCTATTCCTGATAATAAGTGTTAAATATGTTTTTGCTATTATTAACCATAACATTTTCGAAGGACTAATTTACAGCGTTGTCAACTTTGAAATTTCAAAACGCACCGAAATGGTGAAAAACGCGTCATTTAAGGAAAAACGCAACAAGTTTAAAATTTACTATTTATTTAAATCTATAAATTAAAATTTTTCTTTATATTGTTACGTTACTGCCTTTTCAATAACGTTTTTGGTTTATTTTCTTTATAATAAACCTCTTGAGTTCTTTTATTGCAACTTTAATAAAATAAATAAAACACTTTACTTTAAACTCGTTCAGCCGTATTCATAACAAAAAGTTAGCCACAGTTTGTACACTACGTACAACGAGCTGCTAACTAGAATGCCGATTAAGCTTAGCAGCTTGTTAGCACAGAGTTTATTCATAACGAATTTTATCCGTCTGCTAACTTTTAATAAATCAACTCTGAATAATCATGATGCCACATTATAGTGCTTAAAAATGCTACACGTTTTGCATAAATCATCGCTGGTTTGTCATTTCATTTCGTAATTTTTTTTTATTTTTTTGTTTTTGCCTCCTCATATCAAAATGTTAAATGTTTTTAAATTAAAATAAATTTAAAAAAGGACTTAATTAAAAAAAGACAGTGAATTAAAAAAAAAACCAAAAAATTATTCAACATTAAACGCCTGTTTTTCACAAGGTGGCAAACGTTTGGCAGCTCGTTAACAAGAGTTTAGCAAATCGTTAGCCAGAGTTTGGTAAGTGTATTATGAATGAACTTTGTGCTAACTTCATGCCAAATTTTCGTTATGAATACGGCTGTTTATTTATAGCTGGTACTATAAACTATTCATTCACACAACTTTATTTAGAACTTAGTCACTTATGCAAATTATAATTGCGATCTACACACTTAAATGCTTGTACTAATACTCATTGTTAGTGCCATATCTAACCAAAACTTCTGATGGCTCTAGGACCTAGAGTCCTCTTTATTCGAATTGTTTCCGGAATGCTCTCTAGCGTCTAATTATCTAAGCTTACTCAGTTAATATCATTGTGCATTAACACTATTTCTGAATTTAAATTGAGCTATTATACATCAATAAACTAAAGTATACTTTAAGGCTTAAAATTTATCAATATCGAAATATACAGTGGGGTTGAAGTATAATTAGGTATAACAATTTTAACATTACATTTGTACTAGAAAATTCTGTACATTGATTTTTATATTATAAATATGCATAGCTAATACAATAACAATTTAAACTTATTGTAATTGCTAACAAATACAAAATAACTAATAAATACAAGATAACTAATAAATTAGAGTAATTCTTAACTAAAGTTACTTTCGTAACAATATAATACCAATTATCTAGAACAACAAGTCCGTTTTACTTTGTGCATATGATTTGGTATATCTTAAACATCAAGCATTGTTGTTCTTATTGTGGTCTGTAAAATTTTTAGTAAAAATTTTGCACTGTTGAATGAAATGGTATTGAAACTGGTGTACTTTATTGTACAAAGATTTTTTTTTCTCATACTTAAACAAAAAGTTATGTTTAATTTGCTTCTGGGCCACCAAAAATTAAAAACGCATCACCTACAATGAAATTTTTCGCACACAAAATATAAAAAAAGCACCCACAATTGTGCGAATCGCACCGAGTTGACAACTCTGCTAATTTAACTATTAAAGGGTAGCCACTGACTATAATATGGTTAAATTAACTTTATAAGTTTACAAATTTTCGTTAAAAATAGTTTTGTTGAAGGTGACCATAGTGAAATTTTTCTTCATGGGTGTGTTCTTATGCAAGCAGATAGAACATTATTTTCCCTATTTTAGTTTGCATAGTTTTAAGGGTCATCCAAGAATTTTTAAACATTTCAAACAAAAGACATGAGTTTTCCACCCAAAAAGTGCGTACTGAACAGTTTTTTGCAATGTTAATTTTTAGCTTAGTAAGTACATATAGTTTTTCTGGGTTAAAGGCGTCTAAAATTAAGGACCCTAATGCCCTAATATTTTTTCCACAAAATACATATGTACATATTTTTTAAAAAAGACATTGTCTCAAAATTTATATATGTAAATTAGCTTAAAACGAACATTTATTTAAACTTTTTCAGTCTACTACGACCAGCGTTACCATATGTCAAGTTTTCCTTTTTTTTGCAAGTGTTAAGTTCATTGTCTAAAAAACAAGTTCTTTGTACACCCATACATATATTTAGTTTTTTTAAGTTTTTGATAAAAATATACTTTAAAATTTGCAGTTCAAAAATAAAGAAGGGATGTTTTTATGCAATTAAACCGTCTTATATTTTAACAATTCTTTATATTGAAACAGTGTTGGCTTCTTCACTCACTACAGACCTTAAGAATCCTAAATATATGTATTTTTTAGGTGCTAAATAATCTTAAGAACTAGCTTCATACCAGTTATCTGTAAAAGGTTTAAACATATTATTGTTCCATTACCGACCATATTATCACAGGCAAACACTTTAGGCTTAAATCAGTTCTCCATAAAGAAACATATTATGGTTGTTGGGGTAAATGTATTAATATTATTAAAAATAATAAGCTCGGAGAGATCAATAATATGGTTGTGGTTTCTTTATAAATGATTTAACCAACTAAGAAGCCATAATATATTTTAAATTGTTCCGTTAATAATAGATTTCTAAGCAGTGACCACACAAGCGGGTACTGTGTATTGAGAAATGTTTCTATGTGGGAACATTTTTGGGAAAAACTATTTTTGAGATTCCGGGAAATAAATTTCGGAAAAATTCAGAAAATTAATTATAAGCCTTTTATTTTTAATGAACTCTTATTGATTTTTAATCTATGAAAGAAGAGTCCTCCATCAAATTAATTCTGGTAATCAATTAAAATCAGTTATATGCTGTGAAAATTATATAAGAATCTTTCCAGCGGTTTAGTCGTTTTTCTATAAGGTACAAATGAACAAACATTTCATAGAGGGTGTTTTTTTAAGCCCATTAGCATTTGAAATTGTAGAAATTAACAAAAAAAATTAAATTTTAATCAAAAAAACCATTTTTATTCAATTAATCAATACATGACACTAACATCTGATAATTGTTTATGAATATGGACAACGTGGCTGTTTACAACGCGCATTCTATTCGTCCAATTTTAAGCCACTTTTTCGAGCAGTCCGATCCGTATGTCACTAAAGACACTCACAATGTTGGTCTGCAAGGAAATAGTCGAGATTTGTCACACCACACGACCTTGGAGACCAATTGGCAGGTCAATTTCTTCGAAATATATCGTCAAATTTTAATATCTATAAGTCGATGGGTGCGATTGCGCCATTCTGTTGAAACCAAATCTCGCCCAAATAAATGGCAACGAAAGACATTTTCACTCAAAAATCATTGACCAAGGAGCGGTAACGAGCTCCATTGACCGTAGCACGATCTCTGGAGAAATATGGTCCGATGATGCCAACAGCATGTAAGCCGCACACAACTGTTCATTTTTCTGTATGTAATGGGGTCTGTGGGGTCTATTTTCTTACTCCATATGCGGCAATTTTAATTATTGTCAAACCCGTTAAACCAAAAATGGAAGTCATGGCTAAAAACAATTTTCCAATGAACCATCGATGACTGATTTTCAAATTAAATTTGGATTGTTTGGTAACTTTGCTGATAATAGGTGTCAACAAGTGGGCGCAGTATAACAGTTCGTTTGGCAGCTTAGCCTTTCCTTAGTTCTATCGGTTTAACAAAATACCCTTTATAATATATATCGACAGCTAAAATCAAAATTACCGCAAGCGACAACAAATCAAAAGACGTTTTGATGAATTATGATGTTATTAATGAAAATATATCATAATTAATCTTTTAATCCGCTTACGGCTTTTATAATTTTATCGTTACCTAAAACGCACAACGCCCTAATTACCAAAAAATTTAAAATCAACTGTTTCAATGATCTTGATGTATTGCAATAACACATATGTCCGCAAAAAAATATTACAATCTGCCGCCCAAAATTATCGAGCTCTTTAACAAGTAGGAGTTCTATATTCGGATATGCCGAATCTTATATGCCCTTCACCATGGTCAACGGTTTTTAAATAGCCTTCTGTTATGTATAACTTTCTGTTATGTAAATACCGTTCTTTAGATATAAACTAATCTATTTTGTGCCACCCCTACTTCTCCAATCCCGCCCACATTTTGTCGGATATTGTGTGTTGATAACTAAGATGATTGATGTACGTAATTTCGAAACTTTGGCTCTTAGAATTCTTCAGACATATAGAAAAACAACAACAAAAAACAGCTACAACTGAGGATTTATGGGTAAAATTAGAGGCAGTTGTATTTTTTGTTATCACATCTCAGTCATTTATGGACACATCTGGCTCAATTTCATTACGAAATTTTAACACGGTATAACAGCCCGGTCCCCATCATCTCTGTGGGCTTCGGAAACCCCATTTTAACATACACACGGGCAGAGGGACATAGTTGAATCAATTTTGCTACTCATAAGGACCCAGATTATATATGTATACTGTATCAATATTGTAGAAATTACAAACGAAATGGCAAACTGTAGCCGTTCGGCTACAATACCTCGGATTTCAATGAACTGTCGTATGTTATTGGACTTTAGCAAAACATAGTATGTATGTCCTAAGTATGTGTTGTTTTCATACTCAATTGATTGTTTGTTTTGTACAAGCTGAAGTATGTATGTGCACACTTTCTGTTACGATTGTTGTAGTGAAAAACACACATGTGTAACCTTTCTCTCTCTATCATCATACGAAACTTTTATTGTTGTTGCAAAAATACACTTAATTTTGTTTTGCATAGGTAGATACATACATGAATTTTAAGCTTAAAGAAGGGATGTCAGCGTCATACACAATTGTGTCAGCAAAACTCACATGTACGCTTACGCTCTTTTATTTTGCGAGCGTAATATATAATTGTTTTCTGCAAAACACTCTCATTCAGCGGGAAATATCGCACGGCCCGATTTGAGGCCTCTAAACAGAAATAATTTATTTATAATCTTTTTTTCTGTTTTTAACATTGTACAATGATTTTAAAAAACAAATTGCTTGTGGTTTTTGTACGAGGTGTACTTGTTGTAGTATCAAGAATAACTGTGATGAATTCGCCTTGATGTTGTGTTTATTGATCTTCTGTAAACTTCAAATTTGAATTTTATTAAGTAGTCTTGTAGACAGCGATAACGAGCATGCAAGCGGATGAGTTTATAAAAAAAAGATAAATGATGCCATATAAAAAATATTTTATGATAAAAAATGCATTTAATGATTTTTTATAATGGTGGTTAATAATTATAGAATATTTTTAAACTTAATGGGGTTATTATTTGCATTAGTATGTGCAAATGAATTTTCATTGTTGGCATTCGCAAAGGTATGTTGAGCACAAAATTAAAAATATTGGAAAGAATTGTATAAGGTTGTAAAAAGACTTCAAATATTGTCAAGTGCTCAATTTTTCCAAAAAATAAGCAAGGTTTGTGAGAAATGCAGGTTCCAAATTAAATTTATTTAAATAATAACTAATTGGGTCTGTCCATAACTCAACATTTTTCGATAATTGTATTATTATTAATTTCTCTAAAGTCTTCATAGCAAAATATGTATGTTAATTAGGCCTCGTAATAGGCCTCTCAACCGCAGATTTCTCCCGCTGGAAATGTAAGAGACAAGAGTAATCGCACCAACACAATCATAATTGACCACCACTGGCTTAAAGAATACATATATTGTTGCAATATTGGGACAGTTCGATTTCAGCACGTGACCTTGAAAGAATAGCTAAATCACACAATATTAAAAATTGTTATATAAAAAACTCGCAAAAAATTAGTTTCAAAAATTTAAATAATTGTAATCAGTGTTTAAAGTGTCACATTAAAAAGGTATTGTTGCAACCCTATCGAAAAAGTGGGACATAAAAACATATCATTAGGACTAAGAAGAGCTCAAGAGTGGATGACTGTCATATGTAAAAATATTCCAACATCAAATAGAAGATGCCATTCATGTAGACTAAGATTATGTCAACTACAAAAAGAAAATAGTTAACATTCAGAAGAAGAAATAGGCTATGAAGAGATAGATTCAGTTGAAGGCTTGGAGCAAAATGAATCGTTGCCTAAAGAGATGCCCGGAAATGCCCGGAATCAGAAATAATAGCACAATTAAAAGAATAATTTAAAACACGAAAAAATTAATTGAATTGTTTTAATGCTTTGTTCAATACATATTTTGTAATAAAAAAATAAATGAAAACTATAATGTCTTCTTCAATAATACAATATAAATAATTCGCATGGGAAATATATTTAGAATAATAAGCCTTAATGTCTTATTAAAAAATCCAACATAAAAGGTTTTTCTTGTATGAACTCAAAACATACTTAGGATCACGTTCTGGACTATAACTCTGACACCAATCGAGTCTCCACCTTTAAATTTTCTGCAAATGTAGAAGGGGGTACCCGTTTCAAAAATATGCAACATTGTCAATTGAAGCACATCCGCGAATAGCGTTGTAAGTTGTAAAATAATTATTTTTCAGGAGAGCAAAAAAAAAAACGTTTTTAACAGGCAGGATTCTTTTTTTGAATTTTTTCTTTTTAGATTATCAAAAATAATGACAATACAAACTTTTATGCAAAATATCAAGAAAATCGAATTTTTAATTTCATGCTACATTTTTTATAATTATTTTTTAGTGGAAAAACGTTTCATATACATATACATTTGCGATGTCATTTAAAAAGTTTTTCCACTGTTCAAACGGCTTTTAAAACGTTATTCCACATTACAAAGCCATTTCGTTTGTATCAATTTATTTGTAACTTACAACGTTCATTCACTGCCTGACTCTATAGGCCATGTCAGATAAAACCTTTGCTTCGCGTTGCGTTACCGATTCGCTTTGACATCTAAGATAAAATATACGTACTTATACGAAACATGTCACATAAAGTACTTTCAAAGCGGAGCGAAGCAAAAAGTTAGGCAACTCTTATCTTTTTGCGCGCTTAGACAATTGGCTAGTATAATTTTCTTTTTTTTAAATTTTTTTTGCCAAATTCAATTCCAAAAAACCGTCTAATTAAATTTTTAACTTTTATTTTTGTAGCAAATAATTAAATGTAAATAATTAAAAGTAAACAAACAATGCGTGAGTGTTGTCAAAATTTTCATTGTGGCATACACCTTTTGCTTTGCGTTTTTCTGCCGAAGGTAGAAACGTCACGCAAAGCGACAAAGTTGTATCTGACACGGCCTTATGTATCGCATTTTGACGGCATTAAGGTGCACAATGTTGGGTGATTTGATTTTTAAACAGTGTACGCGAGTTATGTTAACGGTAATCTGCAAAAAAACAGTTTTTGCTTCAATTGTCAAAACGACTGGTAGGTTTTACTCTCAATTAATTTATTTATTAAAGCAAAATTATAAACGGTTTTAGGCAATTTATCATTGAAACATTACTTTTTATTTTAAATAGTTCTCCTGTAAAATTTTCAAAATATTAGCTTGGGCTGTTTTCTTTTTAGGTTACGACATGTAGGAAGTTAATTTATTTTTAACGTTAAACATCGCAATTTTTATGTGTATAACAAAAATATTCCTTTAATGTTGAAGTAAAAAAAACAAATTTTCAGACTTTCCCCGAACCTCAACTTATAGACCATTTGCTCACACAGGGTTACCAGGTACTACATTTGCAATTCATACAACAACTCACGTATTTGCAACAACTCAACAAGCAGGTCCACCTGATTCTGTTTATACTTTGACAGCCAATGTGGAGCCAAAAGTTCGTAAAGAATTTATTGAAAATTGGATTTTCAATAATATGAATAAGTACGAGTTACGCAAACAATTATTAGATTATTTAAGATTTTAACCTATTCGTTATATGTACATTACTAACGTTTTCCAAAAGCTTTAATAATTTCTATTTTATATTTCATACCTAT
This sequence comes from Pollenia amentaria, assembly GCA_943735925.1. NCBI lineage: Eukaryota > Metazoa > Arthropoda > Insecta > Diptera > Polleniidae > Pollenia > Pollenia amentaria. The sequence goes on along the minus strand of OX031007.1, from coordinate 130,091,371 downwards.
TAATAAATGTGGACTTTAGCTCAACGCTCTGAAGAAGATTTAGAGTACGAGGCTGTGGAAGAAATTGCTTCGGAAGATGAAACTGATTCTTTTGGTGATGAGAGTTCGTCAGCGCCAACAGAAATCAAAGAATCTAATATTTTAGAACGTAAAAATTTCTTGGAAATTTGGATTTGGAATACAGACAAAAATTTTAGGTTTGTCTTTAAATATTTAAACATGTTTTTTCCTATAATTTAATCAACAAGCCTGCAAACTAATCTTGCTAATTTCTAATTAAATTTAAATGTAGTTTTTTTAAATTGTATAGAAAGTGAACTCTTATGGGTCGATGACGAATGGCAACTGAACTTAAGTTAAGTTGTTAGCAGCGAAGTCAGGCAACGCCACTCGTGTTAAAATATAAAAATAAAAAAAAAATTATATTTTAACATGAGAGGCGCTGCCTTATTTCGTTGTGTTGCCAGCCGTAATCCGCAATAAGTTATAGAAATATAAATAAATTGGATTTAAGATGAAGGGTTACTTAACAAATATCGGTTCCAGTTTTTCCCATTTTCGACAAATGACCCGGGTGCCCCGGTAGGCTAGTTGTGCGGTACCGCCAGAGGCTCCTGTCTCCTCAAGCGTGGAGCTTTACGGGATAAGCATGAGAAAAAAACACCTGATTTAAAATTAACGTTTTATTTTTTTAAAAATTAATTTCTAATTTAAAATAAGTTAACAAAAACAACATTAAAGACTTAAAACACTTACTCCCGTTTTCACATTTTACTTTAACCTAATGCAAAAAATTAAAGGAAGGTCCATACTACATGGTAGGGGAAAGTAAAGTTGTAATAATGGAACACTTTTTAGGGCTGCTAAAATCTTCACTTTAGCTATCGGAAAGTTGTGAAAACAGGCCTTAAAATAATTACTTCAACATTAGTTACGTTTATCTAAGGAAGGTTCAATGCGATCCTTTATAAAGGGGGTTTTAAGCCCTATAGAACGAACTTTCATATTTCTCTCACTTTTATCATCATCATCATGGTCTGGTTTGGCCGCGAAAAAGCCAAAATTCGTCATGCGCGGCGAACTTTGCAGCATATTTATTAAGATTTCTTAGGCCGGCGAACGACGAAAAAATCGTTACCAGGTGATCATGTTTGTGTTAGTTTTCAAGTGTTTTATTAAATAAAGATACTTGTTACTTAAATTATTAATTTTATTTATATCATTTAATGTAAATATACAAAATAGTTAACTATAAAATTTTGCCCATACTCATAGTCAAAATAATGTATACTTTAACCCTAGGATTACCGTCTTGGTCTGGCAAGACCAAATTTGTGTTTCGCTTGCAATCTTTTTCGAATATAACAACAAATCAAAAAAAACAGGGACGTGAATTCCTTAAATGTTATGTGCTGAATCGAATGAAACTAATTTGGATCCGATTGGAGCAAATTAGTGGGGGTGAAATTTCTTAAGGTACGGTCAGATATGGCAAACATTTGCCGAAAAACGTCAAATATTTGTTTGCCGTAATGTGACCACAAAATATTTATTTGCGACAAACAGGAAAACAGCTGATTTTGGGCTAATAAATTTGTTTGGTGTCAAACAAAAATGCTTTTAATGTGACCACTCAAAAACAAATATTTGCCTGTATTTTAAGCAAACAAATATTTGTTCTTACAATTATTTTGTAAGAGCAAACAGTAGCAAATAACTGCTGTTGGGAACAACTTAAAAAAAAAATACCACTAAAATCAAATAAAAAACACAAAGTATTGTAATAATATTTTTGTAAAATTTAACATTTATCTAATTTATTTATTAAAAAAAACACATGATTTTGGAATTACATTAAATTCGTTTTTGATTTTCAGTATTTTTTGTTGTTGTAGCCAAATCGTCGTGCGGTTACTGCCTTGGATCAAAGATAAAAAAGTTATCTTATCTATATATATAAAATTGTAACGTTACTGATTCACTCACTGATTCATCATCGCACAGCCTAAACGACTGAAGGTAAAAACTTGAAATTTGGACCAGGGCTAGCTCTCCCCAAATCGATCACAAAGACGGGATTTATGGAATTCGAATGTTTAGGAGGTAAAAACGGGTAAATTCGGTAACCTTATATCCCTAAAACTAAAATTTCATACTTATCGTTGTTCTTTAGAAAAATAAGCGGACAGGTGTCTGGTACTTTTTGGAAATTAAGCCCTTTAACGGAGTAAACGGGTAAAACCTGTATTTTGGTACTTTTTTGTCACCCCACCTATCTTTTAAACCCATAATAAGAGAAATAAGGGTTATATCACATTTGAAACTTATCTAAAAAATCCAAATACAAATTTCGTACTTTTTCGAAATTCGGACGTTTAAGGGGTAAAAAGCGTAACTATTTTTGGTACTTTTTTACAAAACATTGTTTTTATTTATTGACATAGACGTATTAAATTATGGGCTCCCACTACAATATTTAAATTTTTTTATGCTTCAATGGGGAGAAAAAAGTACAAAAAAGGGGAAATAGGGAGTAAACGGGTAAAATCTGTATTTTGGACTTTTTTGTCACCCCATCTATCTTTTAAACCTATAAACATAGAAATAAGGGTTATATCACATTTGAAACTTATCTAAAAAATCCAAATACGAATTTGGTACTTATTCGAAATTCGGACATTTAAGGGGTAAAAACCGTAACTATTTTTGGTACTTTTTTACAAAACATTTTTTTTTAGTCAAAAATTTAGTACTTATTGTTGTTCAATAAAAAAAAAATAAGCGGACAGGTGCTTGGTACTTTTTTGAAATTCGGCCTTTTTGGGGAGTAAACGGGTAAAACTTGTATTTTTAAACTTTTTTGCTATGCCATCTATCTTTTAAACCAATAAACATTAAAATAAAAACTATATCACATTCATAACGTATCTAAAAAATACAAATAAAAATTTGGTACATTTTCGAAATTCGAACGTTTAAGAGGTGAAAATCGTACCTATTACAAAGTAGCTGGTTAAAACCTAAAAACATAAACTTTGGCGTAATATGTCCACGAAAGAAAAGGAGATGCTAACGAAGTAGCGGGTTAAATGCTAGTTATTGTATAAAACCATTTTTTGAGTAATTACCATTTTAAGATTTCAAAAATGGATTACGAAATATAAAAAGAACACTGAAATCATATATGTATAATCGATTTTAAACTCAACCTTTCAAAAATGTTTAAGCAATTTTACACGATATTTATTTTGCGGTGGGTTTGTCAGATATAAAGTCCATATGTAATTTCACATGTCTGTCAAAATTGACAATTACAGAAGGTTAATCATTTTTGCTTTAACACGTTCCTTTTTGGTTTCACCTGACATAACATAAAAACATTCATATTAGCAAACTATTTACTGATTTATATTTATATTCACTTTTTATTGTATTTTAGTTATTTAAAAATGTGTTTTTTTTAAGAATATATGTAAATAAATAGGTTTGTCAGATCAAAATAGAACACGCTCTAATTGAAAGAAATTCCTCTATATTTTCCATCACAATTTGTATAATAGTGTTTTGGCAAATAAATTTATATATTTTGACAGTTTGGTCAAATATTTTGCTTCGGCAAATATTTTTTTAAGTGTGACCATATGGAAAACATGTTTGCTAATATGTGTGTTTGCCGCTATTTGACATCTGTTCGAGCAAACAAATATGAGCAAATAAATGTGCGCAGTGTGACCACAAAATGAAACCTACATTGTTTTGAAAAAAAATTTGCCAAATAAAGGCAAACATATTTGGGGCTAATATTTGCCATATGTGACCGTACCTTTATTTATGTAAAGGTTTATGAAATTACCCTCTTGGTCTGCCCAGACCAAATTTTTTTTTGGCTTGCTATATCATTCAACTAGTATAACATCCTAGGGTTAAACTAAAACCGGCTTCAAATGCATGTGAGTAACTTTGTTCTAAGGTATACTTTGGAAAAAGTCGACTTTGTTTTTGACTGCGATTATGGGCTATTTTTTAGTATTTGAAGTATTATCTTTTTAATATTTTGTCCGTTGGAGTATTTTTTCAGTTAAATGCAGTCAATAAGTAATAACTGAGTAAACTGCAAAATTTGCTCTCAAAAAAAGCTGTTGTCTAAAAAAGTACGCTAACGGAAAAGTTATAAAAATTCGTAAAATTAAGAGAATAGCTGTTGACAAATAAATGTACTGTTGAAATTCTTTTTTAAATTTTGACTACATTTGACCCGTTTTCTTGTCGGTACTCGATTAAATACTTTTTATAACACGAGCATATTACAAAACTAGGTACTAATTATTTTAAGTAATCGCTCATATTTGTTTTTTATACCCACGTCACAATAGCGGAGAGGAAATTATACGTCTGTGCTGATGTTTGTAATACCTTACTATAATGGTCCTAGACTTTCTGGGTTAATTCAACGCTGTCCATCCGTCCATGTAAACATTGGGCGCAAAGTACTGGTCGCAACTTTGAAGATAATTTGAGAAAATTTAGGCCCTAATCATGTACAACGCAGCGCAACGCCAAACAATAACATTGAAAGCACAAACAATGTCATAAATATTTTGTAATTTTGTTGTTGCTTTCAACAGAAATTCATGTACCGTTTTAAAATTTTCAACGACACAAGCAATGGAGCGTTTGAAATTTTGAAGACGCAATGTGAATTTCTGTAGAAAGCAACAACAAAATTACAAAATATTTACACATTGTTTGTGCTTTCAATGTTATTCTTTGGCGTTGCGTTAGTTCTGTGGCGTTGCGCTGCGTTGTACATGATTAGGGCCTTAGTGCATAGGTTCTAATTGTCACAAGCCAATTGAGAGTGGTGAGAAACCGTCTATAATTTCACATAGCCCCCATACAAGATTTTTTCCGGAATAGGGTCTTTGTGCCCACAAGCCATCATATAATGTTGGATTTTATATTAAATTTGGTCTAAGCATATATTGTTCCAATCTTAATTATATTCTAAAATTTTATTGGAATATGTCCATATTTGACCATAAGTCCCTTACAAATACTACGAAGATAGCTTTTAATGGAATAATTTCCCTATAAATGTTGGTATTGACATACAAATTGGCGACAACAACTTTTACGATAGCTACTATGTCAGGACAAAATTTTGTGTTGGTACGTCCAAAATTAACTAAAGGTCCCATATAAACCCTCTACGTTAAATCACGCAAAGGCAAACAAATCTCATATAAATTGATTTCTATTGTTCCAAGTTGGATCAAAGGGCCGTTACGAAATCCTTCCATCAGGATTTATGACCTGATTTTTTCTGATTTGTTTATTTATATTTCTAGTAGTGTTCTACAGGTTATAGCGGGTCTACCTTTTCTCCCGCTGGCTTCTAGTCAACTGCCGTCCTCGAAAATTCATCATAAAGTTTTCTCAAAATATCAAACATGGTACATTTTCTTGTGGAAGATTCTATGCGGATTGATGTTTCGCATGTTTTTTGCCATAGGTATCTATTGGGTGCTACGTTTGGCCAAAAAATTCGCAATATTTTCCGCAAGCAATGGTTAATGAACACATGCAGATATTGTATGTCGCTTGCAGTAGAGTTCCAGGATTCATATGCATATAGCATCGTAGAGCGAACATTTAAGGAGGAAAGGCGCAGCTTAGTACCTGTATGTATTTGTGGTGGCTTCCATATTTTGTGTAATGACCAAATGACTGTTATTTGCGATGTGCAATATCCTCACGTGAGCCGCATGTGGAGGATTTTTTTAGTTTTTATTTTATTCAAAATATTGCAAGTAAAACAAAAATTTCGTTTGGCCAGACCAAGAGGGTAATCCTTGGCCAAAGTTTATATAAACTGCAAAATATTTGTGATTTACAGGAGATTTATTAGTCTTAAAATTTTTTCCTATGCCTTATGGTCATCACCAATTTTTTCATGGCATATAATCTATTTTTAAAGTTATTTTTGAAAATTTTTATTTCAACAGCATGCCTTTAAGAACCCAGGAAAAACTTTTGAATATTTACTTACTAGTAACTATTTCCATAACTATTTAGTAGGGCTATTAACTAGCGCCAATTAAATAAGGGCTAGTAATTTTTGGCTTCTAGTAAGTATATTGTAAGTACTTACAATTTTACTTACTCGTAGTAAAATAATAAATAGATATTGTGTGACTTCTAGTAAGTGTATTGTAAGTACTTAATTCTGTGGACAACTCGAACAAAAATAAGTAGTTATGCAGCCGAAAAATAAGTAATGTTTATATTTCTCCAACATTACTTGCTAACTTACCAGGTAAGTAAAGTTTTTGCTGGGAAGTAAATGTCAGTAAAGACAATTTTTAAGAAAAAACGCTTCTGTATAACATCAGTATGAAAGTTAACTGAAACTGAAGTAGATGAAGTTGTTCTTCTAGTGTTCGAAAGAAAAATATTTCGCAATATATATGGACCGATGTGTGCGCCGAATAATATCGGTATCGTACAAACTAAAAGCTTTCTTTATGTATACCGACATCATTGTGGTAAAACGTGTACAAATCCAAAGATTGCGCTGGCTTAAACACGTTGTGCGAACGAATAACGATGATCCAGCAAAAAAAGCAAAAGGGGATGACCAAAACTTCATGGAGAAAACCAAGTTTATAACAACATTTCCAAACTGAACGTGAGAAATTAGAGAAGTGTAGGAGATCAAGGCATCTGAAATCCATTATAAAGTCGATCCACATGAACGATATAATTGGCCTAACAATTAGGAAAGTAACTTTTCTTTTTGGTCATATTTTGGTAGATATGGATGAAATGCATTTCGATAGAAATACTATTTTCCGTGACGACATTTGTATTGGCACTATGTGAAATAATGTACCGATTATTCCCATTTTTTAAAGACTTTGTTCTAACGACAATGAAGACGTACATATGTATAAAAGTTCATTAAATTATAATCAGCCAGTTGGACGGATAGACGGTAAGCCAAGAATTTTTAGGTCGATACAGAAGGCGATTCTTATTTAATTGGTTTAGAAAATAATGGGTCAATAAGAACATTACTGCAAACCAGTGTTCAAAAAAAAAACCGAACATTATTTAGCGTACTGTACACACACCCAAAAACTATATCTAATTTTTTAATTGATTGTGTATTAGAACACAACCCGTAAGACTATTTTAACGAAAGTAACAATCATTATTTTGTATTCGGTTTTTCGTTATAAAACCGATTCTGTAGATATACATTATATTTTAATGTTCTTTAGTGTATTTTTATTTTATTGATGAAGGAATAAGCAACCACGATATAGTTAGAGGAATAGTCTTTAATGCTTCCCATGTAGAAAAACGTTTACACATGCTCCAGCTCTATGCTGTTCGCTCTGTGCCTAGAGAGATATCCCTAATCCAATTTGGCTGATATGCGGTTAAGCTATTATCAGCATAATCCAGATCCATTCATACCCCATGTGATCCCTCTTCTAATACGGGTTGATTGCTAGATAATTAAGTCCAATACAATATTTTAAAACTGCGGAGAAAGGATACATCCCTGACATACATCAGTATTAATACCAGTCGGGTTTCCTAACATGCGTTCATGAAGTACTCGGCTTGTTGAGTTGCCAAACAGTGCTGTAATATGGTCGGGTAGCTCAGGTGGGATTCCCCTGCATCGAAGTGCATCCCAAACTGATCTAGCGAACGTGATAAAGTTTTCCCATATTTTAGTAAACACTGATGATGCCAAAATATTCTTCAAATACGTAGAACTATAGCAACAGTCTTTATTTCAATCCTATACTCATGTCAAAATATGATACACGCATCCTCGCCCAGGTCTATCAGACTGATGCACTATAAGTAATTTGACCCGAAATCTTGGCCAAAAATCATTTCTTGCAGTAACAATAATAATGTTTTTGTTAAAGACGTTCGATTAAGAACATATCAAAGCAAATAACTGCTTATTTGGTTTTTGCAAAAAGCAAATATCAGCTGATTTATGGGCAGTCGAAGTGGACATTTACAAGTAACGTTCATCGTGTAGCATAAAAAGTGTAATTTTGATTTAAATTTAGTCGTTTTTTTATCAGTTATTAAACAAAAAGAAGGGATCGTGCATAATATGGTGAAGAGAAGGAATGCCAGACGTGCTCTTTTAAGCAGTACATGTGCTCTTTTTTACAATATGTGCTCTAAAAACATGAAAGTGCAACAGAGCAGCAGAAGTGTTCTTTTTTGTACACTTTTTCATAAAAATTATGTATATTAAGTAATTATAAAACTACTTTATAACACAATGTTATGTTATTTAATTTTTGAAAACCCAGAAAAAACCCAGCCAATTGTAGGGGAATGTAAGAAAGAAAAAATTGACGGTTTATTGTTGTGACTTTGTTGAAGCTTTGATATTGTTACATTTAAGACCAGAGTGTTTTAAAATTCTTATTCACTTTATGGTCTTACTTGTATAATATTTTTAGCTTTTCTAAAGTATTTGGAAAAAGCAGCGAAATGCGCATAGGAACTAGCTTTCCCACAACAATAAATTTCAGTGTTTTCATTTAAAAAAAAAATTGGGATTATTAGCACATCATTAATAAATGAATTAATTAATAAAATATTTCATTCCCAAAAATAATTTTTGATTTTTGTTTTAATTGATTATGTACAGAGAAACCGTAAATATGCAATTTTTTTTTTCGTTTTGCGGCCAATGAAGGCAGAAACAAATTGTCATATACATAATTTACCCTTTTCTGCATTTGTTTGCATAATTAAGCCAAAATAGAACCCATCCGCTATCTCCATTCATTAAGGGGGCTTCCCTACATAATGTTCAATACAGACTAGAAATATATTGAAGAAAAAGTGCCATAAATGCCCAGGAGCCTCTACTAGTGGAATATAATGTATAACCGACCTCAATTAGTTTTTGTCCTTAATATTTTCTCGAGACAAACGGGCCTGTTCTGAAAATCACGCGATTTCAAATCTTGTGCTTTTAAAATCACACGTGTGATTTTGTGGTGTGCTAAAAATCATTCCGTTTTTGTATTTCTCAGTGTAATTTTGTCAATTGAAAATCACACCGAAACACTCAAAACTGGAATACAAAAATATCACACTTGTGATTTTAAAAGGCGCATGTGATTTGAAATCACGTGATTTGAATAAAAGTGATTTTCAGAACAGGTTGATACTTGCTCTTTATCGCCATTTCTTAGGGGGGCTCTCAAACAAATATTGCGTTTTATGAAATGATTAAATTAAGATTTTAAACGTTTATGGCTTGTATTGCTTGAAACTTCGATTTTAATATGTCTGGAAAAAATCAGAAGCATAGGTGTACTTTCCCACTTTTGATGAATTTTTAAAAAACAAAAATTTCAAAATGTTGCTAAAAAATAATTTTTTTTTTTGCTAAAAAAAATTTGGTTTCTAACACGACTGCACTTATGAAAAGAAAGTTAAGCTTTTCTTAAAAAAAATTTTATTGCGGAATTTGAGTTTGTTCAATAAACTAAAAAGATTTTAAGTTATGCGAACATATGTTGTGCAACATCCTCCATTTTGGAAATAACGGTACATCTCGAAAACCAGAGCTAACCACTGGATTCAGCGTACCCTTATTATTTTAAAACGTCAGGTCCCGGCTTGTCTGTTCTTTCAATTAGCACAGTGTAGTTAGGCAATTACATCAAATGAAAGTAGTATTTATGAATGCTTAAAATCAAATTAATTAATTTTTTTGTGGCGGCGCAATAAATCTAAAGTTTGTTTTTTACTCTACTAAAGAACATTATTAATTTACATTAAAGACTAAGGCCCATAACACTGTGGAACAAATTCAGGTAAGCAAAAGTTAGGTCGATTCTGAGAGTGAGGGGAGAAAGTGGAGGTTAAATTAGAAGACCCGTATCGCGGCGTTTGTTTATGTTAGTTCTGCAGTCAAATGCCGATTTTCAGCATATTGTTTATATGGTTTTTTGCCTATAACTCGTTGACTAATTGATATTTTTTAAATCTGAAAAGGCCAAATTATTGCTAGAGACCTGTGCAACAATTAAAATGTTTAAAAAAAATTATTTAGAAAATTTTTGTGGTGCTTATGAAGCAAAATATTGAAAAAATTATTTTTTTTCATGCTTTTTGAAAATATTTTCCACAAAACTAAGTATTTTTTGCTTTCTGTTTAATCAATATTATGCTTCTCAGTTTCTTCAATAAATTTAATTTGAAAAGAAAACAATCATAATACAAAACTTGCGTTTTCCAGCTTAATATTAATATACTTCCCATTTTTTATGTACCAATTTTGTTCAGTGTTGGTTTTGAAGAAACATTGGAAAAGAAATTATAAAAATATGGAAAAAATATATAATTTTGAAGGAAAATATGGATTAAATGCATTTTTAATAACATATAGAACTTTAGGCCGTCTTAGCTGAAATAAAATCTAGTTTAATAATTTTGAAATGTTAGTTAGGAAAAGTTTTACGTAAAAAAATTAAGTAAATTAAATTAATGATTTGGCCAGTTGCCGTTTAGCAGTCGGCTGTGGATCAACATCACTGCTCTCTCTAATATCTTGGTCATCGCCATCATCATCAGAGAGGTCGATGATTTCGTTCAACAGATATTCTGGAATTTCATCTTTATCTTCCCCTTCTTCCTCTTTTTCCTCGTCTTCCTCTTCTTCAAAGGTGTTTTTATAGCACCAACAAATTTCAGCGAGTATTGCATGTGGAGATTTCTTTCCTCTGTACCTGAAACGAAAATATATTTCAATCGTTAACATGTTTAAATTGTGCACTCTGACAAAGATATTAGAAAAATTCAGGAATTCAAAATATGCACACTCTATAGTTACCTTATTTCAAATGGAAGCGCAGTTTGGCGATGACGTTCGCCATGCTCATCAGATTCAGTTGGCAACTGTTGAGCGAGTTGATCAAGATGCTGATGCAAAAGGTGAATTTTGTACGACATATTAACCCCAATTTCATCGAAAGCTGTCATCATGTTTACAACAGATTGCCTGTAGTTGTCTTTGCGTTCTTTACCCAAAAGTCCTTTAATGAGTGCTTTCAATGCGAGCCATGCATTTAAAAATCCGTATGTCGGGACCATTAACCACCCCTTTCTGAATTTTGGCGTTACTTAGTCTTGGTAAAATGTCTTTTAAGCGGTTGAATACTGCTGGTCTTTTTGCGATACATTTCAAAAAATTTTTAGCAATGCCAAGTTTAATGTGGAGCAACGGCAACAAACTTTTCATTTCAGGAACAAGACTTTCGTCTTTAGGCCATTTCCGTCCAATGCGTCTTTTCCAGTTATGCTGTTTGTACTGGCTTCTTTCTTTAATACCTTCTCCGTATCGTGAATCCCAATCCCACAAAAAACACGGATGTTTTGGACGCCCAGATGCTGTTAAGCCTGTAATTAATGAAACTATTTTGAGATCGCAGCAAATGCGCCACTGGAGTTCGTTACATTTGACTACTTCCAGAATGTGTTTCAAATTATCGAAATTTTTACTAGTGTCAGTGCTATACGCAATCGGAACAGAAGGCATTCTATTTGTCTTGTGCAAAAGCACAACTTTTAATCTGATTAGTGAACTATCGATGAATAAACGCCAATCATTTTTTTTATAGGTTAACCCTACAACTTTTCAATTTCGTCACAATAAGCGAAATTTTTTCCACCATTCACACTGAAGAACTTTTCTAACTCTTTTTGGCTTTTTCGATATGCCGTTACTTTGATACCTTTCGCCAGCCAATTATTTCCTTTCAAAAATTAAGCAGTAGTTCTGATTTTTTCCGAGTCAAACACAAATTTGCAGTAATTTCATCCAATTGGTTTTTTGTCACTAGGATTGGGTCCTTTGATGTTTCATAGGATGTACCTTCACCAGGGTCGTATTCTGGGAAGAAATCCATGGATGTAGCAGCGGCGTTTGTGGAACTGATATCTGTTTGAAGATCAATACTTCGGTATGTTGGTACTGGAACGAATTTTGAGTGCGGTAATGGTAATTGGACACTTGGCACTGCTACATAAGTTTTATTCTTTGCTTTTTTTCTATTCAAAGTTTTATTGTAGTTGATACATCCATAGAAATTTTCTCCTTGATGCGGGCTGTTGTCTAACCTCATCGTTGGTATACCAAAAGGCATAGCCTTCTTCTTTCCACTTTTCCATTGCATAAGAGTTGAATAGCAATTTACGTCACTGATAAACTCTTGCGAGAAATATTGTTTATAGGCTTCCATTTTTCATCGATTGCTATGAAACGTCCACAAACATTACAAAAATGCTCCACTTTACATTTTGGTTCCGACATTTTTAATTAAAATTTAATCATCAGCTTCGAGAATACACAATTGTTATCACTTTTTGTTTACACCAAGTATCGATTTGATAGAGCCGTCCTCGTTGAATGCTGAAAGCAAACTGTCTTTGTCGTTAAGACTGAAAACCTTAAGAACCGACTATGAAAATTGTATGTATTTAAAAGTTAACAACCTGGCGCACAAAACCATCTGCTAGTTGTATGTATGTATATCCTAACTAAATACATATTAAGAAATGCGTACCTGAAATGTTCAAGGGTGATTTGTGCTTTAAGATTAAGGAAATTGCGAGCAGCAGATGTGCGAAAAAATTTAAATTTGTTCGGAAAGTGTTGAGAACTTGTTTTGCAATGCTTAATTTGTTTGGGACAAATTTTGCTAACACCAATAGATAATAAGTTACATGGACGAGAAAGAACACCGGTTTGGCCAAAATGTCAAATTTTGACCTCCTCTAACTCAGAAACTTTTTGACCGATCTTGTTGAAAATTTGTGTCTAAGCTACTATCCAATAAGACTAACCTTGGTCCAAGTCGGAAGACATCGATTTCAAAATTTGGGTCACTTGACATGAAATCCCCCATATATTTGTTCCACTTTAAACAACAAAAATCGGAAATTTTAAAACACAACTAAGATATAATAATTTTACAGGTAATTATCCCCGTGTATACGGCAGACCATCACCAAGAAGGGGAATGACACGAGTAAATCACTTTCCAAAGGCATCAACAGGAGGGAATGACTCTGCTGGTCCGGTAGACGAAATATTTTCTTCCAGCGAAATAGAACCAAAATTGCGTAAAGAATTTGTAGAAAATTGGATTTTTCACAATTTGACTGAGTATGAAAGAATTAAGATTTTACAAAAATTATAAAAAAAAGTGCGTGTGTGTGTGTGTGTTGTGTCTATAAAAATATTTAAATTATTTGATGATTATTTTGGGCTCTCATTTCTATCATTTAAATTAAAAAATTTTCATGTACTGTGTTTGTATTAAATTGATGTATTTGTTACTTTAATTAAAAGTAGCATGGATTAATTTTTTTTTTTTGACGTGCTGCAAGAAGTACTTATATTACATTTTTATACCCTCCACCCCCAACCATAAGCTCTTGAAGACGCTTATGGTCCAAAATAAAATCCTCACTTAAAAATACTTTTATATGCTTAATAGTATTTCTGAAACAAATCATGATATTTTATTAAAATTAAACGGCAGTATTATATTGCGGATAGTCTGGTTTTTTAGAAAAAAAATGTTGCTCTAAAAGATTAAAGGCCTTATTAATAAAAAATAAAACAGGTTTATAAAAGGTTTATAGAATGGAGTTTCTATAAAAATTTATTTAGTGAGACTTTTATATATTAGTTTTATTTTTTATAAATAAGGGGGTATATAAAAATCAAATTTTTTTTCAGAATTTCCTCCGGTATATTTCAATAGACCAATGTTTTTACCTTTGGGATCGGGAGCTGGGCCTTTTGACAGAGGAACAGCATTTGGATCAGGGGCTGTACTTTTTAGTATGGCACAGCCGCACTTTGCTTCAGCTGGTATTCCTGGTCCTCCTGTTCCATTGGCCTCAACAAGCTCTGCCATAGAACCAAAAATTCGCAAGGACTTTATTGAAAATTGGATTTTTAATAACTTAAATAAGTACGATATATATTTTTGAAAAATATGTGACTATTTGTTGTTAATTTTAAGTTAATACGCATTATTTTATTTTGGGTAAATTTTATTTTATATAAATATTTATGTTGCTAATATTAAATTAATGTAAGGTTTCATTTTTTTTTTTATATTATAAAATTTAATTTTTTGTTTTAATGTTTTTGGTTGGAAACTATATTTAATGATCACGTCGATACATTTAAATTTATTAATAGATATAAACGATGCAGCTTGTTTCGCATTGAGTGGGCTTAAAAATAACGAATTGCTTGGCTTCATTACAATTCTTTTAATACAATTAAAATGCTTTAGGATTGTTTGCTATAAATATAAGAAAAACTAATTATGTGTGGGCAAATAAATTAATGAAGCTTAAAGCGAATTTTAAAAGACTTCGGCTTCCTATAATCTCGGTTCACACTATGAAAGTTTTCTTCCAGAAGGTCTGAGTTAATTGCGCAGAGTGAGCCATTAACTCCTTTCTCACCTATCAACTCCAACTTTAGGAAAGAAAACTATGTGAACCCACACTACCCAGAGGCTTAAGATTATAAAAAGAGTACAGAAAATTGATCGGTAATTTGTAAAAGTTCCCATCAAACGTTTTCGGAATAAACTTGTTTAGAATCAACACAAACTACGATTACGTCATTTCATTTGACACATACATATGCATAAATTTTTTACGAGTAGGACTCGAATTTTCAATACATATTATATTGACGGTGTTCAAGAACAAAAATTACTGTTTTTAACGTAAAACTTGTGAATAAAAGAAAATGTTCTTCATACATTTTGATCATCAATGAAATATGCATTCGAAAAAGTTTTTGAAAGTGTAAATATTCAAATCATTGATTGAATTAATTTACGTACTAATGGTTTAATACTGAAGAGGATATACTATGTTTGTCAAGAGGTACACATATATTCTGGTTCCCTAAGTAATTCAATTTAGCTCATTCCGTCCGTATGTTAAATTTACGCACATTTCGGATCGAATCGACACAAACATAATGTTGGTGTACGATTTTTTTTTTTGATTCTTGTGAACAGCTTGGGGGGATAATTTCAGCACAATGGGTTAAATAGTGAAACAGTTATGGACGAAAATGGGGAACAACCCTTAAAAAATTGATAATCCTTAAATAAAAATGAAAAAAAAAATGGTGGAAGATCGAAGCAATTGTAATTCAATTTTGCACAAATTAGTTTTTAGGACTAGAAATCACAATGCTAAATTGAGTAAAGATACGTCTAAAATTTACCATAGGATGCATATGAAACTCACTCTTGGAAAATACGCTTTTGTAAAAAAAAGTTTGGTATAATTTAGTCTGATAAGACCAGAAATCACACTGCCCAATTTTATGAAGATCGGTTCACAATTTACCGCGTAAACCCCTTCGAAATCTGCCTTCTCAGTTGCAAAGGCAGCTTTTGAAAATAAAGACAGAAAGCAGTTTTTGTAGTGAAGTGGCAATGTGTAAAAACAGGCCGCTACAATCAACACAAGTGGCGTGATCAAAATAAAATAACAAAACATAAACCACGTTAAAAAAAGCATTAGTTCCATAAACGTTTTGTTTTGTGCAAAAACAAAATTGATAAGTAATTGTGTTTTGTTTTATAATGTTATTAACTTACTTCAAAATGATTTACTCGTTTTGTGGTAAACTTAAAAGTTAATTTTTACAACAGTTTTGCAAATAAATCCGAACTAAATAAATTTGTGTTCATTGTATTGAAGCATAAAGGATGGTGCAAAGAGAAATGCAAAAAGGGCAGCTTTCGAAGAAATAGACATAAAAAACGTAAAATCTTCCTTCTCGTGAGAGATATGTGTAGTACTCTATGGTTTAAACCCAAAGTAGTGGAGATCCGGAAAATCCCTCTCAAGAGCTGATCTTTTTACTAATGGTGGGAGAGTTTGGACTAAGGAACGGATCATCCCTAGTTACTGCTGCTACTCCACAGATACTGATTGGATATTTCCAAAAGCAGCGAAGGTTAGATAGCTCCAGCACCTTAACAAGGGGATGCTGTACAATCTTACCCGATTATGCATTCAAATTGTTACGTGTGTGTGTGTGCTGTTTGCTCTCCCTCTCAGAGGTGGGTTTTAAACGTATTTTTTCTTATGTTGTGGTTAAGAACCACAATGAGATAGGGCCATATCTCAGGTGCTCTTCTTAATTTTTCCCCAAATGTGTATTTTGATGTTGGATTTTACAAAAAAAAAAGATTTTGTTTTGCAGAGAAAATGCAACAGCATTTGTACAAAACATTAGCAGAGTTCATTGTTTATTGACAATGGTCGTGCAAAAGGGCAAATTCAGAATATCGTAGCCATTTTGTTATTTCTAGCTACGATATTTTCCATTTGCTTTTTTGCAAGACCATTGGCACGAAACTCTGAACTCCGCTGCTGACCACTCTTTTTGCTTAGCTCTCCTTCGTGCGATAGAATACCTCATTATGTCTTATGGCATTCCATCAAGTTCAGCTTCTCTTGATCTTTGCAAACGCAAACTGAAGTGACACAAATTAAAGTCCTGACGATTGATTACACAGTGCAACAGGAAAAAATACCTCGGTTGCGATACCTTTTTTCTAGTACGTGTTGACAAGTACAACAACCTTCTGTCCTTAAAATTTGCGAAACACCTCCACTGAAAATCGGTCCATAATTTGCCCTAGGCTCCATATAAACCCTACTCGCGGCAAATAGTTTGTTGCGCTTAAAACCAAATAAAGCTCACTTCGGGAAAAAATTTAAATTCGCCTTAAACCAGATATAGATATTGCGGTAAAATTTCTTCCAACTTAGATTCATATGGCCAGAAAAAATATCATGCAATTTTGTGAAATTCACTGTTAACGCTAAAACTAATTACACTGCTGTATTGAAATTAATTTTTTGTAATACCAGAAATCAGTCTTCAGAATTTTGGGATGATTGTTCCATAATTTACCATAGGTCCAATACAAATTACCCTCCTAAAACCCATTTTAGTTCGGCTTAAACTGTTACGAATCTTGATATTTTACTCAAGCCAATTCAAAGTTCTATCAAGAAACGCATAAAACTTTCTTATTGTCGGTCAATAATTTAATATAGGCCTACACCGCAACCAATTTTAATGCTGACGTTCGTTTTTGTGAAGCTTAGTTAATAATATATATGTATTTACAATATAGAACCCACTTCTGTCGGTGGAGGGTATCAAAGATTCGGCACAGCCGAATATAGCATGTTTTTTTTAAATTTTTTTTTTTTTTTTTTTTTTTTTTTTTTTTTTTTTTTTTAAGTAACCATAACTTGGAAGGTTTGAATGTTTGCAAAACTGAAATGAATAAAAGTTTAGTATTATTTAAGAAATATACATATAAAAATAAAATAAAAAAAACTTTGAAATAGCTGCCTGAAAAGATTTTTTTAAACACACCCTTAAAAGGATGAATTATATTTGGTTTTAATTCGCTGAGAAAGACAATTGAAATTTCTGTATATCTGTTTTTTAAGCTTTGATATCGTTGCAAATTATACTTTTTGAGTGTATGTAATTCTCATTCCCTCTGTAGTCTTGTTTGCTGATAGCTTTGGCTTTTCTAAAATTATTTAGGAGAACGTTTCCTGATGCTCTGGCCTAAGCAACCAGTGAAATGCGCATAGGAACAGCATAGCCTCCAACAATAATTAAGAAATTAAGCACAACAAACAAAGTCTTTTAATGAAATATTATGTTTTCCCAAAAACAACTTTTTTGATAATTATTAAAAATTAAGATTTTTTGTTTCATTTTATGCATTTAATATTTTTGTAACGTAGTAACAGATATTCGCTTGAATTTGGCGAATGCATTTCGAATACAAATATTCGTAACATCACTAGTATATACTTAGTTCTCAAAAAGTTATAAGCGAATCTAGCCCACCCGTGTGTTAAAACCAAATCCCGGGCCTTCAATATAAAACTATTGTTCTAACGACAACATTTATTTTAGTATGTACACTTAAAAAATAATCGGTTTGGTATTCCTTCTTTCTTTGATCGTTTATGTCTAATAAAGATCGTTAACAAATATATTTGTACCACTTTAAACAACAAAAATCGTAAATTCTAAAACACAACTAAATTATAATAATTTTACAGGTAATTATCCCCGTATATATCTAGGCAGACGATTTAATGCATTTAGTCCTCGTGGACCATCACCAAGAAGGGGAATGACACGAGTAAATTACCTTCAAGAGGTATCAACAGGAGGGAATGGCTCTGCCGGTCCTGTAGACGAAAAATTTTCTTCCAGCGAAATAGAACCAAAATTACGTAAAGAGTTTGTAGAAAATTGGATATTTCATAATTTGACTGAGTACGAAAGATTTAAGATTTTGCAAAAACTATAAAAATTGCGTGTGTGTGTGTGTGGTGATCATAAAAATATTTAAATCTTTTGATGATTGTTTTGGGCGCTCATTTCTATCATTTAAATTAAAAAATATTCATGTGCTGTGTTTGTATTCAATTGATGTAATATTTGTTACTTTAATCAAAAGTAGCATGGATAAATATTTTTTTTGGAGGGGGTTGCAAGAAGTACTTATATTAAATTTTTATACTCTCCACCACTAGTTGTAAACAAAGGCATACTAGATTTGTCATTCCGTGTAAAACTTTTTTAATATTCATCTGCGTACTTGATAAATTGTAAGTCAATTTAGCTGTTGCGGTATGTCTATCAGTCTAACAACTCAATAGAAAGGAACATTATTGGCGCCAAATTCTTACTACTTATCCTAAGCAGCGTAGGAATGAAATCAAGCAAAATAGGTTTAGTAGAATTAACGTTATGAATCTCAGTGTGGAACAACTTTCATTAAAAATTGATAACTATGTTATAGAATAAAAAAAATAAATGCACGAATGATATACGATTATGCAAAAATTCGTTTTATATGACTAGAAATCATACTACTTAATTTTGTGAACATCGGTCCATTATTTACCATTGGCCCCATATAAAGGCTGCTCTCGGAAACTTAAGTATGTCTAAAACTATAACAGGTTGTGCTATTATATTCAAATTTGGGCTGTCAAAGTTTCAGAGGATAAGAAATCACTCTGCCAAATTTCGTAAATATCGGGCCATATGCGGTTTAACATGCATAAAATTCTGTATTGAAATTTGCTGCCTATTTCACTAAATGCGAACGAACGCTTTCTTTCGCACAACTACATGTAAAACAAAAACAAATTCTCAAAAATTTGTTTTTGTTTCATATGTATTTGTACGAAAGAAAGCGTTCTTTCGAAATCGTGAAATTGGCAGTTGATCTAATTTAGGTCTTTTTTCAATATGTCCAAAATGAAATCCTCTCCTGAAAATCCCTTTTATATGCCTAATAGTATTTCTGAAACAAATCATGATATTTTATTTATATAAGTTCGAAATGTGTTTTATATGACGTTTTGGTATAGACTTTAATACGTCTAAGACCGCTCGCTACTGAAATATTCGAATCGGCACAGCCGAATATAGCACTCTTGTTTTTTTTTTTGTCTGCTGTACTATATCTTTATGAACGTAAATAATGGGATAAATTTAATTGCTAAGGGTGGGTTTTTTAAAATGGATATCAGAGATTTAATATGTACTTGTAGTTTTTAAGATGAGGATTAATCACTTTTATTTCCCAGTTTAAGGGGCCAAAGCTTAATCAACAAATATCAACACATACACATGTTTGTATGTAAAAAATCAGCTGCTTAAATATAAGCACAGAAAAAAATATACATACATAAAAGAAAAGATTTTTTTAGAAATCAGAAAAATAGTTAATTCTAGTGAATATGAATACTAGTGATTCTGAAACATATGAAAGCTTAAATAAAACAATTATATGAAGAAATTTTTTTTTTTATAAGTACTTTATTGTCTTTTCTTTAGTATAAAATGCAAAGGGAATTGGTAAAAAGTTGACATTTTAAAATATGTTTGTTGCCATTTTTGGTATTTAGTACCGCAATTCTGCGAGGTTTAAGCTTCCACTTAAAAACGGCAAACACAATAAGTACACAATTAAATTTATTCTCAGATTAATTAATTTTAGTTTGCTGCGAAGATTTAACTCGATGTTAAAAACCCACTCAAAGTCATCGCCCAGGTTTGCACTTTTTGTTGCTGGAATTTTTTAAAATTCTGCTTTGAAATTACATTAGTGTCAATTTTTGTATTTTTATCTTGTCTTTACTTTTCTCCTTTTTAATATTTTATATAAATAGAAATACACCTAAAGGCAGATTCAAGTTGAAATGTGTGAGAATTATAAAGCAAAACAGAATTGCAGAGTACATGCAACTGAGAAGCCCTCCTCAATATTTTCATCACTCTCACCATTTAACTCAAGAATTACTTCAACAAAAGATGCAAGTCTGGTAAATGACTAGAAATAATTCCAGTAAGTTCCAATATTCATACGTGCAAGTCTTATTGATACACTTATCACACTTTCTATTTTGAAACGCATTCTTCGTTTACACGATGTTTCTCTTATAGCTGAAATATTACTTTTTGATGTATGAAGTACAAACATATGTGTGCGTTTTTTACATTGCGAATGCGAAAATAAAACGTATTTGACGAGTACATCAAGCTGAGTACTCGTTTTTCCCCTCGTCTCTCTCGCCTGTAAAGTAGCAAGCTGATCAGTAACACTTGCAACGTATGAATTGAGACTACGATCTATATTTAGATAAGTTTCTTAAGCTTCGGTCACACTTATTAAATATTTGACCAAATAAGCACAACCACTACTTTTGTTAAAAGTAAGTGAGACTTAACATTGTCTTAATATCACAAGATGAAACTAATTACACTGCTAGACAAAGCAAAAAACTTTTTTATTTTGAAATTTTGAAAACTTCAAAAATTGTTTTTGTTTTAAGGAGTGACTTTTCTTTGTTAAACGAGTTACTTTTGCGCTCGCGTTCTAAAAACAGGCAGTAAGATGTGGTATTATAAACAAAATAAATATTGGAACAAAGGAAATTATTCCTTAGTTTACCTGTTGGTCCCGTTTTTTATCGTAAAATATTTGTCAAGTGTGACCGTAGCTGTAAAATTGCCTTAACCACGAAAATTACTTCAATCTGCATTACTCACTCTCACTCTCTTTTTCCCTTTAGTATTGTCATTAGCAAAATATTTCTTCCAACTTCTAACATAAACATTCTTAAAGCCAATTTAGTAGAGATTGATTCATATTGTATTTGTATATATAAATAAGAATCTAGGTTCGTATGTAATCTGTTTATAAAGCGCGGCTATTCTGCGTAAGTGGTCGCTTTTAAATACTCAGCCCCTCATTATCGTTTGAGTTTTACTTAAAATATCTATTACCTCAATTTCCTTGGATTTTTTAAGCCGCTTAACTTTTGATAACGGGTAATACAAAGTTTGTGTACCCCTTGGCATTTTTCTTCGGATTTTAAACAAAGCTCATATTGAATTGCCAACAAAGTTTAAGCAATCATTAAGTGAGAAAATTGCAAAATCTGGCAACTTTGATTATAAGTAATTCTACCTTGTGTTGTCATATTAAACGGCAGTATTGCGGATAGTCTGGTTTCTTAGCAAAAAATGTTGCTCTAAAAGATTAAAGGCCTTATTAATAAAAGATTAAATAGGTTTATAAAAGGCTTATAGAATGGATTTTCTTTGAAAATTTATTTAATGAGACTTTTATAAATTAGTTTTATTTTTTATAAATAAGGTGGTATATAAAAATCAAATTTTTTCAGAATTTCCTCCGGTATATTTCGATAGACCAATGTTTTTACCTTTGGGATCGGGAGCTGGGCCTTTCGACAGAGGAACAGCATTTTTAGCAGGGGCTGTACTTTTTAGTATGGCACAACCACAATTTTCTTTAGCTGGTATTCCTGGTCCTCCTGTTCCACTGGCCTCAACAAGTTCTGCCATAGAACCAAAAATTCGCAAGGACTTTATTGAAAATTGGATTTTTAATAACTTAAATAAGTACGATATATATTTTTGAAAAAAAAAAAATATGACTATTTGTTTTTAATTTTAAGTCAATACGCATTATTTTATTTTGGGTAAATTTAATTTTATATAAATATTTATGTTGCTAATATTAAATTTATGTAAGGTTTAATTTTTTTTTTTTTATATTATAAAATTTAATTTTTTGTTTTAATGGTTTTGGTTGGAAACTACATTTAATGATCACGTCGATAAATTTAAATTTATTAATAGATATAAACGATGCAGCTTGTTTCGCATTGAGTGGGCTTAAAAATAACGAATTGCTTGGCTTCATGTCAATTCTTTTAATGTATACAATTAAAATGCTTTAGGATTGTTTGCTATAAATATATGAAAAACTAATTATCTGTGGGCAAATAAATTAATTTAGCTTAAAGCGAATTTTAAAAGATTTCGGCTTCCTATAATTTCGGTACACACTATGAAAGTTTTCTTCCAGAAGGTCTGAATAAATTGCTCAGAGTGAAGGAGACTATGCTATTTTTCTCTCCTTTCTCACCTCTCAACTCAAACTTTCTGAAAGAAAACTATGTGAACCCAGAGTACAGAAAATTTATCTGTAATTTGTTAAAGTTCCCATCAAACGTTTTCGGATACATATGCATACATTTTTTATAAGTAGGACTCGAACTTTCAATACATATTGTTACGTTACTGCCTTTACAATCACGTTTTTGGTTTATTTCCTTTATAATAAACCTCTTGAGTTCATTTATTGCAACTTTAATTAAATAAATAAGACACAGCACTTTAAACACTATTCTTTATAGCTGGTACTATAAACTATTCACACAACTTTATTTAGAACTTAGTCACTTTCACAATCTTAATTTATAGATTTTAGAGATGAATCGCGACCTCTTTGATCTGCACACTTAAACGGGTGTACTTATAGTGCATTTACACTTGTAATTTTCAAACTAGTTTATGATCGTAAACTACTTTCATAAACTATATCGTTTACATCAGCAGTTTTGACAGTTAACAGTTTAACAGCCGTGTCACAAAACAGCTGACGTCAGTAAAAAAAAACTTAATAACGTTGGTGCACGCACATTTATACATACGATAAACATACCTTTTATTTTCGTTATCCATATTATAAAAAACAATTTTCAATTAATTTATTTAAACTTTTTCTTGATGTGTTCCTTTTTTTAACGCAAACTTTTTTAACTTATTTTTTTTTTTTTTATGAAATGTCAAATATCACTAGCGTTGCCAGAGCAAAATTTGAAAAGAACAGAGTTGCATTTACAAAAACTGGTTGTTTGCAACTAGTTTATCTCAAAAGCTAGTTACAAACGTGATTATAATTTGTATGGATAAACAAGTTTCTTAAACTAGTTTATCATCATAAACAACTTATAACGTGTTTATGGTGTAGGTGTAAATGCACTATTATACTCATTATCGATGCCCACATTCACGAGTATTTATACTTTTTCGAGCGCTGGCATCTACATAGGTGGCTCTAGAACATTCGGCGTTTTTGAAATGGCTGTAACATTATTGAAATTTCTCGACCATTCGAGCTTTTATTATCTCAACAGCTATTAATATTAATAACACTATGCTAGTTGAAAAAACAGACAAGCCGGGCACATGGCGTTTTAACATAATTCGGGTACGCTGAATCCAGTCGTTTTTTTAAGATTGGCTCTGGTTTTCGAGATATACCGTTATTTCGAAAATGGAGGAGGTTGCACAACATATA
The DNA here is from genome assembly GCA_943735925.1 of Pollenia amentaria. Classification (NCBI taxonomy): domain Eukaryota; kingdom Metazoa; phylum Arthropoda; class Insecta; order Diptera; family Polleniidae; genus Pollenia; species Pollenia amentaria. The sequence goes on along the minus strand of OX031007.1, from coordinate 130,067,519 downwards.
TTCGCGTAACTCAAAAAAGCTTTAGCTTATTGCGCATTTCGCTGGTTGCTTAGGTCAGCTCGTCAGGAAAATTTTTCCAAATACTGGTGGTAGGAATTATATAGTGCATAAATTACACTACTTAATATCGTGAAATCGCTCCATAAATTACCTTAGGTTCCATTTCCATTCTCGGAAAACACTTTAATAAACCTAAACCTGTAAGGAGTAAAGTTTACATTTTACATATGGTGCACCGGTGGAACTAATTTAATAATAAAACCACACGAAACTTTTGGTTTTTCTTTTTGTCAGCACTTCTCTTATTAACATTTCTTTATAATTGTTGGAATTGTTGGAGTTTTACTTTTTTCTTTCGTTTTCAATGACAATATTAAGGGAGTTAATCAAAAAAATAATTGTATCTTATCATTTCAAGGGAGAATGTCACGATGAGTTTCTTTTTATAAAAAAAGGTAAAACAAAAAAATCAAGTTTACGATATCGGGATTGACTAAATCCCGAAAATTCCGGGATTAAAAAATTGAAGTTCCAGGATTTTTATTGGAATCGGTTCATATTTGAACATAGCTCCCATACAAATACTACTCCCGAAAATAGCTTTTAATGCCATAACTTCCTTACTGATATTGGTATTGACATACAAATACAAATGGTATTGATTTATTTTTTTTTCAAAGGCTGACAAAAGTGTAAACAGTGTCACCAAAAGAATCGACAAAAGTGCACTTTGGACACATGTGATCCCAGGCTTCCTAAAGGGATATTCTTATGTATGCATATGTACGAGTACTTATTGTATTAGTATAACATCATAAACACTAATGAACAATTTTGCCATTTTTGATTTTTTTTTCTGGTCAGGGCTAGAGATATGTCATTAAACATTTTATTATAGAAACGAAAAACAAAGAAATGATAAAACTTCGTGGGTATTTTTTTTAATTGTACCAAAAAGAATGAATTTTACCAGTGTACCAATAAAGTTTTGGTTGTACCAAATATGGTACAATTGTACCACAAATCCCATCAGTGATATCCGTTACTTTGAAAGAAGTTTTTACTATGAAATTTCATTAGAGATATAAAGTCAGTTTTGGATTAATAGTTTTTCGAATATTGCTATTGAGATAAAACCTGCCTACGAAAGCTTAAAAAGACTAATGCTTTAGTCGAAATTAATAGAACTTATACAAAAATGTTAAAATGATTTGTAGTTGACTTAATTTTTATTTATTTTTTCAACATCTCTTACAATTTCTTAAGAAAATTATTATTCTTACTAGGGATAGCCAATTTCTAAAAGTATATCGATATATATCGTATCGATATTTTTAAGAGTTTCAATATTTATTAATTAAAAATATCAATTTATCGGTGAATCGAACGTATTAAGCTGAAATTAATACCAAATTTAAAAACTTAATAAGACTATTTAAATACATATTTACATATGTACAAACATTTTACATGTTATTCCATTCTAACTGCCTGTTTGTAGAACGCGAGCGCAAAAGTGACTCGCTTAACTTTTATTTAAAACAAAAACAAATTTTGAAATATTATTTGCGCTCGCGATCTACAAACAGGCAGTAACTTTTTATTGTTTTGTTTTATATCAAATTTACTGAATGTCCCTTGATTTCGAACGAATCTTTCATTCGCATTACTTCAAACAAAAATAAAGTTTAGGTTTTAATGTAAGTTATGCCAAGGAAGTTCTCGTTCGAAATCGTGGGACACGCATTTAAATCTACAATAAAATTAAATTCAAGAAAAATTAAAAGCGTGAACTTATTCCCAAGACCACATTTTTTTATTCGCCATATGAAATGTAAAAAAATAAATAAATTACGAAACATTTAAATGGGATTATATAATGCCGGTTAACGAAACTTGTGACACATACTATACAGGTAAACTGTGCGATATTTTATTTTTAATATATAAGCGAAGAACATATTCTAATAAAAAAAAAACAAAATGTTGCTTTCTTTTTTATTAACATTCCAACTTATATTAGTCTTTTGCTGCTTTTAATAAGGAGATTCTTTGCATAATTTTAGGAAGCTTGACCGGAAAATTTTTCCCCGCTTATTATTTTTTTGTTATCTCTTAAAAAACTATGAATATGTACAATGGAAAAGGGATGTTTTCTTTCTTAATATTAGTCCAAAAAAAAAACTCTTAAAAAACAACAGTATTGTTAGCAGTTGAACGGCTTAAATGTTGAATTTTATTAAAGAGTTCTTAAAAATATCGAATTCGATAGTAGTAAATAAATATCGATGTATCTATATATGGGTATTTTAAATATCGCCGATATATATCGACGATATATAAAAATTTGGTAAACATTCTATAAAATGGTGGTCATGGTCTGAAAAATAGTTGAAATACAAATATTATATTTTATAAATTATAATTTGCACAGTTTTTAAAGTAGCACTAAGTGTTTATTAACTGCCTGGCCCATAATGTCGACAAGAACATGTGTTTTTTAAATTTTTTATTGAAAACAAAAACAAATTAAATTTTTTTATTATTGCTTTCAATATAAAAATGCGAAAGAAATGAAATTGTGGGCCTGACAGTAAATTTTTTTTGAACAGTTTTAATGGTGTCAATTTGAATATATTTTTTATTTTTCTAAATATCTAAACTGTTTTACTAGATCAAACTTATGATACAATAAGAGAAGGCGAGAGATTACAACAAATGTAAGAAAAACCAAAAAAAAAAAAAAAAAAAAAAAAAACAACAGGGCTTTCAATTTTTGGTATGTGATAAGAAATGTAAAGATTCCATACAGAGCCCACTTCTGAAAAATTTCTACTGTCAGTGGAGGGTATCAAAGACTTGGCACGGCAGAATATAGCCCTCTAACTTTTTTTTTTTTTTTTTTTGTAATAAGTATTAAAATATTTAAAAGTTTTTTTTTTTAAATTAAAAGGTCGACGAGCAAGAGGCCGTACAAAATCCAAATATTTTGAAAAACCTACTAAAGTCCGCCAAAATTTTGCTGATATCTGGTTATACCAATGTTTGAATGTGTAATTATTTTTCTTTTTTTTTTTTTTTTTTTGAAAGAAAGCATAACTTGGAATGTTTGAATGTTTGCAAAACTAGAATGAATAAAATTTTAATACGATTAATATTTAAAAAATATACATATAAAAATAAAATAAAAAAAACTTTGAAATAGCTGCCTAAAAGATTTTTTTTTTTTAAACACCCAAAATAATGAATTCAATTTGGTATTAATTCGCTAAAAAATTTAATTCCGTTTAAAATCTTTTAATTTACAATTCTTTTCAACCACTCGCCATCAAATAATTCCTACGCATCATTTTTCATTCTTTCTGCCTTCTGTTTTGTTAATCTAATTCCGAGGTTAATTTATTAAGATTTAACAGTAGGAACACAATTGCTCTTTATGAATGTAGAAGCGTACAAAGTCGATGAGTTGTGAAATCAGAACGTAAAATATTTTATGCAAATGCACGCAATCGCTGGCGCAAACGTAAAAGCATATCAACGATGTGAGTCCACATAGATCTTATTCTATTTTATACGTCAGTTGCGATCATATTGTCATAGGAAAACAAATAATTTGCTATAAAGTAAAATAATTTTTGTGTTTTCAAATTGAATAAACGAAAAAAAAAGAAAATTAACGGAAAATACATAAATTAAAAATGTCAAGAAATTTCGAGTTTTCTAATATAATTTTGTATGTATATAAAACGGAATATGTTTGCGACGAAATTGTGGGTACGTTCTACGTTTTGGCAACATGCGACCCAATTGCGTTCCAAGCATAAAATGCATGATTTCTTTAAATAATTTTCTAAAAGTAATTTCTATTTCATTGTGCATGTTTTTCTTTTTTTAATATAATTACTGTAATTAATTTTCAAGGCGAATTCATTTTTCAGGTGGCGTTGAAAGCACAGCTGTGCTACTTTTTTCTTACTTAGAGAGAGAAATGTGAAAAGTTGCTTGTGTTTTCGACATAACGATCAAAGAAAGCAATAAAAAATACATTGTTTTGTTTTTGGTGTTAGTACTTTTTATAGTATCGACACCACCGTTTAAATGAATTAGCCTTGATTAATTTCCCTATAAAACTTTTTTTCAGCCTACTACAAATTGAATGACACAAAATCATTCTAATTCAAATTGAAATAGACAGAAAAAATTCAAAATTGTTTCTTATCATCAAATGCATGCCAGATTCATAGAATCAAGCAAACAAGTTGTTGATTTTGCTCGTATTACCAAAATGATTATATTGATCAATAAAAATTTTAAAAATTGTAAAATTCGGAATATTTTTTTTTTTTCAATAAATGATGTTTTTAATTTTAATTAAAAAAATGATCAAAAAACTTTGCCGTTTAAAACAATGTGTACATTGATTTGATTAAATAGAGCTCAGGTTTTGACAATTCCCAACAACAATTCTACAAGTTTAAATTATTTTATTTTAAACGAAAAAATCAATTAAGATTATTTGTTATTGAATTAATATTTTAATTTATTTTAAAACAACTAAAATGTTAGTTAAATCAAAATTATATTTTCAATTTTCATTTTAAAAGAATTTGCAGTAATTATCGCTTAAATACTTTTGTATATGTGCACGATTTTAAGTGCTTATAAACGAGAAAGGCCTACATAAAAATTCGGTTATATGCACCGACAATACTAATAGAAAATCTATGTTGCTTATGAGCACTTAATGCAATATATATATATATATATGCTAGTGATACATATCCTGGAACCCCCCCTGGAAAGTATCACCATACATAAATTTATTTATTATATATATGTTCTACCACATGGCGTATGTATGTTAATAAATTTGAATTAAATAATAAGCATACGTAACCAAGTAAATTGACAGACTTCCAAAACGTCAATTGCTTGAATTAGAACAGAGCACAATGTTTTATAACGCAGCAGTCAAAATATATACAATGCAAACCCTTCCAAAACATCACTGTTAAGTATTAGTAACGCAGAAAAACAGCAATCAGGGCATCGGTTTTAAAATTGATTTAAAAACGTTTAAGTAAACAAAACACATAGATGCATTGTTTCGGCACTTTGTACATGTACATGGTTAAAATACAGTAGTAAAACTGTATACAAACTTTGTATTGGTACGTTTTGGAAGTCAGCCTTGTTTTGCTTGCAGATTTTTCTTAAACAAAAACAGATAACAAATATGTATACTGGGCGGATCGATTTAAAAAACGCCCAAGTGACAAGGGTGGGTCGACCCTACAAAGTTAGTGGGGGACGGTCATACATTTAGACTCGATTGGGACACTTAAGATGAGTCAAAGTGGAATTTTTCAAAATTTGGCCTTTGGGTCAAAACAATATTTACATCAGAGAATATTTCACAATCTGCAAAAAAAAATTATATATATACGAATTAGTTATTCAATTTTTAATGATTTACATTGATACCTGCCCTGGGTCCAATCAATGGTGGATCTTAACCACTGGGTGACAAACGATGCGTTTATCAACCAACCCCCAATATCCATAAGATATTCCCCACAAACTCCTTGGGGTCTATTACATACAGAAAAATGTATGGTCTATTGTGGATTGATTTCACTCCATAAAAGGAAATTTTGTTTATAAGCAAACGCGTTGCCAGACACGATCCTCATCGCTTAACACAAATTTGCGACAAAACATCGAATCGATTGATAAATGTGGATTTTATTCACACTTAAGTGAAATATGCTGATTTCATGCGGCTACCTCAAATGCATATTAGGACAATGTGTGAAATATAGGATGATATTTGCGACTGAATTAGAATTAGACGCCGTGGTTTTTTTTATAATTAAAAAACAATTGTTTTTAATTTTGGGATACTTAGAACAATAATCTTTTGTTTAAGATAAAAAAAAAGTTTATCAGTACACTGAAAAAATAATTGCTGAAAGAATTTTGAGAACATGGGAAAAATTCTAACTTTATATTTCCAAATGACTAAAGGCTTTTAGGCAAAACAAACTGGTTCTGGCTTGGAACTTCAATATAAAAAATTCCTCCGTGTCGCTTGACGATGGAATGTTTTATTCGGACAAAAATTGAATATATCTAAAAAAAAGCCGAAAAAATGCAAAGTTCTTTGTTGTAAATTTAATAAATCAACCCATCTTATTTAATTCTTTAGATTAATTTGAGTTTTATTTCAATGTATAGTTTTACAACGTGTTACCCTGATGGAGTTAAAAAAACGAGAGAGGTTATAAAAAGGAAATACAAAAGAATTAACAAAAAAAATATATAAATATAAAGTCTACAAAAACTCAGAATATTTGACATTTCATTGTTGCATTTAAAGTTACCAGATTAATTAAATTCATATTTGATTCTATGTTTCTTTTATTTTATTTATATTTCAAATAATATTGACAGCGTTCTTTTTAACATTCTTAGTTTTTTGACATTTTATATCTCAGAAACTCGGCATTGCATTATTAACGGCACGGATAAATTTTAGATATTAAAGTTCTTGACCAGTGCGCAAAGTTTCGAGCAAGAGTTTTTGTGCCATTTAAAAAACAAGCGAGCAATCTTGAGCCATTTTTTGCTTTTCCAAAGAAATTGATGAAATAATGACAAAAAGAAATGCTTTTAATATTGAAATAACACATTGTCGACATTGGAAAATTTGTTTACATAATTTCATATAAAATATGTAGATGTTGGTGTATATATTATAAATGTAACACGTCAGATATGTCAGATAACGGTAGATTTCTGCTTTTCGCTGTGTACTTCCTTTTCAGCCGCCATCCAGAATCAAAGGCAGATTTAATTAAAATGATATATATCTTATTTGAAAGGCTACTAAATTACGCGTCTAATAGTGGCTTTGATTAGCTAAAAGATGCCTAATTTGTAGTGGAGCAAAGCTAATATCTTATGAGAATATTAACGTTTTTCACCAAATTTTGTCATTTTGGAAGATGTTTTATGCCACAATTCATAATAATATCCATAGTTTTTGTTTTATTTTATTATATAATCAATTCGATTACAAAAATGTCAAGCCATAATGCACCAAAATCGGGTAAAAACCAAAAGTCTTATAATAAAAAAACGAAAATATCTGTCTTTCAATACACGCAAGTAAATTTAAATGCAAGTGTCTTAGTTTTTTATCATGTAATTTTTAGGTTTTATTTATATGCTTTTGCCTTTATCGTAGCAAAATTTTTAACCCCATTTTCATAAGTAAAACCTTTCCGGAGGGCTTATAAAATTATCTTGTTAAGTGCTTTATCAGTAATTTTAAAACGCTACCGCAAGATGGCGCTTATGCAGTATTTGCTAAAAAACTATACCAATTTGCCATTATTTGAAAATTTCGAGGAAAATTTTCGGGTTGAAAAATAACGCTAAATTTTTTGGATAGGCCAAATATAAAAAAATCGTAGAACAACTATTGTTTTCTAGACCCCAAGGAACCATTTTCAACAACAAAAAAGTTATTTTTCGCGAAAAGTCGATTTTAATATATTGCTATATATAAGACGGTATAATATTCGACATTATAAGCTCTTATAAAAAACTTAACTTTATAAAGCAATTTTTTTCTGAATATACTGTGGCGTAGGGTATCAAAAGGTCGGGCTTGACCGATCATATTAACTTAATTGTTTAGATATGCATTCAAATTATCATTGAAACTTTCCAGACGAACTAGACCTAGTAGACGTTAGGATAACCGAAGACCTTGAAGATGATGTTGTATTGTTTGATTCTCTGGAAAGCGCTAACGAATTTAAACCACCAGCAACTTATCCAGAATCTACACACATTCGTAGCAATTTTGAGGAAGTCTGGATTTATAAACTTGTTAATAAGTAATTTGAAATCAAGTTTAAATTTTTTTAAACACATTTACATTAAAATAAGAACACATTTTTTCATCAGTGGAATTATATTTTTACTTTAACTAACAGTATGTGTACATTTTTTATACCCTCCACCACCACTAGGGGTGAATGTGGGTATACTAAGTTTGTCATTCCGTGTGAATACATCTAAGACCCTATAAAGAATATATGTATAATGGCTCCTTGAGTAATTCTATGTCGATTTAGCGATGTCCGTATGTTCAAAACACGCTCACTTTCGAAAAACTTAAAAGAAAAGAACAAACTTGTTGTCAAATTACTTGTATTTATCCCAAGCAGTTTGGGATTGAAATCCAGCAAAATCGGTTCAGTAGGATCAGAGCTATGAGTCAAAATGTGGAACCACCAACCTAAAAAATTGATAATTTTGCTACAAATACTGATATAAATGGTGGTACAATGAACGGAATGATATAAGAATTTACTATTTCGTGAAGATCGGTCCATAATTTATCATAGGTCCCATATAAAGCCTACACCAGTTCAGTACGCCTAAAATTGTAATAAAAAATTCTATCATGATAAAAATTCGTACCCCACAGTTTTATATGCAACCACTGTGAGCTTTCGTGAAGATCTGTACATATTTTACCCCAGGCCCCATATAAACCCTACTCTTGTAAAACAGTTTAGTACGACTAAAACCGTAATAAATAATACAATTGTAATGATATTTGGTTTGTCACTGTTTCATAGAACTAGAAATAACACTGTCAAAGTTCGTGAAGATCGGTCTATAATTTTCTATATGCCCCATACAAACCCTTCTTTCAAAAAACAGTTTATTACGCCTAAATCTATCATAATAAAATGTAATACTTCAAAGTTTTATAGGACAGATCATCACGAAATTTTCTAGTGTAATTTCACTAATAAATTTTGGGATAAACGGACCATACTTTACCTTAAGTCCCATATTAAACAGCCTTCTGAAATGCAGTGTAAACGCTAAAATAATTTCACTGCTGTATTGAAATTAATTCTAATTTATGTATTAAAATACCAGAAATTTTGCGATGATAACTCCGTATTTTACCATGGGTCAAATATAAATTCCCCTCCTGAAAATTCATGATATTTTACTCAAGCGGGTTAAAATTTCTAAAAAGAAAAGCATAAAACTTTCTAATTGTCGGTCTATAATTTAATATAGTCTTAATACATTGGTTGCCAATTTTAATGCTGACGTCAGTTTTTATAAAAGTGAATTAATAATAGATAGATATTATATAGTGCCAACTCTTGAAATATCCGAACTGTCGGTGGAGGGTATCAAAGATTCGGCACAGCCGAACATAGCTCTTTCACTTGTTTTAATTTCAACTTTATTGCAAAATTTGGCTTTATTCTTTTTTTTTTTTTGTTAAACAATTTGTTAAACATTCGAAATCAAAGTTTGAAAAATGTATATATGGAAAATCGGCTGATTATGAAAAATTAGGTACAAATTTTGAAAATTAGTTTGAATCGTAAAAGCGGATGTAAAGATATTTAAACTTTATTGAGTGACTGTATATTTTTTAGAATATACCACAATACTTTTGGGGTGGAATTGTAGGTAAATGTCGTACGACCCAATTGTGTTCGTAGCATAAGTTTACAGAAAATAAAAATTATAATTTTTAATAAATTGTATAAATTGAAAATATTATGGTTTATTTCTTTCACATTCCACTTATTTTACCAATGTTAAGCTTTTAGAGATAAAAAAAAATATATTCCTCCCGCACTGTTTTGTTTTTCGATATTTCATTATTTTTGATATAGAAACCTTAAAACTCCAATAAGAGTTATAAGTGACACTCACAATTTTGATTTAAGGTCAGTAGTAATTGATGCGCAGAATTAATTACCACAAAAAATTTGACTTTCATCAAGCCGTAAAATTTTACGGCCTAAACTCACAGTGCTCTAAACACTAACTCCCGTATTCATAAACGATTTTTAAATTTAACAAACGTTTATTAAGAAAAATTTTCAAAGATAATTTGTTTTGTAAGCCTTTATTAAATTAACTGTCTGGTCAACAGTTTCGACGACAGCATTTAGTTCGTAAATTTATATTGGAAACAAAAACACATTTTAGTTTTTTATTATGGTTTTCAATATAAATATACGAAATAAATGCTCTTGTTAATTTTGTGGGCCAAGCAGTTATAATATTTTTATGAACACAGACATAAGTTAATACAAATTGACTACAAGTGCCTCCATGTATTAGACGCAAACACAGAGCTTTTTCACCTTCACTTCCAAGCCGGTGCTGTGCTTTTGCTTCAGCACACAGGGACATCTACCAGCAGGATGAACTCTACTCTACTCTTTTGTAGAAAACCTTCCAACCACGAAATTATAACTATCGCCTATTTATTATCTACTAGGGGCCATTGGTTCTCATAGTGCCAGAAAGAAATCTTGTCACTTTACTATAGTTGGTAAGTAGATGAAAGCTCGCAAATCGGTTCTTAGGACCCGAATCGGTTTCAGACCTGGACTTGACGAATGAACGAAAAGTTGGCGGACTGTTGATGAGTTGAGTGTGGAGGAAGAGTGTAGCTGCTTTTGTTGGAAGTGGTGCAGACCTAGTAGTAAATGAGTGGACGATGGATTTTAGACCGGTGAGGACCTGGAGCTTGTAACTGAGCGAAAAGTTGAAGGACCGATAATGAGCTGGGTGTGGGGAAAGACTGGAGCTGTATTGGTTAAAAGGTTTAAGGGAATTGTTGGAGTGAGTAGGTGGATGAGGTGAGTCTTAAATTTGTAGTGGATGAAAAGTCAAGATCGGATAATGTAGAAGTTGAAATGCGTGTTTCACAGAACGATACTCAGAGGGTACTGTTCTCACCATAAGATGTTTTTAGGGATAACGTGGTGGCTGTAGTTTAAACCCAAAAATGCAGGCAGGGAGCTCCTGAACTACATGAGAACTCTCACTTGTGAAAGTTCGAATAGTGGGGACGTATAATCCCTAGCTGCTGTTGCTATTCAATAGATGCTGCTGGCAATTCTTAAGCCATCCAAGGTTAGATAGCTCCAACTCCTAAAAAATGGGCTAAAGAAAAATTATGCCGGACTATACACTCAAATTACTAAATTTTGTGCCCCGGTTTCTCTCACACTCAGGGGCGTTTTGTAAACGATTATTTTGTCCCCATAGATCCACCATAGAGCAGGACATAAGTTAGGAATCCAGATAAATATTCTTATCTAAATAAACTTTTTAAACATGTAGATATTGGGAATTATTTCTTTTCATAAGCAACTTTATTATATTCAAAATTTTTTTATTTTTCGAATTTATTCTATGAGTTAAATTTCATTTATGTTTTCCCAAGTAATTAATCAAAATAAAATTTAATTTCTTATTTTATTTATTCTAAAAAAAAAATTATTATTCTTTATATTTTTTGTTTAAGAATATAAACCTAAACCTTATATACCCGTTAAAGGCGTAAGTTTGAATGCTAAGAAAACAACCACCTCTATGCCAATAATATTAACATCTACCGAAACGTCAAATCACATAACGGAGGCGAACAGAATTCAATGGAATACAATCGTTATAAGAGAACATTTTCAAGAAACTTGGTCGTTTTCCGAAAAAAGTTTAAAAATGTAGGATTTCAGTTCTTTATTACAAATTTGCTTAATTTTTAATTTGTGCCGATTTGTAAACTTTACTAAAAGTTTCTTAACTTTGTGTTACGCTTATTTCGTCAAATTAAACATATGTTTTATCGTTGTAAATATTTTTTTTTCAAATGCAGATGGCGTTGCTTAAATTTTAATTTTTTGTTGAATTAAATTTTAATTCTGATCAAGGCACACTTATAAAGTATTTCATCCGAACGAGTTATTCTGACCATCCATTTTTAATATGAAACTTTGATTTGAAACATTAGATTCGTTCATACGAAAAACCGATTAGCTTAACGGATGTGTATACATGTTTAGTGTACACTAAAAGAATTAGCTTTATTCCAGACATGAATTTCGTCATTGGATCATTGAATTCGTTCATTGAAAGTGAAACAACGAAACTTTTTATTGTTTCAATGAAAAACATTCATTATGCTTCATAAATGTATTATGAAATGATTTTAAAGCTGTAAGATATATATGAAACTCTTTCATTGATGGAATGAAATGATGAAACGTTTTCATTGCGTAAATGATTTATTTTTCATAAATAGAATGCAGTTGTTTAATTTATTCCATAACATAGTTACATTAAAACCATTAAACTAGTTCATTCATTTAATGACGGAGACTCAATACTTTTATGAAATTGCTACATTACTCTAATGAAAGCGTATGAAACAATGTCATTGGATTAATGATCATGTTTTATATAATATATGAAATTTCCCCCTTAAAAAACACTTAAACTAAATGAAAAAATAATTATGAAACTTCAAAAAAATGGCGATTTAAAAATCTCATTCAATCAATGAAACTATTCATTATATTAATGAAAAATTTCATATACCCAATGCAGATTTATTAATGAAGCCGTTTCATTGCTTAAACGAACAAATTTTCTTTTAGTGTACCCTGGTTCTGATATATTTCTTATATTACAGTGTAATTACTTTTAAAGAACATCATCCGTACACTGAAAAAATGAAAAACAAACTTCAATTGACATATATGTTAAAAATTTGTACTATTTATTAAATTCCGTACTGATTTTCAGCCTGCAAAAAAATTGATTTAATTAATTAACATATTTGTAAGTTTTAGCTTTTCTTGCTGTTGAATTTCAATCAATAGGTTTAATTGAAATATGACCCCCGCAAAAGAGGCTAAATAAAATGTTTTCAATCAACACAGTTAATTGAAACAATTAAAAATTTTTTGAAACATTAATAAAACATAAAATATTTTGAAGCTTGTGTGTATTCATACATGCAAATATACAAATAAACATTATAATTTTTATTTTCAATTTAGGCAAATTAATTGCAATAATTTAAAAAATTATTCTTTTTTGACAGACGCTTTTGTCTGGTCCCAGCAGCGTTCCATAACAGGAGCATTGAATTTTTTAAAATGACGTTCCCCTTGTACGGACACATTTCAATGATCCCTTTGGTGTCCGGTCATGGGAGATTTCTCTGTATTTATATTTCTGTGACCATTATGTAATTCAAAAACGAAATTATGAAAAACTGTTGTATAACCATTGAACAAATTAAAAAGAAAAACTGATGTTGGGTTTGGGAAAATCATTAATTATTTTTCAAAAATTCTTAAAAAAAATTGCTAAGATTTAAAAGCTTGTTTGCTATTCTTTTACTTCCACTCTCTTTCCAATTTCATCAACAATAACTCTTGCAAATATTAAAAGACTAATTAATGGCGAATTTATTTAACAGTTCTACACTGAGAAAAATTATACATAATTAAATTAATCGTAGTGCATGTTTGTCTTTAACAGTTTAATAAATTTTGCATGTTTTGCTTTATAGTTCATACTAATCCTTTTTGTTAAAAACTAAAGCTTTTTCTGTTATGATTGTCTTTATATTAATTTATTAAAAATTAAATATGTACACCAATCCATTTCAATGAATTCTTATTAAAACTTTCTCTCTATTTACTCCAAAAAAATAAAATAATAATATATATAGCACCGATGAAAAGGGCTTAGCTAGTCTTACCAAAAATATACCCGATACCATTACTTCTTGGGTTGTAACTGGTTTCTCTTTGAATGATAAAACTGGTTTTGGCATGGTAGCAAACCCCACCAATATTACGGTTTTCCAACCCTTCTTCGTTAGTACTAATTTGCCCTATTCTGTAAAACGTGGTGAAGTTATCTCTATACCCATTGTTGTATTCAACTACATGGAAAAGGCCTTAGATGCAAAAGTTACTATGGAAAATACCGATTACGAGTTCGATTTTACTGAGGTATCTAATGAAGTGCAGGAAACAGTTCTAGAGGAGAAAGAAAGAGTCAAAGAAGTATCCGTACCCTCAAATAGTGGCAAAACTGTGTCATTTATGATCCGCCCCAATAAAGTGGGAGAGATAACTTTGAAAATTAAAGCCATTACTGCTTTGGCTGGTGATGCCATTCATCAGAAACTCAAAGTAGAACCAGAAGGTGTTACCCAATACGAAAATCAAGCCCTATTTATAACGCCCTCTAAAGAACCCGTTAAGGAAACTCTAAAGGCTACTATACCTAAAGAAGCAGTCTCGGATTCAGAATATTTAGAATTTTCAGTGGTTGGTGATATACTAGGTCCTACCATTAAAAATCTCGATAATTTAGTGCGTAAGCCATATGGCTGTGGTGAACAGAATATGGTGAATTTTGTGCCAAATATTTTGGTTTTACATTATTTGGATGCTATTAAGCGTGATATGCCCACTGTGGTACAAAAGGCTAAAAACTATATGGAAGTTGGTTATCAACGCGAATTGACCTACAAACATAAAAATGGTGCTTATAGTGCTTTCGGTGAGGGCAGCAGTGAACCTAATAGCTGGCTAACTGCTTACGTGGCACGTTCTTTTATACAGGCCAAGCGATACATCACCATCGATCAAAATGTCATTGATCATGCCTTGGAATTTTTAATATCCAATCAATTAGAAAGTGGTCAATTCAAACAGACTGGTCATTTATTTCATCCTGCACACCAAAATCATGTTGGTTTTACGGCATTTGCATTGCTGGCTCTTTTGGAAGAAACGGTGAGTATTTAAATAAACTTATGCAGTGCACTTCATAACTAAGTACATGGTAATCACCAGACCCCATTAGGTATACAGAAATATATGTTTAACTTTGGCTTCTTTTTAGGACAACAACAAATATAAATCTGAAATCGAAAAGGGTATTAAATATTTGGTCGACAATATTGACAAGGAAAACGATACCTATGCACTTGCCATAGCAGTTGTGGTGCTTAAGAAGACACAACATCCCAGTGCTGCTAAACTGATGGAAAAACTTGAAAAATTAGCTCATGAAGAAAATGGTCTTAAATGGTGGACAAAATCGTCAAAGGATACCAGTAATAATATTGAAATTACGGCATATATATTGGAAGCATATGTATATAGTGAACCGGCTGGAAAATTACTACCCATCATTAAGTGGTTAATAAGAAACCGTAATAGTTTAGGAGGTTTTGATTCCACACAAGATACAGTTGTTGGTTTACAGGCCCTGATTAAATTTGCTGAAAAGTATATTAGTGCCGGTGATGGTAAAATGATTATTAACTTTGAGGCACAAGATAGTGAGGGCAAAGAAACCACCACGGGTAGCTTCACGGTGGACAAGGAGAATTCATTGATTTTACAAACTCATGTGGTAAGTTAGAGAAAGTTATTTAAAAAAGATATTTTATAAATATTTACATAAATTTATAAATTTTTAAATTATTTTCCCATTTTAGTTGCCCAAATCTTCCCGTCAAATAACTTTGGAAGCGAAAGGTGAAGGCTCTTCTCTAATTCAGTTCTCTTATCGTTACAACTTAGTCACCAAAGATGACAAGCCTAGTTTTACCGTCAAGCATACAATTCATGAAACACCTTTTCCTAAAATATTCAAAATGACCGCTTGTGCTGAATTCGTTCCTGGAGCCAATAGCGATCTTAAAGAATCCAATATGGCAATTATGGAAATATACCTTCCCTCCGGTTTTACATTTGATGACATACAACTTAAGCCCAAAGAAGTGCAACGGGTTGACACTAAAAACCTAGATACGGCCATTATTATTTATTTTGATTATCTTGAGGTTGGAAAGGAAATTTGCTTTGTTGTCAATGCGGAGAAAACTCATGCAGTAGCTAAGCAGAAACCCTCAGCCATCACTATATACGACTACTATAATCCAGAGCAAAGCGCCACCGTTTACTACAACGTGAAATCGTCTTTGTGCGATATTTGCGAAGAGGGAGAATGTGGCAATTGTAGCAATAAGGTCGAATAAATAATATTTAATATAAATAATTATATTTTAAATATCTATCCTTAACTACGTATTTTTATAAAAATAAACTTTAATTATTGTGCAATTATGAACTAGATACAGACAGTGTCGTTCAATGCATATCAAACAAAATTATTCATTTATTAAAACTGTGACAATAGCCGTTTACACATCAACGAAATCTACTTTAAATTATATTGCATTAGTACATGTCAAAAACTCTAGTAATATGTCAAACTGTGTACATGTAATGTGTTATGAAAATGACAAGTATATTACGACAAAAATTTTACGTCCCATACGATTTTATCTTTTTTTTAAACTTTTCTAAACAATAATACTTTTCATTTGATCAGGGTTACTTTTAAAGGAAAGTAAAAAAAATTATGTTCAACGTTTTTTATTTTTCGAATTTATTCTATGAGCTAAATTCCAGTTGCATATTTTTTAACTGAAATTTAGCTCATAGAATAAACTCGAAAAATAAAAAATGTTGAATATAATAAAGTAGCTTATGGAAAGGAATAATTCCCAGACTGTATTATATAAAATTATTATATCATGTGATGGTGTGAACACAAACTGTAATGTTACTGCCAATTTCACGATGTCGAAAGAACGCTTTCTTTCGCACAACAAATTCTCAGAAATTTGTTGTGTTTTTTGACAGTCGCAACAAAACTCATTAGATTTCTACCTTACGAAGTATTATGGAATACGTAACAGCCATACCTAAACAAGAGCGGAACGAGGTTTCTAGCTGTCAAATATCCTGATGTACTTGCAATTTGTATGAAGCATCCCTTAATAGCGCGGCGCAAACCGGTTCATATTTTGAGAAGGCGGCCAAAACTATTTTTTTATGTTCTCCGATTTTAAAAATTTTTTATTCATGAGAAAGTAAATACTAGTGAACATTGTTAGCCAAAAAATTTCAACCCTATTTCAACTATTTCGCTGAGAACAGGGTGGTCCAAATGGACTTTCTCAGTATTTGGTATAGTTTTGAATTTCTGAGTCAATTGTTGAAGTTAAAATGCTCATAACTTTTTTGTTTTTAAAGATTTTTTTACAGTTTTGTGTATTAGTTTATGTTATTAACTATATATGGTTTAAAGCATTAAACTCTGCGACCTATAGAACTATTAATTTTTTTTTTATGTCAAAAATTCCCGGAAATTTCCTACTTTATAGAGCATAAGTCCTGCCCGTCAAAACATGCCCAAAAAAAAATCTGTACTCTCTTGTAGTCCCGACTCTAACCTACCCTACGTCAAAAAAATCTGTAATGGGGCTATACCCCATTGTACACACATCTGGATGCGATCTTGCGAAGTACAGCAATATCTGTGACCCAAAGTCAGATGCAAGGAAACATTACTGAAATTAAAGAAGGTGAATCTTAAAGAATTTTCGACGATTAAAGCCGTTCCGGCCACATAAATTATGTAGCACGTCAGGTTATCAATTAATTTGCAAAAGGTTAAGGTATTGCCATTGTTGTGAACTTATTGTGGGCGAACGGATGCTGCAAACCGAATAGGTGACATAACTAGACTAACACGTTAGATTTCTGAGTAGTTTTACTTTAGTAAAAAGCCGCAACATAACCCAATAAAAAATTTGCGTATTTTGCGAATCACTTATGGTACATTATAAAAAGTAAGCACACATTTATGCGCTACGCAATATGACATACAGAGATGCAGTAAGGTAAGTGAACGAGTTCTTAATAAATTAAAAAAAATATATATACAATTTGAAGAGCCACGACATTCCCTTACTACGAAGCAGATTTGTAAGGGAGCATATAAAAGAGAAACGATAACATAAATTTCAGTTCGCAAAGCCGATCGTTACATTCACCAATTTTAATATGCGCAGAATAAAGCAAAAATGTATTGCTTCATAGTGGGAACTCACCATATAAAATTCATGTCTTCCGTGAGCGACATGGTAAGCGAAACTTTTACGTTTCTCCCTTACAAACCTACTTCGTTGGAAGCTCAATTTTTTATTGGGAAACTACAAAGGGGGCATTATTTGTGAAGCGGACAACCCAATAAAAAAAATTTGTTGTAATTCCTTTATATTTGGCATAAACTATATTTCTAGTAGATATGAATAAGTGTGCGAAATAATTATTTTCTATGATGTTTATTTGTCCAGTTACGGGATGGTAAAGTGTTGCCGTTTTCAGAAAAATGTTTTTTCTAATTATTTTTTCGAACCAAATATTAATCAACCAAAAAAACTGTAAGTGATTCTTATAGAAAATCGATTGGTCGTTAAATAAAAAAAAATTTATTTGAAAAAATTATTTCACCTGAAAACCCGGAAATGGCCAATTAAAATCGAAATTTCTCTAACTTAGTCCTAATTAATTTTTTTTTTACCGAATTCTTTCTTTCGTATAACTACATTGAAAACAAAAACAAATTTTTAGACTTTGTTTTTGTTTTCAATGTAGTTATGCGAACGAAAGAACTCTTTCGCACATTGGAAATAGGCTATAAAAGTTATGCAAATTTCTTTAGAAAGAGTTTAACTGCCAGGCCCACAATATCGACAAGAACATTTCTTTCGCATTTTTATATTGAAAACAATAATAAAAAAATTTAAATTTGTTTTTGTTTTCAATATAAATATAAGAAAGAAATGTTCTTGTCGACATTGTGGGCCAGGCTGTGAATTTTAATTTTTCTCAAACTTATTTTTAAGAATACAAAATTTATTATTAACGAGCATTTAACCCGCTACTTCGTTAGCATCTCCTTTTCTTTCGTGGACATATTTTTACGCCAAAGTTTATGTTTCTAGGTTTTAACCCGCTACTTTGTAATAGCTACGATTTTCACCTCTTATACGTTACGATAGATTGATAGATTGCGTGGCAAAAAAGTTTTAAAATATAGGTTTTACCCGTTTACTCCCCAAAAGGGTCAAATTTCAAAAAAGTACCAGACACCTATCCGCTTATTTTTTTGATGAACATGAGGTTAGGGAATTTACCCATTTTTAGCTTTTTTTAACCTCTAACCATAAAAATTTTCAAAACGCCCATCCTAGGTAATCGATTTAGCGAGAGGCCAACCTCCCGGTCAAATTTCAACATTTTAGCTTCAGGCGTTTAGGACGTGCGATGATGAATCAGTCAGTAACTTTACATTTTTATATTATATAGGTAGATGAAGAAAAATGTTTTGAAACAAAAATAATAGAATTAGGTACGATTTCACCCCTAAACCTTCGAATTTCGAAACGCATCAAATTTTTTAGATAAGTTATGAATTTGATATATTTTTTATTTTACTGTTTATTGGTTTAAAAGATAGATGGTATAGCAAAAATGTCTTAAAATACAGGTTTTACCCGTTTACTCCCCGAGTTTTAAAAAAGTACCAGGCACCTGTCTGTCCGCTTATTTTTTTTATTGAACATCAATAAGTACAACATTTTTGAATAAAAAAAAATATTTTTGTAAAAAAGTACCAAAAATAGTTACGGTTTTTACCCCTTTAATGACCGAATTTCGAAAAAATACCAAATTCGTATTTGGATTTTTTAGATAAGTTTCAAATTTTTATTTTTGATAGATAAACTGCAATTTGAAAGTTGGCTTATCACAGAACGGTTCACAATATCTACTCAGGTATTACCCTCTGATACCTTTGTAGATACCTTCTGTGATGCCTTGTATATATTAAAACCTCATGCTAGTGTAAAGAAATTTGCTTAACTTTTAAACTAATACATGTCCCAAAATAAACTTTTTACAATATAATAAGGACACTACAGGCTAATTTAGGTTAAAAAAAATTAGGGCTAAGTCAGAAAAATTTTGATTTAAATTGGTCATTTCCGGGCTTGCAGATGAAAAAACAATTTCTTTTTTTTCAAATTAATTTTTTTTATTTAAAGATCAATCGAGTTTCTATAAGAATCACTTAAAATTTTTTTTTGTTTGATTAATTTTTGGTTCGAAAAAGTAATTTAAAAAAACATTTTTTTGAAAACGGCAACACTTTACCACCCCGTAACTCGACAAATAAACATCATTTCGCACACTTATTCACATCTACTAGAAATATAGTTATGCCAAATATAAAGGAATTCCAACCAAAATTTTTTATCGGGTTGTGCGCTTCACAAATAATGACCCATAGTTTAATTACCGGGAAATTACAACTTAATTTAAAAAAATGGAAGAAGATGGAAATGGTGAAAAAACCAGCACACAGTTATATTTTACGTTTTTTTTTTTTTTTTTTTTTTTTTTCTTCTTTATTTAAACAAATTAAGATTAGTTTTGCTTAACATTAACCTACAACTAGTCTCATTTAGTGACTAACTAGTAGTTCATTTATGGATATTTATTAGTTTATAGGCTCATTGGCCTTGATGTTCCCCAACGAACCGTGTAACCAGATCATGAGGTTTGAAACGATTTAGCCTTCTGCTTAATACTGATGTATTAAGCAACGTAGGAATTTCCGAGTTTGTGTGGTTTTGTAGCCTTGTGTCATGTTTTCTAGCATGTAGAATTATTTCCTGTTTAACGGAGTTTATTTTAAGATCCCGATGAAGGTCTTCATTTCTGATGTACCACGGTGCACCTACTATGTTTCTTAAAACTTTGTTTTGAAACCGCTGAATTATCTCGATTACATGGTTTTTGGCGCATCCCCAAATTTGAATGCCATACAACCATACAGGTTTGAGAACTTGGTTGTACAACATTAATTTATTGTGTGTCGAAAGATTTGAATTTCTACCAACTAGCCACATTAATTTTCTATATTTGATGTCGAGCTCATTTTTTTTCTTTTCAACATGCTTCTTCCAAAGAAGCTTTTCATCAAGCGTCATTCCCAGGTATTTTGCATGGTCGGATATAGGCACCTGTTGGTTGTCTATATAGATAGGAATATGCTCAATTTTTTTTAGAGTGAAGTCCATATGGATTGATTTAGAGCTGTTTAGTTGTAGACGCCAAGTTTTTGTCCACAGATCAACTTGATTTAACGCGTTTTGAAGAATTGTAGTTGATTCTTGATTAGATTTACCTTTCGCTAATATTACTGTATCATCAGCAAAAGTGCCTATAAAACAGTTGTTGGTGACAGGCATATCGTATGTGTACAATAAATATAACGTTGGGCCCAAAATACTACCTTGAGGGACACCAGAGGTTATTTGATGAAGTTTAGAGTACTGATTTTCGCATCTTACTCTATAGTATCTATCTGAAATGTAGGACTGAAGTAGTTCGCAATATGTTGTAGGTAGAATATTTTGTATCTTTCGCATAAGTCCAGCATGCCAGACACCATCGAAAGCTTGGGATACGTCTAAGAAGACTGCTGAGCATACCTCCTTGTGTTCAAGAGCGATCTCTATTTGATGTGTAACTCTGTGTATCTGCTCAATAGTAGAGTGTTGTTTTCTAAATCCAAATTGATGGTCTGGAATCAGGTTTTTGGTTTTAATAACGAATTCTAGTCTTGTGCTAATTATTCTTTCAAATAGTTTTCCCATTATTGGCAGTAACGAAATAGGTCGGTAGGATTTGACTTCATGAGCATTTTTTCCTGGTTTGGGGACCATTATTATTTCTGCTACCTTCCAGTAGCATGATATATATTTGTATTTTAGGGAAGCGTTAAAAATGGTAGTTAGTTTAACCACTCCGTTGTATGGTAAATTTTTTAATATGTCGGCAGTAATTTGATCGAATCCAGGAGATTTCTTGGAATTTAGGTATTTAATTTCATTTATAACTTCCTTTAGATAAACTTGTTTAATGTTGTTCAATTCTGCTATATTATTTTGATTATTGTTTATTCCAGAACTTGCAGAGTTATAATTGGCGTAATTTCCATAACTATTTAGGGAAATGTCATTTATCGAGGGGGATTGAGTTTTTTTAGTTCCAAAGACAGTGCTGAGATGATCAGCGAATGTGTCAACTTTTTCTGAATTACTTTTGGCCCAGGTACCATTTGTTTTTAAAATTGGAGTTTTGTTTGTTGTTGGTCTATTATGATCCTTAGCTGCTTTCCAAAGTGAATAGTCAGTTTTACTATCGTAAGATAGGTTTGAAAGATAATCACTTAGATTGTCTTCTTTGAATTTTTTAATTTCCCTTTTTAGAAATTGGGCTGCATGGTTTAATCTGGACTTATCATCAGGTGAGCGAGACTGTTGCCATTTTTTACGTAGCTTTCTCTTTGAAGAAATAAGCTGTTTTATTCTTAGAGGATAAGAAGGAGAACCAGGCTTCTTCGTTAGTTCGGGAGTGCTTTGCCAAGCCGCTTGTTGAAGTGTGTTTGAAAATAAAAGAGTTTCTTTTTCAATATCTTCAGTTGAGTTAATTTGACAATGATTTATTGATGAATTAATTATTGATTTAAAGTAGTTCCAATCTGTTTTCTTGTTAACAATTCTATTGTGAGATGTATTTTGTGTAACCATACCGTTAAGGGTAAGGTAAATTGGAGAGTGGTCAGAACTAAGTTCATAGCCATCTTCTATATAGACGCAATTTAGCGGAATTTTTTTGAGAATAAAAAAGTCTATAACGTCTGGCGTTTTCGTTGTATCGGTAGGCCAATAAGTTGGTTTACCAGTGGACACCACTCTACTACCAGTGTTTTTTATGGCGCTTAGTAGTTCTTTACCTTTTGTTGTTGTCAGGTTTGAACCCCATTGAATATTTTTCGCATTAAAGTCTCCTCCCATAAGAAATTTGTATTTATGTGAATTTATTAGATCTTTGTATTGATGGATTTTTATATTGTGTCTCGGTGGACTATAAACTGATGTTACAGATGTGGGAGATCCATTAAATGTAAGTGTTATTGTTGTAGCTTGAAACTCTTCGCAAGAAATCTTGTTTTCTTCCCAATGTGAAATACTCTTTTTTATTAAAATAGCACTCCCCCCTCGAGCACAGTTGCTTGGATGGATAGTGTGGTAGATCTCATACTTTTTAAAAGTCGTATAAGATTCTTTTGTAAAATGTGTTTCACTTATTAAGCAAATATCTACCTATACTACTACAAATAATGACCCATAGTTTAATTACCGGGAAATTACAACTTAATTTAAAAAAATGGAAGAAGATGGAAATGGTGAAAAAACCAGCACACAGTTATATTTTACGTGAAAATTATTTATTTTTATTTTATTTTTTATTAAATTGTGTAATAAAGAAGCCTTCAATGGCCAAATATATATTACAAATGATATTTAAAGTTGTTTCCTTTTTTTATAGTAACCCAATTAATTTATATAATAACACTATGCTAGTTGAAAAAACAGACAAGCCGGGCACATGGCGTTTTAACATAATTCGGGAACGTTGAATCCAGTGGTGCCCGCGGTTTTTTAAGATTGGCTCTGGTTTTCGAGATATACCGTTATTTCAAAAATGGAGGAGGTTGCACAACATATGTTCGTGTAACTTAAAAACGCTTTAGCTTATTGAAAAAACTTAAAAAACCGAAATTCCGCATTAAAATTTCCTTTAAGAAAGGTAAAACTTCTTTCTAATATCCGCAGTGGTTTTAGAAACATAATTTTTTTTTTTGGAAAATAAAATAATTTTTTTAACAAAATTTCGAAACTTTTGTTTTTTAAAAATTCATAAAAAATTGGAAAATGCAGCTCTTCTTCTAATTTTTTGCAGACGTATAAAAAACGAAATTCCAAACAAAACAAGCCATAAATGATTTGTTTGCAACTTTTGATTTTATTCACAAAAGTCGACAAATTTTAATTAATAAATGCCCAAAATTTTCATTCTTTCTACCGTCTCTATTTCCATTCCTCTTATACCAATTGTCGCATTATCAAATTGTATTGAACCAAATTTCATAATCCTAGTTTTAGATATATTTAACATTAAAAAATTTGACGACATCCAATCGCTGACCCGATCCAGCACTCTATTTATTTCCAGACAGAGTATTTGCTGCGAGCAGTTGCCATTTATAAGTAATTGAATATCGTCAGCAAATGCAAACGCGCAACATGTTTCGGATTCAATCACCTGAAAAAAGCTATTCAAATACATAGAAAACAAAAGAGGACCCAAAACCGACCCTTGTGCCACACCTAATTTCACCAACCTCTGATTTGACATTTGGCCACAAAAAGAAACAAACTGTCTTCTGTTAGTTAAATATGAATAAATTAGCAAACAGGATGACTTTGAGAATCTAAACTCATCTTTTAGTTTTCTTATAAGATTAATATGATTGAGACGATTAAAAGCTTTTGAAAGGTCCAATGACACTTAAACACAGTTCCTTCTTCTATTTATGTTGTTTCGTATAAACTCGGTGATGCCCAACAAAGCAGAAGAAGCACTACAACTTCGTCTATAACCTGCTTGTCGGTCATCTAGTAATGAATTTTTCATTATGTGTTCCATGATTTGAGCTTTAATAACATGCTCAAATACTTTTGATAATACTGGCAAAATGCTTATCGGTCTAAGATTTTCTTTCTCATATGATCCACCAGTCTTTGGTATGGGAATAACTTTTGCCAGCTTCCAACTCATAGGAAAATTTGAACTTGTCAGGACCGAATTAAAGAAATGTAAAATGTGGCTGCCTACCAAGGGTATAATAATTTAAAAACATTTTAGCGGTACACCATCTACACCGCATGCATTTGATTTGACATTACTAAAAGCTGTATATAGTTCAGATGTATCAATACATCTAAACGAAAACATTTCAACACTACTGTTAAAATTTAAATTATTAAATGAATCATCAGAATCCTGGTCCAATCCATCTAAGAAATAGTCATTTATTTCATCAGCAGTCAATTCTACATCTAAGGCTTTCGTTCCATCAGAGGTTGCTTTCCTTAGACAATTCCACATATCTTTAGTATCCGCGTTTGCAAACATATTACTAAAGAAACCTTTTTTTATTCTACGAATGGTTTTCTTGGCTCTGTTTCTGTATTTGCAGAATATCCTCCATTTTACTGGGTTTGAGTCAGCGATGTATCCCCTGTAAGCTATTTCTCTAAGGGATTTTGCAAATATTATTTCATGTGACTTAATCCAATCAACGTTTCGTCTAACTTTAATTCGGGTTACAGGTACAAGAGAAAACATTTTCGAAATTAATTCGTTAAGTATATTCATCTGCAGTTCTATATTAGTAGTATCATAAAAGTTACCTAAATTTTGTTCCAATAAGAAAGAATTTAAATTACCTATATCAACCAACGAATAGTTGCGAAATTCGAAATATTTATCAGGACTTTGATCAGAGGTCACAGGTAAGTCAATTAATGCATAAATAAGGGCATGATGTGATGATAGAAACGGACACTGCACTTGGCCTGTTGATTTTACGAATGATTGATTACTTAAAAGAAAATAATCTAGAAGAGTCGTTGCGTTATGTCCCACATCCAGATGAGTTGGAATGGAATTGTGCCTAATTGCAAGATTCATACGGTTACAAGCAGATCGAACCCTTCCCGCCTTAACATGATTAAAAAGATCATTGTTGAAGTCTCCTACCACCATAATGTTATTGTATCTTTCAAAAATATCACAAACTAGTGCTTCGAATATATCTATATTGCCCTTTGGCAAATAGACAACTCCAATCAAAATAGAAATGCTCTCAACCTCTATTTAAACAAAAAGCAACTCACATTCATTATATTGCGACTGTGTATGAATTATCTTGTGTTTAAAAGACTTTGAAATATATAGACCTACACCTCCAGCTCCCCCATGATCCCGTGGTCGATCATTCCTACAAAAATTATTACCCTCAATACTAACTGTTCCATTAGGTACCTCTGGTTTAAGCCATGTTTCCGTTTTGAAATTCATCAAATTTAGTCGAATATGGAGACGGTTTAATACTTTGGCAATTACAGTGGCCTATTTTTAATCCAGACCCTAAATTACCAAGATGCATTCTAGCATCGCCGACAACTGGACCTAAATTGAAATTAATCGATGTTATTTTTAAACGTTATAAATTTAGGCTGTAAAATTAGATAAAAACTTATAACTAACATATTAACTGTTTTATATACTGCGTAAAGACTAAAAATACACCTTTAATTATTAATCCAGTCAAAAATTTTAATATTTATAAAACTAAAATTGTGCATGTAAAATTCAAAATAGAAATATATATGTACCTACATATATATTTTCAAAAATGTCCACTAACATTAAAAGTTTTGTATTTTGTTCTATTAACATTTAACCTATTTTCTTAAATTTTAAGACATTTTATATTCCAATTGATTATGTTCTTTCTCTTATATCTCGCAGCATTTTTGTTAATATTAATACCTATTCTCCTTTAATGATACTGTATTTGTTAATTAACAAAATATGTGATTTTTGAATAGCCTATTTTAATAATAATAAAGAATGAGTGTAAAAAGATTAAAAAGAAGGTAAGATAAAAGAAAAATTAAAGTATAATTATTTACAAAGCCACTATAAACAAGTTATTTACATTTTTGGAATGATAAAAAATAAAAATTTTATTGTAAATACAAGTCGTAGGTACATACATATTTTGTTTAAAATATTAAGTAGTATTTTTTTTTCTTTTCTTTTATTCTTTTTTCGTTTTATTCTTTTTTGCATTCAACCTAACAACATTTTCCATTAAATTAAACAGTTGTCATTTGGCTATGTTCATTACCTTGTTTAATGTAAATAAAATATTATAAATAATGCAAATAAGAATAAAAGAAGTAATATAAATTGTATACATGTTACCTGTTAATTTATTGTCGGTCTGTTATCCTTTTAAAAGTGTGAAAACTGGGGTTTCTTATGTTTAAAATTAATGCTAATAAAAGATTATATTTGTTTTTAAAAAAGGGTTTTTATGTTTCAAAGTGACAATAAAAGATTGTTTAAAAAAACTTCTATCTAGAGTATAGAAACGCATGCATTCATAATTTTTTCTTCATTATTGTTTAAACTATGTCTAAGTTCAGTTATTAAGTTCTCGCTAATAAATATATATTTTCAACAGAAAGATGAAAAAGATTTTGTGCTACACAAAATGAATAGTCCATTCTTTAAATTATGCAACGAACAAGAAATCAAAATTCATAAGATCAAAATTTACATTAAGAAAAAGGTACCTACTAGGGTCGATTTTGGGCGTTTGCCAGAGGTGATATTGCCTTCTAGGGAGAGCTGGTCAGGCCAGGGCAGATTTGCTATTTTCACTGATGGCTCGAAGATGAAGGGCACGGGTGCGGGGGTCTACATTAAGGATCTGGACATCAGAAAGTCATATAGACTTCCCGACGACTGCAGTGTATTTCAGGCTGAGGTTCTGGGGGTTCTCAGGGCCGTGGAATTGGTAGGAGCTAACATTGCCAAGGGCTCGGAGGTTACTATATATGTGGACAGCCAGGCGGCTCTTAGGGCCTTGATGGGCTGTTATGTGAAGTCCAGGCTAGTGAACGATTGCAGGACGGCTCTAGGAGTAATCTTAGGGAATTATGTTGTGAGGCTCTGCGTGGTACCGGGTCACTGTCACATCACCGGCAATGAGATAGCTGATGAGTTGGCAAGACTGGGCTCGGAAATGGAAGATCCTGACAGTTTGCAAGCCTCCAATGGGCTTCTACTTTTGGAGAATTAGGGAATGGATTCTGAACAGGACTAATCGGGCTTGGCGGGGCCGAACGGACTGCCGAGTATCGCGCACGCTGTGGCCGATGCTTAGTAGGTCAAATTCGGACGCGCTGCTGGGTAAGAGTAGGGCCTGCGTCAGGACCATGATAGGTATTATCAAGGGCCACTGTATGATAGGCAGAATGGCGGTGAGAATGGGGTCTGGCTTATCGGATATATGTAGGCTGTGTGAGGACCCAGAGGAGTTGGAGACAGTTGGGCACTTTCTGTGCCACTGTCTCAGGCTACAGAACAGCAGGCTGAGGTGGCTAGGTAGCAGATTCCTGCACGAATTGGGAGATGTCTCGGGCTGGGGGCTCGAGAATCTGACGGGATTTGTAATGGGAATGACCTGGCTGCGCTGCAGGAGGCTGGAAAACATGTAGGGCAGTTTTTCCTGTTTGGTAGGGTTGTGTTTTGCTTGTTCTGTCCGATTTCTTATCTTCCACTATCTTCCTTTCCTGTGCTTTCACCATTTACTTCTCCTATTCTGTCACACTAGATATCTTTCTCTTCTTTCTTCCATTGTTTCACTAATTAAAGGCATCACAATGGACCATATTGGTCTCTGGGTGAGGGTGTGAAGTTTGATTCACACCAGCCTTTCTAACCTAACCTAACCTAAACGGTACCTAAAATGTTCTAGAAACTAGAAAATGTTTTAATTACGTAACCAAAAATGGCTAACAAATGATCTGATTTTTAAGAAGCCGTCGATAACCGCAAAGGAAACTGTAAAAGTGGATCGACCTGCAAAAAAAATTGACAATGGCAATGAAAGATAACGAAGACGCAAACTTTCAAATAGCAATGAAGAAGTTTCTCACAGTATGATAAAGGATTCATATCTGCATCAAATTCAACCAAAGCAAATAAAGAAAACAACAATTCCAATAATTGAAAAAATAGTGGAAGCAAGCTCTAGACGCACAAAGAGGATTTTAAAAATTATGCCTACATCAACTCTAAAAATGAAATTTATTCAAGAAGAAGCATTTGTACTATTTTTGGATTAAAAATTGACTAAAAATCAGTACACATAACTGCGAAAGCGAACCAATAAAAAATATTGTGGAACCTTTCCAGCATATCAAGATTTAGTTTCTGTCAAAAAAGAGTGCTTACCTTTAAGGCCCAACCATAATATGCATAGCCTAGCTGAACCTACTGTCAAAAGTTAACAAAACGTCTCTCAAATGTATTTAAAAAAAAACAAAAACCTAATAAAAAAAACTTGATTCCGTACGGAATGTGCGATCAGTTTCGCACTTTGCTTAAGCAAATGACAGTTTCATAAAACTTACCAAAAAGATTCTTTAAGTTCAATATGGTTAGGGTCATATAATTTACATGTATTCGCACATTTGCTTAAGACAACTTAAGCACATTATGGTTGGGCCTTTAACCTCCGTTGCCACATGCAAGCGCAAGTGTCAAAAAACTCAATACACTCACACATTTTTACTAATACCATCACATGTTTAGTACTTGTAGCCAGGGCTGTCAGATGTGGCGATTTCTCGCCAAACGTGGCGATTTTCAAACTTGTTTGGCGACCTAAATTTCGATTTGGCGACATGGCGATGTTTTGGCGATTTATAAAATAGTTGGCGATTTTGTTGGCTATATTTGATGAGCCATGAATTTGTTTTGAAATTTGTTAAACTCTCCATACGAAAAAATAATTTTTTTTTTATTCCAGTATTTCAATGTATGAAATTTTGATGCATTCATAGGTATGACCAGTATTTAAAACTAAATTATGTTGAAATGGCTGATGAAGATAATGAAAATCATCGAGAAATTTTTTTCACATTTAAATGTGCTCTTGAAAGAAGGAAAAAGTAGAATTCTTTAAAAAATTAATATAATTAAAGTTTATGAACATTTTTTCCATTATAAAATGTGACATATTATCACAGATAAAATTCGTTGTTGTTAAAGATTTTTATGAATCCTAACGTACCTTTGGATGTTAATGAAATACAATCTAATTTAAATCAGTTTAGGCTAGCAATATATAGCTACAAGGATATGGCAGGTACGCATTGGCTGTTCTTCATATGTTGGTTATTACAACTTGTAGTAATGACTGTGTTGAAATAATGAATTCCACTAAAACTCGCCTTCGAAATAGAATGCGATATGAAGTTATCGACACGTTTTAACTAGTTAAAAGTTATATGAATGTAAATAGCACATGTTGCATTTATTTTGTACCTTCACAATGTATTCCAAAAAAGAAGACAAAAGGAGAGTCTTCTCGGCGAAGTACGATATATAGCGTTTTAGATATATAATAGTACTGCAACTTCATACAAATGTATTGTATATCCAATATTTGTTTAATACTTACCGCAAAACTTCTTGTTTTGTTGCTCTAAGTAGACTACTATAAAATATTTTAAACATTGCACCTTTTTTGTGTCCACTTATAATTTTTACTTTGTTCTAAATAAAAATTAAGCAAAATATATCATGGCGACCTTTTTTTTAATTTTTGGCGTATTTTGGCGATACGGAACAAATTTTTTTTGGGGATTTACAAAAAAATATTTTTAATTATTCTTAAAATACGTATATTATTGTCAAAAACTAAAAATTAAATGCTTTGGCGATTTTGGCGATTTTTGACATTGGATTTGGCGAAAAAGGTCAAAATCAATCTGACAACCCTGCTTGTAGCTCAACTTGCAAGGAATTTGCTTGCAAGTAAATTTTTGACACTTGCAAAGAGTAAAATGAGAAATAAAGAAACAGTGTTGCCGTGGATGCCTTTTGTATCAATTTACGAGTATTTAGTGAAATAAAAATTATGTTTTTAGATGATTTTCTCTATATTTTAAATATATAAAAAACATGTTTATGAAGAATATTAAGAGAATATCAAAGAGGATAATTTTGAAGGGAAGCTTTAACAATAATATCACCTTTTTATAAATAAGATATATTACCAAATAATGTGTCTACAGGTAACGTTAAATATTGACTACCTGGCAACACTTCGTTAACAATTGAGAAATTGAAGTGTTGCTTGAAGTTTAGTTGTTGTAGACATTTTAAAAATCAACTTGCACTGTGCTGTGTAGCCACTCAAGAAATTGTTGTCTTTTTTTTACATTTTTCCTGATTTTCGTTCGTAATATGTATACACTACTCGCAAGTAATTACTTGCTTCTGCCAACGTAGGGGTACAAACGGCTGTTAGTGTAACTTCAAGTTTAGCAGAAGTTAAATTGAAGGATCTTCTGGTACACACTGCAGAACGATTACTAAATACACTTGATGCTGACTTTTTAAAAAATCCTACAAATTGCAGCATCACTTTAATTTCTAAATGGGATGTGATGGAAGCTCTGGTCAGAAACAATACAAGCAGTGTAATTCAGAAAATTTATCTGATGCTAACTTATTCATGGTATCTTTCGTTCCAATACACCTAAGAAACACTTATATTGGCTTAAAGCCGTAAACCAGTAGAGCTACAGAAATTGATGTATGGAAAAATAAAATTCCCTCCTTAACAAAGTATTGCAGACCAATTAATTTTGTTTACTAAAAGGAAACTAAAGATGATATAACTGAAGAAGTTCGAAAAATAAAAGATCAAATTAAAGAACTTCCACAGGCAATATTTAAATTTGATGGACAATGCATTGAAATTAATTTTCAAATGTTCCTTACAATGATCGATGGAAAAATTGCACAAGCATTAACCGAAACAAAGTCTTCTTCAAGCTGCATCATATGCCAAAAGACATCAAGTCAAAAAAGCCCACCCCCAGTACCAGTTAAAAGTTTATATGAAGTATACGAATTTGGAATGTTCCCTCTTCATGCCAAAATTCGTTTAATGGAGCATTTTTTATTTGGAATTTGGCCCGTGTGAGAAAAAACAAAGAAAATGTTATAAGTAAGCAAAAAAAAACAAAATCAAGAAAAATACCTTCAGCTAGGCCTTATAATTGATCAGCCACAACAAAGAGAAGGAAATTCAAATGATGGAAACACTGCAAGGAGGTTCTTTTCCCTTCCATTAACTGGAATATCTATCACAGGAGTACATTTTGAATTAATAAGACGATCCCAGATCATTTTACAAGTTATAGCATTGAGCAGAATGATAAATGGAAAAAAATTGGTCAGTATGCAAATGAAACAGGAATTCTTTATAAAAAAAAATACACTTGGAGACATATGCCAACCACAGTTCATAAAATTTTATACCATGGGGAACAAATAGTTCAACACAATATCCTACCAATTGGGGATCTATCTGAAGAAGCGCAAGAAAAATGGAACAAAGACTACAAATTCTTCCTAGAGCATAATACAAGAAAAATGTCAAGATGTTGTACTAATGAAGATCTTATTACTATTTTGTTCTACAAATCAGATCCATATATGTCCAGTATTCGACAGAATTGAAAATCAACCTCAATCGAATTAGAGGTAGAAGCTAAACAACTTCTGGAAAATGAAACCCAAAGCTATTTAGAACAAATTTTGACTAATATTGCTTAATTTAAAAAAGTTTATAGATTACATTGCGGAACAGCCATTTTGCGGCCTGGAACTTTGTGTAATTTTTTTTACTAATTTGAGGTCGCTGATTCCAAATCTAACCATCATTTTTCTCTATCAGCTCCAGTTTTAGAGATATACCGTTATGTCCAAAATTAAGGCACTTTCAGCACATATATTGAAATAACATGAAAATGGTGCATCATATTCCCTTAAGAAAAAAAAACCGAAATTCGCTAACAATATTATCTTTAAGACTAACATTGTTTTAAATTTGGCCAGTAATTTCAGAGATATCGTTTAAGTTTTTAAAAAAACAAATAAAAATTTAAGAAAAAAAAAATTTGTTTGTTCTTTAAAAATTCATAAAAAATAAATGTGCAACAAAAATCACAGTTTGGGTCTAAAAGCACTTAGTTCAACATATTTCGAATGAAATGAAATTTATTTCATTGCAATCGGTGCACAACTTTTGATTGTGTTCACAATTTACCGAATTGATAAAAATTGCGATTTCCATAAAAAAAACGTATTTTAACAAAAAAACAAAAAAAAAAAAAAATATACATTAAAATATGTTTTTTTATGGATAAATTGTGAATACAATCAAAAGTTGTGCACCGATTGCAATGAAATAAAGCTCATTTCATTCGAAATATGTTGAACTAAATGCTTTTAGACCCAAACTGTGATTTTTGTACCACATTTATTTTTTATGAATTTTTAAAGAACAAAAAAATTTTTTTTTTCTTAAATTTTTATTTGTTTTTTTAAAAACTTCAACAATATCTCTGAAATTACTGGCCAAATTTAAAACAATGTTAGTACGTCTTAAAGATAATTAGTCAATTCACAAGGTATCCTAACATGTCATATTGTCAAAATGTCCTAATATTTCACAATGGTTTAAAAATATTGTTGTTGGTTTGTTAACAAAAAGTGTCTTAAATAAATAGAACATTGCTTGCTGTGTTTATTGTGCTGTCGTAATTAATCAGAAAAGTCCAGCGCTGAGCGGCTGAGCCGTACAACAATATTTTTAAACCATTGTGAAATATTAGGACATTTTGACAATATGACATGTTAGGATACCTTGTGAATTGACTAAATGTTGTTAGCGAATTTCGGTTTTTTTTCTTAAGGGAATATGGTGCACCACTTTCATGTTATTTCAATATATGTGCTGAAAGTACCTTAATTTTGGACATAACGGTATATCTCTAAAACTGGAGCTGATAGAGAAAAATGAAGGTTAGATTTGGAATCAACGACCTCAAATTAGTAAAAAAAAAATTACACAAAGTTCCCGGCCGCACAAAAAAAGTTCAATTTTGTTCCGCAGTGTTATAATTTTTTTATTAATATTTGAAAATCAAATACATATACATATCAAACCAAAAATAAAAGTTGAATTACTTAAAATTGTATCGATAGCCAAGAATACTTTTTGGGCATTTTTCAAAATGTTCCTTTTCAGTTTTATCCCTTTAAGAACTCGTCTCGTCCCAAAAAAGCCAACCTTTGGTCCCTGTGAATATTGGGACTAAAAAATTCACAGCGGCAAAATGTTTGCAATTTCTGATAGGATCTAAGTTCGAGATTTAAAAAAAGTTTCAGTTGTAAAATACTAGAGAAATAATGATAAATTATAAAAAAAAATTATATTTGAAATATTAAACTTTTACACCGAAACTCAACAAAAAAATTAAAATGCATTTTGAACTTCCCATAACTTTTGTTTCTATCAGTCGCATTTTACGTTTTATAGCGCAAATTAAAGCCTAAAATCGCACCTATCAAGCATAGAAAAAGTACCGATCCATTCAAAAATTATGGAATTTTAACCGCTTTTCCACTGTGCGACGCACACAACTACAAATAATCGAGTTACGACGACAAAAACTTATACCTGTCAGCACATCTGTAGCGTTTTTTGTTGCTACACTCGACAATTATTTTTGTAAATTTACAGCTTTAAGTTTTTAAAATATATTTTTAAGCATCAGGTATCTAATTTAATTTGCAGTTATTATTGAAATAACAATTATATATAGTATAGGTATATTATACTGTTTTTATTATGAAATATATCGAAAAATTTACTTTAACTAGAGCTACAAAAAAAGTTCCAAACAGTTCCATGACTTTTCCTTATAAGTTAAAAAAACAACTACTAGTAAGTGTAAAAAAGTCAAGTGGAGGTCCCCCGTTTCCCCTTCAATAAATAGAGCCTATTTTTCTTAGGTAGTACACCTAATTCTGAAAATCCCGCATGCAAATGCCATTTCTTTTAATTCGCTACATTTTACATTCTGTGCAGTCTCCTCACAAAGTATATTTAAACTGCTACGAAAAAATATAATAAGGGGAATTCCGTAACTAAATTGTAACTAACAGAACCGCAATAGCAAAATTTTTCATTCAGTGCCTTCTTCTTACAAGATATTTGTATGAACGAAAATATATTAGAAAGGGCAATTCCGTAACTGCATTGGGTGTATTGAGATTTGAGCTTTAAAGAAGATGAAAATTAAGAGAAAGGAGTTATTTGATGTACTGAAAAAGCAACAATTTTATAATACATACATATGTCATCATCAAAATGTAATGAACAACTATTACAGTATATTTTGGTTACGTAGTATCACCACCAGTTAATCAAATTTAAATAAAAACTTTTAAAAAATATAATTATTAATTCCGCTTTTAATAAGTATTCTCGTTTTAAGTTTTTAATTAGGCCTAATGTTTTGAAATTTGAATTTTTAATTTTTAAAAACTGACATCAAAAATCCCGTGTAATAAGTTTTAATTCGATAATTTTTTTAAAAATTGTGCGTCCTATTGGATCCGCCATTTTGAATTTTTGAAAACGAACATCAAATTCGTAATTAGCGACCCCCAAAAATCCCGTGTAATAAGTTTTAAGCGAATTCGATCAATTTCTTAAACATTGTCCGCCATATTGGCTCCGCCATTTGAAATTTTTAAAAACTGACATCAGATTCGTAATCAGCGTTCCTAAAAACCTTGAGGTACCTATTTTTATTAAAATTTATTGAATCCATATGAAGTAAATAATTTTGTCGCACTCAATTTTCAATTTGTCGCTGTGTGCGACGCGACTGTGCGAAGTACTTTGGCAACATCTTAAACTGTAAACTGTTTTGCAAGAGAAATACTCAGGAGAGTATGAAGAGGCGACCCAATGCCTACTATGAATGGGGAACTCCATCGGTAAGAATTGGGGACTGAGACCGGATATGGTAAAATGCATTACAAGACGGTGGTTAGACCTATTCTTACTTACGGATCCACTGTTTGGTGGGATGCGTTGAGGGTGGATAGCTATACGAAGATGCTTAACAAGGTTCGAAGAAGTGCATCTCTTGGCATCACATGGGTAAGGAGAAGCACGCCAAGTGCAGCGTTGCACATCCTTCTATATCTGTCACCCATTGAGCACTATGTGAAGTGTGTGGCTGCTAGGAACTTATTTAGAGTCTATGAGTCTTCGTTGGTTAGACCTAAGCGGGATGGTCACACGAGAAACTTGTACGAAGAGGGTCTACTTGATCATGGTAGTATTCTCGGGGGATTATCGTATAACAGGATTATGACCTTAGACTTCGGCATAACACCACCAGTGGAGTTGCCGGATAGGGAAGTTTGGCGCGGATCTAATGGGCAGTTTGAGGGGTGGGCAGTTTTTATGGACGGAAGTGTGTATATTGCTGAAACTGACGTAAAAGGTGTTTTTCAGACTGCGATCCTAGCGATCTAAAGGGCAACGAAGGTGAAACTGGGTCACATCGTAGGGGTATCCGTGGTGACAGTTTACGTCGATAGTCAGGCTGCGCTCAGGGCGTTGACAAATTATACGGTACGATCATGCCTGGTCGAATGGTGTAGGACTGCTCCGAGGGAACTCATGGATGCATCCAAGGTGAGACTGTGTTGGGTACCCGGACACTGCAAGGTGGATGGCAACAAGATGGCGGACGAACTCGTGCAAGAGGGTTCGAATCTGGATTTGGAGCTAAAGAACGGGGGATAAACCCCCCCTTGTGTCACTACTATGGGGTAATACCATAAATATTCCCTGATGCCGTTAATCGGTCCTGGAGGAATAGAACAAATTGCAGGTTGACCAGGGCATTATGGCCCGGATTGGACGCAGCGGCAACCAGAGTTCTATTAGGGTACTTATATGGTTCTTAACGGTACATTTTTCTTTTAGGGTCCTCACGAGCAGATAGGACAATGCCATAACGGACTTCTGCGGATTATGCGAGGTTGCTGAGGTTCTAGAGACATTTGAGAATGTACTATGCCACTGTTCTAGGATGCAGGGTCTCAGGCGGAAATGGGTGTATCCCTAGAATTTATCCAGTCGATCTACTGGGGTTTGTCAGGGAAGTGGTACGGTTGTTTCTGATGAGGGAACTGTATTGGGAGTTTTGTGTGTATTGTGGTTCCTACTAACTATTCTTAATCTTCTCTCAATTCTTTTCTTCCACTCTTCTGTACTTCTCTTTTTCTTCTTCATCTGTATCGAAGATATTCACAATGGACCGCATTGGTCTCCGGGTGAAGGTGTGCCCTTGGGCGCATTACCCTTCTTAACCAACCTTAACATTTTTGAACATGTTGTAAATGTCCTAAAATGTTCCTAATAATTTTGAAAAAGGAAATTTGTTGCTCGGGGTTTGTTCTCAAACAGACTGAAAAATCATATTTTTAAAAAATTTTTAAAATTTATTCAGGAATTCTAGGGTTCCTATAAAAGAATTTAAAATTTTACTCAAATACACCAGCAATACCTGTTTCAGACCTGCAACAATATCCGTATTTTCTTATCGTGTTCCTTCTTAAACTCATGTACGTTCAGAAGTTATGTTCTTTAGCAGCCTACAATTTGACGTTAAAGTCTTAATTTTAACTTCAATTTTAAAAATTGTTACGAATTCTTACTCAAGGTATGGGAACATTTCGTGCAACAATATGGTAAATTATTGGAATACAAATTTGGTTTGCATAAAATCACAATTAAATACTTATTGGCTATATTTTTACAAAACGTCTTCAATAAATTTTATAATTTGTAACAAATATCAACATTATCATTTATAGGTCTAGCTTATCCATTTCTGTTCTTACAATAATCGGTAATAAATACACAAAATATATCTGCACACAATATATTTTTGTACTAAAGTGACGTCCACAAAATGGCTGATGTATGATTTTTTTCCTTGTTTTCTTCTCTTCATGCTATTGAACAGACAATTAATTTCAAGAATTATGGTATGATTGCACTTGTTTTAATTTATTTTAACAATTGTTGGTACCGTGGAACTAAAACGACTTATTAAATACAATTTGTAGCGGATGGGGGGTTTTAAGAACGTCGCAGTCGAGTTTTAGTGCAGAAATCGTTAAAAGACTGCATTCTTCCATCTCTCATATGTGTATAAATTTACAATATCTTGTTAGAATGGAATCTTTAATTTCTCATTTTTCGTTGCCACTTTGAATTGGATTTCTTAACCCACACGGCTTTTTGCAAGAAGCCGGTTCTTTTAATCTTCCCATACAGCTCATCGCTTGTCATTGCCAAAT
Source organism: Pollenia amentaria (assembly GCA_943735925.1). Lineage (NCBI taxonomy): Eukaryota > Metazoa > Arthropoda > Insecta > Diptera > Polleniidae > Pollenia > Pollenia amentaria. The sequence goes on along the minus strand of OX031007.1, from coordinate 130,029,747 downwards.
TTTCAGGAGTAAATACGTTTTATATACATATGTATTTATTTAATTCCATCAGTATGTATGTATTCAACATCAACAGTATTGTTTTTTAGCTTAAAAAATATTTTGTTAGAATAAATTATTGACAATAAAAATAAACAAGAGAAATAAAAACTGCGCAATAAATAAGACATAGCTGTTTTTGGCCTTTTAAACCTAGAAAGATAATCATATCAAGACATTCGTTTAAGATAATCAATGTGGATTATATTTTTACATACATATGTATATCATTATCATCATCATCATCATATATATTAATAGGCAAGTGGATTTCTTAGGATCCCTTTTACGCCTTAACTATATATTGTATTTTAGCAAATGATATATCATTCGAAAGATATTTTTGGGAGATTATGTTAATTTAAATTTTGTCAAAATCTTTATTTCACGAGTTATACGCGTACCACTTTCTAGGTACTAATACATTGAAACAATTCACATACGTGTGAGCAAAAACAATGTAAACATAACAGAAGCAGTATGCTTTGTTTTTGTGTTTACATAGTAAAAAGAACAACAACATGCAGAGTTTTCTGCTATGCATTAAATTGGAGAACAGTAGAGATTAAGAAATAAAAAAGAGAAAGACAATTTTAAATATTTTGTTTTCTTTTTAAATATTACCGTTGATTTCTTAAATTTTTGCGCTTATGAATAATTTTAATGTTATTGTTACATTATTAATATGGTTACATTGTAAAGAATGGGTTCATTGCATTTTTGTTTTAAATAAAGTGCGATCTTTTGATGGGCTGCGATTATATATAACAAACACTACCGATCAGGATCATTTATTATATGATAATCATGTATTTACAAAACATATACATATACAGGGGTGTTCTGGAAATCGAAAACGCATAACGCAAGAATTTAAAAGTCATTCTTTTAATGAAAACTTGAATGAAATATTTATTAATATTTGCAATGCTTTAAATATTTCTACGCCTGCTTATAAATCTATTTTCCGCCTTCAGAACAGGAATAATAAACAAGTAAACTCTCCTGATGCCGTCATTCTTGTTAAACTTTGTTCGCCATATGACAAAAATTTTATTTTAAAGTCATTGGCTTATTTTAGAAAAACCTATAAAAGCCAATTGTACCTTCAAAATATTGGGTTTAACTCACAGGAACGCTATGATAATAAAATCGTTTATTTGAATGAAAATTTAACGTCGACTAATTTTAAAATATTAAACGCAGCAATAGATTTACGTAAAAGATCTCGTCTAACATCAGCCTTTTCTCTACGTGGACTGGTATATATCAAAATAAATCCGACAGATGAACCAATACGTATTGAAGATTTAAGCGAACTTAATAAACTTTTTCCATCAACTAATGAAAACATATAAATTCTACATTGATGAAATCGTGATGTTATATGCTTATAATTTTTTACACTGCAAAAAATATTATGTTTATGTTTCGTACATCCTTATTTTAAGTATTTTTTATATATTTAATCATAAAAGAAATCAATTTAAAATATGTCTTATGAAATACTCAGTCTTAAGTCTTATTTTCCCAACTTCATCTATAATCTCATCAACTTTTTATATAATTTTGGCAGTTCTTTGTTGTAATAGCGTTGTCTCCTCTGTCTTATATATTGATAATGTTGTTTTCCAATAGCTCTGGGTTGGGTTCTACAGTCAGTACGAGAAATCTGATTCAAATTCTGGCGAAGCAACGTAATGGTCTTAATATTTGCCATATTAATGCCCAAAGTTTACTTCCTAAAATTGATGAGTTTCGTTACTTATTTGAGGAATCTAAGATGGATATAGTATGTATATCGGAAACGTGGTTTGATAGAGTTTTACCAGATAGTTTTGTTATGGCCAATGGATACAAATTACTAAGAAATGATAGAAAGGGATATGCTGGAGGGGTTGCGATTTACATCAAAAACCATATACATTATAAAGAAGTAAAAAGATCGGAAGATAGTGCGGCAATCGAGTATTTATTTATTGAAATAATTGGTGATGATAAAAAACTATTATTGGGTTGCATTTATCGACCAGATCGTGAAACAAATTATAACCTTTTTTTGCGTGATTTGGAAACTTTGGCAACTCAATACAATGAAGTAATTATTGCAAGTGATTTTAACTGCAACTTACTGATGGATTCAAACCTACAGGGTCAAATGTTGTCCATTGGTTTACATATAGTAAACTCTGAGCATCCTACACACTTCACCAACACTAGTAGCACACTTTTAGACATTTTTATGTTAGGCAATATTTCAAATTTATTGCTGTACGATCAGATAACTGCGCCTTGTTTCTCAAAACACGATCTAATTTTTATTACTTATGATTTTGAGTTGATGAAAACAGAAAGTACCATTAGTTTTCGTGATTTTCGGAACATTGACTTTAATTTATTGGAAGAACAATTTAACATCACCAACTGGAACTTTATATACAATATGGTATCTGCTGATGAACAGTTACAATTTTTTAATAGCCATATACTCCGCCTCTTCGATATAACTGTTCCATTGCGAATCTACCGTGGTGGTAAAACCATAAAGTATTGGTTTAATTCTTCCATCAAAAGCCAAATCAATGATCGTGATGTGCTTTATTCACGTTGGAAAAGATTTAGAACCCCTGAACTACATGAAGAATACCGTACAGCTCGTCGAAATGTTAATAAAAGCATAAGAGATGCAAAATCAAATTATTACACAACCCGATTTAGAACGGCTGCTGACTCTAAACAGAAATGGCAAACGATTAAGGAAATTGGAATCGGAAATAAAAAACCAAATATTTGCAATGTTGATGTCAACGAACTAAATGCATCATTAATCAATATTCCCTCAACAGTATTAGTGGATCAAAATCAAACTATTAATCAAACAAATGAGCCTCGGCAACTTCCACCATTGCATCAATTTGAATTCTCATCTGTCCTTCCTATTGATGTATTATCAAGTTGCTTATGCGTGAAGTCTAATGCAGTCGGGTTTGACCAGATACACCCAAAATTCCTAAAACTTCTTTTACCTCGGTTATTAGTTTACATTACCCACATCTTTAACACCATTATTACCACTTGTCAATTTCCAACTTGTTGGAAATATGCTAAGATCATTCCAGTTCAGAAAACTGGTACTGAATTTCGCCCTATTTCAATACTACCATACTTATCTAAAGTATTTGAACGTCTGGTCTATAGGCAAATGAATGACTTTTTAACTAATAATCATCTCATAGTTAAAAATCAGTCGGGCTTTAGGCCCAAGCATAGCTGTCTCACAGCGCTCGTAAATGTTTCTGAGGATATCAGACACAATCTTGATAATGGTTATGTTACGTTTTTGGTGCTCTTGGATCACTCTAAGGCATTCGATTCTGTAAATCATGGAATTCTTTGCAATAAACTCTGTCATAAATTCAACTTTACTTCAACTGCCGTCTCGCTGCTAGCCTCATATCTTTCTAATCGTTTCCAATCTGTATATTTGTGTAATAAAATTTCCAGTGCCCTACATGTGTCAAAAGGAGTGCCACAAGGTTCTATTCTAGGCCCATTGTTGTTCACATTATACATCAATGATTTACCCAGTCAACTTTCACACAGCAATATCCATATATATGCGGATGATGTTCAAATTTATATAAGCTGTGAGAAAGGATTCATTCGTGAATGCACTGAGAAGCTTAATGAGGATCTCAATAAAATATTTGTATGGGCATCGTTAAATGGACTTTATTTAAATCCCAAAAAATCAAAATGCTTATTAATAACTCAAAGAAATCAAACTACCGCTATGGATGTTCCAGTATCATTAGGTAACCAAAATATTGCAATTGTTGAATCAGCTAGGAATCTTGGAATAATTTTTAACAAATCGCTCACTTGGAACCATCACATTAATTCTGTATCTGGAAAAATATTTGGGATGCTTAGAACATTGTACCCTACACAACATCTTACGCCTTTAAACATTCGTGTGCTTCTAGCTAAAACTTTTATAATGCCGCAGCTTCTATATGGTTGCGAAATTTTTGCGTATTGTGATTCAGAAAGTAAGAGGAGATTATTAGTAGCGTATAATGCGATTCTACGTTATGTATACCGTATTAAGAGATATGATGGAACCTCTGAGTATTCTAAGTCTTTGTTCGGAGTTAACCTCATGGACCTACTTAGGATAAGATCACTAATTCTACTCCACAAGGTAATATATACCAAAGAACCAACTTATTTATTTGAACGCCTTCAATTTGCACGATCCAGTAGAGGAAATAATCTTATACAATTCCGATATCGAACCCTAATCTCTAGATGGCAATTTTTTATTAATACCATATGTCTGTGGAACTCATTACCCAACAATTTACAAATAATGGACAACGCTTTACTATTTAAGAACGAATTGTTTAAACATGATTTTATCTCAAATTTTCAACTATCTTAAATATTAATTCATTATTGATTATACATATATATTTTCCCTCATTATGGATTGAATTTTAATTACATTTATTCTTATACCTGTATAATTTATTTTATTTGTTTGTATGTACATTTTTTGTTCTTTAAAAATATTTTAATTATTATCACAAATTGATTGTATCGCTATAAGATCACATACTGTAATTTAAAAGATTTATATCTTGTTGTATGTGATATCCACATTAAATAAATAAATAAATAAATAAAAAAAAAAAAATAAGATTTTTGTAGCAAAAGACAAACAAATACTGTTGTAAATAATAACCAAAAATTTATTTGTTTTTCTAATATTTTTATTTTATACAATAACATGTTAAGAACCACTGTAAATTTATTGATTCTCAATTGTGATTTTAATATAACTCTCTTAATCTCATCTTCTCATTTTACGATATTAAGTAATTGAGATTTGATGTTAGGTGAGATTATTACTATTTGATATTATTTTAATCTCATTAATATTTTATAATAATTTTGATCTCATTTGCATATTAAAATGAAATAAACAGTTAGTTTTCGTTAATGTTTTTTATATACATACATTTTATATACGAATTGTACTTAACAATTGTAAAAACCTGTAAATCGTACTATTGAGTTTTTGACAGTCAAGAAGACCACTGGTAATTTTGTCCGCGTTGTTTATAATAATAAATTTAATATTTCTTTAACAGAAACTTAGAGTTTTTTTTTATTACTATCATTTTTTATTTAATTGATTCCTTTGCGAATTCCTAAAACATATTTTTTGGTGCCGAAACCCGGGACGTGATGTGCTAGAGTGTAATAATATTAAAGTGCTTTTTTTTGTTAATTTAATATTTAAATTTAGTGATTTCAAATTTAATATATAAAAATCTCAAATTATTTATTAATTTTGAATTTTCTGTTTAAATATGAAATTTTGGATTTAGTTCAGAAATTTAAAAATTGTGATTTGGTTTTAAGTCGATTTAAATTTATCAATAATTCCAAATTAAATAATTCACGATTAAGCACATTTCTTCCTTTTTTTTTATAAAAAAATAAAACTAAACGTTTTATAATTCTACAAACTCGTGTTAAAACTTAATAAATACGATGACAGATTTAAACAAGGTTATCGAGAAACAACGTGGTTACCTGGCGCAACTAACGAAGTTGCAATTACGGTTTTCGTCAAAACCCGATAAAACTCGTGGTTATCTCAATAGCGTTCTTCAAGAAATTGATGCTTTAAATCTTCGTTTTAAAGAAAATCATGAAGAAATCGAAAATATTATCCGGGAAACTTCAATTAACGCAGACGACGTTCCATACATGCACGAGGAATGCTTCTATGCCTTTTCAGATTTCTTTCTGTGTTTTAAAGGTCAAATTATTGATGCTTTGCCTGAACGGCTAACATCTTCCCCTGCTTGTGCAAGTACATTTGCATTGCCTTCGGGTCATGGAGATACGTCTGTTAGCGTTGATACAAAATTACCCAAAATTTCTTTACCCAAATTCTCTGGGGAATATATGGAATGGATACCTTTCCAAGATATTTACAATACTCTTGTCCACCATAACCAATCCATTTCAAAGATACAAAAGTTTTATTACTTAAAAGGCACGCTTTCCGGCGAAGCTGCCAGTTTGATTAAGACCATATCTGCTACGGAAGCAAATTACGATTTGGCATGGTCTACATTACAATCAAGATATCACAATGAACGTATGATTGTGGATGCATTAACTAGGAGATTTTTAAACATCCAAAAATCGGATGGTACTATTCAATCTGTAAAAACGCTCCTTGATACAACTCAAGAGTGTATGAGCTCATTAAAAAATTTAGGGTTTGATACAACCACATGGTATCCACTTTTGATTACTATTATTACACAAAAGCTGGACTTGTCCACGCGAAAAGATTGGGAACAATCACTTAAGGCGTCAACGAAAGTTCCAACTCTCAAAGAAATGTACGATTTCCTTGAAAGTACTTTCAGAACTCTCGAATCTTTACATGGAAATATACCATCTTCCAACCAATCCACTCGTTTTCACAAGGCAAATAATTCAAAGCAAAAGAAAAATGTTTTTCATACAAATCAGATAACACAAAGGCAACATTCTTTGTGCTTACTCTGTAAGAGACCTCATGCGTTATATAAATGTTACAAATTTCTTGCTTTTTCTCCTAAATCTAAAGAAGATTTTGTGTCTAACAATGACATTTGTCGTAACTGCCTAACAAGTGGCCATCGTAATAATAACTGTACATCCACGTACCGTTGTAACATATGCAAGGAAGCCCATCATACCACTTTGCATCAAGGCAATTCTGTCGCAAACGTAGGCTCACCTTCATTAAATTCTGACAATAACAACATCCCTAGCTCTTCTGGTTCTTCAAATACACAAGTTTCTTCCAATAATGTTCACTTATTTAGTAGCGTAGTACTCTCTACAATTCGGTTGATGGTAAAATCTGAAAATGGTAAATTTCCATTTAGGGCGCTTTTAGATCCAGGTTCCCAAGGTACATTGGTGACAGAAAGGGCTGCACAACTTTTACGTCTAAGACGACACAAATCTAATTGTACTGTACAGGGTGTAGGAGAGTCAAAAGTTGATAGCTGTAAATCTTGGGTAGTTCTTGATATTTGGTCAACGAATCATAAACCTGTAATTTCATGTGCAGCATTAGTTCTTCCTAAATTGACTAACTACACACCCAGCACATCTGTTGGCAAAATGTCAATACCTAACGGTATAGGTGAATCATTGGCAGACCCAAATTTTGATCATTCTGACCAAATTGACATCATTCTTGGCTCAGACATTCTTAGTTCAGTAGCTATTCCTGGTAATTCATTTAAATTCAAAAATTTATTCTTTCAGGACACCCTATTTGGTTGGGTGTTCTCTGGCCCTACACCAAACCAATCATATTCAAATATTACTGTTCATATGGTTAACTTAGAGAATACATTAAAACTATTTTGGGAGCAAGAGGAAGTTGAGGTAAAAAGAGAATACACTAATGAGGAATCTAGTTGTGAGCAATATTTTGTAAATACAACAAAACGTACTGGTAGTGGTCGATACGTTGTTAATTTACCGTTCAAATCTATTCTCAATGATAATTCGGTAGTTAGCTTAGACAATAATCATATCAACGCTTTTAAAAGATTAATACAATTAGAGAAACGTTTTGATAATCAGCCTTTATTTTGTGAAAGATATAAAACTTTTATGCAAGAATATGAATCTCTTGGACATATGACAAGAGTAGGTAGTTATCCGGCAAACATTCATACGAATTCATATATTTTACCCCACCATGGAGTCTTAAAAGAAAATAGTACAACAACTAAATTGCGGGTTGTTTTTGATGGCAGTAGTCATCCAGCTGGTCAAGCCTCACTTAATGAAAATCTCTGTTCCGGACCAGCCCTACAAAATGACTTGCCACAAATTATAAACAGATGGAGACGTCATAAGATAGCTTTTTGTGCGGACATCGAAAAGATGTTCAGACAAATTGAAGTTTGTCAAGAACACCGACGTTTTCAGCAGATTTTATGGCGTTCTTGCCCTTCTAATGAAATTTCCATTTACGAACTAAATACCGTTACGTACGGGACAACGTCAGCCCCGTATTTATCTATAAGAGTTTTAAAACAACTCGCTCAAGATTATTCTTCTTCGTTTCCTATTGAATCCAAAATTCTAACATACGATTCGTATGTTGACGATATAATATCCGGATCTCACTCTTTAGATGATGCTATCTCTATTCAAAATAATTTATGCACTTTACTTAGAAACGGAGGTTTTAATCTAAGAAAATGGATTACAAACTCTCCAGAACTTTTGCTTCAAATACCTGAAGAATATAGGGAAAAGTCTGTTTCATTAAATTTTGACCATGATAACATGGTAAAGACGTTAGGAATCCAATGGATACCTGCATCTGATACTTTTTCATTTAAAGTAAATGTTGCACCTTTTGATAAGGTAACGAAACGTATAATATTATCTGAATCTGCTCAGCTGTTTGACCCCCTGGGGTGGCTAGCCCCGTCAACAATACTGGCTAAAATACTGTTCCAGAAACTATGGTTAGAAGGAGTGGATTGGGACGCTGAAGTGCCACAATACATAAAGGAAATCTGGTTCAAATACAAAAGTACTTTGGAAAGTTTCGAGCTCATCAAAATACCGAGATGGATTAACTACGGAACGCAGTCCATGGTTGAACTGCATTGCTTTTGTGATGCATCAAATGACGCTTATGCTGCAGTGGTTTACATAAGGGTATGCTCTTTTGATAATTTTAATGTTAATATCTTACAGGCAAAAACCAAAGTTTCACCCGTAAAAACCGTAACTATCCCGAGGCTAGAACTTTGTGCAGCTGCGCTTTTGGTTAAACTGGCTCGAAAAGTTAGGGAATCCCTGGTAGATCTTTCAATTGAAAACGTTGTGTACTGGAGTGACAGCTCTACAGTGTTAAGCTGGATTAAAAAACATCCATCACGTTGGAGTGTATATGTTGCTAATCGAGTAGCAGATATACAACGACATTCAAATACCCTACAATGGAGATATGTGCCATCAGCACTTAACCCGGCAGACTGCGCTTCTAGAGGTATTTTACCAGAAGATCTCGTAAACAACAAAATATGGTGGCAAGGTCCTGAATTTTTGAAGAAACCCTCCTCATCTTGGCCTAAAAACATTCACAATTCCGAAACATCGCTGGAAGAGCGTAAATCAAAAATTGTCACAAACGTTTGTAGTGAATCAACATACCCAGAAATTGTGTATAGATTTTCATCATTTAATAAACTGCTACGGATTTGTACACTATGTTTCCGATTTTACAACAACTGCAAGAAAAGTAAAGAACAAAGAGAGAAAGGTACACTGAGCACTATAGAAGTAAAAAACACTTTACATACACTCATAAAAATTACTCAGTTAATTGATTTTCAATTTGAACTCAAAAACATAAACTCAAAGGTGAGTGTAAAAAACAAACATATTTCAAAACTTATGCCTTTTTTGGATGAATTCGGAGTTTTGCGCGTTGGGGGACGATTACAAAACTCTAATTTACCATTCTCTACAAAACATCCTATTCTTCTTGGTAAAACAAATCCTATATCAAAATTGATTATCTTGGACTCCCACGAGAAAACGCTACATGGAGGTTTAACGTTGACTATGTCATATGTAAATCGTAATTTTTGGGTTATTTCAGGTAATCAAATAGCTAAAAGAATCATAAGTAATTGTATTCGATGCTTCAGATATAACGCTAAAACTTCACAGCAAATTATGGGAAATCTGCCATCGGTTCGAATTAATATGACCAGGCCCTTTAAACATAGCGGTGTGGATTTCGCTGGGCCAATATCTTTAAAAAATTCTACATTACGTTCAGCTGTTTTATCAAAAGGGTACATTTGTGTTTTTATTTGTATGGTAACAAAAGCTATACACTTAGAGGTGGTATCGGACCTTAGCACTAACGGCTTCTTGGCAGCTTTTCGTCGATTTGTGTCCCGCAGAGGTGCCTGTACAGATGTCTATTCAGACTGCGGAACCAACTTTGTGGGTGCTTCAAAAGAGTTGCAAGTCTTATTTCATAGAAGCCAAATGTCGTTGCCAGAAGAACTGCGAGAAAGCCTTTCGTGCTCCGGGACAAACTGGCATTTTATACCACCTGCCTCCCCCCATTTTGGAGGTTTGTGGGAGGCTGGTGTAAAATCAGTTAAATTTCATTTAAAGCGAATCATGTTGGATCGTGTATTAAGCTATGAAGAGCTTTCAACTTTATTATGCCAGATCGAGGGATGCTTAAACTCACGCCCACTCTGTCCACTTTCTACAGATCCTTCTGATAACGATGCACTTACGCCAGCCCACTTTTTGATTGGTGAGCCCACTGTTTGTCTACAAGAAGAAAATCTCCTTGAACAAAATGTCCGCCATTTAACACGCTGGAAAGCTATAGAAAAGATGAAACAAGCATTTTGGAAAAGGTGGTATTCAGAATACCTAAATCGTTTACAATCCCGTCCTAAATGGTTGAACCAACAACCCGATGTAAAGGTAGGAGATTTAGTCCTTATTAAGGATGAACGTTACGCACCAGGCCAATGGTGTCTTGGAAGAATTCAGGAAATCCATCCTGGTACGGATGGACGCGTACGAGTAGTATCGATTTTATCTAAACAAAAACTTTTAAAACGACCTATAACTAAAATTTGTTTACTCCCTACAGGTGACCCTCTTTCAACTCACGGTGAGAAAAATACAAGTAAAAATTAATCATCAAAAGTAGGCTTACACATTTCGCTGTGAGTAGAAGCATAGCGGAGTCCATAGGACTCGACTAAATAACTTCCAACGGTATGCCTACCTTTCATCACCTGCTTTAAGAACAGTGGTTCTTGGGGCGGAGAATGTTGTAAATAATAACCAAAAATTTATTTGTTTTTCTAATATTTTTATTTTATACAATAACATGTTAAGAACCACTGTAAATTTATTGATTCTCAATTGTGATTTTAATATAACTCTCTTAATCTCATCTTCTCATTTTACGATATTAAGTAATTGAGATTTGATGTTAGGTGAGATTATTACTATTTGATATTATTTTAATCTCATTAATATTTTATAATAATTTTGATCTCATTTGCATATTAAAATGAAATAAACAGTTAGTTTTCGTTAATGTTTTTTATATACATACATTTTATATACGAATTGTACTTAACAATTGTAAAAACCTGTAAATCGTACTATTGAGTTTTTGACAGTCAAGAAGACCACTGGTAATTTTGTCCGCGTTGTTTATAATAATAAATTTAATATTTCTTTAACAGAAACTTAGAGTTTTTTTTTATTACTATCATTTTTTATTTAATTGATTCCTTTGCGAATTCCTAAAACAAATACAATACAATACAAATATTACTCTATTAAACAGAATTCTATAAGAAAATTATAAAAAATTGGATTAAGAGTGCATTAAAAAGAACTTCGAAATTCTTGCGTTTTGCGTTTTCGATTTCCAGAACACCACTGATATATAGAGAGGTTATAAGAACATAATTCATCAACGAAATAAATATAAATGGAAAATATATAAAAGGCTTTGTTATAAACATTGAGATTAGGGAACTTAAGTTATATATCAGTGATGGAAAATTCAGTACTATGGTACTATTTTCAGTACTTTTTCCTTTTAAAAATACCACGGTACCCCCACGTCCGTTTAAGTACTCTTTTTCTTGTTTTCATAATAAGCCTGAATAACTTTAACGCGTTGCACGATTGTGTATCTTTCCATGGTTCAAATTGGGTTTGTCTGAAATTAAGAAATGTCAAATGAAATGCAGAAAAAAACTTTACGTTTAGGTGTGGTTCATGTTCAACATCGGCCCTTAAAATGTAACCACATACATATGTACAGTGTCGTTATATCATAAGGTTAAACTTTTTTGTAAGTTTTTTGGGATGCAAAAATGTTTTTAAGAGTTTTTCTGAAATTTAAAATTCTTATTCACTTTATGGTCTTACTTGTATAATATTTTTAGCTTTTCTAAAGTATTTAAAAAAAGTTTTCTGACGAGCTGGCCTAAGCAACCAGCGAAAGGCGCATGGAAACTAGCTTTCTCACAACAATAAATTTCAGTGTTTTCATTCAAAAATTCTGATTATTAGCACATCATTAATAAATGAATTAATTAATAAATTTAAGTAGTTTACATAAATTAACTTGTAATATGAAAAAAATAAGTTCAACTCAGCTTAGTTCATTTCAAAATATAAAAATTTAATACATGATATAAAACAAATGGTTCAATTAAATTTTTATTTATATGTTTTATATATATTTATAAAACGTTAATTTGAATAAAAACAAAACAATTTGCAAAGGTAAGGAAGGAACCAACAAAATAGATAGATATGACTTAGATCAGACCTAACAAATATTTTACGATAAAATCCAACAATTGTTTATTGATTAACTAAACTTTATTTGTTAGAAGATATTTGTATAATGTAATTTAGAAACTGTTGAATGATATTTGATCTAGACATACGTTTTGCAAAAGCAAGTAAATTATAGGAATTTTATAAAGCTATTATTTCAAATATTCTCTCAAATTAATTTTGAATAAGTTTTAATTTGTTAGTGGTTAAGCTATCTATATAAATCAACCATATTTTTCAAAAGTTGCAAACAAAACCTCTTAGCCAGGATTATATATTTCAAATTATTTTGTTTCAGCATTATAGAAACGAATAGTGAACTGAACATTCTTTTTGTGTAAAATATTTATCTATTCGTCGACTACAATTTAAAACATTTCATGACATTGTTTGATTTCTTCAATTTTGTTTTTTAGTTCCTGATGTTTTTATAAGTCAAACTGGAAGAAATTTTTCACATATCGTTGATTCCGCCGTAATGTTGTAGATTTCAGCATGAAGAGTTTTTTTCTTAAGAGTTTTTAGTGCCTTAATGGGCATATCGTCCTCGGCAACACAACGGGCTAATATTTTACCCAATTATTCATTTTTTGCAGCGTATTTTAGTAAAGTTTTATTTGTCGTCTCCTTAGAACTACTTCTAACGGAGTTAAGGTTCATTTGGATCACATTAATGTCAAGCATGACATGGAAGAACCTTTGTAACTTATCATTTTTGTCGCGTTCGAAAAGTATCTAGAGATAACCTTTATATAAAAATATAATTAATATTTAGAATACTCTTGCACAAATTACTATTGGTTTTTTTATCTACAAGAACACACGCTTTTATAAGCGATTTGTATTTACAGTGTTCATGTTTTTTGAACTTTGTTACATTTTGTTTTGACATTATTGATAATAAGTTTAAGTTTGGCCAATATTCAATTAGAAAATACTTAAATTACGGGTACATCCACAACAAGAGTAAGGAAAATGTATGTAAATTACACAGTTCTAAAATAACCGGTTTATTATACAAAAATTACCGGTTTATTCGATATTCGAAAAATGGGCATTTTAAAATAACCGACTTGGGCAAAGTTAAAATAACCGGTTAAAACCGGACGAATAATAACCGTTCGATCTCCCTACTATTTATATATTTTTTCTGCCTGTTATTATTGCAACAGTGTGTTAACTCCTTTCTACCTAGAAAATCCCAACTATATTATTTTATTGCTGAAGTATCTTAAACACATATAAGTTATCTGAAGGTAATAAAATGGACTTAAGAGTTCATTGTATAAAGTTTTATGTTTTCTTTGTAATGTTCGTTTTAGTAATGACTTTCCTAAACACGTATGATATGATGTTTGGTGATTGAATTCCCATTTGTCAGAAAATTTCTTGAATTCTGAGCTAATGAAATTTGTTCCGCTGGCCGTTATGACCTTGGTGGGTATTAAAGGTCTCAAAACATTTTACACAAAAACAGTTACTTCAGGTCGTATATTTTTATTTTTTAAAACGAATAAGTTTATGCAAACGACAACAACGGCCAACGAAAAACAAAGTAAGTAAGAGTGAGTTTATGTCAATGACAAAAAATCCACCGACAAAAAATCTAACGAAAAACAGTGCATTCTTCTCAGTACGGACTGAGTTCGAAGCCAACAAGAAAACACCAACAAAACATTTGTTTTTCAATTTGTGTTTTGCAAGTGCAAACTCTCATTTTACACATTTCATCTTTTGAAGCTCGACTTCTTTTCAATTCCCTTTTGAAGATGCCATTATGTTCACACGCAGCAACCGGTTTCAACTTATTTTGCTTCAAAATAACAACACTTTTATTCAAAGCGAACCAAACAGAAAAAGAAAAGAAAAAATTTACATGCAGCCATTGTTGTGCATATACCTACGAACGAGAACACAAAGCGTACTGCCCGAGTACAGGCATCACCGTACCAATCCTTTTTCTTCTTGCTTCCCTCTCCTTAAAACGCAAGAGTTGAGCAGCAAAAGATGAAACGTGTGAATGTAGACAAAAAACCACAGCTATACAAAGTTATAAGTAATGCATAAAAAACCAAAAAAAAAAAATGTTTATTGTGTTTCTTTCTTCTTTATGCAGCATTTGCAAAAGAAATCTTTCAATTTACGTTTTATAACATTGAAATGTTCGAAATTAATACTACGAATAACACGTGTTGTCAGTGCAGTCTGTTTTATCAATGTACTCAATATGCAATAAACTGGTAAAATGAACTCTATATCATGAAACAAAGAAAACAAGATAGCGCATTGCGCAGGTCCGTTAACTTTGTGCTCTCATTTTGACATAATTTTTACGTCACTGTAGTAAAGAGATTTAAATGTAAACAACCATGCAGCACACCACGTACAAGTGTTGGTGTGATCATGTTTCCGCTCATTTACTACTGTGACGTACATGCGCAGAAAAGTAAAGTTTTTTTAATTTAAGTGCACTATCTTGTTTTCTTTGTTTCATGCTCTTTATTATCATACAACATATACGAACGCCAACGAACAAACACAAGACAAACTCACATTCGTTTTTTCGTATACGAGTAAAACCATTCCTAACTTTGAAATTTGAGTTTATTGTCACGTACTCTGCAATTTGTTTCTATCTTTATTTTTTAGCCGTTGTCAGGCTCAATTCAGCGAATGGCTTAGTGTGTGTTGTAAAATGAATGGGCTTGTGCAGCCTTTTAGTGGGTATACCATGTCTACTGAAATTCATTTGACATACATATATTTAAAGTAGCACCAGCTGATAAGTTATCCAATTCATCGATTTCAAAGAAGCCCGAATAATGATCTACAGTTTGTCAGAAAATATTTGCTTTATTTTTTATTGGCAATTCAATCACATCCATTTCGGGAATTATTAGTGGTTGTCTTGGTTGTTGTCTCATATAAAAGTTACATATTCACAAGATTGAATTATCCGTTTGATTTCATCGTAATTCCTATCCACTACACACTTTCTCTTGCCAGCTTTACAGCCATACGTAAACAAGAGCGGAACGCGTTTTCTAGCTGCCAAAAATCCTCATGCCCATACAATTTGTATGAAGCATCCCTAAACAGCGCGGAGTCAACGCTTTGCAATTGGAAAATCCGATTTTGACAGCGCGTTAAAATAAACAGGGCTGCTATATTTGTTGTTTTGACAACCCTGTTTTTATTGTTTGATAATAAATAATGGCAAATGAGCTATTTTTATGTCAAACTAGCGGTTTTAATTCATATTCTTATGTCTTTTATGAGGGTTTTAGTCGGCACGAAAGTTAACACTACTGTTTATGGCACAACGCTGATGCTTTAAACACATTCGAGACAGCAGACTACCGACTTCAATATGTCAACAATAGAATACATGTGTGTATATGGAAATGATTATTTTAACGACGACACGGCTAAATGGCTGCAGGTTGTTGTCTATGCTAATTTTGTCGTTGTAGTCAAATTAAACTAATTTCTATTTTTGTACGCTACAAAACAGAAAAAGTGCTGCTAATATAATCAAAAATTAGAAGAATTAGTGCTTATAATATATAATAATAATTTTTTGGTTGAACAGCAAAGAACCGGATTGAAACAAGAATATAAGCGCGGCTCACCACCAAATTAATATTATTATTACTTTTTAGTATCCTTAAAAGAAGTTATATAGGAAGATGTTTGTCACGCCAACGCTCTTAGTTTTAGCAGTATGGGCATAATTACAAAATTGAAAGTGCTTTTCACATGGTGTTTTAAGCACACCGATTTATTAACCCATTAAGAGCCCATTTCAAAAGCTCATATTTCTTGACTGACTTTTTTACTAAATTTGCTTTATCTTTAAATTATGTCGAAATAACAATAATTATTTAACAATAATATACACATGTTTCCAAAGTTATTAGGGCTTTGATTAAAAAAGTTTTTCTGTATTGCGGATTTTCGGCCTTCCGGAACACTTCAAATATTTACATATTACTATATTTAAATATGTAACAATTGCATAAACTATTACCTAAATATATTTTAACTCAAACTTATAAATAAATTGTGTAGTTTTCCAAAATAAAATTTTTTTAACCCTAATAACTTTAAAATTTTATACGATGTAGTTTCTAAAAATATAGCATACGAAAACTAGGAGTGTTCTCTATAACATATTATATTTGAGGAAATATTATTATACATATCGCCAAAATTTTAAGATAAATGCTCTTAAGGGGTTAATAAATCAGTATATTTAATTCATCATATGAAATGTGTTTCGAAAGACTTTATTTTGATACCAATACTTTAAAGATTCAGATTACATTTTTCTTCATATACTATTGATAAAGTGCTCTGAAACTTTTACGGCCTATAATTCATAAACTTAGTGCGTTGAACCAAGAATTTACAGTATAATCGCGATACAGTTAATCTTGCGGTCAAGTTAACCAAATTTTAGCGCTTCTATGCCGATCTAAACGTTAACCTTATGTTAACTTTTCAGATCGTATTAATAAAAAAGTACTGATTTGTGCAAACGATAACAAATTAGATTAAATTTTAAGCCGAAAGTTGAGAGTTTAAACAAAATTGAGAAATACATTAAAGAAAAACTATCGGCGTTGTATTATTGTATATCTGAAGTTGCCATCTCAAAAATAAAAACGAAACGTCAGAAATTCTCCAGGCTTTGAAGAATACATAGGATAACGCACGCAGGAAAACATTACATAGACCGAAATATGCCGATCTTAAAGCAAGTTTGTACTAATGTGAATGAAAGACAATAATGACAGTAATGGATGGCTGGTAAATGTTTAGGAAATACACAGAATTCGCTATCTGAAAATTTTTGAAGAACTAATTTTCTGCCAAACGTCATTTGTAGCACCTAACACATAATACATGACTGATTATATAATTATTAATTATAAATTGTAGTTCAAGAGCAATTGTTAACTTGAAACCAGCCGGTACAAATTGGATCTGTTTCTTTTTTGTACTGATGAAAACTAAGTCATTGAAAAAAATATAGGTACATGTACATGTTTATTATTGCATTTTTTACAATTTAAGCCCGCTTAGAAAAGTTCATAAATAAGACGAAAAAGTTAGGACATTTCAGTTTACTTTTTCGCGATTCTACTGAATATTAATATTTTTTATTCAAGCTGCCTAAGTCATTGAAAAAAATATAGGTACATGTACATGTTTATTATTGCATTTTTTACAATTTAAGCCCGCTTAGAAAAGTTCATAAGTAAGACGAAAAAGTTAGGACATTTCAGTTTACTTTTTCGCGATTCTACTGAATATTAGGATTTTTTATTCAATCTGCCGTGAAGATGATATTCTTTATCAGTTCCAAAAACAATAAAATCAAAATATTTTAACTGCCAGGCCCATAATGTCGACAAGAATATTTCTTTCGCATTTTTATATTAAAAACAATAATAAAAAACTAAAATTTGTTTTTGTTTTCAATATAAATATACGAAAGATATGTTCTTGTCGACATTGCGGGCCAGACTGTAAATGTTTTTTAATTAATTCATTTGTTTTTACGTTAAAAAATGTATCATAAATAAGTATTTATATTTTTGGAGGCTTAAATTAAGTTTGTGTACGAGTCTGCAATTATGCATGTTGTTAAATTAATAAAAATTAAAAATGATAGTGGCACCACTGAAATGTAAATACATAATAAAAAAACACAGCTGTTTATATTTTTTCAATTGTAGCTGTCGTCTTCAAAATAATTCAGTAGCTGATTACGCGACTACAATTGCAGCCTGCAGCATTTGTAGTTGTGTCTTCGTGTTGCCTGCTGTCTCGAATGTGTTTAATGCATGACGCTCTTATTTAGGTATGGCATATCAGCGTAAAAGCTACGCTGAAGAAAACGTTCCGCCTTCCGCTCTTGTTTAGGTACGGCTGTTAGTGTTGCCTCGATTCTTACGTGTGGTTGATAAAGTTTATTTAGTATCTCGCATCTCATCTGCTGTGGTACTACAAGCCGGTTACCTTTAAAAACTAAATCGTTGTTTATTTCTTATTCATTTCTTATTTCCAAAAACTGTCTGAAGCTGTCGCAAATTTTTGACTTAGCTCCGCTCCTTCCCTCTTTTATGGTTTTTCTCAAAATCTGCATTACGTTAGCTTCTGCTGTGGCCTGTTTTAATTTTTTTTGTAGTTTTTTTGGCGTGGAATTTTCTGAATTCTTTGTCGATTTTATATATTTCTACAAAACTTTGACAATGTTCGTTTACTGGCGCCCTAGACAACGTATCGGCTAAGTATATTTCAGATAATTTTTTGTATTTAATATTAGAATTATATTTTTGCAATTGAGGATAATTTTTGCAATTGTTTTGTGGTTTTTAACAGTGGCTTTTTGAATATATTAATCAGCTTGCTTTTCGCCCCAAGCCTGAAAAACTGCCTCCTTCATGCTTCTCTTTTAAGATATCTCCTTCGTCCTCGACTGTTACATCGAGCTTGCGCACCTTGCATATATGCGGTTTTGAAATTATCTTTGCGGTTTCTTGTGCTAGGGCAAATTATACCGTGTATATTTGCAGACGATGACTTCTGTAATGCATATACCACAAGTTTTACATCCGCATCCCGTATACCGTTTACAAATGCTTCAATCTTAAAATGATCTAGCAATGGATGACTTACACATGGATAAGTAAGCTGCACCAAACGCTTAATCTCTAGTGCGAAGTCCTGTAGCGTCTCGTTTGACTTTTGTACTCTTCCCCGTAATTCCATTCTGTATATTTCTTTTCTATGTCCACAACCATACTTATGTTGCAGTGCTACGATAATGTCATCCTAGTTGTTTCTTCAACTTACTGGTACATTTTCGCAGTTCCTTCTAAAGCCAGAATTAGCTCTATAGCTTTTTCTTCATTGTTCCATGCATTTTTATTGGCAACTGTTTCAAAGTGTTACTTAAAAACATTAAATGGTGAACTTCCGTCAAAACTTGGGGCTTTAATTCTATTAGAGACTTCTGGAATAACTCGCACTGCTCCCTCTTTGCACTGAAGACTATTAACTTTTACTTCCAGATGGTGTAGTTTTTTTTTATCAAAACCCGTGACTTTTTTTTACCATCAGACAGCTTTTGGTTAAATTCTATTATCATATCATCCACTCTTTCATTTATAACAGTAGAAATCTCTTGAAACTTCTCAAGTTTTTCAGTAGTAGCCTGGAGTTTTTCGTTAGTCACTCTCGAGTTTTCTTAAATTTCAGCAAGAATGGGGCTTGAATTTTCCTTAACCAGTTTCTCCATATTTTCCTCTATTTTTCTTGAATTTCCCACCGAACTTTCTTTCACCATTTTTTCCGTGGTTCTTGATTTTTTTCCCATTTTTCTCGAATTTTCTGCCGACATTTTTTCCATTTTCTCTAAATTCATAAGCTACGATATCAATGTTGCGTCGCTTAAATTCATCGATTAATCTTTTCTGCAACTCAGCTTTATTTCCTGCAGTCGGCAGATCCAACTTGCCCAACTCTTTCTTTAGATGTTCAACTTTTAGCTCATCGATTTTCATTGTTTATTAGTTTTTTTCTTTTTTTTATATACTTTTTTATTTTTTTTTTTATTGCAATCCTATTTCTGACACCAATTGCTACGTTTTTACTTTATAAAACGCGTTAAGGCTTATTCCCTTTATAATAAACAGGGTTGCGGAGTCGGAGTTGAAGAGTCGGAGTTGAGGTTTTTGTACCGGAGTCGCAGTTCCCAAAAAAAAAACGCGCGACTCCGACTCCAAAATTTTTCGGCATAAAAAATTTTAAAAAATTTCTAATATTTTCCAATATAAAAATTCTTCGAAATTGGCGATGCAATATTTTGCAGATCAATATGAATAAGTAGATTTTAATTTATTTTAGGATAGTATTTAAATCTATATTATGTTAATTTTCATAAAAACTTAAATCGTATTTAATTACAGATTGATTTTTTGAGTTTTATATGAAAACTCTTATTTAATTAAGATAAAAGTATGGTAGCACTACTAAATACAAAAAAATATCATAAAAAAGTGTAGTTATTTACAAGGTGGTCTCAAAAAACAGCTGGTTGTTATTACTTTGTCTGTTGTTTTTGTATTGTTGTGATACTGAGGCCACCTTGCTAAGTTAATCCAATGGAAACTTAAGTTGATTTTAAATGTACCACATCGGTGACTTAAGTTTCATTTAATTGTTTAGTGAAGAAGAAAATTTTGTATTTAAAACGATTTTAAACATAAATGTGTTTTAATGTCAATCCTGAAAATTGGCCATAAGTATATTTAGGTATATTTTTTATACGTGCGGGAAAAAGTCTAAATTACATTAGCAAAACTTATACTCAGTTATTGATCTAGTTGAAAAAGATGTGTGATTTTTTAAATAATTTACTCATGCTAAAAAATGTTAATGACAGTAATTGCCAATAATTTTAATATCAGAATTTTTTAACCATCACGCAGAAATATTTTCAACATTGTACAGAATAAGTGTTGTTATAGCGCATAAATACTAGTATGTATTAGAAAAATTGTGACGTAAAATTATTTCTCTTTTGTGTAGAAACATCTTTATCGGCCTGCCTTTAATTCCTACCATAACACTCATGTTTTTCTAATGCACATTACGCGGAGATTCCCATAATTCGTTTAATAAATAAAGATGTTTCTACACAAAAGAGAAATAATTTTACGTCTCATTCATTTCGCATCACGGTTAGAGTAGGAGTCGGAGTCGCACTTAAAAAATTTCGGCGTTTGGAGTCGGAGTCGGAGTTAGTACTTTTTTCGGACGACTCCACAGCCCTGATAAAAAACCTTTGATTCTTTTAATTGCAAATCAAAATAAATACACACACATATTCAACTTAACAAACTTCACTGAAAATAACTATAATGTTTACAAAATTTTACCACTATTGTTAGCAACGAACTGAACCGTTTAATATCTCCAATCAAACTAAACTACAAATTTATTAGTTAGCCAGCATTTATAGTTCAAAACCATTCCTAGTAGATTCAAGAACCATCTAGTAGATTCTATAATTTTCTTTTCGAATTATTTTAAAGTAACTGCTATACATCTAAATCTAAAGTCTACGATTACAATTGCTAGAAAATTCAGTACAGTGGCGTTCATAACAATTTGAGCTAATAATAATAATAATAAAACTATAATTTACATGATAACTTATAACTAAAATCATAAATAATTCTAAGATAAATCTAATTTCGTAAGAATATATTTGCAAAATTATTAAATACATTTGTATTATTATGAAATTGATATGGACAATTTCAAAATAGATTTAGATATTTGGACAATTAAAATTCATTGGGAAAATTTGAAAATACATTTGGAAAACTTTAACAATTGGAAATGATGTAGTTTTTTACAGCATGATCCCTTTGAATTTTGATCAATTAATAATTGAAGTTTGTTTTTATTGAGGTATGTGATGGAAAACGATTTTGAAAACAAAACGATGTGAAATCGATAATGTCGTTTTTAGTATTGATGTGTATTAATACAAGGTTCTCTTAGTGTATAAGTTTCACTAAGTATTCATGCATATTTATGTCATGTATATAATTATGTCAATAAGAAATAAAATAAATTAATTGTTAACTAGCAGTCAACCACGTTGTATTTTAAAACATATCATTGGCGACGAGGAAAAAGTTAAAGAAGGAATTAGAAATGGAGAAATTTATTGGCTCTGTAGATCCTTTTTTGCTAGGAGAAGATTTTGATCTTTATACTCGCAGATTGGATCATCTTTTTAAATTGAATTCTATAAAATACCCTGAAAAGATTGCATTCTTGTGCAGTGTTGGTGGTGCAGATTTATACCGGGTAGTTGTTTCTTTAACGGTTCCTAAAACGGAAAATGATTATACGAATGCAGAGTTGGTATCTAAATTAAAAAGTCATTTAAAACCAAAAAATAAATATAATCGCATAATGTTATAAATTCTTTATGACTAATAGAACGGTTGGTCAGAAGCTATCGGATTTTGTGAATGAGCTTAAGCAACAAGCACAATATTGTGATTTTGGGGACTTTCGGGATAAAGCTTTATTAATTCAATTTCTATTAGAGTTGGAGACGAGAAAATACAACAACGATTATTGAGTGAAGTTGATTTGAACAACTCCAAAAAACAATAGAATTAGCAAATGCAGTGAAAATAACAACAACGAACGTTGCATTGATCAAAGAGGAAGATGAGAACATTAATGCATTGAAGGAAGAAGGGTAAGTATCTTTTAGAAAATGGGAACAATCAGCACATCAACGCAGCGCAGTCAATATTAACTAAGTGGTAGCAGCAGCAAGCAAGCGGGAAATGGGAAGCAAACTTTTTACAAAAATGTGATTTGCTTTAATTGTGGGAAGCAAGGCCACATGAAAAGGTTTTGTAAGAAAAAGAGAGGACAACCGAAAATTAAGAGTTTGGTGGAAGAAAATGAAGAAGAGGAGCAATTGTGTAATTATATAAATAACATGATATCTATTAAAATTAAACCCAAAAATATATTTGCGAACTTTTTTTAACGCAAATATAATGGCCAGTGCCTCCCGATGAAGCTGAAAATAGTTACGCTCCGCAGCACTCAGCGTGCTTGATGCAAACATCACTGGACGTTGCACACCATCAATAACATGAGACAATATTGCATCTGCAGACACATTGATCTTCTTTGAAGGATCATAGTGTGTTAATATATTTATGTTATTAGCTAAACGCTTACTGCGTTGAAAACTTTCACTATGCTTTTTCCACCATGACCACTTCACGTTTTCCTTTGTTAACTCATACAAGCAATATTGTAATAATTGGTCATCCCAAGGTATGATTTCAATTGATACTTGTTCTGTGGGCCAGGTGCTATACCAATTTCATTTATTCTATAACCCAGATAATCGATCTCCGACTTAAAAAATTCGCACTTTTCCAAATTCACCTTTACATTGTACTCTAACAACCTATCTAACACGCGCAATAAATTGGCTTTGCAATCATCCTCAGATTTACCCCCAATTATTATATTATCGAACAAAATATTTGGGGTGCTGTCTTGAGGCCAAAAACTAATCTGGTAAATTGAAATGACCCAACATGAGTGTTGATAGTTAGCAGTTCCCTAGAACCGTCTGAAACAGCCTGTAAATAAGCCATATCAAGTATAACATATCAAGTATCTTCAAAAATTGATTTATAATAAATTTTCCTCTTTTTCCTGTCTGTATTCTTTTGAATTTTATATATGGGCATTTCCTGGGGTCACGAACGTACGCTCGTATGCTTATGATGTACAAATAATATAGAAAACAAAACTTTTCCTAGCATTTTCTTTGCTATTCGATAGCAAAGATGGATTTCGTCGAGTTTAAGTTTTCATAATGATAGTTACAAAACATGTGGTCACGAACGAACGCAAAATAGAAGTCAACTTTGGCTGACAGTAGTGAAATGTAAAAATCTGCGAAATGGAACGGAATATTCAAACGTGATTAATTTATTTTAAAAGCGTATTAATGTAGGTCTCTAACCAGTATTTACACAATAAAATATCTCTATTCGTTTTTGTTTATTTGGCTTAAGTACCGGTCGCGAACGTACGGGTCGCGAACGTACGATTTTTCCATATGTTTTAACCGTTAATTAACCGTTGATCGACCTATTTTTGTTCTCCTTATACTTTTCTCTTCTTAGTTGATTGTTATAGAGCTATTTTAAAGAAAGAGTGCAAACATAACAAATTTTTTTGCATGTAAAATAATTAAATATAAAAATGTCTTTAGAAGTAGCTTAAAATGAAAATATTAAATTTTCCAGTTTTTATTTTTTTTTAATTGTAAACAATAAAACACGAAGATTATCAATATTTTATTTTTCCAGCCTAGTTGACCATTCGGGGGAAATGCCCATATGCTAATTGAACTGTATTTTGGACAAAAAAAATTAATACTCGTATTCATAAACTAGTATTAAATTTAACAAACTTTAATTTAGTCAAATTTTCATACAAAATTTGTTTTGTAAATCTTTATTATGTACATATAAAATACATTAAGGAATACAGGCATAAGACTTTACTTCAGAAATGGATTCAAAAATCAAAAAAGAAAACTTGCTTTATATTGAAAAAAAAAAAAATTAATTTACGTTATAACCACACCACAATAGTGGAGAGATTGTTATGCATTTATGCTGATGTGTGTAAAATCTTAAAATATTGACCCAACCCGCATTTTAAAGTATACCGATCGATTCAAAATCAATTTCTTGAAATTGGCTTATAATTTCATAAGGCCCCCATGAAAGCTGCTTCCGTAATAAAGTCTGTGTGCGCACTATCAAACAAATTTTACTGGAATTTTAAATATAAATAGTTCCCAACGCATTAGCTATGCATTTTTCAAAAGTAGGACCATGAGGGGTGGTAGGCGGACTTTTCTGCTCCGAAATTGGTTTCTAAATACTGTGTAGGGTATCATATAGTAGGGCTTGACTGACTATACTTTATGTCTTGTTATATATACATATGTAAATTTAAAACATTTTATAATTTTTAAAAACAAATTTTATTAAAAAAAAAAACAATTCACTAAAAACAAATATTGATTTACCCGGCGTTTACACATTCAAGTGCAAGTTCGACAAACTCAATACACTCACATTTTTACTAACACCATCACATTTTTCGCACTTGCAGCCCAACTTGCAAGAGAATTTACTTGCAAGTAAATCTTTGACCAAAGACTATAAATCAGGGGTTTCCATTTCTTTGCACAATTGTGCACACCACTACTAACACATATTTTTATACTCTTCAATTCAGTCGTCGATGTGACTTCGACAAGTGTACATGTCTAGTGGATGCAATATTATTTTGTTTCAGCTTACACTCAAAAAATATTGTGCGGTCAAAAATGCTTTTGGTAACATCCAATGCCTTGCGTGCAATTTTTATTTAGAGTTTAAATTTTAAGACTTAAATGTAGAATAATGTAACATTTCATAAGTTTACGTGCAAAGCAAAAAACTTTGTAAAATGGTAATTATTTGAGATTTAAAAGCAATTTTTAATATTTCAGATAAAAAATTTCAAAATGTCTAACAGTCCTATGTGGAAGAAGCTGATAGTCACATTTATTATAGGTTTTATTTTACATACGTATATGGATTCGGTTCTTATAATTTTTCAGCACTTTTTTATTTTTTCTTATGCAATACTAAAAATTATTATTATAAATTATTATCTGATCACTAATTCCACTAACACCGTGGTAATAGTTATAAAACAGATTACCCAGTTTTGGTGTCTAAAAATATTAATGTGTTCTTATAAAAAGAATTAAAAACTCTGCTAATTTTTTTCTTGAGTGTGATTATACATTATGCTGTTAAAAAAAAAATTATATATGTATTTGATGATACGTCATTTTACATTTTGCAAATAACTTAAAATTATATAAAAATACATATGTAACGTGAATCCTAATCAACAATAATATCTACATTGTTTTGCATTTAAACTAACGATATGTGTTTTGTTTGTGAAAAAAATTCTTTGATGCCTGTAAAAGGGTCCCTTTTTCTTTCGTAAAAAAGACGTACCTAAATGCAGAAATTATTAAGAAAAAAAAAATAGCCACAAGAATTTGTTGGTATTTTGTGCTTGTAAAACAGGGGTTTCCATTTCTTTGCACAATTGTGCGCACCACTACTAACACATATTTTTATACTCTTCAATTCAGTCGTCGATGTGACTTCGACAAGTGTGCATGTCTAGCGGATGCTATATTATTTTGTTTCAGCTTACACTCAAAAAATATTGTGCGGTCAAAAATGCTTTTGGTAACATCCAATGCCTTGCGTGCAATTTTTATTTAGAGTTTAAATTTTAAGACTAAAATGTAGAATAATGTAACATTTCATAAGTTTACATGCAAAGCAAAGAACTTTGTAAAATGGTAATTATTTGAGATTTAAAAGCAATTTTTAATATTTCAGTCCTATGTGGAAGAAGCTGAAAGTCACATTTATTATATGTTTTATTTTACATACGTATATGGATTCGGTTCTTATAATTTTACAACACTTTTTTTATTTTTTCTTATGCAATACTAAAAATTATTATTGTAAATTATTATCTGATCACTTATTCCACTAACACCGTGGTAATCGTTATAAAACAGATTACCCAGTTTTGGTGTTTAAAATATTAATGTGTTCTTATAAAAAGAATTAAAACCTCTGCTAATTGTTTTATTGAGTGTGATTATACATTATGCTGTTAAAAAAATTATATATTTATTTGATGATACGTCATTTATAATTTTGTAAATAACTTAAAATTATATGAAAATACATATGTAACGTGAATCCAAATCAACAAAACTTTCAAATTTTCAAATAATATCTACATTGTTTTGCATTTAAGCTAACGATATGTGTTTTGTTTGTGAAAAAAAATCTTTGATGCCTGTAAAAGGGTCCATTTTTCTTTCGTAAAAAAGACGTACCTAAATGCAGAAATTATTAAGAAAAAAAATAGCCACAAGAATTTGTTGGTATTTTGTGCTTGTAAAAATATTTTTGTTTCTGTACCAATCGCGTCGGTAGGTTTTTTTTCTTTGAAAACACTTTTTTAAGTAAGTAAAAATATTTAAAAAACAAGTTAAAAAAGTCTTGTTTTCCTACAATTTATGTGTAAACCTATACATATAAAAGCAAATGTGACAGCAGGTAACATTTTTGGGTAAGAAGATGTGTTTTATTGATGTATTAATGAAACTTAATTGTTTAGCACTATTTTTATTGCTTACTTTTTTATGATACAATTATATGACCGAGTCCAAAGAGTTAACCTTACTAATTTATGGTATTTATTTAACGTAACTTTGACCTGTTACAATGACTATACATTTTTGCAGGCAAACTCAGGTGCGCATTTGGTATTTTGTAAAAAGTTATGATATACTATTAGCTAGAATTAAAATGTATGCACAGATGTTTGAAGTATGAGTAACCCAACAACGTGAATACCCTTTATATTTTACTTACCACTATGAACCCCCTAACTTTTTACTAAAATAACTTTTTCACGTTATAGTTCTCATGTAATTTATTTTTTTTTTGAAAAAATAGACCAGGGAAATCCATTTCTATGCACAATTGTGTATACCACTACTAAAGGTACGTTCAGACTGGTGAAATATTTGAAAGCAAACATCAAATATTTCATTAACGTAGTCTAAACACAAAATATTTTTGAGTATCAAATAAAATAACAGCTGATTTTGAGCAAATAAAAGTATTTGCCGGCAAACAAATATTTGTCCAAAGTGAACATAGTGTTAACACAAAAAATCAAATATTTTAGTAATTTTTGAGCAAACTTTTATTTGATATTACAAAAAAATTGTAAGAGCAAACAACGACAAATAATTTTAGCCATGTTCCGGATAGAAGCAATGTTTCCTGTAAGTTTTTGGATTCTTTACAATTTTAAAGATTTTTTATAATTATTAGACTTTGTATCGTGCCGCTATTAGCAAATGTTTGCCATTCCTTATAGTTTTAGGCACTTTTACTAATAGCCTATTTCCGATGTGCGAAAGAATTCTTTCTTTCGTATAACTACATTGAAAACAAAAACAAATTTTTAGACTTTGTTTTTGTTTCCAATGTAGTTATGCGAACGAAAGAATTCTTTCGCACATTGGAAATAGGCTATAAATTTTATGGCTTGTTTGAAATATTAAAATGGTTCGCGATTTTCGCTATTTCTGCAACATTTTTTTTTGTTTTTCCCCTACATTTTGTTTTTTAATCGATTTAGCAATTTCAAATATATTTTAGTGTTTGTTTCCAAGTTTGCAATTTTTCGCGAATTTTAGCCATGCTCGCGAAGAAGCGATTTTTCATTGTAAATCTTTAGAGCTTTAACGATTTTTAATAATTATTAGGCTTTGCTATCATACCGCTATTATCAAATTTTTGCGAATTTCCGCTAATTTAGCAATTTTTATCGAATTTTTGCCATTCCTTTTAGTTTTAGGCACTTTTAATAAATTTTATGGCTTGTTTGAAATATCTAAATTTTTCGCGAATTTTCGCTATTTTTGCAAAAATTTTTTTTCCCGACATTTTGTTTTTTAACTGATTTAGAGACTTCAAATATATTTAAGGGTTTATATCCAAGTTTGCAATTTTTCGCAAATTTTAGCCATGTTCCCGTTACCCATTGTCTTCCAGTTTTTTTTATATTTTACATTCTCCTGTTCTAACACTATGAAAGATGCTGCTCCACAGAATAAAAAAAATAAATTAGCTTTTGCGCTCATTTTTACTATTTGTGACATATATTATTATTTTTGAACACTTTCATTAAATAATTATTTGATGCAAATATTTATTTTAGTCTGAACGCATGGCAAACATGAATTAATTTATTTTATTTAACACTTTTTGCCAACTGTTTCATCAAACAAAAATTCTCAAATGTTTGAGCTTAGTTAGAACATTAAACAAAATATTTTTTTGTTTCACACAGTTTGAAGCAAATATCAGAACAAATATTTTCGTCAAATATTTCATTAGTCTGAACGTACCTCAATACATATTTTTGTTTCAGGTTACCAGAAAAAACTTTATGATGGCACTTAAAAAATATTGTGCGGTCAAAAACGCTTTTGGTAACATCCAATGCCTTATATGGTATGCAACATTTAAGGAAGGAACGGAATATGTTATTAAACGTGTGATTTGCGTGCAATATTTATTTTTTATGAATTTTTAAAACATAAAAATCTTTAATTTTTTACAATTGTTTGATAAGATATTTAAAACTGATTTAGAGTCAAAAAGCTTCCGAATGAAAAAAAGTGCAGTTTTAAAATCAGCGACATTGAATTGGTAAAGAATTGCTACAAATTTTTTATCAACACAAAAAATTTTTAATTTTGTACCTTTGTGTTATACAACTTATAAAATATATTACTAACATTTTATTTCGGCTGTAAATGAATGCATTCTCTCAATTTTTTTACTCTCTGGTACTCACTAATACACAACCAAAAAATTTTTGGAAATCCCTGTTGTAAAAATAGTTTTGTTTCTGTACCAATCGCGTCGGTGGGTTTTTTTTTTCTATGAAAACACTTTTCTTAAGTAAAAATATTTAAAAAACTTGGTAACATCCAATGCCTTATATGCTATGCAACATTTAAGGAAGGAACGGAATATGTTATTAAACGGCATTGCGATCGTTTTCATAATAATATAAATAATTTAAATGATAAGGAAAGAGAAGACCTGTTTTATAAAAATAAAACAATTTTTTTGGAAAAATAAAAAAAATGGTTATTAGAAGAGGAAATTTATGAACCAAAATCAGATCCCAAATTGAAAAAGGAGATTTCAAGTTTAGTAATATTGGAAATTGTTAAAAAAGGAAGGAAGACCATTGTGGGATGGTGTTTTTATCAAGCAATTGCTAAAAAAATTTGGGAAAGGCTTAATTATAATACTAAATTTATATAGTCTCTTCCGCTGTCCAGTCAAACTGTAGACCGTCGTACTGTTCAATTAGGAACATGTGTAGAATCTGCAATTAGGGAAAAAGTAATTAATTGCGAATTTTTTTCAATTTGTTTAGACGAAAGCACTGACATAAATGATCTGTATGAACCTGTAATTTGTATTCGATGCGTAGACAGCGAATACACTATTTTTGAGTCAATGTTTACTTTAGAAACATTTTATGGAAATGTAACTGGTACGTTGTTGTATGATGTTGTCACAGAAAAGCTTCTTTCCATTGTAGACATAAATAAATTTGCTGGAGTCTGCACAGATGGAGCCAATGTAATGTTGGGCAAATATAATGGGCCAATTAAAAAAACACAAATTTGCAGTTCATAATTTTCACTGCATAATTCATCAGACCGCTCTTGCATCGAAATTCATAAATGATACCCCAGCTATGAAGACAGCAGAGGATATAATAAATAAAATTTGAGGCAGACATCAAGCGCCACCGAAAATTTGTAACCTTTTTAAAAAACAAAAATGCTGTGAATTGTGACCTGAAAATGTTTACAGAAGTTCGGTGGTTAAGTCGCGGTGATTGCCTGAATAGACTTTATGATTTAAGAGAAGAAGTTCTTCAGTTCCTAGAAACTGAGAAAATAGAAAAAGTTTTAATACAGTGTTTAAAAGCCAATAATTTTATATTAGACTTAGCTTTTTTGGCAGATACGACAAGTATGTTAAATGAACTTAATTTGGAATTGCAAGGAAAGGAACGCAATATATGCGACTTGTCAAAAATCATTCACAATTTTAAAACAAAACTTTTTCTAATTTTTTCCCAAATTAAAACTGGTGATTTTTCCAATTTTCCAAAAACTTCACTTGTTTATAGAAATCTCGAAATCGACAAAAGATATGAATATGCCGAAATATTTGAAACACTTTTCAATAATTTTCAAGACAGGTTTCAAGATTTTGTAATTTTACAACCGCTATTAGATCTTTTCGAAAACCCTTTTCGTTGCGATGTAAGCAACTACGAATTTGATATTCAATCAGAACTAATCATACTACGAAGCGAAGTAAATGCTGCAGACGAAATTAATATTGTAGAGTTCTGGAAAGATTTGGATGGCGAGTTCTATCCTGAAGTTAAAAAAAATCATTTAAGTGCCTCTCTTTATTCGGCACTACTTACTTATGCGAACAAATTTTTTCGGATTTAAAATTTATTTGTTCCAAGCAACGTAATAAATTAAGTTCATCCCATTTGAAAAGCATTCTACTATTACGAAACTGCCATAAAAGTATAAATTTAGAAGATTTTATTTTATAAGTTGTATAACACAAGGGAACAAAATTAAACATTTTTTGTGTTGATAGAAAATTTGTAGCAGTTCTTTACCAATTCAATGTCGCTGATTTTAAAACTGCACTTTTTTTCTATCAGCTGTGATTTGCGTGCAATATTTATTTTTTATGAATTTTTAAAACATAAAAATCTTTAATTTTTTACAATTGTTTGATAAGATATTTGAAACTGATTTAGAGTCAAAAAGCTTCCGAATAAAAAAAAAGTGCAGTTTTAAAATCAGCGACATTGAATTGGTAAAGAATTGCTACAAATTTTTTATCAACACAAAAAATTTTTAATTTTGTACCTTTGTGTTATACAACTTATAAAATATACTACTAACATTTTATTTCGGCTGTAAATGAATGCATTCTCTCAATTTCTTTACTCTCTGGTACTCACTAATACACAACCAAAAAATTTTTGGAAATCCCTGCTATAAATATATAAAGATATCCCACTGCCATACATTGTACGGCCAGTGCTAAATTTGTTGAACGGCAGTACGACTACTGCCACTTTGATTCTCAGAGAACTTATTACTCTCAGAGAACTTTTATTTCTCATCTTTCAGCGCATATGTGTGTATACACGCGTGTGTGTATGTATGTACATGGCAAATAAAAAAGTAAAAACAAACTATAAGAAGTTTTTTTTTTGTTGAAGACACATTTAAGTAAAAATAAGAATTTTTGTTTTCATGCAATTATGTATATGCAAACAACCTATGTGAAAGCAAATGTGACCGATTTTTAATTGTAGGGCAATAATATGTGTTTTATTGTTGTACAGATGAAACTATATCGATTTGCACCGAAGTTCAAATGCTGTTATTGTCTAAATTTAAACAATTGTAGGAATATAAAAAATATTATCTTTAAAAATTTTTTATTATTGTATTGCTGGATCAATTATATTATTTCATTTTGCTTTTGTATTGCCTCTTCTTAATCCTTATAAATAAAACACATCATTGTATTTTTTTTTTCTCTCTTGATCTATATATTTCGAACTAACAGTTCATCTTCAGGATCTATATTATATACAATGATAATTCTTATTATATACATAAATTTATAAAAATTAAACAATTTAAAAAATCTTACCTAATTTATATGATTGAAAAAATGTTTATTACATTAATAAAATAAAATCTAAAACTTCATAAAATTTTCAATAATTACATTTAAATCAAATACAACCTACTATACTACTATATATATATATAATCTACTTTTTTGAAAGAGTTATTAAATTACAATATGTATTAAAATAATCTTTTTTATCACTCTTATAATTACATGCATGTTGCTCAAACTTTACAATTTGATTAACTTCATGAACTTGTAGTTTAAATTTATTTCTTTCTTGTTTCAGAATTGTTGCATTATTAAAATCAAACTCATGCTTGTTTGATCTAGCATGTTTAGCTAGTGCTGATAAATTATTTTTTTCTTTCAAACTTTTACAATCATTTGCATGTTGTTTTAATCTTTTAATTAATTTTTGAGTAGTTTCTCCTATATAAACCACATTACAATTCTTACAGTTTATTTTATATACCACATCAGATTTTTGTCCAGTTTTAAGTTTATATTTTAGATTTTTGAAAATTTTTTTATTATTATCTTTTATTGATGGCTTCATAGCAAGTTTTACATTTGGCGTGAAATATTTACATGCTTTAGATAAATTTTCAGTTAAAACTGGAACATACGTCATTGATGCAAAATTAACTAGAGATGGTGATGTTTCATTATCAGTTAGTATATTATCCTCATTAGTGGACAAATACTCGTAACTAATTCCTGTTGTATTTAAATTATTATTATTATGTTTACGCTTTTGTTGTTGAACTGAGTTAATTAAACAATAAATAACTTTATATGGATAGTTATTTTTAGAAAGAATATTTTTAATTCTTACTAAATTTCTTGTCCAAAAAACTTTATGTGATAAAGTAAATACTTTTCTTATGAAATTTTTAACCGTGTTCAGTTTCATATGTAATGGATTAGCTGAATAGTAATTTAAAATGCGATTTGATGCAATTAATTTATGGTACCAATTTGTTATGATGTTTCCATTATTTTTACGGTGAATAGTAATATCAAGGTAGTTTAACTGATTATTTTGTTCAGTTTCTACCGTAAACTTTATTTTATCATCATATTCATTTAATTTATTTAATACATTATGTATCTTATTATTTGGAATTGCTCTTATATGATCATCAACATATGAATACCAAAATAAACAAGAAAAATCAAGATTTAACAATGTCTGATCAACAACATCCTGAAGTACTCTTTCTACCAAAATTGGCGCCAAGCTAGAACCCATTAAATGTCCATTTTTCATACGTAGTATCCTTCCCTCATAGCAGAAATAATTGCATTCATTAAGACAAAAATTAAGTAAATCCAAAAACAATTCTTTTGGAATATTAGTATTTTTACTAATATGTTGGTTAAAATCTCTTGCGATAATTTTCAAAGCAATTTTCGTTGAAATGTTTGTAAAGCAATTTACAACATCAAATGATACCAACGTATAATCTTCTGGAATTTTAATTTTTATAATGTTCTTAACAAATTCTTTTGAATTCATAACCGAATATTTAGGTTTGAAAGATTTTCTCAAAATAATTGCCAAAAAACGTGATAAATTATATGCTACTGATTTTATAGTAGATATAATTGGCCTAATTGGTCTATCTTCCTTATGTATTTTTATTTGACCATATATTCTTGGTGGAATTGATGTGTAATTTGTTAAAAAATGTTTTTGCCTTACCGTAATAAATTGGTTACTTATATTATCACTATCATATAAACGTTTAATTAATTTATTATGTTTTAATTCCAATGATGAAGTTGGATCAGCTCTTAATTCTTCAAAAATCTCCGTGTTGTTTAAAAATTCATCCATCTTTTGTTGGTATTCTGATTTCCTAGCAATAATTGTAATGTTACCTTTATCACTATTTGATACATAAATATCTGGGTGTTTCTTAAGAAATTTTGCTGTGGTTTTTGCTGCTTTAATAAGGAATTTTTGAATGGTTTAATTTGATTTAAATGCTTAGTAATTAAATAAGTAAGGTTGGCTCGCATTGCTCTCCTAATATGTTCATTACTGAAACGTGTTATAATATATTCA
The DNA here is from genome assembly GCA_943735925.1 of Pollenia amentaria. Classification (NCBI taxonomy): domain Eukaryota; kingdom Metazoa; phylum Arthropoda; class Insecta; order Diptera; family Polleniidae; genus Pollenia; species Pollenia amentaria. The sequence continues at coordinate 129,995,139 of OX031007.1, read as the reverse complement.
ATGTCAGCTATCAAATCCAGTAAAGGCACTTCTTCAATTGGCAATATGAATTTTGGCCCCATACTTAGTAAAATTAACATTTCTTTTGGGAGCTCATAACCAGAAATGTTTTTAATGAAATCATCATCATATTAAATATCCAAAAGATGATTTTGTTTTTCTTTAAGTTTTGTTAATTTTGAATGGAGCCTTTCATTATTTATTCTCAATATCCATTGATAGTGTACATTATTACGATTAATTTCTTGATTCTTTGATATGGTTTGAAACTTCGGAAACAAACAAAAAACTTAGGCTTATGTGACTAAAACGTTAATAATTTGCTTTACTTTTGTATGGACTATAACGTAAATATTTTCTATTAATCTTCATTATAGCGGCAAAAATAAAGATTAAATGGACTATATCGCTAATGTGACTAACAATGGAAATGACTATAAACGAAAAGTACTGTATAAAATAATGAACAAATTAGGAAAATAAAATTTTTTTGCAGGTGGCTCTATGCATTTTATTTTATATATTTGTTTTCAATTCACAAAATTTTTTAAACGTTTTTATTTGACTTTTTCAATTACAATTTGCGATTTGCTGCTTGTCAGAAATTTTGTTGGTTGTTTTAAAATTTCTACTAGCCCCCAGGGCTATTGAAATTTCATTAATTTCAGAAGTGTCAACATTTTACTTGCATTCGCTCTTTTCTATCGCCTCACACACGTCCTAAGAAAACACACTTGTTTTATAATAAGTTCGTTTGATACATACATACACATATTATAAGAACATACCTACATAGTTGAATTGTCTAAAAATTTGGTTCGAATCGTTATAATTTCATTTTTACAACAATAAAACACATATTCTTACCCTACCAATTAAGCAATCGGTCGCATTTGTTCTTACGTAGGTTATTTGCACATAAATTGCTTGCGAACAAAACAAAATCACTTAAAAAATAAAAATACCAAAAACCTGTTTTAACGAAAAAAACATACACACACACGTTGGTTTGCAAAAACAGAAAACATGTGTATGTATGTATGTATTGATGCATGTATGTAATTTTTTGCTCTCTTCAGTTTTCTGAATGTGAGCATGAAAACCGGTTTTAACGAAAAAAACATACGCACACACACGTTGGTTGACAAAAACAAAAAACATGTGTATGCATGTATTAATGCATGTGGTTTTTTGCTCTCTCCAGTTTTCTAAATGTGAGCACGAAGTTTTTGCTTTCCTTGTTACTTCCCCCCCTCATCATTAAGAAGCACAAAATTTTTGTCAATTCCAAATGTACTATGTGCAACATCTTTATAAATCTATAGTCTTTGCTTTGACACTTGCAGCAAGTAAAATGACAAATAAAGAAACAGTGTTACCGTGGATGCCTTTGGTATCAATTTACTAGTACTTAGTAATATAAAAATCATGTTTATTGTTGATTTTCTGTGTGTTAAGAATAACAAACAAGAAAAAAAACACTACTACAAAGCAACACATCTTCATTGTATTTTAAAATATAAATTGCAAGCATTTAAAAAAAAAATTTTTAATCAAAATATTTTCTCAGAAAATTTTATGATATAGGTAACTACGGCAATGCTGGATTCACATATTTTAAAAATAAACATAATTTTTTCATCAAGATGGACCAAAAATAAAATATAGAAATAATTAAATTATTTATATATAATATTATTAAATAAATTTCGTGATTACATTGACATAATAATGTTTTTTTAACCAAAAAATGAAGCTTTTTTCATAAGAAGTTTTCGCTTCGAGAACATTTGAAAAATAAACTTACAACTGACTGTGTAAACACTCAAGTTACTTGCAAGACTTTCGGCTATATCTTCGACATTTTCGTTGATAATACATATACACTACTTGCAAGAAATTACTTGCATGCGTAAAGGCAGGGTTAAATATACAAATGTACACTCACAATATTATGTACGTAACATTAACTGAAATTGTAATATTATTACCTAGTAATACCTATTCAGTTAAAACCCGGTCTACTTATTTTTCATTTATTTTTAACGAAAAGTTTATTTAATTTTTACTGTCAAAAACGCAACTGCGAATTTCGTTAAAAAAATAAACTTTTAGTTATTTTATATAATTCAACTATCAAAAAAATTACCGACGAATTCCGTAAAAACAAATGAATTTTTAGTTATTTTATATAATTCAGTAACTTTATATAATACTGGGGCCTGATTCTGGCAGTGCTTTCTCGATTCGAAAGCAACTTAATATCTTATTATATCAGTCACTACTGAACGAATCGGAATAATTTGTTTAGTGTTGTAAAGCATTAATTTGAGTTTCTGAATACTGAAAAAATAATTTCGATTCGTTCGGTATCGACTGAAAGAACTAGAAATAAAATTGCTTTCGAATCGAGAAAGTACTCGATCACGACTGCCAGAATTAGGCCCCAGGTTTTTCTCAAATTTCTAAAAAATACCAGACACTTGTCCGCTTGTTTTTCAAATAAGAGAGAGAGAAAGAAAATTTAATTTTATTTACTTATCCCATTATCATAGCTGCCAGATAAAATGTGTCGAAAATCCGCAAATTTTACAATACAAATCGTCAAAATCGTCAAATCGACTTACTTAAATCGTCAGAAAAATCGTCAATGTAAAAAAGCACTAACTTTTGTTAGTGTTTTAAAATTTTCAACTATTTTCCATTTCCATCTGTTTTGATTGAAATAAAAAATATCATGCATGTGCATTTAAACTTAAAACTAAAAATCGTTAAAAATTAAACCTCTTTTCTTACTTTTATTGACTATAAATGCAGGTTTAACTCCATTTACAGACCAACTTAAATAAGAGTGAGAAGCGTTTTTTAAATATCAAAAAATTCAGGGTTTCAATTATCTACAATAGAAAACTATTTGAAAAATATTTTGGTAGTACAAATAAGCCAGTTTTCGAAGCTTGGCAACAAATGACCTGTATTTCGTAGAAGGTCATAAATCCGAATTAGCTATAAAAGCTTAGAATCTATAATTAAAGACGCGACTCGAATAAGATCTTTAATTATTCATAAAAAGTACGAAAATTGGTTACCACATGAACCGAGAGATATCAAACAACGATTTTACTCATCATAAATTCTGCTTCACTGCTAAAAAAAATTTTGTACACTAATATATTTATATTATGAACTGCTTGAATGGAACAATTACTGTTAACCAAATCAACGAAAGTATCAATAAAGTTGGTAAAAAAAAGAAATAATACTAAACATTTTTGTAAATGAGTACAAAATTCGAAATTGGAAAAATCGTCAAATTTACGGTAAAAATCGTCAAATCGTCAATAGGCCATTTTTGTACCCCAAATTCGTCAAAAAAAACGATAAATCGTCAAATCTGGCAGCCTTGCCCGTTATACATGTTTGTTTTACTTTTTTTGTAGTGACCACTTTGTTTACAGAAGAACTTTCAATTATATGACACCAGCAGCATGCCCGATATGGTATTCGCAATTATTTTACTTTAAAAATTTGATGAATTTAACTAAATAATTTTAACAAATAGAATATGGGAATTTTCTACACAGATCTATAAATAGATAGCTGAAAATTAATTTTTTGGTAGTTAAATTATATAAAATATCTGAAAATTCATTTGTTTTTACGGAATTTGTCGGTTATTTGTTTGATAGTTAAATTATATAAAATAACTGAAAATTAATTTGTTTTTACAGAATTTGTGGTTAACTAGATTGGTTTTTAAGAAAATTTACAGTGGTTTTAAATTTCATTTTCATTTAATTTTACATACATACATACATTACTTAATCAGAACAGAAAATATTAAATGCAACCGAAAATCCGTATTAATGTGCACTTAGTTTTTTAAATAAAAGTTAGAATCAGTTAAAAATAAATTTGCTTGGAATTTTAAATGTTTATTTATTTAAAAATGACTGAACGGAATACTTCTTGAATAACCTACAGTCCGTTACTGTAATAATATTGTGAGTACATATCGAGCCTTTGCTGCAATAGAGTCATAACTCAAATTTGAATTTTCTAGCGTCTTTAAATTTAATTATTCTCTCTAGAGTTGAGTCTATAAGATATTCCTATGAAATTTTTACACAATACAAAGAAACGATATGGCGATTGTCTCCACATTATTAGCTAGTAGGCAGCCCTATGTTCCTCTTGGAATTAAAGAATTAAATGCATAAGCTCAAAAATAAGGGTTTTTGAGTTATGACTCTATTGCAGCAAAGGCTCGATATGTTATTTATTAAAATAAATACAAGTTAAATAAACACAACAATTCAAATTTCATTTAATATCGCATTATAATGTGTTACAAAATAATTGGGGGATTCACAAGGTGTCATAAAGTTATATGTCTTAAAATAATAACATGAAAAATACGACTGTTGTGAGCAACCGCTCATAATTTAATGTGCTATTAATTACGACCGCACAATAAACATAGCAAGCAACGTTCTATTTATTTAAGACACTTTTTATTTACAAACCAACAACAACATTTTTAAACCATTGTAAAATGTTAGAACATTATGACAATAAACCATGATAGCACACCTTGTGAATACCCCAATAGTCAGAAAGAGTCATTTACAAAACCAAAATAGAATAAAATTTATAAATATGGATTAGAATTGGGTTGTTCACGGAGGTTGGTTATCAGGTTATATGATTATTTAGTTCTATTCATAGCAACAAAATACATTTATTTAAATTTTTATTAATAATCCGTCTCTCGTGAAAAACCCAAATATGTAAGTTGAACTAAAACATTAACAACTCACTTTTGGTATAATATTTAGTATTTCAAAAATGAAGTTTTTTTTAAAGATTTGCTAATGAATAATTAAAATCAATTATAACTTTTTTTTTGCATATTCTCATTATTTACAATTAACGTTAAAAGAACCTAAAATGCAGAATAATGTAACTTCACTTTTTATAACTTTACAGTAGAAGCAAATAATTATTGTAAATTATGAGGATATTTAAAAAAATTACTATTGAATAAATTTATGTAAAACAAAACAAAACTTAACATTTTGATCACTTTTTATAAAAATTAACAAGTTTTTTATATTAAAAATTTGTGTCACAATTTATTTTAATGACAGCTTTTTACATACATGGCCACACTGATGAGGATTAAGTTCGGTTGAAAAATGTTAAGAAAAAAGTACAAATATAAAGGGGTATGCTGGTAATTGAAAACATAAAAGGCAAGAATTTTAAAAGTCGGTTTTTAATAAGAAATCTGTAATAAAATAATTTCATGACAACTATTATTTAAATATTTTTCTATGAAAAATAATATTTTAACAAACATTATAAAAATAAGATTAAAAGTGTATTAAAACGAACTTCTAAGTTCTTGCGTTTTTCATTTTCAATTTCCAGCATACCCCTTTATATTTGTACTTTTTTCTTCACATTTTCCAACCGAATTTAATCCTCATCAGTGTGGCCATTTTGTCATTTTTGCAGCTAAATTTAGTATTAAACATGTTATTTTAGCTCCAAAATTTTCATTTAGCATTTGGCATTTTATTAATCATTTTTTTAAATCGGGTCTAGATGTAATTAAAAAAATTTTTAAGAATAGTTTTATTGATTAAACTTATATTTTATTATTATTATAAATTTTGCGTAGAAATGAAAACGGATAATTCTTATCTTAAGAAACGTCTTACCTGTATTGTAGCAAAATATAATATATATGTAATCTTAAAAATGTCCTAATAAATGTTGATTGGGGAAATTATTTTCCATTTAATTATTACGTTATAAAAGTAAAAATTAATTTTACTTCGTAATGTAGAAACTGATATTATATATGTTGGTGCATATAAAAAAATTATATTTTTGGTCCCACGATTAAAATTCTATAGTGTAAATGTTTGAGCATTTCGTGCTAATCCAACGAAAAATCTGAAACGTTTTTGCTATAACTTGCTAAAAATACTAATTTTAAAACTCCTTTTTGTTTTAAACTATAAGAAATAGTTTGCGGATCGCCTTAATCTAAAATTCAAACTAAGCTACCTCTACTATTTATATCTGATGTTCAATCGAAATCTAATCACTTGCTTAAATATAACCATTTATTTAAATTTAGTTCAAATTTACTCACAAAATTTTCTTACAATCTTATAAAAATTTTAGCATTATTTTTAGCATTTTATAAAAAAGTTTTAGCATTTATTTTGGCCTTGTCTAATGCCAGATTTGGCTGTAAGAAATTTTAGGATTTGGTCACACTGATCCTCATTCTCTTGTATACCAAAAGTCTGCTTTCGTTTTGATAAATTATTAATTTCGTTGACAACAAATGCTCCGAACGCAGCATTGGGTTCATTATTTGAAAGTTTTTTCGCAAGAACATCAGCAAATTTCTTGGAACTCTCGCAAATATCTCTAAGATTTTCGTCATCCAATTTACTTTTTTACGCGAAGTGTGAGCGGATTTTTACTGGTATTTGGAGTTGAACTGGAGTAGTATTGGGACCCATCATACTCTTTCTAGCTCTGAATTGTAGAGTCATTTAAAACATATTGGTCAGTTGAAAGCTCAATATCAAGACTATATTCGGTGTACAATTCCCATAAAAAATAAGGAGCTTATTATTTATTGAATTTGTTACTCTATTTTATGATAGACATGTAGGTTTATGCACATATCGGCCCATCGAAAAAATGTTTAAGTTCTTCAAAAGTTTGTTGTTTCCACTACATTTATGTATATGCATGTATGTATATAGTAAATGCTTTTTATACCCTTCACCGAAGGTAAAAGGGTATATATAACTTTGTCATTCCGTTTGTAATTTCTACAATATTGATCTAACACCATATAAAGTATATATATTCTGGCTTCTTATGAGAAGGGAAGCTCAAATCCGTCTGTCCGTATGTCCGTCTGTCCGTCCGTTGAAATGGGTTTTCCGAAGACCCCAGATATGATGGAGGCTAGATTTTTATACATTTATGTCGCATATAGTCCGGAATTGTTTGCTATTGAAATTCAGGAAGATCGGTCCATAAATGGCTGAGATATGAGCAAAAAACCACGACTACCTCTAATTTTTTCCATAAATCCCATGTTGTTGTTGTTTTTTAAATTCTTTTTTTCTGCATATCTCGAGAGCGGCAAGAGCTACGGCTTTCAAATTTAGTACAAACATGTTGCTTACCAATACACAAACTCTTTTAAAAAAATGGGCGGGATTGGAGAAGTGGGTGTGGCAATTCCCATACAAAGACGTTATACATTTCTGTATATCTGGAGAACGAAACGAGCTAAAGTTCCCAAATTAGGTACAAACATATCGGTTATCAATACACAGTATCCCACAAAACATGGGCGAGATTGGAAAAGTGGGCGTGGTACCTCCCGTACAAAGACGTTATTGCAAACACTCAAAATGTTAAATTTTAGGGCTCTAGTATGACATATGAACACGTTTTATATACCAAAATATCAGAAATTTTTAGCAGCATATATTTCCCGAAAACTTTTCTCCCAAAAATGGAAGAGTAATGCCCAAAATAAAAATTTTTTTTTTAAACATACCCATTTTTGGCAACAATAGATCTTTCCGAGTCCAAGTTTTATAATCTAAGTAAGTGGTTTTTTCTTCCTAAAGACGTGGGTATATAAATCTGCCAAATCGGTTAAGAAATGGTTAAGTTATTAGCAAAATACTCCAAAAATGGGCTAAAAAGCATCAAAATTTTTATAAAAACTAAATTTTTAGAGCTGTTACATGACCTATATATACGTCTTATTTATCAAAAGATTGGATTTTTAGTAGAACATATTTGCTGAAAAACTCGGAAAAATCGGTTTAGATACAAAAAAGTTATTACCAAAATATAATTTTTTTGAAGAAAAATACCTATTTTCGGGAACCGTAGATCTTTCCAAGTCCAAGTTTTATTACCAAATGGTAAATTTCTTCCTAAAGACGTAGGTGTATAAATCTATCAAATCGATTGGAAAATGCTCGAGTTATGACCAAATTACTGAAATACCAATATTTACTTTTTTTTTTAATTTAATTAAGTTGTTTTATATCGGCTGAGTGTTGACGGGTTCAAATCTTATTCGATAATTTTTTTTTTCTCTTGGTATTTATAAATTATTTTTAATTAAATAAAAAAAATATCAGTTTTTGCTATTTTTACTTTTATATCCTTTAAAAAACACTTTTTTATAAAATTTAGAGTTTTGTTCTAAATAAATGCGCATTTTTTCTGTGGCTAATAATTTGGTATAAAAACCAAACAATTCATTTTTGGTAAAACCCTTAATATCTCAAAACAAGAAATTCCGACTTAAGCCATTATTATTTAATGCCACAGATATATTATATATGTAGATTATTCTTATCGCACCATGGTGAAGGGTATATAAGATTCGGCATAGCCGAATATAGCACTCTTACTTGTTTTTGCTAAAATTATTCACTGAAGAAGTTGCTTCATTGGTAGAAAGCAAAAATTCCATTGGATCGCTGTATTTCCAGCACAGTATTTTAGCACTTGAGCGCTTTCTCCACTTTTTTTTGGCACTTTTGATGTACTCCGAATTTAGTACGATTTTAAATTATTCCACTTTCTTGCGACATCAACTAGTAAATGATTACAACATATGGACATTTCTATTTATGAACATAGATGCACATATTAAATAACAAAAACTTAATTTATTGCTACGTACCAGCATCAAAAGGGATATTTGGACAAAAGTTTGTGTTTAGTTTTGTGGCTGGCTCCACCCAAAACTTAACTTTTTTTAATTTGTTTTTATAGTTCACAGATTTAATCTTCCAAATATAAGGCACTTGCTATATCTCATTTATTATAAACAAAACTTCTTCTTCCAACCAAGTTTAACCACTTTTATGTATTTAATTAAATTTTTGTGAAATTACTTTTTTTATTTTCTTTGGCGCGGTTTCCTGAAAAAAAATTTGTTTACTTTTTTATAGTTTGTTCTTTCTAACATTAACTGTTTCTTTCTATCAATTCTATATCAATTCAATGAATAATAAATGTAGTGCCATAAGTTCTAGGTCAGAAAGGGCGATTTTGGTTGCACAACACTTGAATTTATAGAAGAATACGGAGAGAGGGGAATAAAATGGGAAAAATAGATGCCGGTACTCGGTTATTTTATTTTGTTCTGCCATTCGCTTTTTTGCCGAAGATTAATATTTGACATTTCTTTTCATTTTTTGTTTCGCTTCTTAGTGTATTACGGTTTAAGAAAAATGTTAAAATCGATATAAAAAAGAAACCATTTGGTGAAAATAAGAAAAGTAGTTTAAAAAAAAGAAAAGGTATTCCAGCGTTAGCAATATCAATTTATAATGTGGTATTTATATTTAATAAATGTTTTGTTTGCAGTAAGCCCCCTTTCAGACTCGGCAAGTTAGTTGCGCAAGTAACTTGCCGAGTACAACAAAGTCTGTACTAAATTTTTCCCCCTTAACGCAACCTTACCCCTGACATCTACAAATCAAAAGACTTGCGCAAGTAACTTGCCGCGTCAGAAAGGGGGCTTATATACTTTCATGTTTACATGATTAGGGTTGTCAACTTAAAAATTTCAAAAAGCACCAAAATGGAAAACGTCTATTTTTGGAAAAGAAGCACTAAGGAGTTTTATTAATTATTAAAAATTATTTTAAAATATTCCTTAATGGATAAGAACAATTTAAAATTTGAAATAAAAATAATAATAAAAAAAAACAAATTTATTTTCCAGTTCTAGATTTTAAGTCAAATAAAAAATCAACAATAATAAGAATGGAGGTCTGTTCAATAATAGAAAAGTATAGCTTATTTTTAATAACTATTACTAGTAAATTTTGGGTGCCCCGGTAGGCTAGCTGGTAGTGAGCTAGTCTATTAGACCTAGCAAATATTTGACGAAAAAAATCCAAAAATATCATGACCAGAAAATTAATCAAACTTTAGCTTTATTCTTAACAATTTTTATTGAATTCTTTACCTTTATTTGTAAGAAGATAATAGCATAATTCAATTAAGAAACTGTTAAATGATGATTGCTCCAGCAAACGATTTGCAAGAGCATATAATTTTTAAGTAAATCTAGTGGTCCCGTGTAGGACATCAAATATTTAATAGGTTTGATCAAAGCTTTATTTTCGTAAAATTGAAACTTAGTCTGCATCGTACCACTTCAACTTATTTTCTTGTATATTGGTAGAAACTTTTTTGATAACTCTCTTTTTGTTTCACCTGTTAAAAAAATTGAACTCACTTGCAGGATTATATATTTTTTTAATGTTAATTTGTTTGGGTCGCATATCGTCTTTAATTTAGATAAGGAATATCTCACATATAAAATTTTTTTAAGTTTGGGACATAAAACTTGATAAAAAAAGAATATAATTAGTATTGTGGTTATTTTATTGAACTGTTAATGGTTTTTAATCCAAATTTAGATATTTTTAATTAGGCTTAAGTTCATTGAATTTAATTTTCATTAAATTATTTTTTATGAAGACAGGAATTTTACAACATGAAATTAATTAAAATTTTTATTGATAATTTTTCATTCTTGACTGCGCTGAGATTTGAACCCAGGCGTTCACGGACAGGTTGCCCAGACTAGTTTCGATTGTAACCACACAATCTCGTCAGTGGGGTTTGCCGTTTTACTCACTCGGCTATTGAGGCCGGGCGACGTCAATAGTCAAACATCAATCCTTAAACCAAATGGTATTTCACTTTGGTAGATCGAAATTTGCTTTTTGAATGAATGATTATCTATTTTAATTGATTTACATGTTCTTCCTAACTTCTGTTTTTTCGTACTTTTTGTCAAGAATTCTTCTTGAAGTCCAAAGTACATTTTTGTTTTTTGATGTTTTTGTCTTTCTTTTTTCTTGTTGACCTTTTTCAGCACAACTTGAAGGACAAATGTAAACATAGCTCGTGCCTTAGCTGTTAACAATAATTAGTATTGTGGTTATTTTATTGAACTGTTAATGGTTTTTAATCCAAATTTAGATATTTTTAATTAGGCTTAAGTTCATTGAATTTAATTTTCATTAAATTTTTTATGAAATTTTTTATGAAGACAGGAATTTTACAATATCTAAAAAAGCTAATGGATATTTTATATTAAAAATGTAGGACCATAGTATAATAAGTACCAGGTATGGGCCTTAGGGTGAGTTGTAATTATTAACGCATTCAATGTAAAATGAATTTATTTAATTTTTGATGCTTGTCTTAATTTTTCCCTTATTTTCTTTTGTTTGACGTTATGTCGGTTATAAAATTGAGAACAAAATTTCAAATGACTATACCTTGTTCTTATTCTACCATGTATAGGACCTTTCCTTAAAATAAATATTCTTTTTTATTCAGTTTTATATCCCAAACCTGAAAAAATTTCACATGTAAGAAATGTCTTTTCTATATAAAAGTGACGACATTTAGATTGAAATATCAGTTTAAAGAGGCCCATACACTTGCAATATTAATGTTAAATTTTTGTATTGCATAATTATATCGCCAATGTGTATTTGATATTCGAATGCGCCACAATATATTGGCAACACTCAAAAGACCTTTGACTTGTAATGAACAACGAAAATAAATGCCATATACTGTCTTTGTGTTGGCAACATTGCACAATGTTGTTTGGTTATATATAGGTAATGCTTACCATTTTTATTGGATAAAAGTTGCGCCATATTTTCATTGAAACCATTGTTTGTGGCACTAATTGCATAATATAGGGCAAAGTGGAAATAATATAGCAAATAACAACACATTAATATTGAAAAATGGATGAGGCGTTTAACATGCTCCATATACTTTAGAATATAAGATAAATATATCAAGTGCACAATCTATGTCATTACTATACAATTTTTAAATTGTATTGATAAAAAGCATTTTTAAGATACTGGAAATATATTAAACAACGTTTTCAATTCAAGCCATATTTTTGCAATTGCCGTAACGACCTTTCTGAGTTTTTGCAATATAATTTTATTATAACATACCTATGTGCAAACATATGTTTGTTACACTTCACAAAATTTTGTGATATAATAACATTTCGTGCCAACAAAAATAACAAAAGCATTAAAAGTAAAACAAAAAAAAAAGAAATCAGCACCGAGCAGTTACTAAAGAATCGCTCGCAAATTTTAAAAAGCACTAAAAAGGGTGCGAAAAGCACAAAGTTGACAACGCTGAACAAAAACACAAATGTCAAAATTTAAGAAAATTAAAGCTAAGGAAAACAAAGAAAGTTGCTGAAAAAAATCTTTCTGTTTGAACATGTCAGCGACTTTAAAAGAAATTTGGGAAAAAGTTGGGCAACAAAAATCGCCCGGTCTGACCCTAGACTAAGGGGTTTAGAGGGAGGATTGTCAAAAGTTGCTTGTGTCTTTGACATATCGATTAACGAAAGCTACAAAAAAATACATTGCTGTGTTTTTGGTGTTGTTACCAGTGATGCCAGAAGTGCAGGTTTATCTGCATTTTGCAGATAGTATACCACCAAATTTTCCAAAATGCAGATTTGATGATTTTTGGCTTACAAATGCAGATTTTTTTAGCTAGGGGGAAACTTCTTGACATTGTCACCTCTGCTTGTATTATTTCCACTTCTTACATTGATAAACAAAAAATATCAACTATTCATGGAAGGAAGCAGAAAAATTAGGGTTGATAAGTGTTGATATTTTTGGAACTTACGGAGATTTTTGCAGTTATAGTACAGACAAATACAAACAAAGACTGCGTTGGACAAAAATATATAACGGTTATCACATCACGCGAACTTTTCTGCAAGAAAAGTTGAAAAGAAAGTTATAAAGAATATGATGTCGAACCGTTTGGAAATTGATTCCTTAGTATTAATATTATTTACAAAAGATTTCTTAAAAATTTAAAATTCGCATAGTCTTGATACATTAACTAATATCGCCAGACTAATATAATCTGATTTTACACGAAATAATATGCATATGTACGTATATATTCATATGTACTTACGTATAAATATCTTTAATAATTGCAATATTTGATATCTTGTAAATTCTCAATAAGACTTTTGATAGTTTAAATAACATGTGAAGGAAATAACTTTTAATTTGTTGTTTAAAATTACAAATATGTGATTAATTCTTACTCAGCCTGAATAATTAAATTTAGATAGATATTTCAAATTTAAAAATATCCAAAAATTATCAGACATGTTCTGAAAATCGCATTCGAGTAAAATTAAAATCGAACAGCTTATCCTCCAACAATAAATTTCAGTATTTTTTATCAATTATTTTAAAAGGGAATTAAGCACAACAAACAAAATCTTTTAATAAAAAAAAGTATTCCCAAAAACAACTTTGATAATAATCGAACAAATTTTTAAAACTTTTCTGTTTTGAAAGTTCAAAAATATTTCCTTTTTATACCTCATACTTCGGGGACCACTTATATTTACCAGAACTAACTTTGAAATCAGTAAAACTACATTTAAAAAAAAAATAACTTACAATCTCCATTGATTTCAATTGTCAGAACATGGCCGTATATTTTGAAATTAATTGTTATATCGTTTTCTATATAAACTATGTATATTCTATGTATTTAATAATTTTTTAAGCAAAACGTATTTTGCGGAAAGCGGTTCCACGACAAATCAATTTTCACGTACACATATTTTTTACGACGTTTTTTTGCCTTAAGGTATTAACTATGTTGCCGTCTTATGACGCTTTTATTATTTAATTTATTATTTTTTCTAACATTTTTGGTAAATAAATTATTATAATATTCAGCCATGTCACAGAGTTCAATTCCGTTCGGAATGATTCTGTTCGGAATTGAAGAAAACATATTTGTTTATTGATAGAAAGTATATTTTGATAGTTTTTTGGTCTTTGAAATACAGAAAACTCCCATACCGTTCATGAAAACAAAAATGGTTTCATTCCGCAGAGTTTTTTCGTAATTTTCTGAAGCACCAAAATACGGAATGAATTCCGTTTCCGAACGGAATTGTACTCTGTGACCTGGCTGATTATATTAAAAGACTTTTGTTTAGCTTATTTTACCTTAATTGGCCCATAAATACCGCAAACATAAATATTCATATTAATTTTGATGACTACAGCTGAGTAAACTACGTATGACCGCCTTCCTTAGAAACTTGAACCACTGTGCATTGCTGCAATTTTCGGAACACCGGGCATATTGATTGATATCGATATTTAGCAATTTTTCAAGGATAACATTTAGTTTTTAACCAGTTTTTTCAATTTTTGTTCAAAGTACCCACAAACATTTCTACTTTTTTAATGTTTACAAGGCAGTAAACAAACACAATGATATCATATTTAATAACAAAACAAGTTAGAGTGCTATATTCGGCTGTGCCGAATCTTTGCTATCCAATTGGACCTATGGTAAATTGTGGACCAATCATCCTAAAATTCTGAAGACTGATTTCTGGAATTACAAAAAATAAATTAGAATAAATTTCAATACAGCAGTGTAATTAGTTTTAGCGTTAACAGTGCATTTCCAAAATTGCACGATATTTTTTCTGCCCATATGAATCTAAGATTAAAGAAATTCTACTGCAGTATCTATATCTGTTATGTTTTTGGCGAATTTAATTATTTTCCCAAAGTAAGCTTATACTGTTTTTCGAGAGTAGGGTTTATATGGAGCCAAGGGTAAATTATGGACCGATATTCACGAAATTTTACATTGTGATATGTAGTTAAATAAAACTGTGGCGTACCAAGTTTTATTATGAAAGCACTATGTATTACGGTTTTAGGCGTACTAAATTGATTTCTGGGAGTAGGGTTTATATAGGGCCTAGGGTAAATTATGGACCTATCTTCACACAAGTGGGCAAAAAAAATTTACAGTGTGATTTAAGGTCCTATAAAACTGTGGCAAATTTTAGCATGAGAGCGTTATTGATAAAGGTTTTAGGCGTTCTAAGCTGTTTTTCGGGAGTAGGGTTTATATGGGTTCTAGGGTTAATTCTGGATCGATCTGCACGAAAACTAGCAGTGTGATTTCTTGTCCTAGAAAACTGCACCGTACTGAATTTAATTGTGATAGCATTATTTATTGCGGTTTAATGCGTTCTAAACTGTTTTCCGCTAGAAGGGTTTATATGGGGCCTACGGTAAATTATGAATCGATCTTCACGAAATTTGGCAGTATAATTTGCAGTCGTATAAAGCGAATTCGTGCATTTATATCATTCCGTTCATTATTCCACCATTTATATTAGTTTTTTTTAAGGGTGGTGGTTTCACATTTTGATTCATAGTTCGATCGTACTGAACCGATGCTGCTGGATTTCAATTCTAAACTGCCTAGGGTAACTACAAGCAATTTGAGACCAAGTTGGTTCTTTACTTTTGCGTTTTTCGAAAGTAAGCGTGTTTTCAACAGACGAACAGACAGACGGACAGACAGACGGACATGGTTAAATCGACTTAGAATTACTCAAGGAGCCAGAATATATATATTTTATGGGGGTTTTGACGTATATTAAAAAAATTTCACACGGAATAACAAACTTAGTATACCCTTATTCACCACTAGTGGTGGTGATTTTTTTTGGATTTATGAAAACTTTCGAAAGCTAAAGAAGCAGATCAAAAACGGTACGAATTGAAAAATGTAAAATTTTCACGTTCGATATTTTTAGTTAAAATTTTTAAAAGAATAACATTGTTTTTCCTGTTTTTAAGGGTTATCTTTTAATTATAATTGGTACTCAAGGTATATCAAAAGGACTGTTTTTATTATGAAAATACAGGGTTGTTTTCAAAATGTTTTCTTTGAAAAATCCACTTTCGATTTCCTGAATCGGGGATATTCTTTTTGTTTTAATAAATGAACGTATGAACGAATATATTAACATATGAGTAGGTGAGTTGGCAAACTCGTCCGTTTCAAAACTTAAAAGATCGAGATAGCAATTGATTCTAATAGATCTTTTAAAAAAAGTTATTGATCTTTTAAATGGAGAATAGTCCAAAAATATCTATTTTAGTGAGAAATGTTATAAGAAATCTTCGTTAAGAGCAAAAATATTATGGAGAAATTGCAAAAACTGTAAAATCTGTCGGTTTACAGTACATCAATTATTAGAAACTATAAAAAAATGGAAATACTGAAAATCATTCAAGATATGAACGTGAAAAAAGCTGCCACGCCGCAATGTTAGCAGTATTCTTAAAGAAGTAAATGCGGATCCAAAAATAAGACCCCTACACATTAAAAAATGTTCCAGAAATAGTGTCCACCCAAAAACTATACAACTACCTTTGCATGAGAGTTGCTTTACAACCAGAGTTAAACGCAAAAAACCATTTATATCTGCCAAAAAGCAAAAAACCTATCTTGAATTGGCTAATACACATTAATAAGATACAAAACGAATCTTTTTTACTGACGAGATTAGATACAATATTTTTGAAAAGTTTAGAGAAAATCCAACACAGTCTTAGATCCAAAGAATATTATACCCACAGTCAAACATGGAGGTGGCAGTGTTATGGTTTGGCGAGCCATGGCATCATCTGTATGTGGCAATTAAGTTGTAGTTGAAGGCACAAGGGACCGATATATATAGATATATAGATATCGGTCCCTTGTGCCTTAATTTGAAACCATCGATTGGTATTGGAAATAACTGGTTGGTATTGGAAATAACTGGATTTTTTAGCAAGGCAATTATCCCAAGCAAACGGCGTACATTGTTCGCTAATAGCTTCTATATTATGCTCCCAGACAACTCCTTTACCCACCACAATTACCGTATTTAAATCATAAAAAACATCTGGGATGTTTTAGAAAAAACAAAAAATTAGAATATATAAAATAAGCAGCAGTGAATGGCTGAAAACTGCCTTAAACAGAACTTGGACAAAAATAACTGCGGAAATGACAGAAAATTTAGCAAACTCCATGCCTTGACATTTGCAAGCTGTGAACGAACAATCTAAATATTAAGTTTTAAAATATTTAAATTTTTTTTATGTAATTTTTAATTCTATTGATCCTTTTTTAGTGTATGTACACTTTTGTACTTTGAAATTTTTAATGTGTTTGTTATTATTACTTTTGTTAAGTTTTAGAATTATATTTTTGTATTATTAATAAAAATATTTATTAATGCCTTAAATATTGGCATACAAGTTTTTCTCGATATCGTTACCAATCCCCAAAAATCGTAAAAAAGTAGGTTGCATGTAGAATTTTGTCATTTTATATGTTTTTATCTGATCTACAGTGCGGTTGGTAACAAAACTGGTGCCCCGGTAGGCTAGCTGGTAGTGAGCTAGTCTATCAGCGCCGAGCTTGGGTGTTGGATTCCCGCCAGAGACTCTGGTATCCTGCAGACAAGCGTAGAGCTTTGCGAGATTAGCATAGGTAATATTTAAAACTATCTCTTACATTTTTTGTAGCACATTTTGCTGGTTCACAGTTTTAACCTTTCGGCCTGAAGTGCGCCAAGATATCGTTGATGAAAAAGACTCAAATAAGGGAACTTAAAAATGCAATTTTGAAACAATTTCGCTTTGACATATTTGTTTTTTATAAATCGTATGTATATTAGGGTAATAACTTTTTGCAATTTTTGCGAATATCAAATTCTTCATCGCATAGCCGTATAGACCATGAAAAAATATTAAGAAATTATGTATTACTTTTTCGCGATCGTTAAAAAAGTTTTCGCACCAAACGCGATGAAGTCTTGAATTTAAATTTTTCTCATAAGTATATAAATATTGGATTCAATAAAATTTAATATTATTTATAAAAAAAAAGAAAAAGACCTCAAGCTTAATAAAAAGGATTAATTAAAAAAAAATTTTAAAGGTCGAATAAGAGCCAATTTATATAAGTATATAAAATTAACATTTAATAACAAAATTTTAATGACTTTCTAATAATTTCATGAATATAACAAGATCTTAACAGCGGCAGAAGAAGCGAAAAAAAGCGTTACTATTACTCTATTTCGCGGTTTTTTTTAATAAACTTAAATTTAATGTCAAATGATAGATCTTGTGATAGATGAGTTGTTTGGCGGATGTTATATGAAACAGTGATAATAAAAAAAAAAAAAAATACCTTTGCAGGTAATAGTTTTATTTAATTTTATTTTGGTTTTGGGACTAATTTTATTTTTTACTTCTGTGCCGAATCTTTGATACCCTCCACCGACAGGAGTGGGCCCTATATGATAAATACATATATATTATTAACTAAGCTTCACAAAAACGAACGTCAGCATTAAAATTGGTTGCGGTTTAGACCTGAATTAAATTATTGACCGACAATAAGAAAATTTTATGCGTTTCTTGTTAGAACTTTGAACTGGCTTGAGTAAAATATCGTGATTCGTAAACGTTTTAGCCGAACTAAAATGAGTTTTAGGAGCGTTATTTGTATTGGACCTATGGTAAATTATGGACCAATAATCCCAAAATTCTGAAGACTGATTTCTGGTATTACAAAAAATAAATTAGAATAAATTTCAATACAGCAGTGTAATTAGTTTTAGCGTTAACAGTAAATTTCACAAATTTGCATGATATTTTTTCTGGCCATATGAATTTAAGTAAAAAATTTCACCGCAATATCTATATCTGTGATGGTTTTAGGCGTATCCCCAACGTGGGATTTATTTGGTTTTAGGCGCAATAAACTGTTTTCCGAGAGTAGGGTTTATATGGGGCCTAGGGTAAATTATGGACCACTGTTCACGAAATTTGGCAGTGTGATTTCTCGTCCTATAAAACTGTGACATACCGAATTTCAATTTGATAGCATTATTTATTGCGGTTTTAGGTGTACTAAACTGTTTGCCGTGAGTAGGGCTTATATGGGCCCTGGTGTAAATTATGGACCGATCTTCAAAAAATTTTTCACTGTGATTTCTGGTCCTATAAAACTGTGACGTACTAAATTTTAATATGATAGCGTTATTTATTACGGTTTTAGGCGTACTAAACTGTTGTCCGGGAGTAGGGTTTATATGGGGCCTATGGTCAATTATGGACCGATCTTCACGAAATTTAACAGTCGCATAAAGCGAATTCGTGCAAAATTTTATGTGATTCCGTGCATTTTTCCACCATTTATGTTAGTTTTTGTATCAAAATTATCAATTTTTTTGGGTAGTGGTTCCACATTTTGCTTCATAGTTCTAGTCCTACTAAGCCAATGATGCTGGATTTCAATCCCAAGCTGCTTAGGATAACTACAAGCAATTTGAGACCAAGTTTGTTCTTTTCTTTTGCGTTTTTCGAAAGTGAGCGTGGGTTCAACAGACGGACAGACAGACGGACATGGCTAAATCGACTTATAATTACTTAAGGAGCCAGAATATATATACTTTATGGGGTCTTAGATGTATTATAAAAAAGTTTCACACGGAATGACAAACTTAGTATACCCTCATTCACCACAGTGGTGGTGGAGGGTATAAAAAATTCCACTGGGTGGAAAAAAAAGTTTTCCAAATTTACAAAGGCTTCAAAACTATGTTGTAATATAAAAGAAATAGATTTATCGCTATCTACGCTAAACAGAATGCCAAATGAAAAACTTATTATAATGCCTTGTATAAAGACAACAAAAATAAAAAGCAAAGGTTTGTTACAATTTCCGAAGAAGTGTTTGCCCTCTGGATTAAGTTAAATTTAAAAAAAATACAAATGCATAATATAAATCGAAAAGTTTAAACTTTGATACTACTTTATCAAAAAAATTTAAAATATTTGATATAACTACCGTATCAGATTAGCTACAATCTGAAGCGGAGATCCTTTCTGATTCAGATTCATTAGCAACGTTACATTTACATGTTTGTTATACAGCTATTTATAAAATATATTTAAAATATAATTATAGCATATATAAACATATATACCAGGCGCGGATCGAGCTTGAGTCTTAGGGGGGGGGGGGGGAATTTTTATGGTACAAAACAAGTAAAAAATTTGTTTTTAAAAGTTTATTAAAAACGATATGTTTATATTATATTAAAAAAAACTCAACAATAAGGTAAAATAGAATATAAGATCAGTTCAATATAAATTAAAATAAATTAATCTTTTTAAATAACGTTTTGGCTATAAAAATAATTTTATTTATATTTAATGTTTTTTTTTTGTATTTGAAACAATTTATTTGACTTCATCATACTAAATTGTTTGACCAATTTTTCGACCAAAAAAAAAAAAAAAACTTATGCAATTGTTAACAAAATTTTGGAAGAAGGAATATGCTTCATTAATTTTAAAATTAAGTAATGAATTTAAGTCGAACTCTTTGGGTTTTAATCTAAAGATACATTTATAATTATTCTGGTTTAAGTTGATTACAGCTAATTTTTTTATTTAAATTATTGTTATTTAGAAAGGAATTTTCAGTCGATATTTAACGCTCTCCGTGTAAAGACTTAACTCGCAATTACTCATAGTAAATATAACTGTTTCTCCCAAAAATACTAAAAATTATTATTCATTTATTTTTTGTTATTGCAAAAAACATATTTAAAAATACATATTACTGCTAACAAAAAAAAAAAAAAAAAAAAAAAAAATTACTTAAAAATGACCGACCCGCCTGATCGTGGTCGGCGTCCAACCCCTCTTATAACTTTTGATAAGTCTAAACATCTTAACATAATAACACCTGGTGAGAAATTTCTCGTAATGGAAAGAATAGACAACGCTGACACATTGGCCAATGTATCTGTCTTTTTAATTAAAAAAGTAGTAGATAGTGTCGCTGGAGGCGAAGTACTACAATGTAAAAAATTGTTAAACGGATCCATACTCATTCAAACTAAGTCTTTTGTCAAAGCAAATAAACTTATTCAGTTATCTTCTCTATCACCAGAAATTAAAATAGAAATCAAAGAACACCCTGGACTTAATTATGCTAAGGGAGTTATTTACTCCAATGATTTAAGAGGAATAGAAGAAAATGAAATATTATCGGAACTAAAAGAACAGAATGTAGCATACATTAAAAAGATATTAAAAAATATGGATGGAAAGTTATTAGAAACTGGCTTAATAGTGCTAACTTTTGCATCTACTACTATTCCTTCCGATATCGGAATTGGCTACGAAAAAGTTAGAGTGCGCCCCTACATACCCCTACCATTAAAATGTAAAAACTGCCAACAATTCGGTCATGTAGCAAAAATATGCAAAAACGAAAAAATATGTGCTAACTGTTCCAACACGTTCCACACCAATGAAGAATTGAATGAAAAATGTTCCTTACCAGCAGCATGCATAAATTGTAAAAGCCAAAATCTTAACGACACTAAGCACTCTTCCTTTGATAAATGTTGTCCCATCTTTCTAAAGGAAAAAGAAATTCAAGCCATATCAACTCTCAAAAAAGTAGGCAAAAAAAAGGCCACAGCATTATACAAACAAAGACATTCCCAGCCAAATACTACTTACTCTTCAATAACCAAAAATAATGAACAAAATATACCTTCCTCGTCTATAAGCATGCCTCCTCCAATAGAATCAACCAAACCACGTTTTGTCAAAGATTATTTGGACTTAATAAGTGATAATGATAACTCTCTATCGGAAATGGAAACAGATCATCTAAGCAGTTCATCACAAACTATCAATGGTGCGCAGCCTATTATTTTACCCAAAAATGCTTCAAAAAAATTAAGGGACAAAATAAAGCAAGCTACCCGTAAATCTAAAAGAATTAATAATTAACAGTTTCAAAATCTTATCGAAATTTAAAACAACTAAAATGTGTCAATATGCCTTTATTGTTTTGTATATTTCTTTTATTAATTACCGCATATTTTTAACAATAGACAATTATATCAGTATCGGACAAAAAAATATATCATCATTAATATCTTCTATTTTAGAAATAACCACTCTCACTTATTACATGCATACATTTACCAATCTACATAAAGTTACTATTCTCATTTTTAAATTATATTATATTAAATTTTCTACTGTTAATGTTATATTTATTTCTTATTGCTTTTATTCTACTCTATACTTTACATCATTAACTTTATCAATCACTTTTAAAGTGAAAACTCTTATAATAAATTGTACTCTTTATCGGTTTATTATAAGATCAGTGAATCTAAAAAATTGTATTCTGCATTCCCACAACCACAATGGTAAAATATGTATGGCTTTGGTCTTTACACATATTTACGCAGCTTATATGAAAATCAAAAACAGAATTCTACATTTGTATACACTATACTCTCATCACACTGCTAATATCTATTTCTTCTTGTCACAAATCACTTCTCCAACAATCTTAATTCTCTTTGTTATAAAAATCTCTTGTGATATAGAAATCACAATCATAGTTACATATTATGCTCTTATTTGTAATACAAATATGAGACGCTCCCTCTTATTAAGATATTTACACACACATCATTTAAATATACCTAATTTTATACAAACAGCTTCACCTCAGCCCAAACCACAAATGAGAATGCTCAATATATATCTTATGTCTAACTTTATCAATTCTTTCTTCATTTATTCGATTTTATTCTCAGTAATTATAACAATATTTCTTTTAACACTTAATAATTTTTTCTTTAATCCAAAAACGTTGCATAAACACAAACTCAATTTTACACCGTATTACGGCTGTTATATTAACCCATTAAAAACACTCACATTACAAATGCATATACGCAAATATAATATACAATTAGTTTTTACTTAAACAATAACACTTAATATTTTACAATGGAACATGAACGGCTACATAAATAATTATAACGAATTACAAATACTAATCAAAACCTACTCCCCAAAAAGTATATGTCTTCAAGAAACCCATATCCATTCTCCTGTTAATATTCCTATTCCTATTAATTATACTTTATACGAAAAGAATACATCTGCAACAAGGTATGGAGGTGTTGCTGTCTTAGCACATAACTCACTACAACAGAAACAAAATTCAGTATCTAATGATTTTGACACAATTTCCATTGAGATTATATCTAAAATAAAATTTAATATTTTTAGCGCTTACATCGCACCGACAATGAATTTTAGTGAATCTAATCTCGTGAATATATTTAGATCAAACCTTCCTGTACTCATATCTGGAGATTTTAATAGCCCCCATAGGAACTGGGGTTCAAATTTAAACAGCCGTAGAAGTAAAGTTTTAGCAAAATATATTAATAAAACAGATTTTGTATTATTAAATGATAACTCTCCTACTCATTTTAATACCCATGGGACATTTTCCCACATTGACCTATCACTTTGTTCGCCTTCTCTGGCTTTACATTCTGTATGGGAAATAGAAAAGAATTTATTTGGAAGTGACCACTTTCCAATTATTATAAAATTGTTTCCGGCGCAGACAATCAATAATAATGGTAATAAACCTAGATTTAACACCAAACTCTCAGACTGGAATACATTTCGGAATTTATGTATAGATTTTGATCGTAAAAGATTGGTAACGGACAACATAAATAGGGAAACCGCAAATGTTTGTAGAATTATTTTACAATCTGCCAACTATTCAATTCCTCAGTCACGTTTCATACCAAGAAAAGTTCCTTGGTGGACCAAGGAATTGGAAAAACTGAAATCCGACAAAAACAGACTTTGGCATTTGTTTAAAAGGAATATGACACAGTATAACCTCCTTACATACAAACGGGCTAATGCAATTTATAAAAGAGAAATAAAACTATCGAAAAGAGCTTCTATTTATAACTTGACCTCTACCATTTCCCCAAATACGCCAACTGAAAAAATTTGGTATAATATTAGGAACTTTACCGGCTATAAATCGACACAGAGTATTCACTGCATTTCCTCAATAACAGACCAGAACACTTTAATTACGGATAAAACGGAAATAGCAAAAGAATTTGCCAAGTTTTGGTCAGAAAACTCTGACGATTCCAAATTCTCTGGAAATTTTATTATGAAAAAACAAAATGTAAGACTGAATACTTCAGTATCCGTTACTTGTGCGGATGCTATGAGAATTGAGTCTGACATTAGTTTTATAGAGCTTTCTTCAACCCTGGGAAAACTAAAGGGAAAAACACCTGGTATTGACAGGATATCATACCCAATGCTTCAAATGGCTCCAATACAATTGAAAAAAAGAATTTTAAACCTATACAATAAAATTTTCTCAAATTTTATTCCACAGCAATTCAAAAATAGTGTTGTTGTCCCTATTCTGAAACCAGGAAATGATAAAACGCTGGTCAAATCTTACCGACCCATATCTCTAAATTCATGTCTTTCAAAGCTTTTAGATAGAATAATAGCCAATAGGTTATGGTGGTTTGTTACTACTAACAAACTTCTTAATGACCGGCAATTTGGTTTCCGCAAGGGGAGCTCAACAATTGATACTCTACTATATGTAGACTATCAACTTGCTAATTGTCTCTCGCTACGCAAGCACGCGACCATTGTGTCGTTGGACTTTGAAAGAGCGTTCGAGAAAATTGGCATGCATTCAATATTGGACCAATTAATGGAGTGGAAATTAGGACCTAAAATTATTAAATACATCTTTAACTTTATGACAAACAGGAAAATAACAGTTCGCATCAGTACCCATTATTCAAACTCAGTTCCTATATTTAATGGAATACCACAGGGCTCGCCCCTGTCAGTGGTTCTTTTCGTTATAGCATATGACAAGCTGTGCTCAATTATTTTCCTCCATAGAGAAATCGATTTTTGTGCATATGCGGATGATTTTAACATTATTATTAAATCACCCAGAAGAAAACGTATTATATTGAAACTTGACAATCTTTTCAATGATATTAAAAACTGGTGTGACTATTCGGGTGCTTCCCTTTCCACTACAAAATGCAAATATATTCACATATGCCGTCTGAAAAATTGTAGTTGTGAAATACGTGCTTTAAACGTATCAATTTTAAAGGTGGATACTCTTCGTCTGCTAGGTTTAATCATAAACAAACGCTATAATTGGAACGACCACATGGAATATCTATTGTGTTCGCTTTCAAATCGTTTGAACATTATAAAATGCCTATCAAATATTAAGTGGAATTGCAATTCACTCAGCCTTATCGCGATAACAAATTCTCTTGTACTTTCCAAAATAAATTATGGTTTGCAAATTTATGGTAATTCCCCAAAAACAGTTAAGAACAAAATTAATTCAATTATTAACTCATGCATAAGAACTTCTCTTGGTGCATTACGCTCTACACCTATTTCTAATTTAAGATATGAGACTAATACAAGATCTTTGGACATTCAGAGGGATATCCTTACAACCAAACTCTTCAAAGTTTTTCTATATAATGGAAAAAATCCATTAAAGCAAATATGCCGAAAAATATGTAGTTCAAAGAAAGTTCCCAAAGTTCCATCCACAATCTACAGAATAATTCAGGGTTGCAATTTGCTTGATATACCACTGTATAACACTAAACATAAAAACAAACAACCTCCTCCATGGATTCTAGATGTATCTTCTGTTAACACAGCCTTGCATGAACTATCAAAATCAAACACTCCCTCCTCGGTATATAAAAGTCTGTTTACAAGCTTGAAGGATGACCTGAGAAATTTCAATTTTATATTTACGGACGGTTCCAAGACCAACTCATTGGTTTCTTATAGTATAACTACTGAAGATACTGTTTTGAAAGTTTCTAAAATTATTGAACACAGCTCAATTTTTTCGGCGGAAATCATTGCAATTTATGAGGCACTAATATATGCAAAACAAAAGAAAGGCAAATTTGCTGTATGCACAGACTCACTGTCATCACTAAATGCTATACTAAATATTTCAAATAGCGAACACTATGCATCAAATATCAGAAATATTCTCATTGAAAAATCTCCGGATATTAAATTAGTTTGGGTTCCTGGCCATAGTGGAATTCAAGGTAACGACCTTGCTGATTCGACTGCCAGAAACGCAGAAAAACTGCCCCTACATTACACTTATAATCTGAACCGAAGAGATTTGGAAAAACTCATTGACGAGTACTATACTTCAATTGATAAGGAAAAGGTGTATAATTCAACATCTCGTTGGTATCAAACGATTAATTTCGATAGAAAAACTATATATGACTATGCGTTGGAATATGGGAAATATATACAGAGAGTTGAATACTGCAAGTTCTTACGTCTACGCCTGGGACACACCAGAGTAACACACGGAATACTATTTGATACCAATTTTAACCCATCTTGTAATTGCAACATCAATCTTCCCACGACACCTAGGCATTTTCTGTGCGAATGCCCGGCACTTAGTTCCTATAGAAACTCCATATTCCAAAATTCTGACCCATTATACCTACTTTCCCATCCCACCAATAAAAATGTAAGAGCATTAATAAAATTTTTCAAAATTTCCAACTTGTATAACAAAATATAATCTTTGTATTTATCACATTGTTTTTAACTACATAAACATATATTTATATATTTATAACAACTAAAATTTGTTAGCATTTAAGAGAGCTGAAGGCCAACGCAGCTATTGCTCTTCCTTAGATTTTATCCTATAATTTGTAATTATAGATAAAATAAATAAATAAATAAAATAAAAAATAGAAAGGAATTTTAAAGCTTATAACAATGGAAAGACAAAAATAATTTTGGCTGCACATACATACGTACATATGTACTTTCAGCCGTAAATGTGCTAATTCCAAAATTTTTGAAAATTAAGTTTTTGATGCAGTTCAATAGAGTTAACAAAAATACATCGTTTGCAGAAAAAATACAAATATTTTTTTCTAGTTCTTGTTTTGCAACGATATGTACATATATCCAAATGCTAAAGATGTAATTCCAAAAATGCTAAAGAAAAAGCGCTAGGGCCCATTGAAATGTGAAAATTTAAAAAAAATTTGTTAATATTTGTTAATAGTCAACATTGAAATAAATAAAATAATTTTATAGTATATTTTATTTTTTGCAAATTGACATGTTAAAATGTACATTAAAAGTATAAAATATATAATAGAAAAGGTGATAAATCATAAAAAGCTACGTAAAACATAAATGTTTAATTTTTAGTTGGTTTGCAAGCCAATAAAGAGTAATCAATGAAGCAAAACTGGATTTACAGACTTCAAATATATTCAGAACTAAAGACCTTAGAAATTTTTTTCTCTCTCCTATAAAATTTATACATTGGACTACATCCTTTACGACTGAAGGTAATGATATACCATACTTATATAGGTACATTATTTTAAAAAAAAAAATTACGGACTCACCATTGTTTCACTAATTTTTATGTATTTTTGTATATCAAAGAACTTTTCTTATTAATACACTTGAAATTTGACAGTTATATAATTCTTCTTTGGTGAACTTTTACTTTACCAATACATATATTCATATGTATATATGGGAAGGTAGAATGGCAATGCATATAAAATTCCAATTCAAATCCTACTATTATGAAAATATGATACGAAAAACGGTTATATTTATATAGTAAATAATTATCATAGCAAAAATAAAAATATAGAATATACTAAGGCTTATTAATAATTCAACCGCTCGCATATTCAACCCAAACGTTTATTTTTCGGAAATAGATGGCACTTGCTGGGATTGAATGTAGAATAATATGTATTTAAATACAGTAAACTAGATGTTTCATTGGAAATATATAGTAAATAACTATTAGGATAAATACTTGGATAATTATTGAAAATTTGATTAGAGATTCTATAAAAACAAAAAAAAAAAACTTTCCAAAAATTTTGTACATTCGGAAATTCGTGTATTATTGAAATAAGCAAAACATATTTTTATAATTTAGGGGGGGGGGGGGGGAAATATCCTTTCCCCCCCCCTGAATCCACGCCTGATATATACCATATATAATGCGTAAGGAAATTAAAAAAAAAAAAAATTTCTTGAGGAGGTTTAGAAATTGCATTTGGTGCGGAAACTTTTTTGGCCAAAATGGCCTAAAAAAATTATTTTTATTATCAATACTAAATTGCCCATCGCGTGGCGGGATGAAGAAATTTTGTCCAAAAAAAGTTATAACCCTAATGTATATTGAATTTTTTTGTAGGGATATTCATATATGTACATATATGATTGTAAATCTACTGTAGCTCCGGTGGTGAAAGCACCTAGTGAACTACATTTTAAATTGCAACCTTCAAAGCGATTGATAATATAAAAAAAGGAAAAGAAACACGGAAAAAATGCTTGATATGGTTTAGAACTACTGACCATTAATGTGGGAGTTACCCAAAAAAGAATTTAAGAATCCTTTTATCTACTTTGGGGAAAATTGAAGCGAAAATAAAGACTTGCAATTTTATATTTCGGTCTTGGATAATAATGATATTGATTATGGAATGGAAAAAACAATGAAGAGTACACCGAAGAAGAAGATGTCTATTTATTTGTTTAAAAATTCATATTTCGTTTAGCTCTGTAGGAGGGAGGTAAACTACATCAAGTCACATTTGGAAAACTTTACTGCAGACCCCAAAAACAAGTTGAAAATCACAAATGCTTCTATATCGGTATTCAAAATTTGCCCGAATTTTTAAATGACTCTAATAATATTTTTTTATGTCGATTATAAAACTACTTTGTTTATTAAAATGGACTTGGTGTTCTTTATCTCCCGTGATGGTATTTATACTGTTCAATCCCTTAAGACAAACAGCACCAAGTCCAAGAAAAAAATTTATGCTATTTCCAAAACATAATACAAGGCAAACAACAATTTTTTTACCCTACTTTTTTCTTGAAAATGTATTATACAAATTATTTAACTTTTACACTAAAGCCGAAAAATACAAGTATAACAACTGAAGGCTCATTAGGCTTGCCAGATGGCCTTGAATTTTCTTAATTAACAATCAAAAAAAAGTAATAATTTTTTAAGTTTGTTTACAGTTTTCCTTAAACAAAGATGTGTAAAAAGCAAATACATAGTTCATTATTTTGTTTACGTGTATTTGCTTAAAAATATATTGAAACTGCGTTTCCTTTAGTGAACAATAATAATTTGACAACACTGGAATGCTGTTTTGAATCATACACCTGTATAAACACTTGTGTATTTTCTCCTATACTCAACACTTATAACACTAGTCGGCCAATAACTAAAAATTAAAATCGGGAGCAAGAACTTTGTTCTATGATTTTAATTGACTTTATCATGCTAAATCCAAATCTGTGAATAAAATTAACAGTTGTCTACCGATTTTAATGATTTATGGCTTATTTTAATTCATAACATACCTGGCTTTCCGATATAAATTATAAATACAAACATTAATTTTACTAATTTTTTTTATGAATTTTTAAAAACAAAAAATTTAATTCATTTTGCTTCAAAAAATGTTTATCGCCTCCTTTTTCTAAATATCTCCGAAACTGTTGAAAATATAAAAAACTATTGTTAAAACGACTTAAGGGTAATTTTCGTCATCACTTGTTGCTAATTTTATCTAAATCGGACAAAACGTTCTCAAGTTTTGATGAAATGTATTTGCAAACCCGTTTTTTTCGGGTGATATAACAGGCATGCCTATAATTTTGAATAACGAATCAAATTAATGTTTTTCCACCGATTTAAATGATTTATGTCTTATTTTATTCATTATATATTAGGCATTCTGATAAATGATAATATATGCTAAATTTTTGCCCCAGTGATTTTTTTTAAGAATTTTTAAAAACAAGTACAACAAAATGAAATTTTTTTAAGATAACAATTCTTATTCCTGTAGATGGGTCTAAAAAGAGATAAACGTGTATCAGCATTTTAAAAATTTACATCTGAAACTCATTTTACGGCCTATTTAAAGTTGCACCCTTGTGTAGTTAAAAAAAAGAAGATCGTGTGATTCTTAGGTTTTTGGTATATAGTGTCTTTAGGATATTTATTCAGAACATTACAAGCAACATTTTATTGGTATACATTAACCCTCCGACTCTCCTGAAAATGGGTATTTTTTGATTTTTTTTTTCTTTTTGAAAAGAAGCAAAAAGCAGATTTTTTTATTTTATAATTCACATTTATTCGTGCTCGTTGAGAACAGACGTGTTTTTTTAACACAGTAATAATATGATTTAATAAGCGAATTGGACGCTCAGCTCAAATAGAGTAATTTTTAATCTAAATAAAAGTGAAAAGTAATACAATAGTGAGCAATTATTTAAAAAAATAGAAGAAAATGTATGTACCCTGCCGAAAATTTGTGTCAGTTGTTCCAGCAGACTGGGTCTGGAGTTTGTGAAAATAGAACAAGGATTAGAAGAGAGAACTCATGACCAGTGAAAGAAGAATGGTTTATGAAGAATCAAAAGGTAGAAAAAGTAATGAATTACAGTACAGTATTCACCGGTAGTGTAACACATCCTTTTGGGACTTTCTAAAATGTGGTTCTTAAATTTAGTTCCAGCAATTTTTTATAAAAATAATACTCCATTGTAGTAACTAACACTAGACACGTTCATTGATAATAGATGTGTGAGTTGTTATATGGTGGCTGTTAGGTGTCAATTGTCCCCCTCCAATGACAACCCCATGTAAAAGTGATAGGTCACATTCATATAAAATGAACCGGTCCCTACCACCAATGATCTATCACGGGACTAGTTTGGTGTCGGTGCGCTTCCCTCTAGTTCAAAAAATTATTTATTTTTATATTTCGGTGTTACAATAACATAATAACTAATAAGAAGAGCACAGTAAACAGTAAAGTAAATGAATAAGGAAAAGACAATAAAGCAAAACGAAGAAAATGCATATGTAAAAATGAATGTTAGCAATGCAGAAATAAACAGAAAACTTGACGATAGTAATACACTATCAAATCTGCTACCTGAAAGCGTTGCCGCCAAAAACAATTGTAATAGGTGATGATACGGTAATCCCAAAAACAGCAATGGAAAACTCAGTAACACAAGTAAAAAAAACTCAAAAGCCTTTAGTACAAGTTGATATTAATAGGTATTAACAGTGCTTAAACGGGGTCGCATTACTACCTCCTCAGCAGTTGCTTCGGTCGCAAAAGTATTAAAAGAAGGTGCATTTGATAGAATAAATTCCAAAATTGGTTTTCCAATTTTGGATTAAGAATCCTCTGAAGCGCCAGTTGTCATCAAATCGCATAAGCCAAACTCGATATATCTTAGAGAGCAGAACTCAAATGAGTTAATAAAGAGTTTAATTTCGTTGATAGGTGAAAATACCTTTTATGTAGCTGCAATAAAGCAAGGAAGTATAAACTAGACAAAAATACAGGTGAATCATGAGGATGATTTTCGCAAAGTAGTTACTAAATTCGAAGCATTTAATAAATACTTTTATACATACCAACTGAAGAGCAGTAAAGGTAGTGATTAAGGGCATTGACTCACGAAATAAAAATATTTTTAGAAGAGAAGGGCTTCAAAATAAAAAATGTAACATATATTTAAATATGGGGAAAAATCGCCGACCACTATTTCGAGTGGAGTTAGAACCCGGTGACGTTAAGCTTAAAACAACGAAACGAATCCCATCTACAATTTGAAATACATTCCGTACAGAAGAATCCATTTCTTTTGTCGCACAAAAGAAATGGTCCCGTCCAATGCTTAAACTGCCAAGAATTTGGTCATATTAAGGCATACTGACATTTAACCCCTGAGGGTGCGACAAATCTAAGAACTACCCTAACGTAAAAAATGTAGTAACTGTGGTGGTAATCACACTGCCTACTATAGTGGATGCCCTGTATACACTATCGTCAAGCGTTCGGTTGCACTGAAACCTAATCCCCCTTTAACGCAGGTAACAAATCATGTAAACACTAATGGCATTCACGTACCGCACCCTTGTAATAACAGAACCTCCTACGCTAAATAAATAATCCTAAAATCAAAACATATGCCAATACAAGTTTCTTCGCCAAATAATAATGAAACTCCAGTTTCTAATTTAAGTCATCTAGGAAAAACCATGGAAACACTAGTGCAAACAGTAAATAATTTCACGCACACAATTGGTAGTATGATGCATGAAATGCTAAGAAATGTTATTGCAAGCTGTACTTAACAAGCCATAAACTGTTTAAACATTTTTTTTTTGGAACGCAAACAGCATCCGCCAACATAAAAATGAGCTAGAATACTTTCTTAAAAATAAAAAAATTGATGTTATGATGGTTTCTGACCTCAACATGTAAAATACCTCGGTATACATCTACATCAGCGTTTGACGTGGAAATGGCATATATAAGCAAAATTAACTCAAATGAAACTAAAAGCCATTCAAATTCATTGGCTTATTGGAAGAAATTCTGTCCTGAGTCTCGATTGCAAGCTTCTACTTTACAACTCTATCTTAAAGCCAATCTGGTGCTACGGCATTCAGTTATGGGGCACTGTCTCGGCCTCTAATATCGAAAAAATTCAAAGGCGAAATCTTTTTTGCCTGGCACTGGGAGGACATAAAATAACGTGTATTAGGATAAGATTTGATTAATTATTGTTAGTTCATATTTAAAATATATTTTAATATATGAAGATTTAGTTAATATATATTGAAAAAAAATTAGTTTGTTTATTTCTTTATATTTTCAGCCTTTTCTGTTTATAAATTTTATTTTGTATGCGAAATCTTGTTCTGTTTTTGCCTGAATGCACTCTTAGTAAATGTGTTTCTATAAATCCTTTAACAGTATTAAATAACATTTAAATCAGGGTATTGCAAAAATATTCATATATAAAAATATTTAACCAGTGGAAGATTTTTATTATTACAATTTATAAATTATAAGATATTTCGCCGCATAAATATATCTTATATCGAAATATTTAAATATTTGTAGCCAGTAAAAATATTTGATATTGTGTTTTTTTTTAATATCAAAATATCACTGCTAATTTAGTTATGGCTAAGTAATATAATCTGCCGAAGCAAATACGAAGCCTAGTAGGATCCGCTGGCATTACCGCTGAGATTGAGGTTGTTGTATCAACCGATGTGCCCTCTGCGATTCGCGGTGTTATGAGGTCGTCTACCAAGAAAAGAGCTGCTATTTCTGTGCGGCCTGTTGTTGTCTGTGCAGGGAAATGCGGAAGATGACGGCGATCACTGATAGTCTGCTTGTTCTGCTGTTCTGCAACAGGGGAATTAAGGTTAGATTGGCAACGAACTTCTCGTCGCAATAAGAGAACTGTTGATGCGGCTGATTGCTAAAAATAAGTGACTGAAGGGCGGTTGTAGGATGGAGTTGGACCTGCTTCATTGGCCCCGGCTGTTGCTGCGCCTTTATTTGCGGAGCCGAAGGTGCCTGAGAGAGCCAGGATGTTGCTGCGGTGAAGGTACCAAGCGTGTTGTCAAAATCTGACGAGACGTTGCCGATAATGTTGAGGTGGATAAATGTCCCTGAAACATTCAAGGAGGTGGTTGAGAAGGTGGTTTATATTGACAGTGGGGGACAATCGACTATAGAACTTGATTGTAGGCAAGTGGAAGTAATGTTTGTTAATAGGAGCCTACGTGGGTCTGCGTTTCCGTAGAGGGGAACTTTGGGTGGATGATTTTGGCATAAATTTAACTAAATAATTGCAATGCATGTTTGCTTTAAACAATTTAATAAATTTTGCATTGTTTTCAATAATCATGCTAATCTCTTTGTTAAAACATAAAGATTTTTCTGTTATGATTGTCTAAATGTTAATTTGTTTAAAATTAAATAAATGTATTTGAATAAATAATTTATTTCTACTTTATCTCTATTCACTCCAAAAAACATATATATAGCACCGATGCAAATGGCTTGGCTAGTCTTACACAAAATATACCCGATTCCATTACCTCATTTGCTGTAACTGGTTTCTCTTTAAATGATAAGACTGGATTTGGTATGGCAACAATCCCCACCAGTATTACGGTCTTCAAGCCCTTTTTCATTAACATTAACATACCCTATTCGGTAAAACGTGGTGAAACTATACCCATACAAATAATTGTATTCAACTACATGAAAAACACTGTAGATGCAAAAGTTACTATGGAAAATACCGATTTAGAATATGTTTTTGCCGAGGATTTAGAGGAGAAAGAAGTAGTCAAACAAGTATCTGTACCTCCAGATAGTGGCAAAACTGTATCATTCATGATCCACCCCTTAAAATTGGGAGAGATAACTTTGAAAATCAAAGCCACTGCTGATATTGCCGGTGACGCCATACTACAAAAATTAAAAGTAGAACCAGAAGGTGTTACCCAATATGAAAATCAAGCCATATTTATAACGCCCCCTAAATGCCACTTTAAGAAAACTCTACTTGCTACTATACCTAAAGCAGCCGTCTCGGATTCTGAATATTTAGAATTTTCGGTGGTGGGTAATGTCTTAGGGTCTACTATTAAAAATCTGCATGAATTGGTGCGTTTACCTTATGGCTGTGGTGAACAGAATATGATGAACTTTGGGCCCAATATTTTGGTCTTATATTATTTGGATGCTATAAAGCATGATATGCCCGCTGTGGTACAATTGGCTAAAAAGCACATGGAAGTCGGCTATCAACAAGAATTGACCTACAAACATAAAAATGGTGCTTATAGTACTTTCGGCGAGGGGCGCAGCGAGCCCAGTAGCTGGCTAACCGCTTATGTAGCACGTTTTTTTATACTGGCTAAACCTTACATCACCATTGATCAAAATGCCATTGATCAGGCCTTGGCATATTTAATATCGACTCAATTAAAAAGTGGACAATTCAATCAGACCGGTGAATTACTTCATCCTGCACACCAAAATTATGTTGGTTTTACGGCATTCGCATTGTTGGCTTTTTTGGAAGAAACGGTAAATATAAAAAAACTTTATTCTGGAATGTTAGTTGTTATCCCCATTAGACACAACTAGGCACCTAGAAATATATTTATGTTTAATTTTAATTCCCTTCCAGGACAACAACAAATATAAATCAGTTATCGATAAGGCTATTAAATATTTAGTCGACAATATTGACAATGAAAATGATACCTATGCACTTGCAATAGCAGCAGTGGTGTTAAAGAAGACACAAAATCCTAGTGCTGCTAAACTGATGAAAAAACTAGAAAAATTAGCTATGGAAGAAAATGGTCTTAAATGGTGGACAAAATCGTCACAGGATACAAGAAACGCAATCGAAATTACGGCATATATTTTACAAGCATACGTATACACTGAACCAGCTAAAGAACTATTACCCATTTTAAAATGGTTAATAGCAAATCGTAACAGTTTGGGAGGTTTTAAATCCACACAAGATACAGTTGTTGGTTTACAGGCCCTGATCGGATTTGCAGAAAAATATACTAGTTGTGGAGATGGTAGTATGACTATTAACTTTGAGGCGCAAGATAGTGATGGCAAGCAAACCACCACGGGTAGCTTTACGGTGGACAAGGAGAATTCATTTATTCTACGAACTCATGTGGTAAGTTAGAAGCAGTTTCTTAAAAACATATCTTATAAAATTATATAAATTTTGTTTTCCCATTTACAGTTGCCTAAATCTTCCCGTCAAATAACCTTGGAAGCCAAAGGTAATTGCTCTTCTCTAGTTCAGTTCTCTTATCATTTCAACTTAGTCACAAAAGATGACAACCCTAGTTTCACCATCAAACATACAATTCATGAAACACCTTTTCCTAAAAAATTCCAAATGACTGTTTGTGCTGAATTCGTGCCTGGAGACAATAGTGATCTTAAAAAATCCAATATGGCAGTTATGGAAATAAATCTACCCTCTGGTGTTACATGTGATGGCATAAAACATGAAACCGAAGAAGTGCAACGGGTTGAACTTAAAAACTCAAATACGGTCATTATTATTTATTTTAAATATCTTGAGGTTGGAAAAGAAGTTTGCTTTAATGTGGATGCGGAAAAAACTTATGCAGTGACCAATTATAAACCTTCACCCATCACTTTATACGACTACTATCAAGGTCATAGAGCCACAGTTTACTACAGCGTGAACTCGTCTTTGTGATATTTGCGAAGAGGGAGAATGTAACAATTGTAGCATTAAGGAGGAATCAGTAATGTTTAATATATTTAGAAACGTTAGTAATTGGGTTTTTAGAGGTTATTACTTAATATTATCTATAATGCATGGTCTTTTTTAAATATAAATGTTTATTAATACGCAAATATTAACTACATACATACAGTGTCTGTCAATATATTTCGAATAAAAATTATTAATATGTTATAATTGTAATACAACAAATGTTAAGTACTCTTTTCATTGCAATTGAACTCAGTGTTAAGTGATACAGCAACACTTTGTGCAGACTCTTTATTGAATTTGTAGGGGAACGGGGCTGCCTATTATATTCCGTCGTGCTCGTAGTTGGTGGTGGTTGGGGTGTTGTATTCGCATATTAAAGTTTCTAATAGAATAGAAAAATAGACTCTGGGAATTATTTCTTTTTAATAAGTTACTTTAATATATTAAAGATTGTTTATTTTTCGAATTTATTCTCTGTGCTAAATTTCAGTTATGAATTTTATAAAGCTTTTTGTAATAGTTCTTTCCTTGAATTTTTAGGAATGACTTTATACAAAATCTTGAATAGAATAGAAAAATTTAAAAATTAAGTACAAAAACATTAATTTTGTTAGCAATAAACCTATAAATGATCAACAAAGAGCTGATAGAAGCAGAATAGAAAGAACAGGGATTATAAGGTCGGTACATTATCAGTACTTTCTACATTGCAAAATACTAAACTACTCCAATAACATGTTTAGTACAATTTAACAAATGCAAGCACTTAAACGTTGAAACTGATTTTTTCATCCAAAAATAATAGAGTGCTATATTCGGCTGTGCCGAATCTTTGATACCCTCCACCGACAGCTAGGTTATATCACGAGTGGGCTTTATACCGGCCGCGTGGTAAATTATAAACCGAGCTTCACGAAATTTCACAGTGTAATTTCTATTCACATAAAACTGTTACTGTCTTAGGTGTACTAAAGTATTTTTCGAGAGTGGGCTTTATATGAGGCCTATGGTAAATTATGGACTGATCTTCACGAAATTATGTGGTATGATTTCTAGTCACATGGAACGAATTTTTAAAAAATCTCATATCAACATGTGCATTCCGCCACTATTTATCGTAGTTTTTGTAAGAAAATTATTAATTGTATTTTTTACTGTCGTGGGTTAATCATAGGTAATTTATTTGAGGTGCAAATCAGGTGCAATTGGAAAGTCTTTGATTTCAGTGCTAACCCATATAAGATATTGTTGATCCAAAAAACGTATGGTATTATCAACCAGTCGCCGTTTCTTTGAAAAAATAAATAATTTCCATCGTTCATCATGCAAAATAATGAATGGCGCCATACTATTATATTTCAATCAAAATGATCTTCGTAGTGATTAAGAACGCGATTAAGAACCTGGAGATATATTTTTATTACATATTACAAAAATTAATATTTTTATACGCTCCACCACCACTACACGTAGAAAAAAAATATGGTTGGATGTAACCATATTCTAAGACATACCATATTTGAATTTTAACAATGTCTATGTTTGCAGATTTGCAGGTCTTTTTTAACCATAATATGGTTAAAGTTAACAAAAAAAAATTGCTAAAATCTATTATAATATGGTCAAAATTTAACCATAATTTGTTCAAAATTAACCATATTTTGGTCAATATTAACCATAATAATACTCAAAATTTACCATATTATTTCAAAATTCACCATAAAATGGTCAACATTTTAAGCAGTTTGGCATTGAAATCCAGCAAAATCGGTTCAGGAGCATCCGAGCTATGAATCAAAATGTGGAACCACCACTATAAAAAGTTATGCACCCTGCTACCGGAAAACAGTTTAGTACGTCTAAAACCGTAACAAATAATGCCACCATAATACAATTTTGTACGTCGCGGTTTTATAGGACTAGAAATCACAATGGTAAAATTCGTGAAGATCGGTCCACAACTTTCTATAGGCCCCATGTAAACCCTTCTCTCGGGAAACAGTTTAGTACGTCTAATATCGCAATAAATAATGCAATGGTAATATAAATTGGTACGTCCGAATTTCATAGAACTACAAATCACGCTGTCAAATTTCGTGCAAATCATTCCATAATTTACTAAAAGCCCGATATAAACCCTACTCTTTGGAAACACTTTATTACTCCTAAAACCGTAATAAATAATCCAATCATTATTAAAATTTAGTACTTCACAGTTTTAGAGGACTAGAAATCACACTGGGGAATTTCATAATGATCGCTCCATAATTTACCTTAGGCCCCATATAAGGCCCACTCTATGATTTTAACTAAATACTCCTATAACTGTAACAAGTATAGCCTACTCTCGGGAAACAGTTAAGTACGCCTTAAACCGTAATAAATAACGCTATCATAATAAATCTTAATACTTCACAGTTTGATAGGACTAGAAATAACACTGTAAAATGTAATGAAGACCGGTCGATAATTTACCCTAGACCCTACTCCCAGAAAACCGCTTATTACGTCTAAAAACGTAATTAATAATACAATTATAATAAAAGTCGGTAGATCACAGTATCATAGCATTAGAAATCACACTGTCAAATTTCGTGCAAAGCAGCCCATTATTTACTATAGGACTCATATAAACGTTTACTCTCGAAAACGCCTTAAACCGTAATAAATAATGCTATCATAATAAAATTTAATAAATCACTGTTTTTTAGGTCTAGAAATCATACTTATAAACTTCGTGAGGATCGGTCCATAATCTACCATAGGCCCCATAAAAAGCCCACTCTAGAATATTAGCTAAATAAGCCTAAAACGGAAGCAGAGAATATATAGCCCCCTTAACATTTTGAAAACTAATTTTAAAATCAGACGGTCGTTTGAAATTATTACAGGAATTTTATTTACTATATAAAGTATACAAATGAATGACATTAAACAATTTAAACCTTCCCTTGATATACTCAATGAAATGTGGAAGTAGACTCATTATTTTGAGATTTTTATTTTATTTTTTAATAATTTGTTTATAGCCAGTTTCACTAATGCTATTTATATACCAATTTATATTTAAATACAGTTTTTATACCCCCCACCACCACTAGTGGTGAATGAAGTTAGTAAACCCTTTTGTCATTCCGTGCGAAACTTTTTTATTATACATCTAAGACCCCATAAATTATATATATTCTGGCTCCTTGAGTATTTCTAAGTCGATTTAGCCATGTCCATCTGTTGAAAAGGCGCTCACTTTCGAAAAATGCAAAAGGAAGGAACAATCTTTGGCTCCAATTTGCTTTTAGTTATCTTTATCAGTTTGGGATTGAAGTCCAGCAACATCGGTTCAGTAGGATCAGAGCTATGAATCAAAATGAATTATAAAGAAATTCGG
The DNA here is from genome assembly GCA_943735925.1 of Pollenia amentaria. NCBI lineage: Eukaryota > Metazoa > Arthropoda > Insecta > Diptera > Polleniidae > Pollenia > Pollenia amentaria. Next base: position 129,955,596 of record OX031007.1, on the reverse strand, counting down.
TATGTCATAGTTTTATAGGACCAGAAATTACATTGTAAAATTTTTTGAAGATCGGTCCACAATTTACACTAGGCCCCATATAAACCCTACTCCCGGAAAACCGTTTAGTACGCCTAAAACCGTAATCAAGAACGCTATTATAATATCATTTGGTCTACCACATTTTTATAAGACTAGAAATCGCATTGTCAAAGTTCGTGAAGACCGGTCTATAATTTGCCCCAAGCCCCATATAAACCCTACTCTCGGAAAACAGTTTATTGAGCCTAATGCCAAATAAAGTCCACTTTAGGAAAATAATTAAATTTTCCTAAAACCATCACAGATATTGCGGTGAAATTTTTTACTTAAATTCATATGGCCGGAAAAAATATCATGCAATTTTGTAAAATTCACTATTAACGCTAGAACTAATTACACTGCTGTATTGAAATTTATTCTACTTCATTTTTTGTAATTCCAGAAATCAGTCTTCAGAATTTTAGGAAAATTGGTCCATAATTTACCATAGGTCCAATACAAATAACCCTCCTAAAAATAATTTTAGTTCGGCTAAAACTTTTACGAATCATAATATTTTACTCAAGCCAGTTCAATGTACTAACAAGAAACTCATAAAACTTTCTTATTGTCGGTCAATAATTTAATTCAGGTCTAAACCGCAACTACTTTTAATGCTGACGTTCGTTTTTGTGAAGCTTGGTAATAATATATATGTTTTTATCACATAGAGCCCACTCTTTTCGGTGGAGGGTATCAAAGATTCGGCATAGCCGAATAAAGCACTCTAACTTGTTTAATATGGGTAAGAAAAAAAGGTAAATTGCGTTTTATAAATAGCCAATTTTTTTAAATTTCACCAAAAAGCGGCCTGTCACCAAACACAAAATTTCGTCGCTAAATTGGTTTATAAATCGCCACATCTGACACCCCCTGTCCCCCTGGGCTAGTGAAATTTTATTCACCACAACAGTGTAAAAATTAGGGACTTACCCATACGCCTTTTTGCCGATACGTTACCGATACTCAAAATAAAATATCGCCGATATTGCTACCGATACGCATATTAAATTTGAATTAAAGAAAAAATATTTAAGTAGAGTAATTTTTTCTTTATTTTACAAAATTACAGTGTAATAGGGCATTTACATTACATCGAAATCTAGTAGATTTCATTTGAAATCTTCCTCCAAATCTAGTTCGTTTACATTATACTTGTTTGACATTAGCGAAATTTGGTTTTCACAACAAAAACCGCCGACTGAAAGTTTTTTGTGTAACACATACTTACATATAAAGAAATAGGCATTTAAAAATTTTCATTACATTTTCTTTATAGTCGACTTCATTTATTTTATCAATATTATTTGTCATTTGCATTTTGTTTTACTATTTTACAAAATTTTTGAATTTTTTAACAATTTTAACAAGCAGCTATTATTGTTTTTGTTTTGTTTTTGTTAAAATGTCATTTTTTTCTTGTGCAGGGAAGAAGTTTTTAGTGCTATATGGGGAAAAACAAAGTTGCATCACATAGTACTACTAGATTTCGAATAGATTTCGTCAAAATCTAGTCACGGAGTAGATTTTGTTTTGTACGGGAAATCTAGACAAAAACAACTAGTTTTGGCTCGAAATCTCGAAAGTACTAGATTTTGTTGTAGTGTAAATTGGCTATAAGAGATTATTAATATTTAAAATAAAATAATATTTAAAAAACAAAGAATTAATAGCCTATTTCCGATGCGCGAAAGAATAAAAAATTTAAAAACTTTTACACAGCGTAAGAAATTAATTTAAATATTTTAAATTGGCATTAATAAGATTTTTATTTAGAAAACCAAGTACTCCTTCTTTTTGTGAAGATATACGATTTCGCAAACCCAATTGCATCGCAAACCCAATTGAAATAGTCTCTTAGAGCACTCATTTGAGAATTTAAGAATTTCTACGCCATTTTCTTTTTTTCCAGTCCAGTCCAGTTCTTTTAGAGTTATCAAAACTTGTACCACCTACAGGGGTGACCGTGTTCTCAACACTTTTGGAATGCAGAGCAGTGATGCAAAATGTGGCACAATTGTGCTATTTATGGCACTTTTGAATGTTTGATGGCCCTGTATAAATCTTTTTTGACCCTGTTTCGAACACTACTTTTATTAACTAAATTGTTTTGCTTGTTCAGGGCCAAATAAACCACTCGTGCGGTTTGCTCTGTGGTATAAAAATCATATAAAGTATGTTTGTATGAAAATAAGAGTTTGTTCCCGGGATTTCTCGTCCCGGGAATTCCCGGGATTTTCAGTTGTTTTCAATTCCCGAAATTTTGAAGAAAATTTTTTTTTTAAACGTTAGTAAATTTATGTCAGACTTGTGTCTTTAGTTGTTTTATCCAACTTAATTTCAACACAATATTTAAATTTTCTACAGTTTAAGGCCTTTAAACTAATTTTTGTGAATGGGCTTTATATTGGGCCTATGATAAATTATAGACATATCATCACGAATTTTTAATTCTTATTCTAGCAAATTTAAGTGTACATTTTACAACATTATTATAAAGCTTTGCGTAGTGTATTGTTTTCCTAGATTGTGTTTCATACGCGGCATTTCAAGTGATTTTGAGTCTTATAAAAGTAGAAAGTAGAAATTTGTGTGCATTTCGCCACAAATTTATGTTAGTTTTAGTTGAGTTTTTAGGAAGGTAGTTCCACATTTGGGCGCATTACTCTTTTCCTACTGAAGCGATTCTGCTGGAATTCAATCCCAAACAGCCTAGAAGATCTAGAAACAATTTGACACCCAAATGGCAAAATCGACATAGAATTAATAAAGGACTAATAATAAAAATACTTTATGGGACCTTTGATGAATATTAAAAAAATATCACATAGAATGAAAAACTTAGTATACCTTCATACACCACTGCTGATTAAGGGTTATAAAATAGTAAAAACTATGTAATTAAATATATGTAGTAAATAAAATTTCTCCTTTTTGCTGCATTTGTTAAATTGTTTTAGAATTCCTACTTCGTAATGTTGAGTTTTTAGTTTCTAATCACCCTTCCATAATTTTTATTCGCGTAAGACTAATACTTTCATTCTAATTATGCAAATAAGCTCTGAATTTGACAATGTATAAGTAAATGATACACGATTCCTTTGATGGTTGAATACAGAAATGGTTTCTTTTCTTTATTTAAAAAAACACTAAAGCTATTAGTGCTAACAGTGCACTTTAATGAAATTCCAAAATTTACTTAAGATTGGCCAATCATAAAAATATGCTCATATTGCAATTACAAAGGTATAGCTACTGTGAGGCTTATTGTAATAAGATATTAGTATTTAGCAAAATAAAAAATATAAAAAATATGTTGACATTGCAATTATAAAATTAGTTTTCAGTTTAAAATTTACGGTGAATTGGCCAATCACAGAACAAAGCTAAAATGCTAATGAGTTAAATAAAACATTAGAGGTGTTCTGTAATGCAGAATAAATTCCATTAAAACATTAGGGCAGTTCTGTTATCGTGCACACGTTAACTTATATACGTATATTGATTTCTATTATCCTATTGTCATCAATATAACCTCTTAAGTGTCTTAAAATAATTAGAATCTTAAATTTTTTACGTTTTTGTTATAAAAGGTCCGCCAAATAACTTTTTTTTTTTGAAAATGCTATAAAAAAAACTACTGAATATTTTCTCAAATTTCTTTTTTTATTTGAAAGTGCAATCCTTCCGGTTAATAATGGAAATTAATTTTATTCAATTGGCTGCCTCGGCTGGCCATGCAGTAGGTTACACGATCGGTCCAATTTTTAAGCACATTATCGATTGTGTGCAGCTGTATTTCACCAATGGCTTCACGAGTATTGTCCTTCAAAGCGTCAATTGTCTCTGGCTTGTCGGCGTAACACTTATCTTTGACAGCACCCCACAAATAATAGTCCAACGGTGTCAAATCGCAGTTCCGAGGTGGCCAAGCGACATCAGATCTGCGGCTGATAATAGGATCTTCAAAAACAGGGCGCAAAACATCGACTGTAGCTTCGGCTGTGTGGCACGTAGCGCCGTCCTGTTGAAACCAAATGTTGCCAATATCCCCCTCTTCAATTTTTGTGAACAAAAATTCGTTCAACATGGCCCGATAACGATCGCCATTGACTGTAACGGCCACTCCTTGCTCATTTCGAAGAAAAATGGCCCAATTATGCCTCTGGACCAAAATCCGCTCCAAACAGTGACTCGTTTTGGGCGTATGTATGCGTGCGGGTTTTATGTGCCCCAAATGCGACAATTTTGCTTGTTCACATACCCGCCAAGATCAAAATGAGCTTCATCTGAAAAGATGATTTTTTTTTTGGCAAAATCGGCATCTTCTGTAAGTCGATCGCAGGCCTACTTAGCGAAGCGAAAAAGCATTGGATGGTCAGTTGGCTTCAACTCCTGAACCAATTGGACTTTGTATGGCGTTATACCAAGGTCTTTATGCAAAATTCGTCTTAATGATGTCTCCGAAATGTTCAATTGTTGAGAACGACGGTGAATTGATGTTGATGGCGCTTCATGCACACTTTCTGCCACTGCAGCAATATTCTTGTGTGTACGCACTGTTTTTAGCTTTTCACGCTTTGGTTTATCGATGAGGATGCCAGTTTCTTTCACTTTTTTCACAGGATAACGAACACACGGAGCTGACGGTGCTTCTCTTCTTCCAAAATCCGTACGCAATTTTCGCACACATTCTGCAACATTACCATGATTTTCAAAGTAATGTCGCAATATTTCCCAACGTTGTTCAAGCGTATACACAACCATATTCGTTCAGCGGAAGGATAAAACTTATTATCTGTCAAATTAGACATGAGCTAAGTGTTACCATTCACGAAATAAGCCCTAGTTGAATAAAAACGTTAGATGGCGGACCCTTTATAATATATACTAGATTTAATTCTTTTAAGCGTAAGAGCCAATAAGAAATGTTAGTTTCATTGGAGAAATAAGTAAACAAATAAATACAAAATTTTTGGCGGGAATCCCGGGATCCCGGGAATTTGATTTTTATTTCCCACTTTCCCGGTACTTCAAAAAGTGCAGGAATAAAAAAACTCTAATAAAAATCAAAAATTTTAAGTATTTACAAAAACTTCCTGTTGTTGTTGTTGTTGTTATCAAGCCGCTTGTGTAGTTTGTTGGCTCTTTAAAGTAAGGACTTATTACTTTTATTTGCAAATCTGTCATGTTTTAAATTAATATTCTTTTAAGTAAATATAAAAAAAGTAGACTTCCGAATGGTAAAAAAGTTTGAAATATACATAAATTCAATTTTATTTTTAAAAATAAAATTTCGTTTGCTTTTGAGCAATTGTATTTGTGAAACATTAATTAGTGTGTAGTATTAAAATGAAACAAAAAAGAGCAACAATACTTTTAAACAATGTGAACTCTTATTTTTGTTCTTAATAAATTAAAATACATGCACTATAATTCTATGCAGTACCATCGGTTTTATTCAAATACAAACATAAAAGTCAAATATGAAAATAAAAAAAAATTTGGCACTTTCAAAGGTATATTAACCCTTTTAAAATCGTCAATTTGGCCCAAAACAAAAAATCCTAAAATGCATCACTGATGCAGAAACATGTTAAGTAGCTCAATAAGACGTTTTTTAAATACGATTGAAGTCCATTGTAATTAATAAGATTTCTGTATGACGTGCTAAATTCCCAATTTATATTTTTATATTCAAGCATTATATCGGGGGTCAAGTGTGTAGATATATAATAGGTTTAGTTAATTTCTAAAGCCTCAAATTTTTTATTCATAACTTATGCTAAGTTAGCCGTGAAATTGGGACTTTAAACTATTCTCCATCTTCGTTAATTCATTTATTATATTAAACAATTTCATTATTCTGTTTTAACTATATGCTCTGATTTTTAATGTGTTATTTCTCTTAGTTGCTATGCAAAAAATAAGCATAGAAAATTTAATTATTTGTTCAAAAATACTCCAGAAAAATATAAATAGTATCGTCGTATCGACAGCAAAATATCGCCGATACCGATACATCGGAAATTCTGAAGTATCGCCAATATATAGGAATCGGTATTCGTTATTTGCCTAGTAAAAATTTTACTTCCATGAGTACTTTGCTACCGTTTCACACACACCATAAGAAGTAAAATTAAAAGCGAATTTAAGTCCACCTTTTTAAAGACATTTAGCTTTATTAAAATGAATTTTAAACGCAAGAAGTAATTAATATGAAGACATTTAAATACACGATCAACCAAGTTTAATTAAAGTGAATTTCAGTTATACAATATTGAATTTCAGTTATACAATAATTCGGAGTCGTAGTCGTGCTTGTTACATGTAAGAGGAATTTTTGAAATAAAGAGATTTATGTTATTATTAGCTGATTGAACAGTCCTTTGCTACATTAGCGCACAACACTTACGCTATGGAGTGGACTTTTGCACTTTCTAACATTATATGGTTGTATCTTCTTGATGTAGGTATAATGGAACCATAATATGGTTGTCGGTGACAATAATATGTTTAAATTAAACATAATATATTTACAATTTTCTTTAAAAACAGTTATGTTGGAGGTGACCATATTTAAACATGGGTGTACATAATTAGGAATCTTTGGCTCTTACCGTTTTCCAGATATACAGAAAACTATAATGTGTTTGTACAGGAGGTGCCACGGCCACGTCTACAATCCCACCCATATTTTTAAGGAGGTTGTGTATTAATTACCCAGATATGTGTACTCAATTGAAATGGACAGTTTTTCTCTTACCATTCTTTCTGCCACAACCACTCCTCCAATCTTTCCGACATTTTGTCGGATGTTGCATATTGATATTTGTACCTAATTTGGAAACTTAAGCTCCTGCCGTTCTCGAGATATTCAACAATCTATAATGACTTTGTGTGAGAAGTACCACGCCCACTTCTCCAAGTACTACACCCACTTCTGCAAACGCGCCCATTTTTTATAGGGTTGGTATATTTAAAACCATTATGCTTGTACCTTATTTGAAAGCTTTGACTCTTGCCGTTTTCTAGTTATACAGCAAAAATAAATAATAAAAAACAACAAGGGAATAACGTGTTTCCCGTTTTTGGAAGTCGTGATTTTTTGCTCATATCTCAGCCATTTAAAGACCGGTCTGGCTGAATTTCAATAGCAAAATTAAAATGAGCTTATCTGACATAAATATATACCAACCAAGCCCCCATCATATCTGGGGTCTTCGGAAACCCCAGTTCAATAGACAAACGTACAGATGGTCAACCGGATATGAAATTTTCTTCTTATAAGGATCCAGAATATATATACTTTATATGGTCTAGGGTCAATATTGTGGAAGTTGCAAACGGGATGCAAAGAAAAAACTGAAAAAAAAATAACAAGTTGGAGTGCTATGTTCGGCTGTGCCGAATCTTTGATACCCTCCACGGACATAATGGGGCTCTATATAATTAATACATATATATTATTCACAAAGCTTCACAAAAACGAACGTTAAAAATGGTTGCGGTTTAGACCTATAATTAATTACTGACCGACAATAAGAAAGGTTTATGCGTTTCTTGTTAGAACTTTGAACTGGCTTGAGTAAAATATCATGATTCGTAACAGTTTTAGCCGAACTAAAATGATTTTTAGGAGGGTAACTTGTATTGGACCTATGGTAAATTATGGACCAAGCATCCCAAAATTCTGAAGACAGATTTCTGGTATTACAAAAAATAAATTAAAATAAAGCAGTGCAATTAGTTTTAGTGTTAACAGTCAATTTCACAAAATTGCATGATATTTTTCCTGGCCATATGAACCCAAGTTGGAAGACATTTTACAGCAATATCTATATCTGTTATGGTTTTAGGCGAATTTAATTATTTTCCCAAAGTGGGCTTTGTTTGGTTCTTGGCTTAGTAAAATGTTTTCCGAGAATAGCGTTTATATGGGGCCTAGAGTGAAGTATGGACCGATCTTCACGAAATTTTGCAGTGTGATTTGTAGTCACAAAAACTGTGACGTACCAAACTTTATTATGATAGCGTTATGTATTACTGTTTTAGGCGTACTAACCTGTTTTCTTGGAGAAGGGCTTATATGGGGCCTAGTGTAAATTATGGACCGATCTTCAAAAAATTTTCCAGTGTGATGTTTGGTCTTATAAAACTGTGACGTACCAACTTATAGTATGATAGCGTTATTTATTACGGTTTTAGACGTACTAAATTGTTTCCCGGGAGTAGGGTTTATACGGGGTCTAGGGTTAATTATGGACCGATCTTCACAAACTTAAGCAGTGTGATTTGTAGACCTGTCAAACAGTACCGTACCGAATTTAATTATGATAGCTTTATTTATTACGGTTTAAGGGGTACTTAACTGTTTTCCGGGAGTAGGGTTTATATGGGGCCTAGTGGAAATTATGGACCGATCTTCAAAAAATGTTTCAGTGTTTTTTCTGGTCCTATAAAAGTGTGACATTTCAAATTTGAGTATGGTAGCGTTATTTATTACGGTTTTAGGCGTTCTAAACTGTTTTCCGCGAGTGGGGTTTATATGGGGCCTATGATCAATTATAGAGTGAGCGTGTTTTCAACAGACAGACGGACATGGCTAAATCGACTTAGAATTACTCAAGGAGCCAGAATATACATTCTTTATGGGAACTTAGATGTATAATAAAAAAGTTTCACACGGAATGACAAACTAAGTATACCCTCATTCACCACTAGTGGTGGTGGAGGGTACAAAACCTAGGTCTACTGTACGAGTATCAGTCAATTATGAAATCATATAAAATCATATATATATATTAATAGGCAAGTGGATTTTTTTGATTCCCTTTAAAGCCTAAACTATATATATTTTATTTTAACAAATGATATATCATTCGATAGATATTTTTTGGGAGATTCTGTTAATATTTGTTAAAATCGGTTCAGTATTTTGCGTGTTATACGCGTTAGAAAGTTGTACTAATAAATTGAAACAATTCACATATGTACGTGTGAGCAAAACAATGTAAACACATATGTAACAGAAGTAGTATGCTTTGTATTTGTGTTTACATAGTAAAAAAACAAAAACATGCAGAGTTCTCTGCTATGCATTAATTTGGAGAACGGTAGAGAATAAGAAATAAACAAGTAAGAGTGCTATATTCGGCTATGCCGAATCTCATATACCCTTCACCATGGTGCGATAAGAACAAAAGGATAAAAGGAAATAAATAATAATGGCTTAAGTCGAAATTTCTTGCTTTAAGATATTAAGGGTTTTGTCTAAAATAAATTGTTTGGTTTTTATATAAAATTATTAGCCACAGAAAAAATGAGCATTTATTAAGAACAAAACTGTAAATTTTATAAAAAAAAGAGTGTTTTTTCAAGGATATAAAAGTAAAAAAGATAGCAAAAACTGATATATTTTTTATTTAATTAAAAATTATTTATAAATACCAAGAGAAAAAAAAATAATCGAATGAGATTTGAACCCGCCAACACCCAAAAGTTTACTTGTGACATAACGGCTTGACCACTCGACCACTGGTATGCCGTGTGTTACTTTTTTTATATAAATAAATACCTTTGTGTGAGTTTGTTGTTTGAGTATAAAAGGTGAATATGCGAAAAAAAAGTATCCTTAGGTCATATAACAGCTCTAAAATTTTAGTTTGTATAAACATTTTGCTGCTTTTTAGCCCATTTTTGGAGTATTTTGCTAATAACTTAATCATTTCTTAACCGTTCTTAAGTTTCTTAAGTCTCTTTACCCACGTCTTTAGCAAGAAATTTACCATTTACTTAGATTATAAAACTTAGACCCGGGAAGATCTATTAATCCCGAAAATGGGTATGTTTAAAGAAAATTTATTTTGGGAAAAAACTTTCAGGATTTTTGGGAGAAGTATATGACATATGAACACGTTGATATATAAAACAACAACAACATGGGACTTATGGGAAAAATTAGATGTAGCCGTGGTGTTTTGCCCATATCTCAGCCATTTATGTACCGATTCTCCTCAATTTCAATAGCAAACAATTCCGGACTATATGCGAAATAAATGTATAAGAACCTAGCCTCCATCATATCTGGGGTCTTCGGAAATCCCATTTCAACGGACGGACAACCGGATTTGAACTTCCCTTCTCATAAGAAGCCAGAATGTATATTCTTTACATTGTCTTAGATCAATATTGTAGAAATAACAAACGGAAGGACAAAGTTATATATACCCTTTTACCTTCGGTAAAGGGAATAAAAAGAGAAAGACAATTTTAAATACTGTGTTTTCTTTTTAAAATTTTTGCGCTTATGAATAATTTTAATGTTATTGTTACATTATTAATATGATTACTGTTGGGATCAGGAATATGCCTCGCTAATGATTTCCACTGGAACGGGATACAATTCCAATCTACATTTATTCACCCAATGTTTCTTATATTAAAATTCCTAAAATTACATACATTATTATTTAAGAAAATGTAATGGGTGATTCAAGTAGAGATACTTTTTTCAATAGCCTTTTTTGACAGATCACGTGTGAGTCGTGTCATGCTGTCATGTTATCATTGTTTAGTATTGTTTGGCATTTTATAATGGAAAGACCTACGCCTTCCCAAGCTACATCGCTTCGCTCTATGGGCTCTTGAAAAGTTCCAAGAAGATCCGACGTTTTCGAGGAAAATTTTCTTCAGCGATGTGGCCCATTTCTGGCTCAATGGGTATGTAAACAAACAAAATTGCCGCATTAGGGACGAAGAGCAACCTAAATAGATTCAAGAACTGCCACTTCATCCAGAAAAAAACAACGGTTTGGTGTGGTTTGTGGGCCGGTGGAATCATCGGTCCAATTTTTTTTAAAAATAATGCCGGTGCGAACGCAACCGTCAATGGCGACCGTTATCGTGCCATGATAACCGACTATTTGATGACTCAAATTAAATCTCGTGATCTCGGCGACATTTGGTTTCAGCAAGACGGTGCTACTTCCCACACATCGCATCAATCAATGGATTTATTGAGAGAACACTTCGGTGAGCTCATAATTTCACGTTTTGGGCCGATCGATTGGTCACCAAGATCGTGTTATATCACACAGTTAGACTTTTTCCTGTGGGGATATGTAAAGCCTAAAGCTTATGCGGACAAACCCGCTTCGATTCAGGCCATGAAGCAAAACATCACGCTTGTCATTCGCCAATTACCAGTCGAAATGTCGAAAGCAACGGCCAACATTTGATAGACTTCAAAATATAAATGCCAAATAATGTTCTTTAAAATGATAATAAACATTCCTCATTAAATTTGAGCTTTGTGTTTTTTTTTTTTCTTTAAAAAAGTAGGGAACCTCGAAATGGATAATTAAATTATAATTTACATATATATAGCTAACTCACTTTTTGGCATGGAAACCACTAGAGTTGAGATTTTAAAGGGTTAGTAATTCTTACGGAATAAATACTTATCACCACGCCAGCCCAGCAACCACAAAGGTTATAAAGCAAATAATAAAATGGAGTTTTGTTACTGGCGCGGGTAGCGTTTACTCCGAAAATTTGACATTTAAAAAAAAAAGATTATTTTTTAATAAGTAATGCAAACTAACATTTCAGTTGTTTTTGCCAGTGGCGGCAACAGTAAAGAATGTGTTTGTTGCATTTTTTTTTTTTTTAATAAAGTGCGATCTTTTGAGAGGGTGCGATTTTATATAACAGACACTACCGATCAGGGTCATTTATTATATAATAATGATGTATTTACAAAAAATATATATAGAGAGAGGTTATAACAATACAATTCATCAACGAAATTAATATAAATGGAAAATATATAAAAGGCTTTGTTATAAACATTGAGATTAGGGAACTTATGTTTTATATAAATTTTTAGAAAAATCATCACTAAATTTCATATGCCTAATAGAAATATAAATTAAAAACTATTCTGCTCTACTGAGAATTATTAAATTTTGAGTTAATACCCTCTTTATGATCAAGTGCGATATGTTTTTTAACATTAAATTATTACATATCTACATACCTACATATATATTTAATAAAGTTTTAACCCAGAAATATGAATGGTTAATATTAGAAATAACGGTTATTTGCACCGTTATTTCTAGATTACAGTCGATTGTGTCGTCTGCTGGCCCATACTAATTAACATTATTACATGTTAACCTTATTTGAGATTAACAGTTATGCTTTAGGATTTTTCCTAAAATAAAAAAAATTAAAGGCTTTTGTCTTTGGCTGTATTTTTACAACTAACTTTATTTCTTTATTTTCATTTTCTTAAATGCTAATTACAAGTTCAAAATTTGTTTAATAAGCATACATATTCTAAAAAGTTAAGTGTATTTTTATTTAGAGCACAAAACAAATATTTCTTCGAATCCTGTCTATTGTGCAGGTGTTTTACCTGTACAAAACGTTGCATTTTCTGTGAGAACAAAAGATTTTAAATTTATCATTAGATTGCATTTTCCATGGGAATGGAAATGCAATTCTAATAAAATAAAAGATTTTAAATTTATTATTGGGTTGCATTTTTCATGGGAATGGAAATGCAGTTTTAATAAAATAAAAGATTCTAAATTTATTAAATTATGTTAACCCTTGTTATGGGTATAACGGTCGGTATTGTAACAATTAACATGAAGAAATATGTTATATCATGCTGTCGACGTTCTCTCAGATATTATCTCATTTCTAGGCCCAGTGTTAAATACAAGCTTAAAGTGACAAAAAGGGAGCTGCTCTGTAGAATTGTCCATATGTCAATGAATGGAGAAAAAGGTTTTGTAAACGAAGTATGTACCTAAAATATCTATGATTTTCAACCCTTAAACGTTCGAATTTGGAAAAGTATAAAATTTACGTTGGTATTTTTTTAGATAAGTTACGAACGTTATATAATTTGTATTTCTATGTTAATTGACTTAAGAAAGAAATGGGGTTTCCAAAAATTTCAAAAACGATAAGTAGTAAAGCCTACTTCAGTACATGTGAGAGAACTCTCTCTCTTTCACACAACATCATTTAAAACAAATTCTAAAAACTTTCTTTTTGTTTCAAATGTATTTGTGCAAAAGAAAGCGTTTTGATATCAGTACATTTTTTTTGGCAGTACATTTTTTATATCTCATTTAGTTTAGGAGATATGAGGTAAGCGAATTTACAAGTAATTTACCCTTAACATTTAAATATCCAAAATTCCCAACCAAGATGTCAACTTTCGCACAGTGGGTTCGATGGTACCCCAAGTGGAGATTAATTCATAGAAGCCTTAGTTTTAAAATATAAAATTTTTTGTTGATGAGTAATTATAAGCACATAAAAACCCAGCATTTTAGAAAGAAACAATTCTTTTTAACCCGTTAAGCGCACTATTGTTTTTGGAAAAAAGACCTTAGTTAACAATTTAATGATAAATTAATGTCGATAAATTAATGAATAAAATTGGATATTAAAGCAAACTTAATGTGCTATTAAAAAATTTAAATAATAATTTTATTATAGAGCAATTCAATATGAAAGCGATCACCTTTTAGACGACCCCTCTCCGATTTTAAAATAAATAGTCTCAATCGATTGCCCAGCAAAAAATAATGTACCTACATATTTTTTTTTTTTTTATAGTGACTGGTTTAGTGTTGGTGTACACCACTGTTATGTGACAAAATTGAAGAATTCTTCATAAGGGACCTCATTGAAAGTTATTTTAAAAAAAACTACTAAAGCGATTTTCCACAGAAGCTCCTAAATTTTCCGGCTAATTTTTTTTTTTTTGGATTCCTCATAATTTTTGCTTTAAGAATCAGCAATAAAAAAATGGGCCCCGACTCCTTGTTTGGACAGGAGAAGAGCATTTAAGAGACCACCTTGTTAAAAATACATTTTAAAAATTATTTTACAGTTAAAAATACATTTATGAAGAAAAAATCTTTCTTATTTTGCTGCTTATACTTAATTACAATATTTATTAAAAATTTCAATTGTCTTGGCATCATTATAAAATTAAAGTAACTTTAAATTTAGCACGTTGGCAGACGAAGAGTACCGCTTTACATTAATTGACATATCAGAAATATTTGGTATGAAGCAATGAAACTTTTGCGTTCCAGTTATAGTTTTGACATTATTATATCTGTTTTGAATTCGTCGCTCCATGGCATCGTGTTCTTTTTGAGTGCATAAAACTGTGTTAATGGCAATTTCCTTGCTTTGAATTCACGAAAACAAATGTTGTACATTTAAGATCTGGTCAGTATATGGCCTTTGCAAACTTGCCTTAGTCGCCATGCGTTTTAGGGTTCCCCCTAACGCATTGCATGGGCCCTTACCGTGGGACGTCGCGAAAAAGTGCCACTCGACCTTGCAGTTTTGTTCTTCTTCAATTATGCAAAGATTGTAAAAAATTTTTTTATTCTTGTACTGAGAAGCCGCGCCGTCTGAGAAAAACGTTACTTTGTCGATTGCATCGAATTTTGATCTTAAGAATTCAAACAGTTTCATTTGAAATAAATAAACGGACACATAATTATGAGCTAAACTCTCCGCGACAACAACAAGGCTTACGGTCTGTAGTTCGTTATCTTCGTTTTTGAAATAAATGCAAAAAGGATGCACCGTGCACTGGTCGTTTGCCCAGTGATAAGCCTGAATTTCATCCTGAACGAGAAAAGTGTAATTCTCGGCAAAGTCGCTTATCACAATGAATTCATTTTGGGCTAATTTCTCCTTACTTTCCTTTAGAAATTTCGATTGCATCTCGGATATGAAATGGTGCGCCTTTAGTTCATTCAACTTGAATCCGAATTCCTCGATGAATTCCGGAATCTGCTTTACCACGGTCTCAAGGGAACATCTGCCGCTGCTAATTATCCACTGTTTGAAATGCACGTCCTGAATTAACAGCTGTTCAAACTTTTCCGATGAAACTTTTTTTGATGAAACATGCAAACGCAGACTGAATGCGTTCCGTGCCTGTCTAATGCCAGCACGCATTCTTTTGGTCGTAGGATGGCAAACTTAGAAAATCCCACTTTTTCTGCTGGGTATTTCTCATTGAACTGATGGTATGCTTCGGATAGATTACATAATAATAATCTGCGCTGCTTGTGTACTTTTTCTCCATCTTCACGTGTGATAACATAGTCACGTGTACCTGGGCAGGCGCGGCTGTTGTCATCATTGCAGTAAAAATCTTGAATCAATTTCACCATTGCTTCGCTGAGGGTCCTTGAGCCAAATTTCTTGGTGGGAGTCGCCAATATGCCCTTCTGTCGAACTAATTCTTTGCTTCTTCTCGCGATGTAAAAAGATGTTTGAAACTGTTCAGAAATCTTGCGTATAGACCATGATTGAGGCAGCACAGATAAAATGAGATATTTCTCCGGAAAAGTGGTCGCTAAATTGAATTTTCTTTTCAACTGCTCAATCATTTGTTTGCCGTCATCAACGTCATCTGCTTGACTGCATTCGTTATCAGAGCCTTCATCAAATATTGTCGCGATTGCACTCATAACCTTGCCTTTTTTCTCTTTCCTGTATGTTTCACTTCGCAACTTTCTTTTTCTAATAGGCGTTTCACCTAAAGTGGTATTATCCTCATTCAAAGGACTCAAAGACATATTGACCATCGGAATGTCTGCCTCACTATCAGATGAAACATTTTGTTCACTTGTCATTTCACTCTCGGATTGTGGCTGCATTTGTTTCAATGCATTTGCTTGTTGAGACAAATCGATTTTACACTTGGGGCAAATGAATTCTGCTTCTTCACCGTATTGTATATTTAATTCATTCATGTATCGCTTCGAAGCACCAGTTAATTTTAATACTTTTATCTTTTTCGAACGATGTCCACTCTTGTTAAACGGATTGCAGCAAAATTTATTCATTTTACTTTAAATTGTCTTTAAAGCTTCACTCTTTACTTTACAAAAAAAATAAGCGATATTTGCTTTTCTTTAATAGGAAAATTTGCGTGAACTACTGGTCATAAAATGTTTTTTAAAAGGGACTTAATTGGTTACTGCCAATAAGCCGACCACAGCTCATAAAATGTTTTGCAAATTTTTTAAATTACCAGGTAATAAATATTTCGCCATATTTATGGAAAATCCGTGTTTTATGACTTGTTTCTGCACGTGTCATTTTAGGCGAAATATTTATTACCTGGTAATTTAAAAAATTTACAAAACATTTTATGACCTGTAGCCTCAGTCGGGTTTGGTGTGCCATTACATGCCACTGCTGCTATTATCCATGGATTTATGGCCGATCTTGTGAAGGCAGGCAGACCATATTCACTACACACTCAACTTGGGGCTCTTAAAAAAAAATTGATTTTTTCTTCATAAATGTATTTTTAACTGTAAAATAATTTTTAAAATGTATTTTTAACAAAGTGGTCTCTTAAATGCTCTTCTCCTGTCCAAACAAGGAGTCGGGGCCCATTTTTTATTGCTGATTCTTAAAGCAAAAATTATGAGGAATCCAAAAAATTAGCCGGAAAATTTAGGAGCTTCTGTGGAAAATCGGAAAATTTAATTTTCTTGGGAAAATTTAAAGGTAAATTTCTAAGAAAAATTAGGAAAATTTTATTTTTCAATTAAAGCCTGATTCAATACCTTTCCAACGATCGCTTTAGTAGTTTTTTTTTAAAACAACTTTCAATGAGGTCCCTTATGAAGAATTCTTCAATTTTGTCACATGACAGTGGTGTACACCACCACTAAACCAGTCACTATAAAAAAAAAAAAATATGTAGGTACATTATTTTTTGCTGGGCAATCGATTGAGACTATTTATTTTAAAATCGGAGAGGGGTCGTCCAAAAATTTGCCAATTTTGATCGTTTTCATATGGAATTGCTCTATATGTATTTAAATTACAAATTTCTTCAAATTAGTCACAAAAGAGAATAATCATAAATACATAAAAACGCAACTTTAAAAATAAAGAAGAAAAAAAATTTTTTTTAACCTGTTAGTAGTTTTTTTGTTTTTTAGAAAAAACATTATCCACAATTTGCGCTGTTACTTTAAAATCAAAATAAATTTAAAGAATAAGTTAGTAATATGTATTCCTATTAGTACAAATTTGGATCCGGTTTTTGCGCTCACTTAATTCAGTAAATGTAAGAATTAATCTGAAAAAATAAAATATTTAAAACTTGTTGGGAAATCTTTGTTTTCGAGAGTTATTACACAAGAATGAAAATAAAAAAGGACTTTTTTTAAACAAATATAAGTTGATATCCTATAATTCTCTAAAATCCATAGCACTAATTCCAACTCTTACTAACTTAATACTTGTGGCCTATTAAATGCGAAAATTATCCCAATTTCGGACCTTTTTTAAAAAATTATTAAAAATATTTCACGCTCAATGAATAGAAAATAAACAAGCTAGTGATGCAGAATTGTATCTAATTTTACCCTATACCAAATTTAATTATTAAAACTTTGTTTCTAAATTTCAATTAATCGCTACTCTTATACCATTTGAACCCAATGTGCTCCGGTCAAAATTTCAAATTTTTTTACCTTCACGTGTTTAGGTTGTGCTATGATGAATCAGTCAATGAGTAACGTTACAATATTCTATATTTAGAAATGTGCGCGGCGTTTAAGCAAAAACAGCTGTGTCTTATTTGTAAACAATAACTAAAATTGTAAAACAAGTAAATATTAAAACAAAACTAATTACAGTTTTAATTATTTCACAATTCATCACTTTTGTTTATTTTTGTTAATAATAATATTTTTTAAAAAAAAATTTCTTAATTAAAAAACAAGAATGATGTTTGTGAAATATGTGTAAATAAATTAAAAAAAAATACTTATGTATTATTAAAAATTTTCGTTCCTAAATTATCTAAGTAAATGGCCACAAAAATATGGAATAAAATATTATGTAGAAACTAGCGAGGCCAAATGCGTATGTGCTTAAAATCGACTACGACGCACTTTGGTAGATTTTGAAAAAAAAAATGGAAGTAGCTCAGGATGATTTAAATGGTTATTGAAATGAAATTTCAGGCGGCATTAAAGACTTAAATCTGTATTTTGGGTTCTCAAAGTAGGGCACCCCGGCTATTACACAAAGTTAGAAAGATGCACAATTTTGAATTTTGGACCGATTTAAAAAATTACACAGCGGAACAAAAGTGAAGTTTTTGTGTATTGATTGGAAGGTTAATGAAATTTGTTAATAATTTAAGGTCGCTGATTTCAAATTTAATCTCCGTTTTTCTCTATCAACTCGCATTTTTAAGTTTATTCGTTATGATTTTCAGCGTATCAAAGGGATTTCTTTGTATGGGGCCTATGGAAAATTAGTATAAAACGATTTTGTGAAAAATTTACTTTTCGTAAAAAATGTCGTTAAAAATTTAATTTCATAGCGCATTTTCAGCAGATGAACGGCGCATTTTTAGCAGATGAATCAGCGAGTGCTTAAACGCTGGTTTAGTTAAACTAAACATAAAAATATATGTAGTAAAAACTCAACAGTTGTAAATCAGTGTCCCATGTATTATATGTAGTTTAAAAAGTAACATGTGGCAGCACTATGATAAATGTTGGCAAATTCATATAGTCTGTATTGGTAGTTTAAACGCCCAATTTTGTGCGTTTAAAGATGGTTTATATGTTTACTTATTTATAGATTTGTTGGTTTAAACACATTTTAACCCAAAAACAGAGTTTAACTTACTCTGGTTTATTATCTCTTATGGCTAATAAATCAGTGAGTGTTTAAACGCTGGTTAAGTTGAATTAAACTTAAATTTATATGTAGTTTAAACTCAACAGTTGTAAATCCGTGTCCCATGTATTATATGTAGTTTAAAAAGTAACATGTGGCAGCACTACGATTAATTTTGTCAAATTCATATGGTTTGTATTGGTAGTTTAAACGCCCAATTTTATGCGTTTAAAGATGGTTTATATGCTTACTTATGTAGAGATTTGTTGGTTTAAACACATTGTAACCCAAAAACAGAGTTTAACTTGCTCTGATTTATTAGCCCTTAGTAACATAAGTCTTAAGCTTAGAAAAGTGTTGTGATTACTATTATAAAAGGCTAATTAATAGTTTAATAATGAAAACTGAACGCTTGCGATAATATTACTTGCCTATAATAGAATGTAAGCTAATTAGTCTTATTATAGAATAAGCTTACAGAAAAATACTTTACGAACTTACAGAAGGATACTTTATGAACAGTCTGTTTAAATTTATAGGTTTTTTAATATTCAGAATCTGGAAATTTTAGTTCTCAAGTTGAGTTTCATTTTTATTATAAATTTTTGTATTAAATCCTTTTGATAAGCACTGTTAATACCAACTCTGGCTATAACTATAATTAAGGGAGTTTACACGGTGTCTTTTCAGACATGTCTAACATACACTTTTGTTTTGTTTGTAGGCGATCGGGAAAGAGAAGAAAGAGGGGTTGTCAAACAGACACGAAACAAGTTTTCATGTTTGTTTTCATGATGTTTTATGTTTTTTAATTTGTATGTATATGGATATTAGATAATTAGACATAAAAACAGTCATGTTTGGGAAAACATCGTGAAAAGACAATAGGTTTTTGGAAGCATGTTGAAAAGAGAATGAGAATGAAACAGACATGCCTGAAAAGACACCGTGTAAATACACCCTTAGTGTCAAGTTTTATCACATATACATCATACAACAACACAATAATTTTTTGTCATTTCAGTATTTTGGTCATAGCTCGGAAATTTTTAACCGATTTGACAGATATTTATACCGACGTCTTAAGGAAGAAATTTACCATTTACCTTGGTAATAAAACTTGGACTCGGGAATATCTATGGTACCCGAAAATAGGTATTTTTCAAACAAAAAAAAATTATATTTTGGTCATAACTTCTTTGCATCTGAACCGATTTGTCCGAGTTTTTCAGTAAATATGTTCTACTACAGATTTCCGATCCTTTCGTTTATAAGACGTATCTATAAGTCATGTAACAGCTCTAAACTCTTAGTTTTTATAAAAATCTTGATGCCCATTTTTGGAGTATTTTGCTAAAAACTTTCTTTTAAACCTTTTGGTAGATTTATACACCGACGTTTTTAAAAAGCCTTTGTGAAATCACTTTGCCTTGATTTGGAAAGCTCTTGCCAAAAATTATATCAGGCAGCGACATGCTCTTGTTGGTTAAAAATTTTAATACCTGTAAGATCTATGGACTTCAAAACAAGAGCTATTTTATATACAAATTTTTCTTTTAAGGCATATTTTTCCCAATCATAAGGCTGTTATTAACATTTCTGTTTTAATAAATGTCCTCAAATGTTCTAAATTATTTTGTCGCCGGGACTTGTGCTAAAATGTTGCAGTCGAGTTTTAGTGCAGGAAGAGTTTATTAATCTAAAAACTGCATTCATCCATCTCTCTTATATGCATAACTTAACAATATATTGTTAGTATGAAATCTTTAATTCCTCATTGCAAGAAACTGGTTCTCTTAATCTTCCCATACAGCGCATATCTTGCCGTTGCCAAATTCTCAGTAATTAATACGTTTTATATACATATTTATTTATATAAATACATATGTATGTATGTACGAGTATACATACATATATGTATTCAACAACAACATTATTGGTTTTTAGCTTAAAATATAAATTTTTAGAAGCAATTATTAACAATAAAAATAAACAACAAAAAATAAAAACTACGCAATAAATAAAACTATAAATATTATTGCTTTAATTATATATTTTGTTTCTAAATTTTGTTATATTAATTTTTAGTTATTGTCTACATACAAATTAAACACAGCTGTTTTTGGTATTTTAACGCTAGAAAGATAATCATATTAAGAAATATGTACGTTAAAGTTAATCATACGTAAAACTACGCATTATTTTAACCTGCTATATTGTTGTACATATTTATTGCTTAATTAAGAACAAACTAATGTGAATTATATTTTTATATATTAAATAAAAAGACCGAAATTAAAAATATTTTTATATATGAAGTGTCTGAACTTTACATCAACGTATTCCGGCTAATTAAAAATAAATAGCAATATTTCAAAAGTGCATGCGTAAAATTTACGCAGATTATCTTTCAAGGGTTTAAAGAAAGAACAACAGAGAAGGCGTTGTTCAACCAGGGGATTTATTTCCCTATATCTCCTATCGATCTCCCTACTCAACATCTTACTAAGGCTACTACTAATATAATGTTGGACATCAACCGCGTACAAATGGGCACTGCAATATTGTTATTGAGTAGGTAGAACATTGACGTAAAGAGCAAACATTAGTGGTCCGAGAATCGATCCTTGAGGCACACCCTTTAGGAGTGGTAGCATTTGTGAAGTTTTATTGTTTAATAATACTGACTGCTTACAATTTGTCAAGTAAAAATACATTAAACCAACAGAAGCAGCGGAAAAGTTGAACATTCTGTTTAACTTCCAGCAGAGAACTTCATGGTCTACCATGTAGCATGCAACGACTAACAAGGATTCAAGCTATATAAGCGGAGGTTACCAATGATTCAATAGTGGCCAATGCACGCTGGTGTACCTGCTTCCTTACTCGTCGGAGGGAGGGTTCGGTGGCTATATTATATCATTGTATCTTGGCTACATATAAATCTATTTTCAATGCGTGCATTAAGGAAGAAGGAGGAAGAAAAGAGAGAGTGACCTGTTTCCTACAAGTGGCGTATACAGATTGGCAAACTAGGGTGTTATTAGCTATGCAATCTGTTGCCCACCAATCCTTGATCATATTTAGTGACTCCTGTGACTTGTCAACAAAAAGAATAATCTTATGATCCCCAATGTTACACAACCGAGTTTTAATGACCCGGCGTTAAAAATTAAACAGTCAAAATGTTGAGCTTATGCGCTAATTTCCTTCATGATTTTATTGCTTTTGAAAATTCATTGTTTAAAATCTAACTTTAACATTAAATTTTTTTTTCTTGTTTGGGGTTTTTTTTTCTTTTTTTTTATTTTCTATTTTTTTAAATTACATAGGTACCTGCAAAAATTTTCTTTGTTTTTTATTTTTTTTTTTTAAGATTCCTGATTTTAAATAATTATTTTTGCCTTTTTGATTTTTATATAGGGGTCACTGGGGGGTTTTTTCCCCCGTTTAAAAAAAAAATTCGTTTCTGACACTTGCGGTTTCTAACTTTAATGAAGATTTACAGCAAAACAACTAGCACGAATTAAACATCACCGTCAACTAAATCCATTCATTGACTTGAGACCTTCTCATAGTATGTAAAAGCTTCATGTACGACTAGAATAACCCAGGAAAGTACAACACCAACCACAAATTTTCCCTCTTCGTTCTCTTCACCTCTTTTCCTTTTTTTTTATGCTAATTTTCTCTCGATTGCTACCATTTGGGTACAAAACGCCAAACCCCAACTTGGCAGCCTTTGGATGGTGTGGGATGTTGTTCCCAAATAGTCGAGCGATTAAATTAAAGTCCAATTCCACCGAAAACGAGGGCTGTAGTTGAATGTTGTTACCAATGCAAATCACTCTCGCCCAATAGGCCACGAGCGATCCTAATTAGGTTAGAAAGTAATTGGTTTTTTTTTTACATTAGAATAAAATAAACTGAGTAGAAACATTGCCAAAATGACATACTTACAATAATTTTCCAAGCGCAGTGGGCTTAATTTTCTGTCTTATTAATGATATTACATATAAAACATTTGCATTCCGTGCAAAAAAAAACTACGTTTAAAGATGGAAGTAATTTTCACTTGGTGTTAAATTAGCACTTAAAGAAAAATTTTAATGGTGTTTACACGCTGTGGCCTCGCTTAAAATTAATTGCGTCTTAAAATCTTTCTAAGCTAGAGGATTTCCAAATTTGTGACATAAGTTTATCATAAACAAATAAGGAGACAGAGGTAATGCACGATAAGCAAGCATATTGCGCGGTTGTGTGGTGAGTTTTTTCCAACGTATAGATGGCGCTTATGACCGTTAAAATGAAACAAAATTTTCAATTTCGGAAAATAAAAACTGAGGCAGGCAACACTACAAACCCCCCAAAAAAATCAGGTTTTGGGGATTTAAGTTTTAAATTACCAAAAATGATTTCACCTGCCAATGTTATAGGCGAGGAATTACTGACGGATGTCCTTCGCATGGTAATTTCCAAGAAGATTTCCTTGTAAATCCTCCAGTTCATAATAGCAGTTCCCGAGCTTCTTCCGTATACGAGCTTTAACGAAATTTGGTGCAAGCTTAGCAATATAATTTTGCCCAAAGTTGCTTTGCCTAAAGTTGCGTCTATAGACTTCTGGCCCCTCGTCAAAAGTGACGTTTCTGACTCTAAGGTTATAGGATTTTTCGTTGCGATCAAATAGTTTTTGCATTAACTCAGAAGCACGTTTAGACATTATCTGAAGCGAGTCATTACGATCGAAACGAACAGAACGATCCTCCAGCAATTCAAGCTGACGCAATAGTGTATAGGTGCTCCTGTTAGTCACCATATGCTGACCAAAAGTGAGGTAGTAAGGCGACGTACCTATGGCAGAGTGGTTAGCCGAGCGAAGAGCGCAACAAATATTGCTGAGAAGTTCATCCCAGTTTTTTTGATCAGGCCTTATATACGCTTTTATAGCCGACAACACAGATCGGTTTACACGTTCCGACGCATTAGTCTGGGGTGCATGAATCGCTGTATAAGTGTGGGTTATACCGTATTGCTGAAGAAGCCTATTAAATTCATGGGACTTAAACTGGGTGCCATTGTCGGACACAATTCTCTCAGGGACTCCAAAGGTGTGAAATAGATCCCGTTCCAAGTATTTCACAACTTCACTAGCAGTAAACTTTTTAACTGCTTTTAGGAAAGGAAATTTTGAATAATGGTCCAGAACAATGAAAATTCCAATATTGCCTGACCGAGACCTTGGATATGGTCCCAAGAAGTCCACATATAGCTTTTGAAAGAATCGTTTCGTTTCAGGAATTTTTCCCATTGGCGGTCTTAGGACATGGTTCGGATGCTTTGTCATTTTGCACACCTCACAATTATTAACATAGTTCTTAACGTCTACCACAAGATTCGGCCAATAGTAAAACCTTCTTATTCTCCCCAAGGTCTTATTGATACCACCGTGTGCTGACATGACGCCATCATGAGCTTTTCTGAGAACTTCCGGGATCATTGGCTTTGGAATCCAGAGTTTCCAAGCTAAATCATCCTGAATCTTCTCCCCTGAAGCATGTTCAGTCCGTCTGTATAAGAACCCGTCTACTATCTTCAAGTCCGGCATTTTATCTATATTCCTACTCACTCCGTTCACTAATTCCCTGTGTTCATCCGAGAGAAAATGGGTGGAATTCAAATCCACGAAAAGCCCTGAACCACTGTCCGAATTGTCCACACTTTCCAATCCTAAAGGCCTAACTATAATGTGCTTAACCAAACTTAAGCTAGTGTCAAAATTCAACGAAAAGCATGTCAAATGCTTAAGTAAATTACTGAAGACTTTTAGGTGGCTATATTGTACTTATTGAGCTTAAAGACTTTCTACACTTAGTTGCAAACATTTGTACTTTTGGAAAACTATTTTCGGTTTTATTTCTTTAAAATGTAATATTTTTGACGAAATGTCATTTAATTTGTAAAAGTTATAAGTAAATCTATGTTTATCTTTTATTAATTTTTAAAGTAAACGAAAACTAAAATAAAAAAGTACTAAAAAAAGCAACTGCGGTTGCATCTTTTAATTGTAAACAATTATATGTATCTATTATGTGTCATTTGCTTAAGGAAGAGCGAAATTGACCGCACTTTCCTTAAGCAAATGCCACTTGACGAAACTTAACGAAAAGTGTCTTAAGTACATTATAGTTGTATACATTTGATTGTGTGTATTCGCACATTTGCTTAAGGTTCGTTAAGCACATTATAGTTAGCCCTTAAGGCTGACAAATCATCAGTGGAGGCCCTAGAAAGAGTTTCCGGAACTACATTCAAACTACCACGCCTATGTTCTATTCGGAATCTGTATCCCTGTAATTTCAAAGCCCATCGAGCTAGCCTCGAACTTAGGTCAGTCTGAGACATGAGCCACTTGAACGACACATGGTCCGTTATAACAGTGAACTCATGCCCCTCGACATAAGGTCGGAATTTTTTTATGCTAAGCATTGCGGCCAAGCACTCTTGTTCGGTCACTGAATAGTTACGTTGGGCTTGATTGAGTTTCTTTGACATAAATGCCACAGGAATCTCTTCACCCTCTGCAGTTTTCTGGACCAACACGCTTCCTATTCCTGTTTTGCTGGCATCGCAATGTATAAAAAACGGTTACGAGAAATTAGGGCTATGTAAAAAAGGCGCTGAGCTCAAATGGGATTTCAAAATTTCGAAAGCCTTTTTCTTCTTCTTTAACAAATCAGTCAAAGGCGTGGTAATGGAAGCATAGTTTCGAATAAACTTCCTATACCAACCTGTCATCCTTAGAAATCTTCTTATTTGCTTAACAGATTTCGGAACTGGAAAGTCGGTAACAGCAGACACTTTATCCGGATCTGTCCGAATGACACCATTTCCCACCACATGACCAAGATATTTTACCTCCCTGACACAAAACCTACTCTTTTCCACATTAATCGTTAACCTTGAGTCACGTATCCTTTGGGCAACAATCCGCAACACGTCAAGATGCTTATCAAAAGATTCCGTTATAATAAGTAGATCGTCGAGGTAAACAAACACCCCTGTTCTGAGAGCCGGTGGTATAACACTATCCATTAGGCGAGACATAGTCTGCGGGTCCCGAATAGCATAACTTTAAAATGGTATAACGGTCTCCCAGGAACAGTAAATGCTGTTTTTTTCTCTAGATCCCCTATCTAATGGAATCTGCCGAAAAGCATCTTTCAGATCTATGGCCGTTATAAATTCCGCTTTGGGGAGTCTACTAATAATACCTAAAACAAAGTCTATTCTTTCCCGGCTTTCTATGGAGAACAACAGGAGATGACCACGCACTATTTGACTCCTCGATCACCCCCAAGTCCAACATACGATCCAGCTCTTCATATATTAATTTTTCCACGGCCGGTGAAACCGGAAAGTGCCTTTGCTTGATAGGTTTAGCATTTCCGGTGTCTATGGAATGACATAACACACTTGTTCTACCAAGGCCCTGTTTGGCAAATGATGGGAATAAGGCAATCGCCTGGTTTAGTTGCTGTTGTTGAATCGAGGTTAAAGATACATGAAGAGAAAGTTCTGCAAGTTCTGGTGAGGGCTTCAAACTAGCAGGCAAACGGTTTAACCCTGCAGGAAGAAGTTGAAATAATTCCCAGAAGTCAATGCCAAGAAACAAATTTCTCCCTAAACTCGGAATTATAAAAATAATAATTGGTTTCGAAACCCCCTTAAAGGTTATCGTCGTTTTCACAAATCCCCTAACTTCCTGACTTTTTCCGTCCGCCGTCTTGACTGATGATTTTAATTTTTTAAATGCTGCTCCAGAGGACAGAAAATCCCTCGCTGCATTTGAGCCTATATAAGTGATTGAAGCACCGGTATCTAACAAACCCAACATTTTCTTTCCAAATAAATCAACTTCAGCAAAAGGTCTCACGTCACATGGTTCATCTAAAACTGAACAAATAAATTTTTTCCTAAGTTGTTTCACCTGTTGCCAAAAATTACGCATGCGGGTAGCTGATCGAGAGGATTTATGAGATTCACCGAAAATTCTCGCACGAGCACGATAATACTCTTGAAGTCGGATATGAAAGGGTTTAAATTTTAAGGAAAAATCTGAGTTATTAATTTCTAACTGGGTAGTGGGGGGACAAGTCTGGTTTTTAGAGGTGCCAAATTCATGTTTGCTTCGGTTCAATATTGTAGTTATATTTCGGTCTCTGCAGGTTTGGTCCTCGTGTTGTGTGCACCCTTTGGTGCAATGGCTCTCAAGTTTTTTGAAGCACAATTTGTACAGTTGGGCTTGTACATGTCTGGAGTGCCACAACCGTAACAAAATATGGTTCTCTCCGAGAGGCATTCTTGATAACGGTGGCCTGGTCTACGACAGTTCCAGCAGACTAAACTTATTCCACAAACTTCTTTACTCTTCAGATCAGGTAAAATCTCCACCTCATTATCCAATTCCTGAACTATTTCGGAAAACCTTTTCTGACTTCCAGAAACCCTAGAAGGAACTACACCCTGCCTTCTTCTTACATCCGCGAAAAAGAATTCCCTACGCCTACAAATATCTCTTAGATCTTGTACTGATGAAATAAGCATATTCAAGATTTCGTGCTGTATCTCAGGCAACAGATTACGCCGTACAATCTCAACCAAATAGTCATCGGGAATTGGCTCCCTGAGATGATCAGCCAATTCCACAATTGATTCATAAAATACATCAAAAGTTTCATTGGGTCTTTGCTTCCGATCACTAATCATTTCAAGATGATCCACGTCCGTTCGAGAATCTCTATACTCCTTTCGCAAGGCAAGACATAAATTTTCCATCTAATGGAAGATACCGTCCTGTGATAGCGCCAAAACCACACACTAGCCTTGCCATCAAACAATAAACTGGCATTATTGCAAATCAAATCAAAATCACCCTGCAAAGTCTGAGCTGTTAATGATTCTACCCGATATATAAAGCTATTCACTGACAGACCATTGGCTCCACCGGAAAATTTTATTTTCCAATTCGAAATAATTTGTAATACTTTATCTGGACGTAGACGTAGGCTATTTGGAGAGGATATCCCAGGCATTGTAGGGTTAGGACGACGTGATAAATTCCCTTTTTCAGGACCATTTTGAAAAGAGCTATTCGAATCATTCAATTCAGCACGAATGCCTAATAAGTTCCTAAAAACCTGCTGTTCCACAGCTGGTTAAGTATGCATTTGGGGAGGCGAACGAGGGTTATTCTGCGTTGACGACTGATTATCCTATGACGTTTCTGACATCTGCTGAGGATTAAGATTCAATCCAGAAATTCTAGTCTCGATAGCTGTATCTACTAAGTTGGAAATTTGACGACTTAATGAAGACAGAAGCTGTTCCTGTTGATCAGAAACTATGGAAGCCATCATATCCCTAAACGAATCATTAGCCGAAACTATAGGCTGATCCGATTTAGTTTGTTGCAAAACAGAAGAATTCCAAATGGCAGAACCTGATTCTGTATTCTCCTCTGCAATAGTAGAACTCGTAGTTCGTAGTCCCTCGCTTTGGGGCAAAGGGGATGCCATAGTCTTTGAACGAGTAATAGGAGGGTCATTAACTATTCTGGCGTTACAAACTGGACAATAGGGTCTGGTTTTTAAGCCCAATCCCAAACAGTTTCTATGAAAAGTATGACCACAACAAGTCCGCACCAAGGTTAACTTAGATGTCACATTTTCATTGCAAGCACTGCAAACTAAAGGTTTGTTTAGAGCTGTAGGAACATCCTCACTAGCTTCCATTTTTGATCAACCAAAACAAGAACCTCAGTTAGCACACAACAAAATTAAACCAAATATGGTCAACTTAACAGAGAAAGACTATTAAAATGGGAGAAATACTCCCCAAAAATATTAATATCCAATTAGCTCTACAACTTATATAAGAGTTACTTAGCCCAAATTTCCCCTAAACAACGTATCCATGGGAAATAGGAAATAAAACATCCAATGTACTGTATTCTAAAAAAAAAATTATGAACTACCAAGCTCACCTATACCTATAGTTAAAACTAGCCAAGCAGCCCGGAAAAACGATTTTAGTTATATGCAATCCCGTCTTCACTATGCAAAAACCTAGATGAGTGCAGGCAAATTAAATAAACAATAGACTCATATAATAACGGACTTTAAACTGGTCAAATGCTCTAAAGCAAAAATATAAAAATTATTTTTAATAAGATTTTTAATAAGATTTTAACTCAAATTATTTAAACTTTAAATCGAAACTGTAATTTTAATTATTGAAAGTATAAGTATTAATTTAGAAAAACAGTGTTGTAAATATATTATCAAAGACATTTTATTTCCTTTTTTTTTCTCTTTTACATATTGGACTGTTTAATTTTATGTGCGAATCAGTAAAACTAGCTGTGAACAATACCACTCGTGGAAAACATTTTGTAAGACAAAACAGTGGAAACAAAAAAGTGACAATGAGGGTTAGATGTTTAATTAGTAAAACAACTATAATTCCTCATATTGTATACAATTATTGCTCAATGAAGTACAACACAACAGGGGTCAGAAACCTAGCATAGATATCCAAGTTCTGCATTCCAACATGCTATAATTGAAGTTCATCAACCAACTACTGGGATACAAGTTAGGGAATATCTTGAGATATTAGGTTGCAAAATAGAAAAGCTTATAAGCTTGTAACCATAAGACAAAATCCATAAGATTTCAAGATAAACAAAGTGAAAAAATAAAAGGTAACAATAGAAAAGATAGGTTATGTATAAGGGATCCGAACAATCATTACTCAATTGCCAAAGACAACGGAAGATAGAGTTTGAGAAAAGTTGTTATCATTCGGGCCCCACGTTGGGCGCCAAAAATTTATATTGTAGCATGCAACGACTAACAAGGATTCAAGCTATATAAGCGGAGGTTACCAATGATTCAATAGTGGCCAATGCACGCTGGTGTACCGGCTTCCTTACTCGTCGGAGGGAGGGTTCGGTGGCTATATTATATCATTGTATCTTGGCTACATATAAATCTATTTTAAATGCGTGCATTAAGGAAGAGGGAGGAAGAAAAGAGAGAGTGACCTGTTTCCTACAAGTGGCGTATACAGATTGGCAAACTAGGGTGTTATTAGCTATGCAATCTGTTGCCCACCCATCCTTGATCATATTTAGTGACTCCTGTGACTTGTCAACAAAAAGAATAATCTTATGATCCCCAATGTTACACAACCGAGTTTTAATGACCCGGCGTTAAAAATTAAACAGTCAAAATGTTGAGCTTATGCGCTAATTTCCTTCATGATTTTATTGCTTTTGAAAATTCATTGTTTAAAATCTATATATATATTTGTTCCTTTTACTCCTACAAGGAGCATAGGGCCGCTACAAGGTTGTTCCAATAAGTTCGATCTGATGCATGGTATTTGATTTCATTCCAACTCATGTGTAATTGGGATATTTCAGCTTCAATTTGCCGTTTCCATGTGTGTGATGGTCTACCTATACGTCTACTGCCTTGCGGGTTCCATTCTATGGCTTGTTTAGCAATATCGTTGGGTTGTTTACGCAGTGTGTGTCCAATCCAATTCCATTTACGTTTGCGGATTTCAATTTGGATTGGTTGTTGCCCAGTTTCTAACCAGAGACGATGATTTGAGATTGTTATAGGCCAGAATATATGCAAAATTTTTCTTAAGCATTTATTAACAAAAACTTGTATGGAGTGTATATCATTTGGTGCTGCATTCCACGTCTCGCAACCATACAACAGCGTGGATTTTACGTTAGAATTAAAAATTTTTAATTTCGTCCTTCTTGACATAAACGATGAGTTCCACAACGATTTCAGTTGGCCAAATGACTGCCGAGCTTTGTTTATGCGACTAGATATGTCGGCTTTGGAGCCACCGCTTTTATCCAATAAGCTCCCCAGGTAACAGAAAGACTCTACTTCATCAAGCGATTGATTCTGAACGGATAACAGTTGTACATTATTAACGTTTATACGCATTGTTTTTGTCTTGCCGATATTTATTTTTAAACCAGCATGTGATGCTGTTTCTTGTACAAGTGATAACTTTGATTGCATGTCTGAAAAAGTGTGGGTAAGTAGACAAATGTCATTAGCGTAGTCAAGGTCCTCTAGTCTGCCTTGGAGACCCCAGGTGATACCTCTTCTATGGGATGTTGCCTTGTTCATTACTACGTCAAGTACGCAGTTAAAAAGCAAGGGAGACAATACACACCCTTGCCGTACACCGGAGTTGATGTTTATTTTGTTGCTTAGTTGTTTTTCGTGAAGAATTCGACATGAAGCGTTTTCATATAGACCTTTGATGAGATTTATTAATTTGAGAGGTACCCCTTTACATTCTAATGCGCTCCAAATGGCTGAGTGATTTAGGGTGTCGAATGCCTTCTCGAAGTCTATAAACGTTAGGTACAAAGGTGATCTCCATTCTACAGATTGCTCTATTATCACTCTTAGGCTGTTAATATGATCAACACAGGATTTGTGAGCACGAAATCCGGCTTGTTCTTTTCTGAGTTCAGGAAGAAGAGAAGTTGACAATCTTTTATTAATTATGTGAGCTATCACCTTGTTGATCATACTTAAAAGAGTAATGCCTCTCCAATTTGTACGGGCTGTAAGGTCGCCTTTTTTGGTAAGTTTATGATAACTCCTTCAGAAATTTCCTCTGGGAGGAGTTCAGTACACCAGAATTGGTTTATAATAGGCGTGAGTAGATGGGCACTTGTTGTCGCGTCAATTTTAAGCAGCTCTGGGGAAATGTTGTCTATACCTGGCGATTTTTTGTTTTTTAACGATTTAATTGCTTCGCAAATTTCAGTAACATTGGGGCAGTCAATGGAGATATTTGTGTTTGTAATGTGCGAATTACAACTGCAAATTGCCTGTGTAATGGGTACAGAAGACGATAACATGGTTGTATAAAATTCTTCCCAAAGTTCAAGTTGTTGTTGTTTGGATGTGACGAGTTCTCCAGCATCATTTTTCAAAGGTTTAATAGTGGGTTTTGAACTATTAGTTAACTTCTTCGCAGCACGATATAGATCTCCCATACGATACGTTTCGGCAGCAGCCTGCATCTCTTTAGCGATGTTGTTAACCCAGTTCCGTTTGTCACGTCGGGCACTCCGCTTGACTTCTCGGTTGAGGCTATTGTGCAATTGTTGACATAGTGCTTTAGCCGACCGTGTTCTGCTATTATTAATTGAAGATTTGGCTTCCTTTCTCTCCAGCACCAGTCTCCAGGTTTCATCACTTATCCACTCTTTACGGGAGTTGTTCTTATATCCCAGGTGATTGTCTGCTGCTTGTGTTAAAATCTTTTTGGTTTCCTCCCAACAACGATTTCTATTATTACTATTCCGAAGTGATGTTTTTAGTTCTAACGTGAAGGAGTTTGCAACTGTTGAATCTTTGAGTTTATCAACGTTATATCTTTTTTGGGAGGTTTGTGTATTTTTTTTAATGGCGGCAATTTTTATACGGATTGTTGCGATTACCAAATGATGATCACTTCCGACATCAGCTCCTCTTTTATTACGTACATCTAGAAGCGAACCTCTCCATTTTCTACTAATAGTGATGTGATCAATCTGGTTCTCAGTTATCCCGTCGGGAGAAACCCATGTCACCTTATGTACCCTTGGATGAGGAAACAACGTTCCACCAATAACCAGATTGTTTGTTGTACATGTATCCACCAGCAGTTCCCCATTCTCGGTCAACCGCCCCAATCCATGCTTTCCCATTGTACTTTCTGCGCTTGTATTGTCTGCTCCAACTTGAGCGTTAAAATCACCCATCATTATCACAATATCACCTCGATGCACTGATGTTAATATGCTGCTAAGAAGGTCATAAAAAGATTCCTTTACAGATAATTCAGCTGCTTCTGTTGGAGCGTAGCATTGTATACATGTAAGATTGCGGGCGCGGGTACGCAGTCTTGCTGTTATAATACGGTCTGAGTATGGCTTCCATTCGATAAGGGCTTTTTTCGCTGGCTGTGACAACAAGATGCCCACCCCACTGGATCGGGGTTCATCACTTGACTTCCCGGAGTAGAGAAGTGTAAGACCATCAGCGGTAGTAAATTCACCTGAATCATACCATCGTGTTTCGCACAATCCGAGCATTGTTAGTTTGTATGATTTAAATTCTTTGCAGACCTGTGCCAATCGAGATGTTTCCGAGAGCGTCCTAACATTCCATGTTCCAATTCGTGTCCTTGTTTTCATGCCAAAGGTCGTCGTCTTTAAATCGGGTTTATTAGTTATTTTCCTTGTTGTTACGGTTTCGGTAATCAGGTTTTATTTAAGACGAGTGGCTGATTAGGCCAAAGCATCCGATCCTGGTGTTGGGGCTGCCAACAGTGCATCCAGGCATGCGTAGGGTTATACCGCCCGTGGTCGGTTGTGATATTGGATTTTTTGTTTGGCGCCAATTGCTCGCCACGACGTTACAAGGATCACAGGCAAACTCGGAATTTAGTGGGAGCTCGAGAGACCCTCCGAGACTCTCCCCTTGTAACCGCTGACTGTCCGCGACTGCCGTTGGCAGCTACTCTACATATCTGCAGAACGTACCACTATCCGCAACCTGTGACGCGTCCGGTAGCACTCAGCTGTGCTTCCCATAAGTAGGTAAAATATCATACATCATCATAAAAATGACAGTGTATAATATACTACCTGCAAGGGCGGTTTAAAATCTAACTTTAACATAAAATTTTTTTTTTTTTTTTTTTTTTTTTTTTTAAATTACATAGGTACTTTTTTTTAAGATTCCTGATTTTAAATAATTATTTTTTTCCTTTTTGGTTTTTATACAGGGGTCACTGGGGGGTTTTTTCCCCCGTTTAAAAAAAAATTCGTTTCTGACACTTGCGGTTTCTAATTTTAATGAAGATTTACAGCAAAACAACTAGCACGAATTAAACATCACCGTCAACTAAATCCATTCATTGACTTGAGACCTTCTCATAGTATGTAAAAGCTTCATGTACGACTAGAATAACCCAGGAAAGTACAACACCAACCACAAATTTTCCCTCTTCGTTCTCTTCACCTCTTTTCCTTTATTTTTTTATGCTAATTTTCTCTCGATTGCTACCATTTGGGTACAAAACGCCAAACCCCAACTTGGCAGCCTTTGGATGGTGTGGGATGTTGTTCCCAAATAGTCGAGCGATTAAATTAAAGTCCAATTCCACCGAAAACGAGGGCTGTAGATGAATGTTGTTACCAATGCAAATCACTCTCGCCCAATAGGCCACGAGCGATCCTAATTAGGTTAGAAATTAATTTGTTTTTTTTTTCCATTAGAATAAAATAAACTGAGTAGAAACATTGCCAAAATGACATACTTACAATAATTTTCCAAGCGCAGTGGGCTTAATTTTCTGTCTTATTAATGATATTACATATAAAACATTTGCATTCCGTGCAAAAAAAACTACGTTTAAAGATGGAAGTAATTTTCACTTGGTGTTAAATTAGCACTTAAAGAAAAATTTTAATGGTGTTTACTCGCTGTGGCCTCGCTTAAAATTAATTGCGTCTTAAAATCTTTCTAAGCTAGAGGACTCGGTTTTCTGTAAAACAGTATCAATAACGCAACATTTCCAAATTTGTGACATAAGTCACAGAGGTAATGCACGATAAGCAAGCATATTGCGCGGTTGTGTGGTGAGTTTTTTCCAACGTATAGATGGCGCTTATGACCGTTAAAATGAAACAAAATTTTCAATTTCGGAAAATAAAAACTGAGGCAGGCAACACTACAACCATATCAAATGCCTTTGAGTGATCTAGAAGAACAAGGAACGAGACTTTGCCGTCATCAATACTTCCATGTATTTCTTCGAAGACATCTATTAGGGCGGTTATATAACTATGCCCAGGCCGAAATCCTGACAGGAAGAAAATCACTCAGGAAAAATTAACTTTAATTCTTACTTAAAAATTTAAGTACGAATAACAAAATGTATTTAATACAATCCTAAAAGGGATTACTTTCGAAAGCCAATCCCGGAATTTTTTAAAACAAAGTATTAAATTCTTAAGCCAAGTTAAAAAAGATTGAACTGGTCGTTCGTAGTGCCATTTTGAGAGTAAAATTACAAAGTGAGCATTTCAATTCCATATAATTTATTCAGTGTGGCCAGGTCTAAAAAAAATTTACAGCTAAATCTGGTATTAGACAAGGCCAAAAAATGCTAAAAATGATTTTAAAAAATGCTAAAATTTTTTAAAGATTTTTGCTAAAAATTTATTACGAGTATGAAATTTTATCGAAACTAAATACATTTTAGTGACTTATTTTTTAACGAAATTGAAATAAATGGTTATATATGTATAAGCAAATGGCTACATTTTGCTAAAGCATCTGATACATATAAATATAAAGCACAGGTAGTTAAGATTAAATGTTAAATTTAGGGGCTTGCAAATCTCTGATATATGCAAAATTTAAACGATTTATTTCTATGATACTCGTATACAAAATTTTTTAGATCATTTTATTTTTTATAGTTTAAGAAAAGTTGTAGCTTTAACATAATTATTTTGTCAGCAGTATAGAGCAAAAAATTTTTTTAAACATTTACACTATTGAATTTATATTTAAATTCAGAGTGAAACTTCCTTGTACGTTTATATCGTAATATCAAAGGGAAAATAATATTTTCAATCAACATGACAAGGGATTTCTAATATTCCCTGAATAGTCTATTTTTCAACAGGACTGGTAAGAAGTTTCTTTAAATAAGAATTGTCCATTTTCATACGAAATTGTATTGTACAACTATTTTTAGTCAAAATTTATTATTATTTATAAAAAAAATTTTGTAAAATCAATAAAACTATTCGTCCAAATTTTTAAAATAAATTTTTTTTTTTTTTTTTTCATTATTTATTTATTGAATCTTCATATATTAAATATGAACTAACAATAATTAATCAAATCTTATACTAATACTTTATTTTTGTCCTGCCAATGCTAGACGAAAATTTTTCTCCTCACTGTTTCTGTTCACATATGTAGGTGTTTAGCGGTCTTCCCTTCGGATGAGTCCTGCGGTATCTCTTCTCCTTAATCTAGAGTGTCCACTGTCATTTAAAATATTTCGAGCAAGTGGATTTGGGTGCGACTCAAGCCTTTTTAAATATTTTGCTGCGTACTTCGTTATAATAGTTTTTACTAATGGCACATTGAGATCCTTGTGAATATTAGAGTTTTTAACATACCAGGGAGCGGCTGTGATTATTCGAAGAAGTTTATTTTGGCGCCTTTGAATTTTTTCGATATTTGAGGCCGAGGCAGTGCCCCATAGCTGAATACCGTAGCACCAGATTGGCTTCAATATAGAGTTATAAAGTAGAAGTTTGCAGTCGAGGCTAAGAACAGAATTTCTTCCAATAAGCCAATATATTTGAATTGCTTTTAGTTTCATTTGTGTTAGTTTTGCTTCTATATGGCATTTCCATGTCAAACGCCGATCTAGATGAATACCGAGATATTTTACATGCGATTGCTGGGGCACTAATTGATTATTGATTTTAATAGGGGGACATGACTCCCGACGCAAGGTAAATGTTATATGTACGCATTTTTGCTCATTGACCTTTATCCTCCATTGTTTTAACCACTTTTCCAGTTCAAATATATGATCCTGCAAGTAACGGGATGCTTCATGACAGTTTTCGTGTACGCTTATAAAAGCTGTATCATCAGCAAATATTGAAGTTAGGGTGTGGTTGTTTGTTGGCATGTCTGAGGTATATATAAGGTATAAGAGTGGGCCCATGATGCTTCCCTGAGGGACTCCAGCGTCAATTGGCTGAGGAGAACTTATAAAATTACATTCTTTAATAATAAACTTTCGGCCGACTAAGTAGCTTTCTAACAGCTTGTGTGTGTTTACTGGTAAGTTTAGCTTCAATTTATGTAATAACCCTTCATGCCAGACTTTATCAAAAGCTTGGGAAACATCGATGAAGAGGGCGGAACAATATTTTTTTTCTTCAAAGGCTTTTCTTATGGCGTTTACTATACGATGGGTTTGTTCGATTGTGCTATGTTCTCTTCTAAAGCCGAATTGATGGTTAGGAATACATCTATTTACATTTAAAATTGGGGCTAATTTTGACACTAACAGCATCTCAAACAGCTTTGATATATTAGACAATAAGCTAATAGGTCTATATGACTCAACTTTTGTAGGATCCTTTCCTGGCTTAGGTATCATTGTAACTAAGGATACTTTCCATTCTTGTGGGTAGTATTCAAGGCGTAAAATGGCATTAAAAATTAAAAGAATAATTTTCTTTGCTATGCTGGGTAGCTCTAAAAGCATTTTGTTGCTGATCTTATCAAAACCAGGGGCTTTCTTGGGGTTTAAATTATGAATAGCCTTTTCGATTTCTTTTATCTCAAATCTAAGTGGAACAGCAGCTCTAACAGCAACTGGTGGCAACTCGACTACAATATCGGGAGATGTATGCGGGGTAAATACGTTTTTCAAATGATTAACAAAAAGATTTCCTTTTTCTTCATCATTTCGTGCCCAACTTCCATTTAAGTTTCTTAATGGTGGTTTAGTGATAACTGGTCTTTTAAGATTTCTAGCTGCACGCCATAATGAGTAGTCTGATTGAGTAGTTGCATCAAGTTCCTTAAGATATTTTTCCAGGGAAGCCGTTTTCTGAGACTGCAGTAACTTTCTTAGCCTTTTTGTGCACTCTTTTAGTAAATTCTTAAGTTGAGGGGATCTATGCAATTGCCATTCTCTTCGAGCTCTCCTTTTTTCAGTCAAGAGACGCTCAACATCTGCAGAATATATTTTACTATTTTTGGTTTTTTTGAGGGTTATACTAGAATGTTGAACAGCTAGTTTCAGATAACTGTCAAAATTTACAATAGAAATATCCACATTCTCCGGTGTACTAAGCGAAATATTTTCAGTGCAGTGGGTACTGAGATATTTTTTATATTTTAACCAATTTATTTGAGTGGCTGACGACACTAAGTTATCAGACGGAGATACAATTCGATTAGGATTTGTTATTGTAAGAGTTGTAGGTGTGTGATCAGAAGATAGTTCTAAGGAAGCTTCAACATAAATCGTTTCTGCGGGGATGTTTTTAACCACTCCAAAATCGATAACATCTGG
Organism: Pollenia amentaria; assembly: GCA_943735925.1. NCBI lineage: Eukaryota > Metazoa > Arthropoda > Insecta > Diptera > Polleniidae > Pollenia > Pollenia amentaria. Next base: position 129,917,592 of record OX031007.1, on the reverse strand, counting down.
AACTTTTTGCTGATCAGTAGGCCAATATGTTGGTTGTCCGCTCGCGACCACATTTAGATCCATTTTACAAATTGTGTTAAACAAAACACGACCCTTAGGTGTAATAAGTCGTGAACCCCAGAAAGTGTGTTTAGCGTTATAATCGCCAGCAGCCAGGAAGCAAGGTCCTAATGATTTGAAATATTTATGATATTGGCTTTCTGATATAGAAAATCTAGGTGGGGAGTATAATGATGAAATTACTATGTTTCGATTTAATTCCTCAACGCAAATGTTCGTTGCTTGGAGAAAGTCTTCACGATGATCACTCATTAAGTAGTGTTTTACTCGGTTCTTTATCAAAATGGCAGAACCGCCACAAGCTCTGTCTCGAGGGTCCTTGGTATCATATAATATATAACCATTGATTTTAAACGTATTTCTTGAGGTCAGATGAGTTTCAGAAACCATCATAACATCAATTTGTTTATTTTTAAGGAAGTATTCTAGTTCATTTTTGTGTTGGCGGATGCCGTTTGCGTTCCAAAAGCAAATTTTTAAACAGTTCATGGCTTGTTTAGTACAGCTTGCAATAACATCGATTGCATTCTTAACATTTCTTGCATCATGTTACCCATTGTGTTAGTAAAATTGTTAACTGTTTGCACTAATGTTTCCATAGTTTTTTCTAGCCGAGTTAAATTAGAAATGGGAATTTCGTCGTTATTTGGTACATCACCTTGCAGTTGCATAGGATAAGATTTTAATACATTAGCGTACGAGGTTCTGTTATTATTTGACTGAGGCATCTGGACGCCGTACGTGTTTGCTTGATTAGTTGCCTGCGTTTGAGGGGGATTAAGTTTCTGTCCAACAGAACGCTTGACAATCGAATATACCGGGCATCCTCTATAGTTGGCAGTGTGGTTGCCACCACAGTTGCTACATTTTTTTACATTAGGGTCATTTTTGGACTTATCGCACCGGACGGTACCATGTAATTCTCCACATACGACGCAAACAGGGGGTAAATGGCAGTATGCTCTAGTATGACCAAATTCTTGGCAGTTTAAACACTGAACGGGCCCATTTCTTTTGTGCGGCTCCTCTATCGTGATTTTTCTGTACAGAATGTATTTTAAACTGTAAATGGGATGCGTTTCATTTTTTTTTAGCTTAACATCGCCGGGCTCTAACTCCACTCGAAATAGAGGTTGGGGATTTTTTTCTTTATTTTTAATATTTGTAACATTTTTTATTATGAAGCCTTTTTCTTCTAAAAATGTTTTTATTTCATCGGGGTCCACGCATGAGTCAATGCCCTTAATCACAACTTGAAGACCTTTACTGCTTTTCAGTTGGTACGTATAGAAGCTTTTTTTAAGTGCTTCAAACTTATTAATTATTTTACGGAAATCATTCTCATGATTAATCTGTATTTTTGTCTCGTTTATATTTCCACGCTTGATTGCAGCAACGTAAAACGAATTTTCACCTATCACCGAGATTAAACTTTTTATAAGCTCACTTGAGTTTTGCTCTCTAAGATATATCGGGGGTGGCTTCGACGATTTTATGACGTTAGGTGCTTCAGAAGATTCATCCTCCAGAATTGCAAAACGACTTTGTGAATTTATTCTATCAAAAGATGGAACTTTAGAGGCCGAGGCTACAGCTGAAGAGGCTGGGCTGCGACCCCGTTTGAGAACTGTTATATACCTGTCCATACCAACTTGCACTTGTGGTTTTTGAAAATTTTTTACTTGTGTGTTTTCCGTTGCGTCTGTGTTTGAGTTCATGGTATCATTTCCTACTAGGAATGTCTTTTCAATGGTAACACTTGATGGTTTTGCCGTTAGGTTGTTGCTATTGTTTTCTGTTGTAATGTTTATTTCCACATTGCTTTCGCTAGCATGAGTATCATTTATTTTTGTTGTTGTTTCATTGATATTACTCATATAGAGTTGTTTTTGTTTTTTTCACCGTTTTTTTTTTATTTTTAATTTTTGTTAACTGTGCTCTTTTTATTATGTATAATGTTGTTACACCGAGATAATAAAAGAAAAAAGAATAAATATTTTTTTTTGCACAGATTATTTGTAAGTATGTATGTGCGTACATACATACATATGTAGGTATATTTTTTTACTTGTATTTTTTTTTTCCTTAATATTTTTTTTTATTTTTTTATTGTTCACTTTTATATTGAGCGTCCAAATTCGCTTGTTAAACTGATATTTTTAACTAATTTATGTTAAAAAAAAAAGAACCGTATGCGGAGTTAAAAGAAACACGTCTTTTCTCATCGAGCACGACCGAGAGAGTGAAAATAAATAATGCTAAAATAAGCAAAAAACATTTTCCAAAAATGCTAAATAAAATGCCAAGTGCTAAATGAAAATTTTGCAGCTAAATAAAGAATGCTAGTGCTAAATTTAGCTGCAAAAATGCCGAAATGGCCACACTGAATTTATTAGTCTCATCTCTCAGCATTGCATTATTTATGCTAGGAGCACAACTTGGCCGAACGACGAATTTTCGGCCGCGGATATTCGTCGCTTAAAATAAAACATATTGGTTTATATGAAAATACACACAGAGTATACGCGGCGACTTTGCAATAGATTTATTTATATTTCATACGCCGGCGAATGACTAACAAATCTGTACCAGGTGACCATGTTTGGTTTTAGTTTAGAAGCATCTTAGAAAATAAAGTTTCTTTTTACTTAAATAAATTTTTTTTTATTGTATAACATTTAAAATAAATATACAAAGTATTTTGGTATAAAAATTGTTTTAAGTTGTGTTTAAGATTATGTTTTAATTTTTACGCATAATTTTTTTTATAGAAGCTGCTAGAATTTTCACTGAAAAATTCGTCGTTCGTCCCCGTTTTGTTGCTAGCATTGTGCATGCTTACGCGTGTGTTTGTCAAAGTTTGTTGTAGAAACTACAACAACACCACATACGTAGGTAAAAAATGATTTTCTTGTTTTGTGTAGAAACAACAACAACTACTACAGAACAAGAAGATAAACATATGTACATTATTTTCATGTTTAAGAAGTAAAATAAAAAGCAAAAGTCTCCATTTAGTTTTTTACTTAAATATGAACATCAAATTTATAGAGTAGAAGCCATGTCGGGCATGATGCTGGTGGTTTATAAATGAAATTCTGTAAGGTGTAAAACGGGTAAGTAAATCAATCATTATATTATTCTCCTGCAGTCACTTTGGGTAAGTATTTTAGGTTAGAATTAATCTAATTTCATTTTAAGTACAAATTTGGCATTAAGTCAACTGTATAATATTTTAATAAAGCGCATTATGCGAATGATTCAATCTTAGTTTTGCCTTAATCAATTTAAATTTCGGATTATTTAAAGTACAAATTCGAAATAATATATGGAAAAGTTAAGTATTTCGTACTTAAATAATCCGTACTTGAATCAAATTTCTGTACTCTATTCAAGAAAATCCGTACTTACCATACTATTGATACCGCTTCGGATTGAATTAAGTGCTGATGGACTGATTTTTCTTTTCAGTGTACTGGAGTTCTACAGAAAAGTTAGCGTAAGGTATAATTTGTCTCTGAAGATTGAGGAAATATCCGAATAATTTTTTATCCACCATAGTCTAGTATATGACATATATAAGACTCAAAACTATATTAATTTTTTTGTGAATTACAAGCAAATCAACTAATATTCTACAGAAACTGTGAAAAAATCTTTTGTTATTAAACAGTTATATGCGTTTGAAATTTAAGTACTGAATTTTTTTTCTTTTTTATTTATACAAAAAAAAAAAAAAAAAAAAAAAATTTTAAGCAACATATCGTCAACCCATTATTGGTTTGACCTACCGGACATTTTTAAGAAAAATAGAGTAAGGTATTGGGTATATATATTTTGAAAACGAAAAATGTTATGGCTTTTGAGGTATTAAGCATTAGTTTTGCTCCATATCATCTTTTTTAAAGTTTATGAAGTATTGTTTTGATCTACATGCCACTGTTTGGCGAGTGTATTAAATTCCTCATACAAAAACGTACAAAATAGATTTCTCTGTTGCTTTTCTTCATTTCCATAAGAAAAAAAGCAAAAGCAAAATAAAATGTCAACAACTCAATGCACAGTTGTAAGTTTACGTATGGAGCACAAAAAGCTACTTCTTAAAAATAAATTTAGAAAAGTGGCGTATACGGTACAAAACAATCATTTTTTACTTTCCAAAAAATACTATTTATTTCTTAGTTCGTTCATGAACGTTCACAAGAATTTAAGTTTTCTAAAAAATATGTGCCGGAAGCAGTAGTGAAAATAAAAAAAAAAATCAATCGGGTATATTTTCAGATAACCTCATGTCTCCACTACAAATTTTCGGCATATGCATCATACCAATAATGATCTGACTATATATATTATTTATACTTCTTTTAAAAGGTTACTTCTATTTATTTATTTTTTTTATTTAATTTAAGTCTATGGACAAATTCCTTACAGACTATCTAAGTGTAGTAACATAATATTTTTTTTTTTACATTTAGGCAAAGAAAGAAAGATTAGAATAAACATTATTGATTTAAAAATAATATGACATTGCTTTTTATGATGTTAATGTTTAGAGAATAGTCGATAAAGTTATGCATTTCATTAAAACAGCTGCATAATTTTCTTAGTGGATCTGACATATCAAAGTTAGTTCGGCATGTCCTGACATATAGAGGATTGAAAAAACGAAGTGAGCGTTGAGAAATATTAAAAGTTACGTTACTTAATAAAAATACAGAATGTGTGCTACCATTTATAAGACTGAACATAAAATATATATTAAGCATCATTCTAGGGCTTTTTAAAGTTGGTAAATTAATTTCAATTAGTCCTGTTGAGTATGAAGGTAGCACCAGGCGTCTCCTATAATTATTTCTTAAGCAGAAAATAAGAAATTGTTTTTGAACTGATTCGATATGATTATTGTGGATATTATAGGTCGGGTCCCAAATAATGCTGCAATTGGTCTAACGAGCGAAGTAAAAAGCCTTTTTGTGATTAAGTAATCATTAAATTCCTTTGCCCATATTTTAATAAAAGCCAGAACAATGCGTGATTTATTTACAGTCATCGTTATATGTTGAATTAAATTAATTTTTTGGTCTTACAATATTCCCAAATCCATTATTTCACTAACAGTTTGAAAATTACTGTCATCATTCTTTTTTATTCTAGAAAATTGCATATGCTTGCATTTATTTAAATTTAGTTGCATCAGGTTAAGTGTACACCATTTGTTAAAACTATCCAGGTCATTTTGTAGATGTTGTTGATCAAAAGGAAGTTTAACACTAAAAATATTTTTACGTCGTCTGCATACATCAACACATTACAATGTTGAAGTTCTTCAGGCAAATCATTAATAAAAAGAAGGAACAGAAATGGACCAATATGGCTACCCTGAGGTACTCCATTTTACTTTACATTGATTTTTTCGAAACTGCAGAATTAAACTCTACAGATTGAGTTCTACACAACATATATGATTTGATCCAGCTCAGGACGTTACGATCGAAACCCATGACGTCCAGTTTTTTCAACAATAGCGTATGGTTGACTTTGTCGAAAGCCTTGCTGAAATCAGTGTAAATAAAGTCAGTGTGGGGTCTGTTGGCAAAAGCTCTATTAACTAACGTTGCAAAGTGGAGAATGTTAGTCATAGTAGAGATTCCTTTCCGAAAGCCATGTGCCGTGGAGACAATAAGGCATAAGCTTGATGAGTAAGGCAATCCATTAAATATTTTTCAAAAAGTTTTGGTATATCACTTAGTTTAGCTATACCACTGTAATTGCATATATCTGATTTATTTCCTGATTTAAACAATGGAATAATATATGAATCTTTCGAAGCCTTCGGAAAGTAACCACAGTTTAAATATGCATTAAAGATTATAGGCAAAGGTGTCGCAAAAGCCGGTGCGCAATTTTTTAAAACACAACTTGGTATACCGTCTGGACCACTAAAAGATGATGACTTAGCGCTTTTTAAACAGTTTAGAATACGAGAGGTAGTGATAGTAAAAAATGATATGTTTTGGTTATAAGTTATCTTGTAAGGGTATAAATTACTAGCATCATACAGAGTTTCGGAATATGTAGAATCAAAGAAGTCAGCAAACATATTACTGATTTGTAATTCATCACTTGACTCGGAACATAAGTATTTCATGACCTTTGGAAATCCTGTGGATTTCCTTCTGGTGTTAACAAACTTAAAGAAAGATTTGGGATCTTGAACAAAGTTTGGCTTAACATTACGGAGATAGATCTTGTACAGTTCTGTGTTTAGCAAATTATATTCTGCTCGAGCGACTGAATATTTTTAATAGTAAAAAGAAGCTCTAGTGGTTTTATATTTTTTAAAGTGTTTGTTTTTTTTATTCTTAAGAGACGATACTTGTTTTGTATTCCAGGGTGGGCCAGATTTCTTACGTGGTACGTGCTTAGGGATGCATTCCTCCATATAAAAAACATAGTTTTATAAAAAGTATCAGTCAAATCGTCAACAGAACAAGGTAAGCTATTCGGAGCAGTCAGAAATTGAAGCCAGTTAGTGTTAATTAGACGATTGTTAAGTTCCATGTAATTTGCCCGATTAAAACAGAAAACTTTTTCGTTTTGTGTAGAATTTTTTTTTTCTAGGTTATTAAAAAATAAATTGTAGCTTATTTCAATTGTAGGTAATAGGGTCAACACGGTTCACAATACATTCGTATGGGTCGTTCACAAATATTAAATCCAGCAGTTTTAATGTAAAAAGTTTTCGAAACTTTTAATCACTGCGGGCGCATGCTACCCTATTTTCAAAAAAAAATATTAAATGCCAATATTAAGCATGAAGTAACCTTTTAAAAAAGTATAAATAATATATATGTATATATTTAAAAAAGAATGAAAATACTTTGTTAGCCAAAAGAACGACTTTTTCCGAATTTTAACTTCAAAACCATATTACTTTTTAATTACAAATGATTTCACAATTTTTCTTTATAACATTAACTGATTTGCTGGTTATTTACAAAAAAATATATCAAAAAAATCATGATAAATTTGAGTCTTATATTTGCAAATACTAGATTAAGGTTGGTAATAAATAGCAAGTTTTAATTTTCGAAGTCTGATATTTCCTTAACTATAAGAGATAAATAATGCCTGTCACGAACTTTTTTGTAGAACTAAGGCATTTCACTAATAAAACAATCGGACTAGAATTAAGAATCCTCCATTGTTTTTAATTTTTGTAATACTAGTTTTGAAACCTATGGAACATATCCGGATCAGTTTATAGACCCCAAACCCAAAACTTGAAGTCGAATAAAACTCTTTAATTGCCACTCAACTTTTATGATTAACCGTTTCAAAAATTTAGAACTATTTTTACAAAATCTAACACTGTGTGCAGGTTGTGTGTTTGACACTTCGTAAATTGAGAGAACAATTTGAAGATCTTTGTCAAACACAAAAACATTACAAAAATACATAGAACGGTGATTTGCACATCGGAAATGCTACTTCAAGCATTGAAATAAAAGTTACTTTAATAAACCTATTTATTGTTTTATTAAATTATTTATGAAATTTTTGTTTGAGAGATTTGTTTTTGAGAACAAAAATCATTTGAATGAAAACAAAAAATGTGCAAAAAGTATGCTTTTTTCAGCAAAATTAATATTATATGCGAATTTATATGCATTCTTATACATTATATGACCAAAAATGCATTAACTACAAAAAAAGGTATGCACAAACAAATCGATGCCATTTTTCACCATAAATTGTGATGCGGATAAATCACTTATTCACTCACCCCCATATTCATAAAAATTATTTTATGTTTATAGCAGGCGTATGAAACGAATTTTCTATGAAAATCAAATATATTGTTTATGAATATGGGGGTTAATATTTAAGCCTTCAAGAAAAAATATTCATTTGCCTGAAATTCCGCTCCCTTTACTGATCAACAAATGGAGTAAAAATTGCTAGTTGAATGCAGTAAGAACCCCGACTTAAAAACTGCTCCAGTGTTAATACCACAAGTATTAACAAGTTTGAATATAAGCAAATATTAATTTTCACCGTCGGATATTTCAGACTATAAGAGATAAACTATGCATGTCGCCTACATTTTTATATTCACACCACAGTAGTGGAGAGGGTATTATGCGTTGGTGCTGATGTTTGTAACACTTTAAAATATTGGTCGACTTTTTGAATCGGTCTAACAAAGTCCATCCGCCCGGCTGGTTGTTTGTCTATTAGGTAATTCAACCGATCAATTACTACCCGATTAACGGATCAGTTAATTTAAAATTGGCTATTTTCGATTAACCACTAAGCCGGTTAATTTCAGTCGCTTAACCGATGTAGTAACATTTTTGATATTTTGCTGTTTTTATAACATATTTTTTGTGTTTTTAGTTATTTGTTTCGTCTCATATACAAAGGGTATGTCATGTTTGTATGAAAATATTTTTCATAGAAACAAAGAAGGTGTTCAGTGATCTTCATTTTAAATAAGTGTTTGCTGTCAACAGCTTTTTGTTTCGCGTACTTTTGATATCTATGTTTTTAACAGTGGTGCCACTAGAAATTTTTAAAAAAAATCCCTACATGCCCAGAAAAAAAATCCATTTTTTCCTTACAACAAAAAAAAATTTCCTTCACTTTTCCCTACGTTAAGCATTTATTGTTTTTAGCAACAGGCAAACCAATACATATTTTTTTAACATTTTATAAATATAATAATTAAACCATTTATTAACAACAAGAGAGAAAAAAACCAAAATAAATATGTACATATTATACACAAACAGAAAAATTCTATTTCAAAAATAACATTGTGTGTCAAATTTTAATTTTAATTTTTGGCAGAACCGCCATTTATATCCTTTAATCTAGAGATAAAACTAAGTCAAACTGCATGCTTGATTTTTCATTTCCGCCTGGTCTGTCACTTTTAAAGGACCTAATAGTTTTCAAGAATACTTATTTTAAATAATTTGTTTTTAATATGAATATCTAATATTTTTAAGCAAACTCGGTCTCAAATAAAAAAAAGACTGTAGAATTTTTAAAAAAAAAATATTTAATTCAGTTCCCCTGAACAAAAATATAAAAAATTCTTCCTTTTAAAAATATATCCTTCCGTGACCTTAAGAGTTTTCTTTAAAAATTTTTAAAAATTCAAAATTAAATGATTTTATTTCTCTTAGTTTAAAAGGTATGTTTGTTTTTCCCGTAACAGAATTAATTTCATTCATTCGCTTTAAATATTCGCATACATTTAAGTGAATATAAGTGCGAATGCAAAAAGCGAAAATAAGAAAATAGTTCGCGAACGCGAACCAGAATATTCACTACACCCTTATAATAAATATATACGTACATGGTCTTGGCACTTGTTGAAGATTGCTAGGCTGTTAGGACTCATTGTATAGGGTTTATTTTAAATAATGCTACATTTGTACTTAAATGCTGATAAATGAAAATAATACAATATATTGGATATGAGATTATATTTTGAAAATTCCCTACATTTGCCTTAAAATAAAAAACCCGTCCTTCTTTCCATACGCTTGAAATTTTCAGAAAAAACCCCTCAAAAAGTGATAATTCTCTACTATTGGCATCACTGCTGTTTCTTCTCATATTTTCTCATATCAATTATTTAACAGAATTAACGGAAACAATAAGAAGAGTTAAAAATTTAAAAAAAAATCAAACAGGACTCTAATGGCATAATGGAAGGTTGTCCCTTAAGCTAAAATTGTTTTTGCTATAAAATCGTAACATTACCTTATGTGACCATAAGACTTAAGGAGATGATGCAAGTGTTTCCAATTAATTCATTTGTTATAAAAAACGAAAATTGAAAATGATGTCGCTTATTTTTTTTTGCGGTAATAGCTCTATATTTTGCATTATGGGTCGCTTTCGATTTCTCCAACATCAACGATAAGTGAAAAAAATGATTCCAAGTCAAGTTTTATCAAAACGAAAGAAAAGAATCGCTTAACTCCTCCTAAACATTTAACCCAAATTATTTTTCTAAAGGATTTTTTTTTAACGTCTCCTTAAACTATTAAATATTTATATATTAATTAACTTTTTTATTATACATACATCTAAGACACCATGAAGTATATATATTCTGGCTCCTTGAGTAATTCTATGTCGATTTAGTGATGTCCGTCTGTGTATCCGTCTGTTAAAATCACGCTCACTTTCGAAAAACGCAAAAGAAAAGAACAAACTTGATCTCAAATAGCTTGTTGTTATTCTAAGCAGTTTGGGATTCAAATTTAGCAACATCGGTGCAGTAGGATCAGAACTTTGAATCAAAATGTGGAACCACCGCCCTTAAAAAAATTGATAATTTTGATACAAAAACTAATATAAATGGTGGAATAATTCACGGAATTATAGTATACAGCACGAATTCGCTTTATACGACTGCAAATTATACTATTAAATTTCGTGAAGATCTGTCCTTAATTGACCCTTTGCCCCATATAAACCCTACTCTCGGAAAACAGTTTATTGCGCCTAAAACCAAATAAATCCCACTTTGGGAAAATAATTAAATTCGCCTAAAGCCATAACAGATATAGATGCTGCGGCGAAATTTCTTCCAACTTAGATTCATATGGTCAGAAAAAATATCATGCAATTTTGTGAAATTCACTGTTAACGCTAAAACTAATTATACTGCTGTATTGAAATTTTTTCTAATTTATTTTTTGTAATACCAGAAATCAGTCTTCAGAATTTTGGGATGATTGGTCTATAATTTACCATAGGTCCAATACAAATTACCCTCCTAAAAATCATTTTGGTTACGAATCATGATATTTTACTCACGCCAATTCAATGTTCTAACAAGAAACGCATAAAACTTTCTTATTGTCGGTCAATGATTTCATATAAGTCTAAACCGCAACCAATTTTAATGCTGACCTTCGTTTTTGTGAAGCTTAGCTAATAATATATATGAATTTATCATATACAGCCCACTCCTGTCGGTGGAGGGTATCAAAGATTCGGCACAGCCGAATATAGCTCTCTTTCTTGTTTTTTACTAATAAACTCCAAATAATAAATAATTTATGCATTTTTATTTACTGAAATTACTTAATTTATAAACAAAAACTTTATTGATCGGTTAACCATTCAATTAAAACATTAAAAGCCTGATTAAGTGAATACCCTATTGCCTATCCATGTAAACCTTGTACGCAAAGTACAGCTCGGAACTGTGGAGATAGTTTGATGAACTTTGGTTCGTAGCTTCTAATTGTCACCAGGACCAAGCTTATTAACAATAGTGAAAATAGGTGCATTCTTTCCGGAATAGAGTCCTTTTGCCCATAAGCCATATTATTATATTGGTACTAAGATTAAATTTTGTCGAAAATAGCTTGAATACTGTTATTCCTTAATATTTTTTAAGGATTTTAATTTCAATAAAATTAAATTATTGTCTCTGGGGTTGTTTTCGTAAAATTCTTTTAAAAACGTAAAATCGCACTCGAAAATAATGCAATACCGATGGCTTTTAATAATAGTACCGAATTAACTTTATTTTAAAAATGGTTCTTCACAATTTGACAATATAACAGTTGGGAAATAATTTCCCAAGTTGTTTGACATTAAAATTTTGATTTAAAGTTAAAAGAAGTTTAAAATTATTAGTTCATTAAAAAAAAATTCAAATTTAAATAAAACAAAATAAAAATATAATTTAAAAAACTGTTCTGGCGAAACAAATACCATAACTTCGCCATAGATGTTGGTATTGAGATAACATTTGTCAACAAAAAAATTTACTATAGCTTCAATGGCATGGCAAAATATTGTACTGGTAGGTCCAGAATTAACCTTAGGTGTCATATAAACCCCCTTCCTAAAATCATTTAAAAGTAAACAAATATACGAAGATATCTAAATAATATCCGGCACAAAGAACTTTTAAAAGAATCTTAACCTCATAACATAATTTGTTCTGGCTGGTCCATGACTGCCCTTGGGTCCCAAATAGGGTACACTATCGAAATTTTGTTTTTAAATATTGTGGCGTAGGGTATCGTATGGTCGGGCTTGGTTGACTATACTTTCTTATTTGTTTAGTACTCGACTAGTATATTTCATTAATAACACAAGGGTAGAATGTTTTTGTTGATTTAGAACTGAATGTTGTTTTTAAGGTTATTTGGGACGCTGAATTCAAATCTGCACTCAGTTTCTATCTGCTCGACTTTTCGAGATATACCGTTATTTCCAAAATTAAGACACTTCCACTACATATATTGTAATAATTTGAAAACGGTGCACCATATTCACTTAAGAAAACCCAAAATTCGCTAACAATCTTATCTTTAAGCCGTGCTTACATTGTTTTTAATTTTGCACAGTAGTTTCAGAGTTATCGTTGCAGTTTTAAAAAAAGAAACATTAAAAAAAAAACAAAAACATTATACCCTTGTGTTATCAATGAAATGTACTAGTCGAGTACTAAACAAATGAGAAAGTATATTCGACCAAATTATGTTATGAGGTTAAGATTCTTTTAAAAGTTCTTTGTGCCGGATATTATTTAGATATCTTCGTATATTTGTTTACTTTTAAATGATTTTAGGAAGGGGGTTTATATGACACCTAAGGTTAATTCTGGACCTACCAGTACAATATTTTGCCATGCCATTGAAGCTATAGTAAATTTTTTTGTTGACAAATGTTATCTCAACACCAACATCTATGGCGAAGTTATGGTATTTGTTTCGCCAGAACAGTTTTTTAAATTATATTTTTATTTTGTTTAAATTTTGTTTTATTTAAATTTGAATTTTTTTTTTAATGAACTAATAATTTTAAACTTCTTTTAACTTTAAATCAAAATTTTAATGTCAAACAACTTGGGAAATTATTTCCCAACTGTTATATTGTCAAATTGTGAAGAACCATTTTTAAAATAAAGTTAATTCGGTACTATTATTAAAAGCCATCGGTATTGCATTATTTTCGAGTGCGATTTTACGTTTTTAAAAGAATTTTACGAAAACAACCCCAGAGACAATAATTTAATTTTATTGAAATTAAAATCCTTAAAAAATATTAAGGAATAACAGTATTCAAGCTATTTTCGACAAAATTTAATCTTAGTACCAATATAATAATATGGCTTATGGGCAAAAGGACTCTATTCCGGAAAGAATGCACCTATTTTCACTATTGTTAATAAGCTTGGTCCTGGTGACAATTAGAAGCTACGAACCAAAGTTCATCAAACTATCTCCACAGTTCCGAGCTGTACTTTGCGTACAAGGTTTACATGGATAGGCAATAGGGTATTCACTTAATCAGGCTTTTAATGTTTTAATTGAATGGTTAACCGATCAATAAAGTTTTTGTTTATAAATTAAGTAATTTCAGTAAATAAAAATGCATAAATTATTTATTATTTGGAGTTTATTAGTAAAAAACAAGAAAGAGAGCTATATTCGGCTGTGCCGAATCTTTGATACCCTCCACCGACAGGAGTGGGCTGTATATGATAAATTCATATATATTATTAGCTAAGCTTCACAAAAACGAAGGTCAGCATTAAAATTGGTTGCGGTTTAGACTTATATGAAATCATTGACCGACAATAAGAAAGTTTTATGCGTTTCTTGTTAGAACATTGAATTGGCGTGAGTAAAATATCATGATTCGTAACCAAAATGATTTTTAGGAGGGTAATTTGTATTGGACCTATGGTAAATTATAGACCAATCATCCCAAAATTCTGAAGACTGATTTCTGGTATTACAAAAAATAAATTAGAAAAAATTTCAATACAGCAGTATAATTAGTTTTAGCGTTAACAGTGAATTTCACAAAATTGCATGATATTTTTTCTGACCATATGAATCTAAGTTGGAAGAAATTTCGCCGCAGCATCTATATCTGTTATGGCTTTAGGCGAATTTAATTATTTTCCCAAAGTGGGATTTATTTGGTTTTAGGCGCAATAAACTGTTTTCCGAGAGTAGGGTTTATATGGGGCAAAGGGTCAATTAAGGACAGATCTTCACGAAATTTAATAGTATAATTTGCAGTCGTATAAAGCGAATTCGTGCTGTATACTATAATTCCGTGAATTATTCCACCATTTATATTAGTTTTTGTATCAAAATTATCAATTTTTTTAAGGGCGGTGGTTCCACATTTTGATTCAAAGTTCTGATCCTACTGCACCGATGTTGCTAAATTTGAATCCCAAACTGCTTAGAATAACAACAAGCTATTTGAGATCAAGTTTGTTCTTTTCTTTTGCGTTTTTCGAAAGTGAGCGTGATTTTAACAGACGGATACACAGACGGACATCACTAAATCGACATAGAATTACTCAAGGAGCCAGAATATATATACTTCATGGTGTCTTAGATGTATGTATAATAAAAAAGTTTCACATGGAATGACACACTTAGTATACCCTCATTCACCACTAGTGGTGTAGAGGGTATAACAAACAGTAACATAACAAACATAATAATTCAAAGACAACAATTCTTAAACTAAAACGAGCAAACAAAAAAATAATTCATAAATATGTAATACATATTTGTTAATTAATATATAAATATTTAATAGTTTAAGGAGACGTTAAAAAAAAATCCTTTAGAAAAATAATTTGGGTTAAATGTTTAGGAGGAGTTAAGCGATTCTTTTCTTTCGTTTTGATAAAACTTGACTTGGAATCATTTTTTTCACTTATCGTTGATGTTGGAGAAATCGAAAGCGACCCATAATGCAAAATATAGAGCTATTACCGCAAAAAAAAATAAGCGACATCATTTTCAATTTTCGTTTTTTATAACAAATGAATTAATTGGAAACACTTGCATCATCTCCTTAAGTCTTATGGTCACATAAGGTAATGTTACGATTTTATAGCAAAAACAATTTTAGCTTAAGGGACAACCTTCCATTATGCCATTAGAGTCCTGTTTGATTTTTTTTTAAATTTTTAACTCTTCTTATTGTTTCCGTTAATTCTGTTAAATAATTGATATGAGAAAATATGAGAAGAAACAGCAGTGATGCCAATAGTAGAGAATTATCACTTTTTGAGGGGTTTTTTCTGAAAATTTCAAGCGTATGGAAAGAAGGACGGGTTTTTTATTTTAAGGCAAATGTAGGGAATTTTCAAAATATAATCTCATATCCAATATATTGTATTATTTTCATTTATCAGCATTTAAGTACAAATGTAGCATTATTTAAAATAAACCCTATACAATGAGTCCTAACAGCCTAGCAATCTTCAACAAGTGCCAAGACCATGTACGTATATATTTATTATAAGGGTGTAGTGAATATTCTGGTTCGCGTTCGCGAACTATTTTCTTATTTTCGCTTTTTGCATTCGCACTTATATTCACTTAAATGTATGCGAATATTTAAAGCGAATGAATGAAATTAATTCTGTTACGGGAAAAACAAACATACCTTTTAAACTAAGAGAAATAAAATCATTTAATTTTGAATTTTTAAAGAAAACTCTTAAGGTCACGGAAGGATATATTTTTAAAAGGAAGAATTTTTTATATTTTTGTTCAGGGGAACTGAATTAAATATTTTTTTTTTAAAAATTCTACAAAGTCTTTTTTTTATTTGAGACCGAGTTTGCTTAAAAATATTAGATATTCATATTAAAAACAAATTATTTAAAATAAGTATTCTTGAAAACTATTAGGTCCTTTAAAAGTGACAGACCAGGTGGAAATGAAAAATCAAGCATGCAGTTTGACTTAGTTTTATCTCTAGATTAAAGGATATAAATGGCGGTTCTGCCAAAAATTAAAATTAAAATTTGACACACAATGTTATTTTTGAAATAGAATTTTTCTGTTTGTGTATAATATGTACATATTTATTTTGGTTTTTTTCTCTCTTGTTGTTAATAAATGGTTTAATTATTATATTTATAAAATGTTAAAAAAATATGTATTGGTTTGCCTGTTGCTAAAAACAATAAATGCTTAACGTAGGGAAAAGTGAAGGAAATTTTTTTTTGTTGTAAGGAAAAAATGGATTTTTTTTCTGGGCATGTAGGGATTTTTTTTAAAAATTTCTAGTGGCACCACTGTTAAAAACATAGATATCAAAAGTACGCGAAACAAAAAGCTGTTGACAGCAAACACTTATTTAAAATGAAGATCACTGAACACCTTCTTTGTTTCTATGAAAAATATTTTCATACAAACATGACATACCCTTTGTATATGAGACGAAACAAATAACTAAAAACACAAAAAATATGTTATAAAAACAGCAAAATATCAAAAATGTTACTACATCGGTTAAGCGACTGAAATTAACCGGCTTAGTGGTTAATCGAAAATAGCCAATTTTAAATTAACTGATCCGTTAATCGGGTAGTAATTGATCGGTTGAATTACCTAATAGACAAACAACCAGCCGGGCGGATGGACTTTGTTAGACCGATTCAAAAAGTCGACCAATATTTTAAAGTGTTACAAACATCAGCACCAACGCATAATACCCTCTCCACTACTGTGGTGTGAATATAAAAATGTAAGCGACATGCATAGTTTATCTCTTATAGTCTGAAATATCCGACGCACAGTGGCGCCATTTGAGTTTTTTCGTTGCAAAAATCATATCTTTTGAACCGAATAAGATAATTGAACAGTTTAAACAGCATATGATAGATAACTGTTCAGCCTATGAAATGAGCGTTTGGAAAGGGTGCTACGCTTTGTAGGGGCCTACTTATGGGTTATCAAAGTTAAAATTAGTAGAAAAATCAATTTTATGGTAACTAAAAAAAATTTTTTTTACATTTTTAGATTGTTTTTATTTTTTTTCTTAAGGGTTTTATGTTTTAAATTATTACCCAACAAATTAAAAAAAAAATTATTTTTTTTTTTAAATTTATTTTTTCAATTTTCTGTAAAATATTCATCACAATTCGTAAGAGAAGGTATATCTAAAAGACTAACCATTTCTAAACTATAATTATTTTGTAACTCTATTCGTGACTTCACATGCCGCAGGGAAGAAATAAGTGGATCGGAAGATGCTGCCAACATGTTGAAGAGGTCCTCATTTTGCCTCACCCTTGATGCTTTGAATGTGTTCTGCAATCTATATTTTTTATAAAATTTGTTAAGAGACTCCTGTGCTTCTTCAGAAAGCTCTCCAATTGGCAAAGACTGGTACTCAATTATATCTTTACCATGCGCCAATATTTTATGGACGGTCGGGGTCAACTTCTTCTGTGGATACACGATTTGATTGTCAATTCCAATGATTCTAGTTACTGCCTCATCATTTTCAAAAAATCTCCTAGAAGTGTTTCCATCGTTTGAGTTACCGTATCCGTACTTGGGACAGTCTACTTTTAGTCCAACTTGTTTAAAAAAAGCATCCTGTATTTGCTTCTTTCTGATCTTTTCCTTATCCTTTATTGATGTATTTTCATCGAAGTTTTCTTCCTCTTGTGGTAGGGTATATGCCAGTTTTAGCAAGAATTCCATACACCTTATCCTTGCGTGCAATGGGGACATTCCATATTCGTAATTCTCCTCATTTGTAGAATCGTTTAAATTACCAAAGTTCTTCTGACAAATAATAATAAAAAATCGATAATAAAAAATATAAAAATATAACGAAAAATGGGGTTTAAATAGGTTTTTGCTAAATTTTTCCTCCAATATAATTCTGTCTATATATATGTATATGATAACTAATTGAAATATGTTATAATTAAGCAGAAAAAGATACTAATCTTAAACTCTTTACAACTAATTATATAAAATTGAGATGTAACATATTATATATGAAATAAATTTAATTGAATTGAAAAAAGTTCTTCTGACTCTTTTTGCAAATCGGGCATGACATTGTTGAGGTTGTTCCTGTCAGTTCGTTTACGACTTTTCCGTCAACCATGGTCAGGTGGAACTCGTAATTGCATTCAATATATTTTCCTTCTCCAATTTGCAGCTTTGTAGGCTTAATCTTGCTTATTTGTTCTTTAATGTCCTTCACCGTAGTCCTTATGAGTTCTGCCGATTCCCTTGCAAACTGAAACATTATTGGTCGGCAATAATGCACTGATGACGGACGTGGATTTTTCCAGTGTAGGGAATCATCCGATTTTAGCCGCAAAGGAACAACAGATGCCATAAACATATTTCCGTCCGATATTGTAGCGTCATCGGGAGATATCCTTTGCTTATAAACGCTTTGTCCGGATGATCCATCGCAGCCTCATTTGCTGATCAATGTCAACTTCTCAGGAAGAATTTTCACTTCCGTGAAAAACTTTGGCGTGGTTGACTTTCTAAACAGTTCAAATAATTTTAAATTGTACAACGCCATGTTTTCAGTACTTAAATTGTTAAATGGTTTCAGTAATTGTTGCGCCAACTTTCAGGCGTAGACTAATCCAGGCATTATGCTTATTTTGCAATATATAGGCTTATGCTACCATGCCTAAAAATTTACCTGTTCCCTGCATACATATGGATTTATGCTGAATAATGCAATTTTGATATTATGCACGTGTCCAAATAAGATTTGTGCCTACCTGTAGGGACCATAAGTCAATATTGTTCCTGACCATTTGTACGCCAAAGTATTGTTTATGTGAGGTACGTACCTGCTAATATAATAACTATTAGATCAAACTACTGTCAGTCAAAACATATAAGGGATGGACGCCATACAATTTCTGCAACCATGTCTTTTTAAACTTTTTTACCTCTAGAAGCCAAACGGGCACGTACGGGCAGATAAAACCTTTTGAATTATGTAAAGAAATAATCAAAGAACAGGTTTTGCAAATATGGCAAATATAGAAAAATATAGTTTTTTTTTATTTTCCGTCAAAGTTGAAAAATAGTGAAAAAACGGATAGTTTTTAAATAGTGATTTACCAGGAGAAACACAAAGCAAACAGTTAATTTTTTTTTTACCATTATACATTTAATAAATACATACACGTTACCTATTTTTCGTGATATTACACCTGAAATCGCAACAAATTGACTAAAAATTGTTTGTTTTTTTGAAAACCGAAAGTCGGTCAACTTTGAACGGTTATATCTTCTAAACTGAAAATGTGATATTATTAAGAGTGGCATATTTGAAATCGTTGAAAAGTTTCCTATAACATGGGTTTATTCAAAACTTCGTCGGCATTCATGAAAATTTTGATTTTTGCAACCTCGCTTGCTCTACGGGCGCCACTGTGCGACGGTGAAAATTAATATTTGCTTATATTCAAACTTGTTAATACTTGTGGTATTAACACTGGAGCAGTTTTTAAGTCGGGGTTCTTACTGCATTCAACTAGCAATTTTTACTCCATTTGTTGATCAGTAAAGGGAGCGGAATTTCAGGCAAATGAATATTTTTTCTCGAAGGCTTAAATATTAACCCCCATATTCATAAACAATATATTTGATTTTCATAGAAAATTCGTTTCATACGCCTGCTATAAACATAAAATAATTTTTATGAATATGGGGGTGAGTGAATAAGTGATTTATCCGCATCACAATTTATGGTGAAAAATGGCATCGATTTGTTTGTGCATACCTTTTTTTGTAGTTAATGCATTTTTGGTCATATAATGTATAAGAATGCATATAAATTCGCATATAATATTAATTTTGCTGAAAAAAGCATACTTTTTGCACATTTTTTGTTTTCATTCAAATGATTTTTGTTCTCAAAAACAAATCTCTCAAACAAAAATTTCATAAATAATTTAATAAAACAATAAATAGGTTTATTAAAGTAACTTTTATTTCAATGCTTGAAGTAGCATTTCCGATGTGCAAATCACCGTTCTATGTATTTTTGTAATGTTTTTGTGTTTGACAAAGATCTTCAAATTGTTCTCTCAATTTACGAAGTGTCAAACACACAACCTGCACACAGTGTTAGATTTTGTAAAAATAGTTCTAAATTTTTGAAACGGTTAATCATAAAAGTTGAGTGGCAATTAAAGAGTTTTATTCGACTTCAAGTTTTGGGTTTGGGGTCTATAAACTGATCCGGATATGTTCCATAGGTTTCAAAACTAGTATTACAAAAATTAAAAACAATGGAGGATTCTTAATTCTAGTCCGATTGTTTTATTAGTGAAATGCCTTAGTTCTACAAAAAAGTTCGTGACAGGCATTATTTATCTCTTATAGTTAAGGAAATATCAGACTTCGAAAATTAAAACTTGCTATTTATTACCAACCTTAATCTAGTATTTGCAAATATAAGACTCAAATTTATCATGATTTTTTTGATAAATTTTTTTGTAAATAACCAGCAAATCAGTTAATGTTATAAAGAAAAATTGTGAAATCATTTGTAATTAAAAAGTAATATGGTTTTGAAGTTAAAATTCGGAAAAAGTCGTTCTTTTGGCTAACAAAGTATTTTCATTCTTTTTTAAATATATACATATATATTATTTATACTTTTTTAAAAGGTTACTTCATGCTTAATATTGGCATTTAATATTTTTTTTTGAAAATAGGGTAGCATGCGCCCGCAGTGATTAAAAGTTTCGAAAACTTTTTACATTAAAACTGCTGGATTTAATATTTGTGAACGACCCATACGAATGTATTGTGAACCGTGTTGACCCTATTACCTACAATTGAAATAAGCTACAATTTATTTTTTAATAACCTAGAAAAAAAAAATTCTACACAAAACGAAAAAGTTTTCTGTTTTAATCGGGCAAATTACATGGAACTTAACAATCGTCTAATTAACACTAACTGGCTTCAATTTCTGACTGCTCCGAATAGCTTACCTTGTTCTGTTGACGATTTGACTGATACTTTATATAAAACTATGTTTTTTATATGGAGGAATGCATCCCTAAGCACGTACCACGTAAGAAATCTGGCCCACCCTGGAATACAAAACAAGTATCGTCTCTTAAGAATAAAAAAAACAAACACTTTAAAAAATATAAAACCACTAGAGCTTCTTTTTACTATGAAAAATATTCAGTCGCTCGAGCAGAATATAATTTGCTAAACACAGAACTGTACAAGATCTATCTCCGTAATGTTAAGCCAAACTTTGTTCAAGATCCCAAATCTTTCTTTAAGTTTGTTAACACCAAAAGGAAATCCACAGGATTTCCAAAGGTCATGAAATACTTATGTTCCGAGTCAAGTGATGAATTAAAAATCAGTAATATGTTTGCTGACTTCTTTGATTCTACATATTCCGAAACTCTGTATGATGCTAGTAATTTATACCCTTACAAGATACCTTATAACCAAAACATATCATTTTTTACTATCACTACCTCTCGTATTCTAAACTGTTTAAAAAGCGCTAAGTCATCATCTTTTAGTGGTCCAGACGGTATACCAAGTTGTGTTTTAAAAAATTGTGCACCGGCTTTTGCGACACCTTTGCCTATAATCTTTAATGCATATTTAAACTGTGGTTACTTTCCGAAGGCTTGGAAAGATTCATATATTATTCCATTTTTTAAATCAGGAAATAAATCAGATATATGCAATTACAGTGGTATAGCTAAACTAAGTGATATACCAAAACTTTTTGAAAAATATTTAATGGATTGCCTTACTCATGAAGCTTATGCCTTATTGTCTCCACGGCACATGGCTTTCGGAAAGGAATCTCTACTATGACTAACATTCTCCACTTTGCAACGTTAGTTAATAGAGCTTTTGCCAACAGACACCACACTGACTTTATTTACACTGATTTCAGCAAGGCTTTCGACAAAGTCAACCATACGCTATTGTTGAAAAAACTGGACGTCATGGGTTTCGATCGTAACGTCCTGAGCTGGATCAAATCATATATGTTGTGTAGAACTCAATCTGTAGAGTTTAATTCTGCAGTTTCGAAAAAATCAATGTAAAGTAAAATGGAGTACCTCAGGGTAGCCATATTGGTCCATTTCTGTTCCTTCTTTTTATTAATGATTTGCCTGAAGAACTTCAACATTGTAATGTGTTGATGTATGCAGACGACGTAAAAATATTTTTAGTGTTAAACTTCCTTTTGATCAACAACATCTACAAAATGACCTGGATAGTTTTAACAAATGGTGTACACTTAACCTGATGCAACTAAATTTAAATAAATGCAAGCATATGCAATTTTCTAGAATAAAAAAGAATGATGACAGTAATTTTCAAACTGTTAGTGAAATAATGGATTTGGGAATATTGTAAGACCAAAAAATTAATTTAATTCAACATATAACGATGACTGTAAATAAATCACGCATTGTTCTGGCTTTTATTAAAATATGGGCAAAGGAATTTAATGATTACTTAATCACAAAAAGGCTTTTTACTTCGCTCGTTAGACCAATTTTAGAATATGGCAGCATTATTTGGGACCCGACCTATAATATCCACAATAATCATATCGAATCAGCTCAAAAACTATTTCTTATTTTCTGCTTAAGAAATAATTATAGGAGACGCCTGGTGCTACCTTCATACTCAACAGGACTAATTGAAATTAATTTACCAACTTTAAAAAGCCCTAGAATGATGCTTAATATATATTTTATGTTCAGTCTTATAAATGGTAGCACACATTCTGTATTTTTATTAAGTAACGTAACTTTTAATATTTCTCAACGCTCACTTCGTTTTTTCAATCCTCTATATGTCAGGACATGCCGAACTAACTTTGATATGTCAGATCCACTAAGAAAATTATGCAGCTGTTTTAATGAAATGCATAACTTTATCGACTATTCTCTAAACATTAACATCATAAAAAGCAATGTCATATTATTTTTAAATCAATAATGTTTATTCTAATCATTCTTTCTTTGCCTAAATGTAAAAAAAAAAATATTATGTTACTACACTTAGATAGTCTGTAAGGAATTTGTCCATAGACTTAAATTAAATAAAAAAAATAAATAAATAGAAGTAACCTTTTAAAAGAAGTATAAATAATATATATAGTCAGATCATTATTGGTATGATGCATATGCCGAAAATTTGTAGTGGAGACATGAGGTTATCTGAAAATATACCCGATAGATTTTTTTTTGTATTTTCACTACTGCTTCCGGCACATATTTTTTAGAAAACTTAAATTCTTGTGAACGTTCATGAACGAACTAAGAAATAAATAGTATTTTTTGGAAAGTAAAAAATGATTGTTTTGTACCGTATACGCCACTTTTCTAAATTTATTTTTAAGAAGTAGCTTTTTGTGCTCCATACGTAAACTTACAACTGTGCATTGAGTTGTTGACATTTTATTTTGCTTTTGCTTTTTTTCTTATGGAAATGAAGAAAAGCAACAGAGAAATCTATTTTGTACGTTTTTGTATGAGGAATTTAATGCACTCGCCAAACAGTGGCATGTAGATCAAAACAATACTTCATAAACTTTAAAAAAGATGATATGGAGCAAAACTAATGCTTAATACCTCAAAAGCCATAACATTTTTCGTTTTCAAAATATATATACCCAATACCTTACTCTATTTTTCTTAAAAATGTCCGGTAGGTCAAACCAATAATGGGTTGACGATATGTTGCTTAACATTTTTTTTTTTTTTTTTTTTTTTTTGTATAAATAAAAAAGAAAAAAAATTCAGTACTTAAATTTCAAACGCATATAACTGTTTAATAACAAAAGATTTTTTCACAGTTTCTGTAGAATATTAGTTGATTTGCTTGTAATTCACAAAAAAATTAATATAGTTTTGAGTCTTATATATGTCATATACTAGACTATGGTGGATAAAAAATTATTCGGATATTTCCTCAATCTTCAGAGACAAATTATACCTTACGCTAACTTTTCTGTAGAACTCCAGTACACTGAAAAGAAAAATCAGTCCATCAGCACTTAATTCAATCCGAAGCGGTATCAATAGTATGGTAAGTACGGATTTTCTTGAATAGAGTACAGAAATTTGATTCAAGTACGGATTATTTATGTACGAAATACTTAACTTTTCCATATATTATTTCGAATTTGTACTTTAAATAATCCGAAATTTAAATTGATTAAGGCAAAACTAAGATTGAATCATTCGCATAATGCGCTTTATTAAAATATTATACAGTTGACTTAATGCCAAATTTGTACTTAAAATGAAATTAGATTAATTCTAACCTAAAATACTTACCCACAGTGACTGCAGGAGAATAATATAATGATTGATTTACTTACCCGTTTTACACCTTACAGAATTTCATTTATAAACCACCAGCATCATGCCCGACATGGCTTCTACTCTATAAATTTGATGTTCATATTTAAGTAAAAAACTAAATGGAGACTTTTGCTTTTTATTTTACTTCTTAAACATGAAAATAATGTATGTTTATCTTCTTGTTCTGTAGTTGTTGTTGTTTCTACACAAAACAAGAAAATCGTTTTTTACCTACGTATGTGGTGTTGTTGTAGTTTCTACAACAAACTTTGACAAACACACGCGTAAGCATGCACAATGCTAGCAACAAAACAGGGACGAACGACGAATTTTTCAGTGAAAATTCTAGCAGCTTCTATAAAAAAAATTATGCGTAAAAATTAAAACATAATCTTAAACACAACTTAAAACAATTTTTATACCAAAATACTTTGTATATTTATTTTAAATGTTATACAATAAAAAAAAATTTATTTAAGTAAAAAGAAACTTTATTTTCTAAGATGCTTCTAAACTAAAACCAAACATGGTCACCTGGTACAGATTTGTTAGTCATTCGCCGGCGTATGAAATATAAATAAATCTATTGCAAAGTCGCCGCGTATACTCTGTGTGTATTTTCATATAAACCAATATGTTTTATTTTTAGCGACGAATATCCGCGGCCGAAAATTCGTCGTTCGGCCAAGTTGTGCTCCTAGCATAAATAATGCAGTGCTGAGAGATGAGACTAATAAATTCAGTGTGGCCATTTCGGCATTTTTGCAGCTAAATTTAGCACTAGCATTCTTTATTTAGCTGCAAAATTTTCATTTAGCACTTGGCATTTTATTTAGCATTTTTGGAAAATGTTTTTTGCTTATTTTAGCATTATTTATTTTAAAAATTTGGACGAATAGTTTTATTGATTTTACAAAATTTTTTTTATAAATAATAATAAATTTTGACTAAAAATAG
Source organism: Pollenia amentaria (assembly GCA_943735925.1). NCBI lineage: Eukaryota > Metazoa > Arthropoda > Insecta > Diptera > Polleniidae > Pollenia > Pollenia amentaria. The sequence continues at coordinate 129,892,388 of OX031007.1, read as the reverse complement.
TTGTACAATACAATTTCGTATGAAAATGGACAATTCTTATTTAAAGAAACTTCTTACCAGTCCTGTTGAAAAATAGACTATTCAGGGAATATTAGAAATCCCTTGTCATGTTGATTGAAAATATTATTTTCCCTTTGATATTACGATATAAACGTACAAGGAAGTTTCACTCTGAATTTAAATATAAATTCAATAGTGTAAATGTTTAAAAAAATTTTTTGCTCTATACTGCTGAAAAAATAATTATTTTAAAGCTTCAACTTTTCTTAAACTATAAAAAATAAAATGATCTAAAAAATTTTGTGTACGAGTATCATAGAAATTAATCGTTTAAATTTTGCATATATCAGAGATTTGCAAGCCCCTAAATTTAGCATTTAATCTTAACTACCTGTGCTTTATATTTATATGTATCAGATGCTTTAGCAAAATGTAGCCATTTGCTTATACATATATAACCATTTATTTCAATTTCGTTAAAAAATAAGTCACTAAAATGTATTTAGTTTCGATAAAATTTCATCCTAGTAATAAATTTTTAGCAAAAATCTTTAAAAAATTTTAGCATTTTTTAAAATCATTTTTAGCATTTTTTGGCCTTGTCTAATACCAGATTTAGCTGTAAATTTTTTTTAGACCTATAAATTTGATGGAATAAATGAATAAATTATATGGAATTGAAATGCTCACTTTCTACTTTTACTCTCAAAATGGCACTACGAACGAACAGTTCAATCTTTTTTAACTTGGCTTAAGAATTTAATACTTTTTTTTTAAAAATTCCGGGATTGGCTTTCGAAAGTAATCCCTTTTAGGATTGTATTAAATACATTTTGTTATTCGTACTTAAATTTTTAAGTAAGAATTAAAGTTAATTTTTCCTGAGTGATTTTCTTCCTGTCAGGATTTCGGCCTGGGCATAGTTATATAACCGCCCTAATAGATGTCTTCGAAGAAATACATGGAAGTATTGATGACGGCAAAGTCTCGTTCCTTGTTCTTCTAGATCACTCAAAGGCATTTGATATGGTTGTAGTGTTGCCTGCCTCAGTTTTTATTTTCCGAAATTGAAAATTTTGTTTCATTTTAACGGTCATAAGCGCCATCTATACGTTGGAAAAAACTCACCACACAACCGCGCAATATGCTTGCTTATCGTGCATTACCTCTGTCTCCTTATTTGTTTATGATAAACTTATGTCACAAATTTGGAAATCCTCTAGCTTAGAAAGATTTTAAGACGCAATTAAATTTAAGCGAGGCCACAACGAGTAAACATTATTAAAATTTTTCTTTAAGTGCTAATTTAACACCAAGTGAAAATTACTTCCATCTTTAAACGTAGTTTTTTTTGCACGGAATGCAAATGTTTTATATGTAATATCATTAATAAGACAGAAAATTAAGCCCACTGCGCTTGGAAAATTATTGTAAGTATGTCATTTTGGCAATGTTTCTACTCAGTTTATTTTATTCTAATGGAAAAAAAAAAAACAAATTAATTTCTAACCTAATTAGGATCGCTCGTGGCCTATTGGGCGAGAGTGATTTGCATTGGTAACAACATTCATCTACAGCCCTCGTTTTCGGTGGAATTGGACTTTAATTTAATCGCTCGACTATTTGGGAACAACATCCCACACCATCCAAAGGCTGCCAAGTTGGGGTTTGGCGTTTTGTACCCAAATGGTAGCAATCGAGAGAAAATTAGCATAAAAAAATAAAGGAAAAGAGGTGAAGAGAACGAAGAGGGAAAATTTGTGGTTGGTGTTGTACTTTCCTGGGTTATTCTAGTCGTACATGAAGCTTTTACATACTATGAGAAGGTCTCAATTCAATGAATGGATTTAGTTGACGGTGATGTTTAATTCGTGCTAGTTGTTTTGCTGTAAATCTTCATTAAAGTTAGAAACCGCAAGTGTCAGAAACGAATTTTTTTTAAACGGGGAATAAACCCCCCAGTGACCCCTGTATAAAAATCAAAAAGGAAAAAAATAATTATTTAAAATCAGGAATCTTAAAAAAAAAATAAAAAGAAAAGAAAATTTTTGCAAGTACCTATGTAATTTAAAAAAATAAAAAATAAAAAAAAAGAAAAAAAAACCCCAAACAAGAAAAAAAAATTGAATGTTAAAGTTAGATTTTAAACAATGAATTTTCAAAAGCAATAAAATCATGAAGGAAATTAGCGCATAAGCTCAACATTTTGACTGTTTAATTTTTAACGCCGGGTCATTAAAACTCGGTTGTGTAACATTGGGGATCATAAGATTATTCTTTTTGTTGACAAGTCACAGGAGTCACTAAATATGATCAAGGATGGGTGGGCAACAGATTGCATAGCTAATAACACCCTAGTTTGCCAATCTGTATACGCCACTTGTAGGAAACAGGTCACTCTCTCTTTTCTTCCTCCTTCTTCCTTAATGCACGCATTGAAAATAGATTTATATGTAGCCAAGATACAATGATATAATATAGCCACCGAACCCTCCCTCCGACGAGTAAGGAAGCCGGTACACCAGCGTGCATTGGCCACTATTGAATCATTGGTAACCTCCGCTTATATAGCTTGAACCCTTGTTAGTCGTTGCATGCTACAATATAAATTTTTGGCGCCCAACGTGGGGCCCGAATTATAACAACTTTTCTCAAACTCTATCTTCCGTTGTCTTTGGCAATTGAGTAATGATTGTTCGGATCCCTTATACATAACCCATCTTTTCTATTGTTACCTTTTATTTTTTCACTTTGTTTATCTTGAAATCTTATGGATTTTGTCTTATGGTTACAAGCTTATAAGCTTTTCTATTTTGCAACCTAATATCTCAAGATATTCCCTAACTTGTATCCCAGTAGTTGGTTGATGAACTTCAATTATAGCATGTTGGAATGCAGAACTTGGATATCTATGCTAGGTTTCTGACCCCTGTTGTGTTGTACTTCATTGAGCAATAATTGTATACAATGCGAGGAATTATAGTTGTTTTACTAATTAAACATCTAACCCTCATTGTCACTTTTTTGTTTCCACTGTTTTGTCTTACAAAATGTTTTCCACGAGTGGTATTGTTCACAGCCAGTTTTACTGATTCGCACATAAAATTAAACAGTCCAATATGTAAAAGAGAAAAAAAAGGAAATAAAAAGTCTTTGATAATATATTTACAACACTGTTTTTCTAAATTAATACTTATACTTTCAATAATTAAAATTACAGTTTCGATTTAAAGTTTAAATAATTTGAGTTAAAATCTACTTACTTTATTTCTTAATTATAGCTTTTTATTAAAAATATTTTTTATATTTTTGCTTTAGAGCATTTGACCAGTTTAAAGTCCGTTATTATATGAGTCTATTGTTTATTTAATTTGCCTGCACTCATCTAGGTTTTTGCATAGTGAAGACGGGATTGCATATAACTAAAATCGTTTTTCCGGGCTGCTTGGCTAGTTTTAACTATAGGTATAGGTGAGCTTGGTAGTTCATAATTTTTTTTTTTAGAATACAGTACATTGGATGTTTTATTTCCTATTTCCCATGGATACGTTGTTTAGGGGAAATTTGGGCTAAGTAACTCTTATATAAGTTGTAGAGCTAATTGGATATTAATATTTTTGGGGAGTATTTCTCCCATTTTAATAGTCTTTCTCTGTTAAGTTGACCATATTTGGTTTAATTTTGTTGTGTGCTAACTGAGGTTCTTGTTTTGGTTGATCAAAAATGGAAGCTAGTGAGGATGTTCCTACAGCTCCAAACAAACCTTTAGTTTGCAGTGCTTGCAATGAAAATGTGACATCTAAGTTAACCTTGGTGCGGACTTGTTGTGGTCATACTTTTCATAGAAACTGTTTGGGATTGGGCTTAAAAACCAGACCCTATTGTCCAGTTTGTAACGCCAGAATAGTTAATGACCCTCCTATTACTCGTTCAAAGACTATGGCATCCCCTTTGCCCAAAGCGAGGGACTACGAACTACGAGTTCTACTATTGCAGAGGAGAATACAGAATCAGGTTCTGCCAATTGGAATTCTTCTGTTTTGCAACAAACTAAATCGGATCAGCCTATAGTTTCGGCTAATGATTCGTTTAGGGATATGATGGCTTCCATAGTTTCTGATCAACAGGAACAGCTTCTGTCTTCATTAAGTCGTCAAATTTCCAACTTAGTAGATACAGCTATCGAGACTAGAATTTCTGGATTGAATCTTAATCCTCAGCAGATGTCAGAAACGTCACAGGATAATCAGTCGTCAACGCAGAATAACCCTCGTTCGCCTCCCCAAATGCATACTTAACCAGCTGTGGAACAGCAGGTTTTTAGGAACTTATTAGGCATTCGTGCTGAATCGAATGATTCGAATAGCTCTTTTCAAAATGGTCCTGAAACAGGGAATTTATCACGTCGTCCTAACCCTACAATGCCTGGGATATCCTCTCCAAATAGCCTACGTCTACGTCCAGATAAAGTATTACAAATTATTTCGAATTGGAAAATAAAATTTTCCGGTGGAGCCAATGGTCTGTCAGTGAATAGCTTTATATATCGGGTAGAATCATTAACAGCTCAGACTTTGCAGGGTGATTTTGATTTGATTTGCAATAATGCCAGTTTATTGTTTGATGGCAAGGCTAGTGTGTGGTTTTGGCGCTATCCATTAGATGGAAAATTGATGTCTTGTGATCGGAAGCAAAGACCCAATGAAACTTTTGATGTATTTTATGAATCAATTGTGGAATTGGCTGATCATCTCAGGGAGCCAATTCCCGATGACTATTTGGTTGAGATTGTACGGCGTAATCTGTTGCCTGAGATACAGCACGAAATCTTGAATATGCGTATTTCATCAGTACAGGATCTAAGAGATATTTGTAGGCGTATTCTTTTTCGCGGATGTAAGAAGAAGGCAGGGTGTAGTTCCTTCTAGGGTTTCTGGAAGTCAGAAAAGGGTTTCCGAAATAGTTCAGGAATTGGATAATGAGGTGGAGATTTTACCTGATCTGAAGAGTGAAGAAGTTTGTGGAATAAGTTTAGTCTTTTGGAACTGTCGTAGACCAGGCCACCGTTATCAAGAATGCCTCTCGGAGAGAACCATATTTTGTTACGGTTGTGGCACTCCAGACATGTACAAGCCCAACTGTACAAATTGTGCTTCAAAAAACTTGAGAGCCATTGCACCAAAGGGTGCACACAACACGAGGACCAAACCTGCAGAGACCGAAATATAACTACAATATTGAACCGAAGCAAACATGAATTTGGCACCTCTAAAAACCAGACTTGTCCCCCCACTACCCAGTTAGAAATTAATAACTCAGATTTTTCCTTAAAATTTAAACCCTTTCATATCCGACTTCAAGAGTATTATCGTGCTCGTGCGAGAATTTTCCGTGAATCTCATAAATCCTCTCGATCAGCTACCCGCATGCGTAATTTTTGGCAACAGGTGAAACAACTTAGGAAAAAATTTATTTGTTCAGTTTTAGATGAACCATGTGACGTGAGACCTTTTGCTGAAGTTGATTTATTTGGAAAGAAAATGTTGGGTTTGTTAGATACCGGTGCTTCAATCACTTATATAGGCTCAAATGCAGCGAGGGATTTTCTGTCCTCTGGAGCAGCATTTAAAAAATTAAAATCATCAGTCAAGACGGCGGACGGAAAAAGTCAGGAAGTTAGGGGATTTGTGAAAACGACGATAACCTTTAAGGGGGTTTCGAAACCAATTATTATTTTTATAATTCCGAGTTTAGGGAGAAATTTGTTTCTTGGCATTGACTTCTGGGAATTATTTCAACTTCTTCCTGCAGGGTTAAACCGTTTGCCTGCTAGTTTGAAGCCCTCACCAGAACTTGCAGAACTTTCTCTTCATGTATCTTTAACCTCGATTCAACAACAGCAACTAAACCAGGCGATTGCCTTATTCCCATCATTTGCCAAACAGGGCCTTGGTAGAACAAGTGTGTTATGTCATTCCATAGACACCGGAAATGCTAAACCTATCAAGCAAAGGCACTTTCCGGTTTCACCGGCCGTGGAAAAATTAATATATGAAGAGCTGGATCGTATGTTGGACTTGGGGGTGATCGAGGAGTCAAATAGTGCGTGGTCATCTCCTGTTGTTCTCCATAGAAAGCCGGGAAAGAATAGACTTTGTTAAGAAAGTCGGAAATTAAATTCTGTCACAATGGGAGATGCATATCCTTTACCGCATATAGACGGTATTATTAGTAGACTCCCCAAAGCGGAATTTATAACGGCCATAGATCTGAAAGATGCTTTTCGGCAGATTCCGTTAGATAGGGGATCTAGAGAAAAAAACAGCATTTACTGTTCCTGGGAGACCGTTATACCATTTTAAAGTTATGCTATTCGGGACCCGCAGACTATGTCTCGCCTAATGGATAGTGTTATACCACCGGCTCTCAGAACAGGGGTGTTTGTTTACCTCGACGATCTACTTATTATAACGGAATCTTTTGATAAGCATCTTGACGTGTTGCGGATTGTTGCCCAAAGGATACGTGACTCAAGGTTAACGATTAATGTGGAAAAGAGTAGGTTTTGTGTCAGGGAGGTAAAATATCTTGGTCATGTGGTGGGAAATGGTGTCATTCGGACAGATCCGGATAAAGTGTCTGCTGTTACCGACTTTCCAGTTCCGAAATCTGTTAAGCAAATAAGAAGATTTCTAAGGATGACAGGTTGGTATAGGAAGTTTATTCGAAACTATGCTTCCATTACCACGCCTTTGACTGATTTGTTAAAGAAGAAGAAGCGATTTGTGTGGTCGGAGGAGGCTCAAAAGGCTTTCGAAATTTTGAAATCCCATTTGAGCTCAGCGCCTTTTTTACATAGCCCTAATTTCTCGCAACCGTTTTTTATACATTGCGATGCCAGCAAAACAGGAATAGGAAGCGTGTTGGTCCAGAAAACTGCAGAGGGTGAAGAGATTCCTGTGGCATTTATGTCAAAGAAACTCAATCAAGCCCAACGTAACTATTCAGTGACCGAACAAGAGTGCTTGGCCGCAATGCTTAGCATAAAAAAATTCCGACCTTATGTCGAGGGGCATGAGTTCACTGTTATAACGGACCATGTGTCGTTGAAGTGGCTCATGTCTCAGACTGACCTAAGTTCGAGGCTAGCTCGATGGGCTTTGAAATTACAGGGATACAGATTCCGAATAGAACATAGGCGTGGTAGTTTGAATGTAGTTCCGGACACTCTTTCTAGGGCCTCCACTGATGATTTATCAGCCTTAAGGGCTAACTATAATGTGCTTAATGAACCTTAAGCAAATGTGCGAATACACACAATCAAATGTATACAACTATAATGTACTTAAGACACTTTTCGTTAAGTTTCGTCAAGTGGCATTTGCTTAAGGAAAGTGCGGTCAATTTCGCTCTTCCTTAAGCAAATGACACATAATAGATACATATAATTGTTTACAATTAAAAGATGCAACCGCAGTTGCTTTTTTTAGTACTTTTTTATTTTAGTTTTCGTTTACTTTAAAAATTAATAAAAGATAAACATAGATTTACTTATAACTTTTACAAATTAAATGACATTTCGTCAAAAATATTACATTTTAAAGAAATAAAACCGAAAATAGTTTTCCAAAAGTACAAATGTTTGCAACTAAGTGTAGAAAGTCTTTAAGCTCAATAAGTACAATATAGCCACCTAAAAGTCTTCAGTAATTTACTTAAGCATTTGACATGCTTTTCGTTGAATTTTGACACTAGCTTAAGTTTGGTTAAGCACATTATAGTTAGGCCTTTAGGATTGGAAAGTGTGGACAATTCGGACAGTGGTTCAGGGCTTTTCGTGGATTTGAATTCCACCCATTTTCTCTCGGATGAACACAGGGAATTAGTGAACGGAGTGAGTAGGAATATAGATAAAATGCCGGACTTGAAGATAGTAGACGGGTTCTTATACAGACGGACTGAACATGCTTCAGGGGAGAAGATTCAGGATGATTTAGCTTGGAAACTCTGGATTCCAAAGCCAATGATCCCGGAAGTTCTCAGAAAAGCTCATGATGGCGTCATGTCAGCACACGGTGGTATCAATAAGACCTTGGGGAGAATAAGAAGGTTTTACTATTGGCCGAATCTTGTGGTAGACGTTAAGAACTATGTTAATAATTGTGAGGTGTGCAAAATGACAAAGCATCCGAACCATGTCCTAAGACCGCCAATGGGAAAAATTCCTGAAACGAAACGATTCTTTCAAAAGCTATATGTGGACTTCTTGGGACCATATCCAAGGTCTCGGTCAGGCAATATTGGAATTTTCATTGTTCTGGACCATTATTCAAAATTTCCTTTCCTAAAAGCAGTTAAAAAGTTTACTGCTAGTGAAGTTGTGAAATACTTGGAACGGGATCTATTTCACACCTTTGGAGTCCCTGAGAGAATTGTGTCCGACAATGGCACCCAGTTTAAGTCCCATGAATTTAATAGGCTTCTTCAGCAATACGGTATAACCCACACTTATACAGCGATTCATGCACCCCAGGCTAATGCGTCGGAACGTGTAAACCGATCTGTGTTGTCGGCTATAAAAGCGTATATAAGGCCTGATCAAAAAAACTGGGATGAACTTCTCAGCAATATTTGTTGCGCTATTCACTCGGCTAACCACTCTGCCATAGGTACGTCGCCTTACTACCTCACTTTTGGTCAGCATATGGTGACTAACGGGAGCACCTATACACTATTGCGTCAGCTTGAATTGCTGGAGGATCGTTCTGTTCGTTTCGATCGTAATGACTCGCTTCAGATAATGTCTAAACGTGCTTCTGAGTTAATTCAAAAACAATTTGATCGCAACGAAAAATCCTATAACCTTAGAGTCAGAAACGTCACTTTTGACGAGGGGCAAGAAGTCTATAGACGCAACTTTAGGCAAAGCAACTTTGGGCAAAATTATAGTGCTAAGCTTGCACCAAATTTCGTTAAAGCTCGTATACGGAAGAAGCTCGGGAACTGCTATTATGAACTGGAGGATTAACAAGGAAATCTTCTTGGAAATTACCATGCGAAGGACATCCGTCAGTAATTCCTCGCCTATAACATTGGCAGGTGAAATCATTTTTGGTAATTTAAAACTTAAATCCCCAAAACCTGATTTTTTTGGGGGGATTTTGTAGTGTTGCCTGCCTCAGTTTTTATTTTCCGAAATTGAAAATTTTGTTTCATTTTAACGGTCATAAGCGCCATCTATACGTTGGAAAAAACTCACCACACAACCGCGCAATATGCTTGCTTATCGTGCATTACCTCTGTCTCCTTATTTGTTTATGATAAACTTATGTCACAAATTTGGAAATGTTGCGTTATTGATACTGTTTTACAGAAAACCGAGTCCTCTAGCTTAGAAAGATTTTAAGACGCAATTAAATTTAAGCGAGGCCACAACGAGTAAACATTATTAAAATTTTTCTTTAAGTGCTAATTTAACACCAAGTGAAAATTACTTCCATCTTTAAACGTAGTTTTTTTTGAACGGAATGCAAATGTTTTATATGTAATATCATTAATAAGACAGAAAATTTAGCCCACTGCGCTTGGAAAATTATTGTAAGTATGTCATTTTGGCAATGTTTCTACTCAGTTTATTTTATTCTAATGGAAAAAAAAACAAATTACTTTCTAACCTAATTAGGATCGCTCGTGGCCTATTGGGCGAGAGTGATTTGCATTGGTAACAACATTCAACTACAGCCCTCGTTTTCGGTGGAATTGGACTTTAATTTAATCGCTCGACTATTTGGGAACAACATCCCACACCATCCAAAGGCTGCCAAGTTGGGGTTTGGCGTTTTGTACCCAAATGGTAGCAATCGAGAGAAAATTTGCATAAAAAAAAAAGGAAAAGAGGTGAAGAGAACGAAGAGGGAAAATTTGTGGTTGGTGTTGTACTTTCCTGGGTTATTCTAGTCGTACATGAAGCTTTTACATACTATGAGAAGGTCTCAAGTCAATGAATGGATTTAGTTGACGGTGATGTTTAATTCGTGCTAGTTGTTTTGCTGTAAATCTTCATTAAAGTTAGAAACCGCAAGTGTCAGAAACGAATTTTTTTTTAAACGGGGAAAAAAACCCCCAGTGACCCCTGTATAAAAATCAAAAAGGAAAAAAATAATTATTTAAAATCAGGAATCTTAAAAAAAAAATAAAAAGAAAAGAAAATTTTTGCAAGTACCTATGTAATTTAAAAAAATAAAAAATAAAAAAAAAGAAAAAAAAAACCCCAAACAAGAAAAAAAAATTGAATGTTAAAGTTTGATTTTAAACAATGAATTTTCAAAAGCTATAAAATCATGAAGGAAATTAGCGCATAAGCTCAACATTTTGACTGTTTAATTTTTAACGCCGGGTCATTAAAACTCGGTTGTGTAACATTGGGGATCATAAGATTATTCTTTTTGTTGACAAGTCACAGGAGTCACTAAATATGATCAAGGATGGGTGGGCAACAGATTGCATAGCTAATAACACCCTAGTTTGCCAATCTGTATACGCCACTTGTAGGAAACAGGTCACTCTCTCTTTTCTTCCTCCCTCTTCTTTAATGCACGCATTGAAAATAGATTTATATGTAGCCAAGATACAATGATATAATATAGCCACCGAACCCTCCCTCCGACGAGTAAGGAAGCCGGTACACCAGCGTGCATTGGCCACTATTGAATCATTGTAACCTCCGCTTATATAGCTTGAATCCTTGTTAGTCGTTGCATGCTACATGGTAGACCCTGAAGTTCTCTGCTGGAAGTTAAACAGAATGTTCAACTTTTCCGCTGCTTCTGTTGGTTTAATGTATTTTTACTTGACAAATTGTAAGCAGTCAGTATTATTAAACAATAAAACTTCACAAATGCTACCACTCCTAAAGGGTGTGCCTCAAGGATCGATTCTCGGACCACTAATGTTTGCTCTTTACGTCAATGTTCTACCTACTCAATAACAATATTGCAGTGCCCATTTGTACGCGGTTGATGTCCAACATTATATTAGTAGTAGCCTTAGTAAGATGTTGAGTAGGGAGATCGATAGGAGATATAGGGAAATAAATCCCCTGGTTGAACAACGCCTTCTCTGTTGTTCTTTCTTTAAACCCTTGAAAGATAATCTGCGTAAATTTTACGCATGCACTTTTGAAATATTGCTATTTATTTTTAATTAGCCGGAATACGTTGATGTAAAGTTCAGACACTTCATATATAAAAATATTTTTAATTTCGGTCTTTTTATTTAATATATAAAAATATAATTCACATTAGTTTGTTCTTAATTAAGCAATAAATATGTACAACAATATAGCAGGTTAAAATAATGCGTAGTTTTACGTATGATTAACTTTAACGTACATATTTCTTAATATGATTATCTTTCTAGCGTTAAAATACCAAAAACAGCTGTGTTTAATTTGTATGTAGACAATAACTAAAAATTAATATAACAAAATTTAGAAACAAAATATGTATATAATTAAAGCAATAATATTTATAGTTTTATTTATTGCGTAGTTTTTATTTTTTGTTGTTTATTTTTATTGTTAATAATTGCTTCTAAAAATTTATATTTTAAGCTAAAAACCAATAATGTTGTTGTTGAATACATATATGTATGTATACTCGTACATACATACATATGTATTTATATAAATAAATATGTATATAAAACGTATTAATTACTGAGAATTTGGCAACGGCAAGATATGCGCTGTATGGGAAGATTAAGAGAACCAGTTTCTTGCAATGAGGAATTAAAGATTTCATACTAACAATATATTGTTAAGTTATGCATATAAGAGAGATGGATGAATGCAGTTTTTAGATTAATAAACTCTTCCTGCACTAAAACTCGACTGCAACATTTTAGCACAAGTCCCGGCGACAAAATAATTTAGAACATTTGAGGACATTTATTAAAACAGAAATGTTAATAACAGCCTTATGATTGGGAAAAATATGCCTTAAAAGAAAAATTTGTATATAAAATAGCTCTTGTTTTGAAGTCCATAGATCATACAGGGCGGCATGAAATAACCCCCCAAAATATAACGCCCCAAAAAAAATATGAAATAACCCCCCAAAGTGTGGGGCGTTATTTCATATGCAATAAAACCCCAATTTCAAAAATGAAATAAACCCCCAATGAAATGAAATAACTCCCAAAATCAAAATGAAATAAGTCCCCAATATTTAGGGACTTATTTCATATGAAATAGTTCCCCAATTCCAGAAATGAAATAAGACCCCAATATAATACATATTGTTCAGTTTTGGTTGGGCGCAAAGACTTTTTCCTCTATGGTATAACAAACACCGGCTTCGCTAACTAAAGCTTTTCTGCTAACCCGGTCTTCGGTCGGGCACAAGGCATTAGTTAGCGAAGCCGGTGTTTGGAATACTATAGAGGAGAAAATCCTTGCGCCCGGCCGAAGGCCGGCTATGCAGAAAAGCTTTAGTTAGCGAAGCCGGTGTTTGAAATACCATAGAGGATAAAATCATTGCGCCCGGCCGAAGGCCGGCTATGCAGAAAAGCTTAAATTAGCGATTCGGGATTATCGAATTCGAAATTATAAAATTCGGGACTTAGAGATTCCGATTTCTGAAATTCGGGACTTAAAAATAATCCCAATTTTTTTAGGATTCTGAAATTATAGTTTTTGATACTTAGTCCCTTTTTTATGTTTGGTAAACGTATGCAGTGAATATAACAAAACACAATTTGTCATCATTATGACTTTTAAAATATGTAATTTAAAAATTAAATAAGTCCCCAAAATATTTTTAGGGACTTATTTCATTTCAGATTTTTGGGGAGTTATTTCATATGAAATAATCCCCCAATTGAAAAAATGAAATAACACCCCAAAAAAAAGAAAAAACCCCCCAAAAATCGTTTTTGTTGTTCTCTGTACAAATTTTTGGGGGGTTATTTCATATTTTTTTTGGGGCGTTATATTTTGGGGGGTTATTTCATGCCGCCATCTTACAGGTATTAAAATTTTTAACCAACAAGAGCATGTCGCTGCCTGATATAATTTTTGGCAAGAGCTTTCCAAATCAAGGCAAAGTGATTTCACAAGGCTTTTTAAAAACGTCGGTGTATAAATCTACCAAAAGGTTTAAAAGAAAGTTTTTAGCAAAATACTCCAAAAATGGGCATCAAGATTTTTATAAAAACTAAGAGTTTAGAGCTGTTACATGACTTATAGATACGTCTTATAAACGAAAGGATCGGAAATCTGTAGTAGAACATATTTACTGAAAAACTCGGACAAATCGGTTCAGATGCAAAGAAGTTATGACCAAAATATAATTTTTTTTTGTTTGAAAAATACCTATTTTCGGGTACCATAGATATTCCCGAGTCCAAGTTTTATTACCAAGGTAAATGGTAAATTTCTTCCTTAAGACGTCGGTATAAATATCTGTCAAATCGGTTAAAAATTTCCGAGCTATGACCAAAATACTGAAATGACAAAAAATTATTGTGTTGTTGTATGATGTATATGTGATAAAACTTGACACTAAGGGTGTATTTACACGGTGTCTTTTCAGGCATGTCTGTTTCATTCTCATTCTCTTTTCAACATGCTTCCAAAAACCTATTGTCTTTTCACGATGTTTTCCCAAACATGACTGTTTTTATGTCTAATTATCTAATATCCATATACATACAAATTAAAAAACATGAAACATCATGAAAACAAACATGAAAACTTGTTTCGTGTCTGTTTGACAACCCCTCTTTCTTCTCTTTCCCGATCGCCTACAAACAAAACAAAAGTGTATGTTAGACATGTCTGAAAAGACACCGTGTAAACTCCCTTAATTATAGTTATAGCCAGAGTTGGTATTAACAGTGCTTATCAAAAGGATTTAATACAAAAATTTATAATAAAAATGAAACTCAACTTGAGAACTAAAATTTCCAGATTCTGAATATTAAAAAACCTATAAATTTAAACAGACTGTTCATAAAGTATCCTTCTGTAAGTTCGTAAAGTATTTTTCTGTAAGCTTATTCTATAATAAGACTAATTAGCTTACATTCTATTATAGGCAAGTAATATTATCGCAAGCGTTCAGTTTTCATTATTAAACTATTAATTAGCCTTTTATAATAGTAATCACAACACTTTTCTAAGCTTAAGGCTTATGTTACTAAGGGCTAATAAATCAGAGCAAGTTAAACTCTGTTTTTGGGTTACAATGTGTTTAAACCAACAAATCTCTACATAAGTTAGCATATAAACCATCTTTAAACGCATAAAATTGGGCGTTTAAACTACCAATACAGACTATATGAATTTGCCAACATTTATCATAGTGCTGCCACATGTTACTTTTTAAACTACATATAATACATGGGACACTGATTTACAACTGTTGAGTTTAAACTACATATAAATTTAAGTTTAATTCAACTTAACCAGCGTTTAAACACTCACTGATTTATTAGCCATAAGAGATAATAAACCAGAGTAAGTTAAACTCTGTTTTTGGGTTAAAATGTGTTTAAACCAACAAATCTATAAATAAGTAAACATATAAACCATCTTTAAACGCACAAAATTGGGCGTTTAAACTACCAATACAGACTATATGAATTTGCCAACATTTATCATAGTGCTGCCACATGTTACTTTTTAAACTACATATAATACATGGGACACTGATTTACAACTGTTGAGTTTAAACTACATATAAATTTAAGTTTAATTCAACTTAACCAGCGTTTAAACACTCACTGATTTATTAGCCATAAGAGATAATAAACCAGAGTAAGTTAAACTCTGTTTTTGGGTTAAAATGTGTTTAAACCAACAAATCTATAAATAAGTAAACATATAAACCATCTTTAAACGCACAAAATTGGGCGTTTAAACTACCAATACAGACTATATGAATTTGCCAACATTTATCATAGTGCTGCCACATGTTACTTTTTAAACTACATATAATACATGGGACACTGATTTACAACTGTTGAGTTTTTACTACATATATTTTTATGTTTAGTTTAACTAAACCAGCGTTTAAGCACTCGCTGATTCATCTGCTAAAAATGCGCCGTTCATCTGCTGAAAATGCGCTATGAAATTAAATTTTTAACGACATTTTTTACGAAAAGTAAATTTTTCACAAAATCGTTTTATACTAATTTTCCATAGGCCCCCATACAAAGAAATCCCTTTGATACGCTGAAAATCATAACGAATAGTGCTATTTTAGTACAGTTTAGTCTGTCTTGGCTTTAAAAGCTTAAAAATCAAACTGCCTTTTTCCGTGATGTTCCGACAATAATTTACTATAAGCCCCATATAAAGCCCTCTGCGGGAAATCATTTAAATTCGGCGTAGACCGTAACATATTTATAAAATATAAGAAAATTTGGTTATATTTGAATATATACGGCCAAAAATAACATCATGTTATTTTGTGATCATCGGTTCATAATTTACCATATGTGAAACATATTGTACTACAGAATGTACAGAACAAATAATGGACCTGTCAAAGCAGGGGGCTTTTGTAGAATTATGGACCGATTCTCTCCCTTTCCAATAGGCAATTATAACGTATGTACCATATTTAATCAAACTATCTTCAAAATGCTCACCTGTACTTTGCGCACAAGGTTTACATGGATAGACAACCAACAAGTCGCACGGACATCATTCGATCGATTCAGTTAGTGATTCTGAGTCGGTCGGTATACCAATTTTTTCATATGTTACGCACATCGGCACAACGCATAATGCCCTCTCCCCTATTATTCGAAAGTATAAATATCCCGAACAAACTCCGCTAGCCCCAAGTTAAAATTTTTTATTTCCATTTTCAAAATAAAGTCCCAAATTTAGAGATAAATCCCCTGGTTGAGCAACGCTGGCTCTGTTGTTGTTGCTTTTAACCCTAGAAAGATAATCTGCGTCAATTTTACGCATAGACTTTCGAAATATTGCTATTTATTTTTAATTAGCAGGAATACGTTGATGTGCACTTCGGACATTTCATATATAAATATATTTTAAATTTCAGTCTTTTTATCTATATAAATAAAAATGAATGTGTACTTGTATGTCTGTTTGAAGTCTATGGACCGATTTTCATGAAATTTTCATAGCGTCTTTCCGTATGTCTGGAAGGCTTTATTATGTTTTAAAATTGCAAGTGGGCGAGGAGCCACGTCCAATTAAAAAATGTGTATTGAAAATTTTTTATATCAGACACTAATACAGCTAGAGTCTTCATATTAAATACGGCCAACTTTGACATCCACACAAACATTTGGTTGAAAAATTGGCGGACTTGCAATAGTAGGCGTGGCATTTCCCAGATGAATTAAATACTTACATTTATATATCTGGAAAACGATAACTGTTAGAGTACCCAAATTTTGCAAGAGCAATTTTGACATCTATATGATTATTTGGATAAAAAATGGATGCATTAGTAATAGTGGGTGTGCCACCTCCAATATGAATTAAATAATAAAATTCTGCAGTCTACAAAATTTTTCAATAGATGACGCTGTACCTCCCAAATAAATAAAATTCTAAACTTCGGACAAGAGCCATACAATTTTGCAAAGCAATTTTGATATTCATATAAATATTTAGAGAATATATGGGTATAATGAGAATAGTAATCCCCAAGTAAGAGCAACTGACGTCCAAACAATAGAAAAATTAAAAAAAAATTATCAGTAACCATTTATATGATAATCATATATACGAGTATCTTGAATAAATTGTTAAGTTAAAATTCGTATATGGTGAAGAATTAAATAGGTAGGTTCTAGAGTATCCACTCAATTAATAGTTGTTCTATTAATCGAAGAAATTTTCCGCCATTATTTGATCGAATAATTAAAATAGCCAATTTCAAATAACGAATAACTCGAACAATATATGTCAATCAATCGATTAAAATTAATTTTTTTAGAAAATTCTACTTTTTTAATATAAAATAATTTTTTTAGATTTCTAACTAATAAAATACCTAACAACTAAATAACATGTTATATGATGAAATAGCGCTTTTTATACCCTCCACCACCACTGTGGTGAATGAGGGTATACTAAGTTTGTCATTCCGTGTGAAACTTTTTTATTATACATCTAAGACCCCATAAAGTATATATATTCTGGGTCCTTGAGTAATTCTAAGTCGATTTAGCCATGTCCGTCTGTTGAAAACACGCTCACTTTCGAAAAACGCAAAAGAAAAGAACAAACTTGGTCTCAAATTGCTTGTAGTTATCCTAAAAAGTTTGGGATTGAAATCCAGCAACATCAGTTTAGTAGGATCAGAACTATGAATCAAAATGTGGAACCACTTCCCAAAAAAAAATTGATAATTTTGATACAAAAACTAACATAAATGGTGGAATAATGCACGGAATGACATAAAATTTTGCACGAATTCGCTTTATACGACTGCAAATCATACTGTTAAATTTCGTGAAGATCGGTCCATAATTTACCATAGGCCCCATATAAACCCTTCTCGCGGAAAACAGTTTAGTACGCCTAAAACCGCAATAAATAACGCTGGCATACTTAAATTTGGTACGTCACAGTTTTATAATACGTCAAATCACACTGTAAAATTTATTGAAGATCGGTCCATAATTTACACTAGGTCCCATATAAACCCTACTCCCGGAAAACCGTTTAGTACGCCTAAAACCGTAATAAATAATGCTATCAAATTGAAGTTCGGTGCGTCACAGTTTTATAGCACGAGAAATCACACTGCCAAATTTAGTGAAGATTTGTCCATAATTTACCATAGGCCCCATATAAACCCTACTCTCGGAAACTAGTTTATTGCGCCTAAAACCAAATAAAGCCCACTTTGGGATTTATAGATATTGCGGTGAAATTTACTGTTAACGCTAAAACTAATTACACTGCTGTATTGAAATTTATTCTAATTTATTTTTTGTAATTCCAGAAATCAGTCTTCAGAATTTTGGGATGATTTGTCCATAATTTACCATAGGTCCAATACAAATAACGCTCTTAAAAATCATTTAAGTCCGGCTAAAACTGTTACGAATAATGATATTTTACTCAAGCCAGTTCAAAGTTCTTACAAGAAACGAATAACATTTTCTTATTGTCGGTCAATAATGTAATTCAGGTCTAAACCGCAACCAATTTTAATGCTGACGTTCGTTTTTGTGAAGCTTAGTTTTAATAATATATATGAATTTATCATACAGAGCCCACTCCTGTCGGTGGAGGGTATCAAAGATTCGGCACAGCCGAATATAGCACTCTAACTTGTTCATATTGATTTTCCCCGACCCTCAATTTCATTATTGCCATTGTTAGATTCGTCTTAAAAATCGAAGTGTCCTGAGATGGGTAGTTAAAAACAAAATCACGGATTGTTGGTGCAAAATAGTATTTTGTTAAACAACAAATTACCCAAACCTATAGAGTAGAGCTTTAAAATGAAAGGGGGGAAAATGATCAGCCATGTTCGGTAAATCGAATACGTATAAGTGAAATTGAAATGTAACAAACTTT
The DNA here is from genome assembly GCA_943735925.1 of Pollenia amentaria. NCBI lineage: Eukaryota > Metazoa > Arthropoda > Insecta > Diptera > Polleniidae > Pollenia > Pollenia amentaria. Next base: position 129,873,808 of record OX031007.1, on the reverse strand, counting down.
GAAAACGATCCTGTTCAAAAAGTTAATATAAAAGTTTATTTTACATACTTCATACTTTGAGTTCTTATCTTAACTTCTCTTCAAATCAGAAAAAAAAACGGTGTTTAAAAAAAACTGAGAAATGCCATTGATTTAAATTTTACTTGATTTTCAGGAATAATAAATTAGTTAAATTGAATAACGAATTATAAATTTGTATAAATAGGCTGTACCTCTCACAAAATGCCGCGACAAAAATAATAAATAAAATAAATAATTAAAAAATTAATTAAATAATTTAGCAGGCGGGACATAATTGACAATTATACAGTGAAAAAAAATTAATGGACCCCAACTGCTGCTGCTCCTAATGCATAAATTAAACTTGGGCTTCAGGTCATGTTATAGTCTGTTTAACCGAAGTAGTGTTTACTCTGTTTTGTAGTTTATTTTTATTTTTTTTCCTTAATCTTGTTGCGGTCTCTTTAGCGCCATAAAAATTGAATGTTTTGCAGCAGGGTTTTATGATTTTTCATTATTTGTTTTATATAAAAGTTTTAGAATTATATGCGTGGTATAAATGAATTGTTTATTGTTTAACTATATTTTTATTGTATAGTTTTTTCGGTTTATTAATGCAATAAAAGTATGAAATCAAAAAGACATGTATGTTTTTGCCATCGGATAAAATTATTTGAATTATTCGAGTAATTCAACATATTAAAACTCTTATTCGATTAATCGGGCAAAACGAAAATTTAAAAATCGATTAATTCCTTACTCGAGCAAAATCAAAAGTCAAATAAATGGATACTCTAGTAGGTTCTTAAAATTTTATATGAGTTACTATACTATAAACAATCTTAAATGCTGGAGTTCTTAAAATGGTATTTAGACAACGAATGAGCCTCTAATCGTAACCACTAATATATTTTATGTATGATTCTTTAATTTTTGTAACCAAATTAAACATAAACTACCTCCTGTCAACTTTTTTATGTAAACTATTTATACAACATTTTTATGGCCTGGGATTTGCGCAACGGTTTTTACATTTTTTTACCTTGAATTTTTTCGGCCCAGGAAATTATTTGACCTTAACCGAAATTTGTAACCTGATATTTTAAAGCTATAAATTTGTTACACATTCAATTCTGTAATTTAGACGAATAAATGATGGACTCAAAAAATTATATTTCAAAGATTTATTACCCACGAACGAAGTTTGTTACCTACGATTTAAAAACTAAATTTGACGTACATTAAGGTCCTAATCATGAAAAACGCAACGCAACGCCAAATAATTACATGGAAAGCACAAACAATATCATAAATATTTTGTAATTAAAATTCAAACACTGCATATCTTGTGCCGTTGAAAATTTTAAAACGGTACATGAAATTCTGTAGAGAGCAACAACAATATTTCAAAATATTTATGACATTGTTTGTGCTTTTAATGTAATTCTTTGGCGTTGCGTTTTGCATGATTAGGGCCTACATTTTGTAATGTAGTTCAATATTTGAATCTAAGCAAGTTAGATGTTTTTTTTTGAGTGAAAGTAGCTGTGAAAAATTACAAGTAAGACGGCTCCAAAAAAAATCATCGCTTTCTAAACGCACAAAAAATGCAGTATCGTTGCAATCCCAAAGATTAAATGAAACTTCAGAAGAGCGTGACAAGTCAAGCTTCAACTCATAGAGCTGCCGAAGAATTTGAACAGCATTATGAACGTCTTGAAAGAGACAGATCGTGATCATCAACATCAAGAGCTGCAGAAACACCTTCAAAACGCGAAGAACGGCGGCATGAAATAACTCCCCACGAAATAACTCCCCAAAAATAAAATGAAATAAGTCCCCAAAAAATATACAGGAAACAGCAACAACGATTTTGGGGACTTATTTCATTTTTTTAGGGACTTATTTCATTATTTATTTTAGGGAGTTATTTCATATGAAATAACTCCCCGAAAATTTAAAATGAAATAAGTCCTCAAAAAATTTTTGGGGACTTATTTCATTTTCAAAATTAGTTAAAACTTGTAAAAAATTAAAATACGTCCCGTTATATTTACAACTCACATTGATGAATGTAGAATGGTAATTGATAAAAAAATAGCAACGGCATTTAGTTTGTGAAACAATTTTGCGTTGTGCGGACTATTTGGTGTAGCAAAGAAGAAACATGAATTTTGAAATAATAAGTGGTTTTAGAAAAAATAACAAATTGCTATATCTTGTAGATCAAAAAATGATATTTGTCAAAAAGTCGGTATATAATAATGTTGGAAAGTATGTGTGCAGACAAAGTGAATGTAAAGCTAGAATTACCGTGGATGCTGAGGGCAAATGTGAACTCGCGAAACATTATGTTGAACATAATCACGATAACGAGGAGGAGGTTTATAAGGAACTGAAGTCTATTAACGAAATTAAGAGCGATTGCCAAGATATCGCCGGAAAGCTAGGTGGTGACACCACTGCGATGAGCTCCATCAGATCTTCTTTCCGGAAAGTTTGTGAGAAGTAAGTTAAAAAAAAAAACTCATTATTATCCACATAATTCACAATACCGATTTCCAGTGCGCAAGATTCTACAAAAAGTAACTCATTTTCCAAAATGAAGCGAAATTTACAATACATTGTATCTAAAAATTTAATAACATCGTCGACAAGTGCACTTCAAATCATCGAATCGTTTAACTTGGAAGGCGTCTGGACAGAATTCGGACTGAGTAAGGACAAAGCTAACCCAATGCATTTTTTTACTGCGTGCATCATAGAGGAAGATTTTACGTTTTGTTTGTTTTCATCATTAAAAACTATTGAGCTAGTTAAAGAAAATATTCAGCCAGCGCAAAGGAGATACCTGATGGATGCAACATTTAAAATTGTTCCTAAAGGCTGCTTTAAACAGCTCTTAGTTATATATATTGAATACTTTGAAGAAGTAAGAGTTAAATTATTTATAATATGACAATTTTACTATCTTCCATTCTTTTAACTTTTTAGATTTTTCCCATGTTTTTTGTTCTCATGGATAAAAAAACAGAAATAATATATACATCTTTACTTCAGTATATCAAGTATAACGTTTTTGATCTAGATCCATCTATTTTCATAACAGATTACGAGCTGGCTATGAGGAAAAGTATTTGCAAAGTTTTTCCACAAGCAAAGTCCGTTGGATGCTGGTAAGTTCAAACTGCTATAAAAATTTATTAATAAAATAAAAAGAACTACAATTATTTAGAGTTATATTTTATGAAGAAGTTTTGTAAAAAATTTTTTTTGAAAAACACAGAAAAAAGTAAAATGCGTATTCTATTATTTTTTTCGTAATATCATTTAAATTTTTAAATGAAACAGGACCTATCACGAAATTCGTAAAACCAATACCACAAGCCATAAATATTCATTAATGTGTGATAGGGAAAAATATGGTTTTTTTCTTTATGAAAATATTATACTATTTATTAAAAATGGTAATTGGTATTCTGAATAAAGTGTTGCTTACTTTCAAAATCGCATGAAAAATGATTTTCTTTTTAGATTAAAAGCATTTATAAAATCAAACACAAATATTAATGGGATATAAAATCTGCAGCACACAAATGTTTGTTAAGAAAAATATTGAGCATAATTTTTTCTGTGTAGGTTTCACTTTTGCCAAGCTATCAGGAGGAATATGACCAAGCGAAAGACCCTGCTCCAATTCGTTAGATCCTCAAAAGCGGCGGCTCTACTCTATCATTAATTAATGGCTCTCGCTCTGCTTCCTCCGGATCTAATTAGGATAGCATTCCTGGAAATAAGGTCTAAAATTTTACTGATGGATAGCGAGGGTGTTTTCGCAAACTTCCTTAAATATTTTGAAACCCAATGGTTAAACCAGGTAACATTTTATAGATATATACTCGTAAATATAGATATACTTATATTATTTGGAACTCTCATTTCTAGATTGGATGTACAAATTTCAGCGTCTACAATCAGAAAATACGAACTACATCAGCAGTAGAGGCCTATAATGGTGTCTTAGGTCGCTTCGCCGGAAAGAATGGTAATTTTTTTAAATTTGTGAAATTAATTCAAAATGAGGAATTTTTCAAAAGTAGACATTTTGGCATGCTTTGTGAAAGTGGTGGAGCAATGGCCCAAAAACGAAGAAAGCGAGACAAATTTGCAAGATGCAGCAAAATTGAAAATTCATTGGTTTTATTGCAGGAGGGAAAACTAACCGTTTCCGAATTTCTTTCCAGGATGGTTTTTGAAGGAAACGGAATTTGTATCGATATGATACCAGAAGAAAATATATTTAAAGGATGAAATTTTGGAACTTCCATTATCCAATAATGAAAACTTATGTGTTGTATGCCAAGACAAATCTCCAAATATTGTATTTATTCCCTGCAAGCATCTCAAAGTTTGTAATGAATCCGATGAAAAATTAATGGCAGATGCTCTTTCAACTGGCCAACGAAGATAAAATTGTCCTTTTTTCCGTCAAATAGTTGACGAATCAATGCAAGTTTTTGTATAAAATGTTCAACTACTGTAAATAAAAAATAATTCAGAATTATTTAATCTTTTGATAAATTATTGGGGTTTTATTTCATTTAAAGAATTGGGGAATTATTTCATATGAAACAAGTCCCCAAAGAAATGGGGTGTTATTTCATATTAGTTTGGGGAGTTACTTCATTCCTTTGGGGACTTATTTCATTTCTGAATTGGGGACTTATTTCATATGAAATAAGTCCTCAAATTTTGGGGACTTATTTCATTTAATTTTTGGGGAGTTATTTCGTGGGGAGTTATTTCATGCCGCCGCGAAGAACGACTTGAAGGTCTTCAACATCATGCTGTAACAGTACGAGATAACGAAACACCGTCAGAATATGAAGAGCGTCTGCAAAGACAGAGATACTGTACTACAACATTACTAGCCACCGAAACACCTTTAGAGCACGAAGAACGCCTTGAAGGTCTTCGGCATCATGCTGTAACATTTCATTTAATAAGACACCGTCACAACGGGAAGGGCGTCTTCAAAGTCAGCGTAATGGTACAACATCACGAGCTACAGAAACATTGTTAGAACGCGTAGAGCGTCTTGAAGGTCTTCGACATCATGCTGTAACAGTACAAGCTAACGAGATATCCTTGGAACGTGAAAAACGTATTCAAAGTCAGCGAAATCTTACAAGATCATCACGAGCCACAAAAACAACGTCACAGTGTGAAGAACGCCTTGAAGGTCTTCGGCGTCATGCCGCAACAGTGCGAGCCATCGAGTCACCGGTAAAGTTATTTTGCTTGAATTACTTCCTCCACAAGAACCATTACAGTCATTGATTTCTGGTAAGACAATCAAAATATATATCTATCAATTTAACAGAATATTAGTTTAAAATGTTATATTCTTTTTAGGAACGGATGTCGATTCACAATATTTTCTTAGTAAAATAAGAAAATATAATTCGTGTTTTGAAATTACATCGTTTGGTGCTACCAACGTAATTCGAGACAATTTTATTCCCATTTTACGTTTTTTAGGTCAAATTTACCATAAACTGGGGTCATTGTTGCCAGTTCAAATGAATATCCTAAGATCTTACAAATTTATTTCATTGGGGAAGCGGATAACAATGACCAAGTGGAATACCGACACCACTAGCTATAACCCTGATACATTTGCAAGTGATGTTTCACGAAATCAACGAACTGGTAAGCATCTTCAAGCAAGCCAAAGATGGTGCAAGATTAAGGTCAGATGAACACATTATCGCAATTCATGCTGATAAAACACCAGCTGGACAACACCGATGCAACACGATACAATGCACCTACAATGGAGGACGTAGCCATTTGATGGTAGGTGATCCAGTGGGATCACGAGACAGGGTTCCCAGTTTTATTTTACACCTTATCCCCAATTTATCACCACAGATCCTAAAAAATAAAATAATATTATGTCAAAGGAAAAATATGCATACATTTTATTCTATAATAAAATTCATTTGTGTAATATAATTTAAGCAAATTTTATTTTTACTTTAAGTTCTTTATACTACCTGCATACAAAGGTATATAAAAAGACTGACTTAAAAAGACTTAAAACTATTTCAGAAAGCTCTTGAAAAAGTTCGGACAAAAAAGACCCACGTCCTGACTAAACCGTTCTTGGCATTGCACAAATGGCGTATATAATAAAATATTGTCCCCAAAAATCCCCAGCGAAAAAGGGCGTTTCCCCAAAAAATCCCCTGGGGATTTTACGGAATTGTTATCCCCATTTTCAAAAAAAAAATCCCCTTTTTGGGGAGACATCCCGTGACAATAGGATAAACAGGATAGCTGAAACTCATCGTTCGTATGATGTACGTCAGTATCCAATTAATTTTCGATATAGGGAAGGTGGATATCACTTTGAATTACGGCAAATAAATCCAGCTACAAGTATGGTGAGATTTTAAAAATCTTATTTTATATGTTCTAAGCTTAATCTAATCCATTTTATTTTGTCTTTTTTACTGTCAGATGAATCAACAAGGAAAAAAGTGAGTGTAATGGATTTCTATGCAAATCGCATAATGATACGTCAGAATTTCGTTAATCACATTCTAAATTGCCGCGAATTATTTCTCCAGTATATTGTCGGTATGTATGCGAAAATATAAATGGAGCGCCTTTTATATATACGACGTAATCAAGCAAAATTACGAGCAGATAACTATATTCATCTTCGGGATGCATTAAATAGCCATAACGACAAGAGACTTAAGCCGATCGGCTCACCGCCGCCGCTTGATTTCTCCAAGCCGCGCCGCCGCCGACTTACACGGCTTAGACGGCTCAATTAAAGCCGCCGATGACAGCAGCTGCGCCGTGAAATTTCTTAATTTGTGTGACTAAGTTTATTTTACTTGAGGGTTACACGATCAAGTTTTGTCTATCAAGTTTTAATATACTCACACTTTTTTACCAATACACTAATACTTTTAAAAGTTGAAGCGAACTTGCCTTTAAAATTCTCTTTCAAGTGAATGTATAAATTTACGTTCAAGAAAACAGATGATTACAAGTTTGATGAGAAAATTTTTCGTTTGTCTTTATAAATTGTGCTCTTGATGACATCTTGAAAGTAAATTGCTTCAAAATTGCGTGCAGCCTACGTCACAGCTTCCAATTATTGGAAATCTTGACAAACTGTATATGTAAAAGACTATCAAGAAAAACTAGATCGTGTGGCTGTTTTTCAGATTTGCGTTTTAATGTATTAATTTCTTTGTCAAAAATGGTATGTTTTAGCATCAATGTGCAACATTCAAGTGCCGTTATATTTTCTTAATATTGTTCAAAGCGTCATTGTACTTAACAACATGCTTAAATTTCTTTAAGAATATTTTACAAAAAAGACAAGTGAACTACAACAAAATGATTTAGGTTCTGAATCAGAATCTAACTCTGATAGTGAAGTTTTTAATGTGGCAGAAAAAACTATAAAATATTACCAGCAGTTGTTAAATAAGAAAACAAAAAATTAAAGAAGTGTCTCACATTAAGACACTGTATGGAAGTTTAAGAATTTATTGCAGAAAGCTTTAATTTTTGGAAATGGATATGGGTATGTGGTCCTACAGATAACATCAGTTTAAAACAGTAATGAGGAAAAAACGAAATTGCACTATCCCTTTATAATTATTTAATGTTTTGTACTTTAACATAAAAAAAATAGATATAGAAATGATTAATTGCTTTCCTTAAATAACAATTTTAAACATTTCAAGCCGACATTTAAGCCGCCGCCGATTCATTGACGCAAACGCCGCCGTCGCCAATCAATCATACCCGCGCCGCCGCCGCCCATCAAACGCCCTCGGCTTGGTTCTCTGATAACGACATCAATCCCAATAAACTTGGCCAAACTATTATTCTTCCAGCAACGTTCACAGATAGCCCACGTCATATGCAAGAATAGTGCCAAGATGCAATGACATACTCGTATGTTCGATCATATGGACGCCCAGATTTGTTCATTACATTTACTTGTAATCCAAAGTGAGATGAAATTCTGTGAAATTCTGGCCAAAAACCAATACATCGGCTTGACATAACAGCACGCGTGTTTAATCAAAAATGTAAATCCCTTATGGATTTCCTTGTAAAATTTCATATATTTGGTGAAACACGGTGCTGGATGTATTCCGTTGAGTGGCAGATATGTGGATTGCCACATGCAGATATTCTCATTTGGTTGGTTGACAAAATTACCCCAGATCTTATTGATCATATAATTTCTGCAGAGATACCCGGTTCAAATATTGATCCAAACCTGCACGAAATTGTCATCAAAAATATGATTCATGGTCCGTGTGGAACTGTTAATGCAAATTCTCCATGCATGGTTGATGGAAAACGCACAGTGGCTAACCACTATTGTCGGCGTTCTGTGGATAACGGTGATCTATCAATTTCAATAAAGGTACGTGGAAATGATGTTGACGTTGACAATCGCTGGATAGTACCTTACTGTCCTTTGCTTACTAAAGGGTTGCAAAATCCAAACGATGAAATTACGTAGTATCAAATGGCCAGGTACGTTAGTAGCAACGAAGCAGTATGACGAATTTTGCGATTTTCCATTCATGAAGGCCACCCAACTGTTGTTCATTTTGCAGTTGTAACGTGATGGTTCAGTTTCAATTTTTTTCTAAACAATGGCTTGATTTAGGTAATCGAAGAATTCCATTTGAATCTACAACAAAATATATTAATTGTTTTTCTGAATTTTGCAGTATGACCCAATATCAGACAAATTTTTAAAAACAAGGAATTGTTATGTGAACGTGCGTTATTGGCATCCAAAAATATTGATGTTAATTCATGGAACAAAACCGATGGTAACCTGAAAACTTAAAAATCGATAGACACAACAGTAACAAATATTGAGGATGTCGTCAATTTTCCAATCGCATTTTTAAATTCGTTAAATAGATGTTGATATTAAAATAATATTCGACACAAAGAACTACATATTAAATGAATCTTAACCTCATAACATCATTTTTGTTTGCCGGACCAATAGTTGACCAAGTGTCCCAAATAGAGTACTGTCTAGAAAATTTGTCTTAATATACTGTGGTGTAGTGTATTAAAGTGTCTGCCTTGACCCACTATACTTTCTTACTTGTTCAAGTTTCAAATAATCTGTAAAATAAATAATTTTTCGAAATTTAATTTTCTTAGAAACAAATGAAATGAAATTAAAGACACTAAGGCCCTAATCATGTACAACGCAGCGCAACGCCAAAGAATAACATTGAAAGCACAAACAATGTCATAAATATTTTGTAGTTTTGTCGTTGCTTTCAACAGAAATTCATGTACCGTTTTAAAATTTTCAACGCCACAAGCAAATGAGCATTTGAAATTTTAAAACGCAATGTGAATTTCTGTAGAAAGCAACAACAAAATTACAAAATATTTATGACATTTGGGGTATTCACAAGGTGTGCTATCATGGTTTATTGTCATAATGTTATAACATTTTACAATGGTTTAAAAATATTGTTGTTGGTTTGTAAACAAAAAGTGTCTTAAATAAATAGAACGTTGCTTGCTATGTTTATTGTGCTGTCGTAATTAATAGCACATTAAATTATGAGGGGTTGCTCACAACAGTCGTATTTTTTCGTTATTATTTTAAGACATATGACTTTATGACTCCTTGTGAATCCCCCAATTGTTTGTGCTTTCAATGTTATTCTTTGGCGTTGCGTTAGTTCTGTGGCGTTTTGCTGCGTTGTACATGATTAGGGCCTTAATTTCTACATTTGTGGCCGAATGTTGTAAAATCTTAATTAATTTATACAGTTCTGTTGAAGCTAAAAAGCCTTTGACTTAATTTGAAAAGCTTGTGCCAAAAATTATATAAGGCAGCGACAAGATCTTGTTGCTTAAAGGTTTTAATTCCTGTAAGATCTATGGACTTCAAAACAAGAGCTATTTTATGTACAAATGTTGCCTTTAAGGCATATTTTTTCAAATCGCAAAGCTGTTTTTAACATTTTGAAACCTGTTGTATATGTCCTTAGATGTTCTTAGTTATTTTGAAAATAGGAAATTTGTCGCCCGGGGTTTGTTCTCAAAAAACTGAAAAATCATATATTTGGAAATTTGTAAAATTTCTTTAGGAATTCTAGGGTTCTTATAAACAAATTTAAAATTTTACTCAAATACACCAACAAACCTATTTCATACCTGCAATAATATTCGTATTTTCTTTTCGTGTCCCTTCGAAAACTCATATACGTTCAAAAGTTATGTTTTTTAGCAAGTTACAATTTGACGTTAAAGTCTTAAATTAAACTATTCAATTTAAAAAATTTTTACGAATTATTACTCAAGGTATGGGAAAATTTCGTGCAACAATGTTTTACATGCAAGCTTCTTAACGCTCTTTGTCCGTAATCTTCTGTTTAATGAAATATTTCTGTGCGACATCTCGCATTGCGTAAATCAGGTACAACAAATAACAGTTTTGTTCGAATACAAAGCAACATTTGCTCGCATAAAATCACAATCTAATACTTATTGGCAAATATTTTACCAAACGTCTTCAATAAATTTTATAATTTGTAAAATATGTCGACATTATCATTGAGCTTATCCTTGCACAAAATATATTTTTGTACAACAGTGACTTCCACAAATTGGCTGATGTATGGTTTTTCTTGTTTTCTTCCCTATTGAGCAGACAATTCATTTCAGGAATTATGGTATAATTGTACTTTTTGTACATTTTAGACAGTGTTGGTACCGTGGAACTAAAACGACTTATTAAATACAGTTAATAGTAACTGGGGGGTTTTTCAAGAATGTCGCAGTCGAGTTTTAGTGTAAGCAGTGTTTATTAATCTAAAGACTGCATTCTTCCATAACTTTACAATATCCAATAATTAGTATTGTGGTTGTTTTATTGAACTGTTAATGGTTTTTAATCCAAATTTAGATATTTTAATTAGGCTTAAGTTCATTGAATTTAATTTTCATTAAATTATTTTTATGAAGAATTTTTCATTCTTCACTGCGATGAGATTTGAACCTAGGCTTGCACGGACAGGTTGCCCAGACTAGTTTCGATTGTAACCACACAATCTCTTCAGTGGCGTTTGCCGTCTTTACTCACTCGGCTATTGAAGCCGAATGACGTCAATAGTCAAACATCAATCTTTAAACCAAATGGTATTTCACCTTGGTAGATCGAAATTTGATTTTGAATGAATGATTTTCTATTATAAATGATTTACATGTTCTTCCTAACTTCTGGTTTTTCGTACTTTTTGTCAAGAATTCTTTTTGAAATCCAAAGTACATTTTTGTTTTTGATGTTTTTGTCTTTCCTTTTTTCTTGTTGACCTTTTTCAGCACAACTTGAAGGACAAATGTAAACATAGCTAGTGCCTTAGCTGTTAACAATAATTATATCCGATCCATAACTTTACAATATCTTGTTAGTATGGAATCATTAATTCCACATTTTTTATTGCCTCTTTGGATGGGATTTATTAACCCTACACGGCTTTTTGCAAAAAACCAGTTCTTTTAATCTTCCCATACATCTCATCTCTTGTCATTGCCAAATTTTCAGTAATAAATACGTTTTATATACATACATATTTATTTATATACATATGTATGTATGTATATATTCAATAACACTATTATTTTTCAGCTTAAAAAATATATTTTAGAAGAAATTATTAACAATAAAAATGAATAAAAGAAATATAAACTACGCAATAAATAAAACTGTAAATATTATTGCTTTAATTATATATTTTGTTTCTAAATTTTGTAGTTTTAATTTTTAGTTATTGTCTACCAATTAAACACAGCTGTTTTTGGCCTTTTAAAAGCAACAACAACAGAGCCAGCGTTGTTCAACCAGGGTGTTATCTCCAAATTTGGGACTTTATTTTGAAAACGGAAATACAGAATTTTATTTGGGGCTAGCGGGGTTTGTTGGGAATATTTATGCCCTCACCATAATACGGTAGAGGGCATTATGCGTTGTGCTGATGTGCGTTACATATGAAAATATTGGTATACCGCCCGACTCAGAATCACTAACTGAGTCGATCGAATGATGTCCGTGCGACTTGTTGGTTGTCTATCACATGTAAACCTTGTGCGCAAAGTACAGCTGAACATTTTGAAGATCATATGATGAAATATGGTACATACGTTATAATTGCCTATTGGAAATGGTAAGAATCGGTCCATACTTTTACAAAGGCCCTCATTAGCTACTTTGACAGGTCCATTATTTGTTCTGTATATTCAGTGGTTTAGGGTATGGAAATTTCGGGCTTGACCGACTCTTCTTCCTTACAATATTGTACCCTTCACCGAAGGTGGCAAGGGGTATATATGTATGTAAGTTTGTTATTACGTTTTTAATTTCTACAATATTGATTTAAGACCCTATAAAATATTTCTATTCTTGGTCCCTTATATTACTATGTCCGTCCTTCCGTCAGTGAATCTGGCTGTCGATTAAATTCAAGTTTCCGGAGCCTCTACAAAACGCTTATATATCTATGGTTTATCTGTCTATTGGTAACGTTTCCGCGAATTTTGCTTTTTAAAATCAGCTACATCGTCTTATAAATGGCTAAGAAAAGAGAAAAAATGAGCAAAAAAAAACATCAAAATGTTCATTAATATTTTAGAGCTTCAGTATGACCTATGGATACGTTTCACGTTGAGCCGATTATCACAAAATAACATGATGTTATTTTTGGCCATATATGTTAATTTGACCAAATTTTCTCACTTTTTATATATATATTGCGGTCTTAGTCGAATTAAAATGATTTCCCGCAGTGGGCTTTACAAGCGGCTTATAGTAGATTGCTGACGGAGCTTCACTGAATAAGGCAGATTGATTTTTAATCTTTTGAAGCCATGATAGACTTAGCTGTACTAAAATAGTACAATTTGATTTTCAACGTATTAGAGGGATTTCTTTGTATGGGTCTATGGTAAATTATAGACCGATCTTAACGAAATTTTGCAGAGTGTTTCGTATGAAACAGGCCGAGGTTTATTGCGATATCATTATGTGTAACAGTTTTAGGCTTACTAAACTAATTTCACAGAATGTGCTCTATGTAAATTATAGTAACACAATTTCGTAGTAAAATTTCCTGTAGTAAAAAACGAATGTGTGAAATATTTAATTTTTGTGACAAACATATTAATTTATAAGGGAGGTCGTTCAAAATTTTGTTTTATATTATATATTTAAGCAGATGCCTAAATCGACTTAGAATTATTTAAGGACCCAGAATATAAATGAAGTTTTCGATGAGGTCTTCGTAGCAACTTGTAGCCAGCTTAAGGCTGTTTTACACTGTCACACAAGTCCTACGTATTTTGACGAAAATGCGTTTCTCATCAAATTATTGTTTGAAAATTTTCAAAAAACAATAACAACTTATCATGACCGGGTTGTATTTTTCTCAAAATACGTAAGACTTGTGTGATAGTGTAAAGTAGCTATTTGTAACATAAGCCTTAAGCTTAGAAAAGTGTTGTGGTTACTATTATAAAAGGCTTATTAATTGTTAAATAATGTAAACTGAACCTTTGCGATAATATTGATTGTCTATAATAATATAATAATAAGCTAAGAAGTCTAATTATTGAATAAGCTTACAGAAAAATACTTTTCGAACTTACAGAAGGATATATTACGAACACTTTGTTTAAATTGATATGGTTTTCAATAATATAATATTAAATAACTTTTTTAAATTGTGCACTATTTAAAACACTTCACGTTTCGAACAAAACGCAAAGACTGAAAACATTAACTAATAAGGCACGCTTCAAATAAGGAGACATCATTCTCTAACACTTACGAAACTGTAGCGACAATAAGTCATATACAATCGTATTTGTTGTAATATTGGCGGATATCTCTTATGATAAGATTATTCTACAACTCATTTACCTTTTGCTTGTGAAATGGTCTGTTGGGAAGTATACCCTTATTCACCACTAGTGGTGGAGTGTATGACGAGGGTATATATGTATGTATATTGAGTTAGCATCTTGTGCTAGAAATAGAAAATGTTAGAAGTTTTTTGTTGGCCCTGTAAAGTTTGCTTGAAGTTAGTTATCAGGTTTACACTCGAAGGTGACGATATGTTATAGCTGTTTGCAAATATTAATAATCAACAAATGGTGGATAAAAACAACTCGCCTTAAAATATATTTTCTTTTGGTAAGCAATGTTAATAATGGGTGATTCAAGTAGAGATACTTTTTTCAATAGCTTTTTTTTGAGAGATCACGTGTGAGTCATGTTATTTTTGTTTAGTATTGTTTGGCATTTCATAATGGAAAGACTTACGCCAGAACAACGTTTACAAATCGTTCATCTTTTATTACGAAAATTCACGTTCTGTGAGGAATGTGTTTCGTGCACTTCGCTCAACTTATGGTCAACATAATCGGCCTACTGAGCATACTATTCGCAACACCATCACCCATTTTTAGGCCCAGCATTCATTAGGTCTGTCTGCGTACACATATTTTGCATAATTTTGTACAAAATGTCGCAAAATCTTGCAAAATGTTGTCTGCATACTCCAAATCTCTTACAGCGAGAGAGCCAAAAAGAGAATTTTTTTGACAGTTGGAAGTTAGAGAACTTGCAAAATGTTACTGGAGAAATTTCCTCTGGTAAGATTTTGCAACTAGTTTGAACAGCTGTTTTTATATACTGTTTGAATGAAAGAGTTTACGTGTGCCAAGGTAGCGTAGACGAAATAGCGTCGAATTTGGGAATTTAAAAACCGGGAAACCAAAATACCAAAATAATGGGAATTTACAGTATATTAACAAAAAGTTAGCGTCGAATTTAGGAATTTAAAAAGGGGAAGTAAAAATATATTTCTATTTTTAATAAAAATACAAATATTTACCACAGGCTTTTGCACGGTATAAACTATAGATTTTCTGAAAGTAAATAGTTTTCTGGACAAAATGAGCGATGCGTGCAAATAATATATAGTTTATACCGTGCAAAAGCCTGTGGTAAATATTTTTTGTATTTTTTATTAAAAATATAAATATATTTGGCCTTAAGTCTAGTTAAAAAAAAAGTACCTAGGGTGATAGAAAATGGAAAAATAAGAAGAAAAAATAAAATAAGAAAGTTGGCGCAAACGGTTAGTTTTCGAGTTATGGGCGTTTAAAGTTTTTATATAAATATGTGATTTTGCAGTACATTGCCAAATGTATATGGCTAATATTGGTATCATTGCAAAGCGTTTCACTAGATCTTTCTGGACATACAGAATTTATTTTAATATTTTTAGTTTATTAAGAAGTGGGACGAGTTTGCAAAATACAAAATTTTTTTAGTAAGCATAAAAACAAATTTATTAATTTTTTCTAATTCTTTAATGTATGTATAAGTTAATTTTATATTTTATTAATTGTTAAAAAAAATAATTTTATTTTTTTATTTTTATGGGAGCTTAAGCTCTTTATTTATTAATTATCCACTAAAAACTAAAACTTACAAAATTGTTTTTCTTAAACGTAACTTATTTTCTATGCACTGAAATTGTTGTCTCAGCGTTTTCCCACGAGTTGAAGAATTACTTGGTGGCGCGTGTGCAACGTCAGCAGGACGGACAAGACGGAATTGTTCATAATGTTGATGTTGAAATATTAGACGTATGCAGCAAAACAGAATTTGATGTGAAAATATTTTATGTGTTACAGAGATTAATGTGAAAATATTTAGTGTGTTAACTTATATACTACATACTAATTTATTTAAGAATGTTAATTAAAATACAAGTAAAACCTTCTTTATGTTTATGTTATACTAATGAGGAGAGAATCCTTGCCCATGGGCAAAGGCCGTCTATGCAGAGAATCTTTAGTTAGCGAAGCCGGTATTAGTTATACCATAGGGGAGAAAATATTTGCGCCCGGCCGAAGGCGAAACCGGTGTTTGTTATACCATAGAGAAGAACATCCTTGCGTCCGGCCAAAGGCTGGCTATGCAAAGAATTTGTTTTTGCGATGCTAGTGTTTGTTATTTTATAAAATTTGTTTTACACTTTTATTTATTTGTATTACACTTTTTAAAATTTATTGAAGATCGGTCCATAATTTACACTAGGTCCCATATAAACCCTACTCCCGGAAAACCGTTTAGTACGCCTAAAACCGTAATAAATAATGCTATCAAATTGAAGTTCGTGCGTCACAGTTTTATAGGACGAGAAATCACACTGCCAAATTTCGTGAAGATTTGTCCATAATTTACCATAGGCCCCATATAAACCCTACTCTCGGAAACTAGTTTATTGCGCCTAAAACCAAATAAAGCCCACTTTGGGATTTATAGATATTGCGGTGAAATTTACTGTTAACGCTAAAACTAATTACACTGCTGTATTGAAATTTATTCAAATTTATTTTTTGTAATTCCAGAAATCAGTCTTCAGAATTTTGGGATGATTTGTCCATAATTTACCATAGGTCCAATACAAATAACGCTCTTAAAAATCATTTAAGTCCGGCTAAAACTGTTACGAATAATGATATTTTACTCAAGCCAGTTCAAAGTTCTTACAAGAAACGAATAACATTTTCTTATTGTCGGTCAATAATGTAATTCAGGTCTAAACCGCAACCAATTTTAATGCTGACGTTCGTTTTTGTGAAGCTTAGTTTTAATAATATATATGAATTTATCATACAGAGCCCACTCCTGTCGGTGGAGGGTATCAAAGATTCGGCACAGCCGAATATAGCACTCTAACTTGTTCATATTGATTTTCCCCGACCCTCAATTTCATTATTGCCATTGTTAGATTCGTCTTAAAAATCGAAGTGTCCTGAGATGGGTAGTTAAAAACAAAATCACGGATTGTTGGTGCAAAATAGTATTTTGTTAAACAACAAATTACCCAAACCTATAGAGTAGAGCTTTAAAATGAAAGGGGGGAAAATGATCAGCCATGTTCGGTAAATCGAATACGTATAAGTGAAATTGAAATGTAACAAACTTTGAAAACGATCCTGTTCAAAAAGTTAATATAAAAGTTTATTTTACATACCTCATACTTTGAGTTCTTATCTTAACTTCTCTTCAAATCAGAAAAAAAAAAAACGGTGTTTAAAAAAAACTGAGAAATGCCATTGATTTAAATTTTACTTGATTTTCAGTAATAATAAATTAGTTAAATTGAATAACGAATAATAAATTTGTATAAATAGGCTGTACCTCTCACAAAATGCCGTGACAAAAATAATAAATAAAATAAATAATTAAAAAATTAATTAAATAATTTAGCAGGCGGGACATAATTGACAATTATACAGTGAAAAAAAATTAATGGACCCCAACTGCTGCTGCTCCTAATGCATAAATTAAACTTGGGCTTCAGGTCATGTTATAGTCTGTTTAACCGAAGTAGTGTTTACTTTGTTTTGTAGTTTATTTTTATTTTTTTTCCTGAATCTTGTTGCGGTCTCTTTAGCGCCTTAAAAATTGAATGTTTTGCAGCAGGGTTTTATGATTTTTCATTATTTGTTTTATATAAAAGTTTTAGAATTATATGCGTGGTATAAATGAATGGTTTATTGTTGAACTATATTTTTATTGTATAGTTTTTTCGGTTTATTAATGCAATAAAAGTATGAAATCAAAAAGACATGTATGTTTTTGCCATCGGATAAAATTATTTGAATTATTCGAGTAATTCAACATATTAAAACTCTTATTCGATTAATCGGGCAAAACGAAAATTTAAAAATCGATTAATTCCTTACTCGAGCAAAATCAAAAGTCAAATAAATGGATACTCTAGTAGGTTCTTAAAATTTTATATGAGTTACTATACTATAAACAATCTTAAATGCTGGAGTTCTTAAAATGGTATTTAGACAACGAATGAGCCTCTAATCGTAACCACTAATATATTTTATGTATGATTCTTTAATTTTTGTAACCAAATTAAACATAAACTACCTCCTGTCAACTTTTTTATGTAAACTATTTATACAACATTTTTATGGCCTGGGATTTGCGCAACGGTTTTTACATTTTTTTACCTTGAATTTTTTCGGCCCAGGAAATTATTTGACCTTAACCGAAATTTGTAACCTGATATTTTAAAGCTATAAATTTGTTACACATTCAATTCTGTAATTTAGACGAATAAATGATGGACTCAAAAAATTATATTTCAAAGATTTATTACCCACGAACGAAGTTTGTTACCTACGATTTAAAAACTAAATTTGACGTACATTAAGGTCCTAATCATGAAAAACGCAACGCAACGCCAAATAATTACATGGAAAGCACAAACAATATCATAAATATTTTGTAATTAAAATTCAAACACTGCATATCTTGTGCCGTTGAAAATT
This sequence comes from Pollenia amentaria, assembly GCA_943735925.1. Classification (NCBI taxonomy): domain Eukaryota; kingdom Metazoa; phylum Arthropoda; class Insecta; order Diptera; family Polleniidae; genus Pollenia; species Pollenia amentaria. The sequence goes on along the minus strand of OX031007.1, from coordinate 129,855,349 downwards.
TTAAAACGGTACATGAAATTCTGTAGAGAGCAACAACAATATTTCAAAATATTTATGACATTGTTTGTGCTTTTAATGTAATTCTTTGGCGTTGCGTTTTGCATGATTAGGGCCTACATTTTGTAATGTAGTTCAATATTTGAATCTAAGCAAGTTAGATGTTTTTTTTTGAGTGAAAGTAGCTGTGAAAAATTACAAGTAAGACGGCTCCAAAAAAAATCATCGCTTTCTAAACGCACAAAAAATGCAGTATCGTTGCAATCCCAAAGATTAAATGAAACTTCAGAAGAGCGTGACAAGTCAAGCTTCAACTCATAGAGCTGCCGAAGAATTTGAACAGCATTATGAACGTCTTGAAAGAGACAGATCGTGATCATCAACATCAAGAGCTGCAGAAACCCCTTCAAAACGCGAAGAACGACTTGAAGGTCTTCAACATCATGCTGTAACATTTCGAGTATATAAGACGCCGCACTGTGGCTGAAAATTGAATTTCATCGGCCAAAAGTCCAATTTTTTGTCATCGCCGATTTCAAAAATTTTAATGCCATTCGATAGCAAACATATTAGAACTAAGGTATCAAAAAAACTAGATTAAAATATTTGTAATTGTGGCTGTGGCATGCTGCTGGAAACAAATATTTTATTTTGTTTTAGAAAAAAATTAATTTTTTTAAATTTGATCAGAACTAAATTATGATTTCTCGCAAACCGTTATCAATAATTGGTCGAAATTTTTTTTGTTATATTAATGGGATAGTAATCTTTAAGAAATGGATCATAACATTAATGTATCATTTATACCTGATGTGTTATTAAATGTTTTCCCAGGTTCTATATTTTAGTTAAATCCGAACTTTAGAGGAGTAGAACTTGTTAGGGTCAAAAGGGGTCAAAGAGATTTTAGTACCATCAGAAAGCTGAAAGTGTCCTCTTTAACCCCATATATACTTGTGCAACTGTTTGGAACTGTCTGTTGAACACTTTTTTCATTTTAATGAAATTACTCGCAACATTTTTTTTTTGCTCTTTTTATTTAAGCTGCTCATATGGCTGAAATATAACACAATGGTTTACGAGCGTTTTGTTTTGAAAAATAATTTTGCTTCTTATGAACGGCTGAACATATTTGAATGAAATTTTAAACTGTCATGGCCGGGTAGCTTTTGTGTTGAATTGGAAGAACACGGGTCCATGGAGGCTCGGGAGAGTGACTTGCGGAACTCTAAAGTTGGTAACCTCGGAAATTCAAACTTTTAAAAAATTCACCAAAAATATATTTATGGATTGCAAAAAAAAATTTAACTTAAGCTTTCGGAGATATTCGGATAAAACGGATTTTTTGGCTTGATTTTTATTATGTTTTATGTCAAACTGTTATCAATAGTGGGTTCAACATTTTTTATATTGGTAGTAAAGCAGTCTTTACACAATGTAATGTTGTATTACTGTACCGATTATACCTGCTGTGTTATTAAATATTTTTTCAGGTTCTATATTTTAGTCAAATTGAAGTTCATAAGAATATAATTTATGAGGTCAAAAGGGGTTAAAGAAATTTTACTAGCTATAGGTAAGTGAAAGTATCCACTTTAAACCCAAATGCACTTTTGTACCTGTTTGGACCAGCCTATAGAACACTTTTTTAGTTTGTGTAAAATTATTCGCAACATTTCTTTTGCTCTTTTAATTTTACCTATTCATATGACTGAAATATAAGTGTACCAAGCCAAGTATTTTATATTATATAATTACCAATACCTGTGGGATTTTAAGCGTATCCTACTTAAGCCCATTTTAGTTCTTTATTCTACCTTATTTTGCTACCTAGGAACACAGTATAACGCAACCTATGTATAAAAGCCAGTGGTATTTGAATAAAATCTCAGTTGCTAAAATATATCTAAGCAATAACAATCTAATTTTTTTAATATCTATAAAAATGGAGAGCTTCAGCTATAAAGAATTATCCGAAGAGTATTTTAAAAATTAAAAGGAGGAAGATGTTTTAAGTTACATTGAAGGAAAACTCAATATATATTCCTGCAGCACTGAAATACATGAAATCGGAACTGCAAAATAAAATAACCGATTTCGTCAAAAACTTAAAAAAGCGCTTCAAACAAGTTGGATGGAGTAAACCTAGATTTTACAACAGTTTTGCAAACTGGTTAGATGGCGAACTCAGTGTCCAGATATCTTCTGAAGGTACAAATGAAAAAACCTTGGGAGACCAAAGAAATCTCTTGATAACTGTAGCGATAGATCTAAAAGGCGGAAGCTTAAGGATATCAACGAAGAAATCGGGGATAAAAATATTCAAGAAGCTTTGCTATATCAACTGCGATCACAAAAACAACTCACAAAAGTCGATATTATTGAAAAAGTGTTTATCGCTAGTCCCAAGAGAACTAGCTAGAACTAGAGAAAATATGTTTTTTGTCCTTATTGTTATTTAAATAAAAAAGAAAATAAACATTTAATAATTAACACTTATTTATTTGTTTAATCTAAAAAGTATTCCAGTGGAGCTGGTTCCAGTTGAACCTGTTGTAGAGTTGATAATGTAGAAACCTATTCACAAAATGATCATAGGTATTATTACATGCCTATGCATTTTTTTTAAAGGTATAATGGTATATACGAGGCGAATGTATATGCATATTAAGGTAATACGAATACTCATTTGTTCTTTCGCTGATAAAAAAATATTTTCTCCAGAAATAAATAAAAATGTTTATATTTTTCGAAAGAAAACATTATGAGTATGCTTGTAGAAGCAATTTTTAGTCAGTTTAACATCTTTACTCTCATATGCCCTATTCCAAATCAAATTTTTCAAACAAAAAAAAAAAAATAATTTGAGTAAAAAATTCTAATAAATCAACACACCGATTTTTATACAATTAGAACAGTAATGTTTTCTAATATGGCCATTATTTTCTAGAAAATTCTGATCAATATCGAGTGGTAAATTGTATTGCCTTTTTTGAACAAAAAAAAATTTAATGCCGTTTTCCGGGATTGGGAATTTGGGTATTTCTTAATCAAAAATGGGGATGTTTTTCAGTCCACTGTTTTAAGAACTTTTTAATCTACATAACTGCCAAAATTCTTTATGATACCTTTATTCATGTTAGATTTATAGAATGTCAAACATTAAAATTATTATTCAACATTTTTAATTTTTCGAATTTATTCTATGAGTTAAATTTCATTGCTATCCAACGGAAAGCTAAGGTAAAAATGTACAATATAATAGTCTGGTAGTGTATAAAGTAATTTCTAAAAAAAAAAAAAAAAAAAAAAAAAAAAAAAAAATTAAGGAATAGAGCTATTACAAAAAGCTTTATAAAATACATAACTGAAATTTAACTCATAGAATACATGAACAAACATGAACAAAGATATATTAATGAAATTTGGCAGTTATGTAGATTAAAAAGTTCTTAAAATAGTGGACAGAAAAACATCCCACTTTTTGAATAAAAAATACCATAATTCTCAATCTCAATCATGCTAAAAAACATCAAAAGTTCAACTTTGACCTTAAATTTCTCAACAACTACTAAACCGATTTTAATACTGCAAAAAAGTTTAAGAAGTCTTCTCTCCTGCAAAAAAAAAATTGCAAAATTATCTCTATCGGTTCAAAAGTTACAGATTTTTGGCCGATGAAAAACGATTTTCAGCCACTGTGCGCCGTCACAATGGGAAGTCAGCATAGTTGTACCACTACATCACGAGCTACAGAAACATTGTTAGAACGCGTAGAGCGTCTTGAAGGTCTTCGACATCATGCTGTAACAGTACAAGCTAACGAGATATCCTTGGAACGTGAAAAACGTATTCAAAGTCAGCGAAATCTTACAAGATCATCACGAGCCACAAAAACAACGTCACAGTGTGAAGAACGCCTTGAAGGTCTTCGGCGTCATGCCGCAACAGTGCGAGCCATCGAGTCACCAGTAAAGTTATTTTGCTTGAATTACTTCCTCCACAAGAACCATTACAGTCATTGATTTCTGGTAAGACAACCAAAATATATATATATATCAATTTAACAGAATATTAATTTAAAATTTTATATTCTTTTTAGGAACGGATGTCGATTCACAATATTTTCTTAGTAAAATAAGAAAATATAATTCGTGTTTTGAAATTACATCTTTCGGTGCTACCAACGTAATTCGAGACAATTTTATGTAAATTTTACGTTTTTAAGGTCAAATTTACCATAAAATGGGGTCATTGTTGCCAGTTCAAATGAATATCCTAAGATCGTACAAATTTATTTCTTGGGGGAAGCGGATGGGGGGGTGCTTTAAAACCATGTGAGATAAGGCCATGTTGGCTTTATTTCTCAATTGAATTGGAGATAAAGCCATAATGGCCTTATTGCCCAATCATTGAGAGGTAAGATAATATTTAAAATTTTGCGAAATGAGAGATGTAGCCATATTTTTTTTCGCAAATGAGAAATAAAGCCATATTTTTTTCAGAATATTGTTATGCTTGGTGTAAACATTCTGTAAAAGGGAAAAGCCTTAAGCCTATAGTACACGGCATGTAAAAAGACACATGCGCATGTGGTTCTGACGTAATTTTGACGTCATCACACAACGCGCAATGTTTATTGTGGCTTTGCATTGACGTCAAAATTACGTCAGAGCCACATGCGCATGTGTATTTTTACATGCCGTGTACTATAGGCTTTAGTTATCATTGAAAAAATAACAACTAAGAAAACTTTATTCAGCGAAGCCACCTGCCGCGTCCTACTGTAGGATAAAACCCGTAAGCACGGCCGCAGGCCTCCACGCAGAAAAACTTTAGTATGCGAAGCCAGATTTCAATACTTAACTTTATTGTCTCCGGGAAGACATTTTTTACAGAATGTTATTATTATTATTATTAGATTTTATTCCTTCAATAAAAACTATTGATTTTCCCTTATACGGAATGTTTACACCTAATGTAAACATTTCGTAAAAGGGAAAATCATTACTTCTTAATTATAAAAATAAGAAAACTATTAATCAATGTAAAATGCAAAAGTTCTTCAAAACTGAAATGAGAGATAAAGCCATTTTCTAATATTGCCAATGTGAGCTAAGGCCATGATGGCTTTATCTCCCATTCAAATGAAAAAAGGCTTTATCTCCCTATTGAATGAGAGATAAAGCCATCATGGCCTTATCTCACATGGTATTAAAGCACCCCCTCAAGCGGATAACAATGACCAAGTGCAATACCGACACCACTACTTATAACCCTGATACATTTGCAAGCGATGTTTCACGAAATCATCGAACTGGTAAGCAATGCAAGATTATGGTCAGATGAACACATTATCGCAATTCATGCTGATAAAACACCAGCTGGACAACACCGATGCAACACGATACAATGCACCTACAATGGAGGACGTAGCCATTTGATGGTAGGTGATCCAGTGGGATCACGAGACAGGGTTCCCAGTTTTATTTTACACCTTATCCCCAATTTATCACCACAGATCCTAAAAAATAAAATAATATTATGTCAAAGGAAAAATGTGCATACATTTTATTCTATAATAAAATTCATTTGTGTAATATAATTTAAGCTAATTGTATTTGTACTTTAAGTTCTTTATACTACCTGTATACAAAGGTATATAAAAAGACTGACTTAAAAAGACTTAAAACTATTTCAGAAAGCTCTTGAAAAACTTCGGACAAAAAAGACCCACGTCCTGACTAACCCGTTCTTGGCATTGCACAAATGGCGTATATAATAAAATATTGTCCCCAAAAATACCCAGCGAAAAAGGGCGTTTCCCCAAAAAATCCCCTGGGGATTTTACGGAATTGTTATCCCCATTTTCAAAAAAAAAATCCCCTTTTTGGGGAGACATCCCGTGACAATAGGATAAACAGGATAGCTGAAACTCATCGTTCGTATGATGTACGTCAGTATCCAATTAATTTTCGATATAGGGAAGGTGGATATCACTTTGAATTACGGCAAATAAATCCAGCTACAAGTATGGTGAGATTTTAAAAATCTAATTTTATATGTTCTAAGCTTAATCTAATCCATTTTTATTTTATCTTTTTTACTTTCAGATGAATCAACAAGAAAAGAAGTGAGTGTAATGGATTTCTATGCACATCGCATAATGATACGACAGAATTTCGTTAATCACATTCTAAATTGCCGCGAATTATTTTACCAGTATATTGTCGGTATGTACGCGAAAATATAAACGGAGCGCCTTTTATATATACGACGTAATCAAGCAAAATTACGAGCAGATAACTATATTCATCTTCGGGATGCATTAAATAGCCATAACGACATCAATCCCAATAAACTTGGCCAAGCTATTATTCTTCCAGCAACGTTCATAGAAAGCCCACGTCATATGCAAGAATAGTGCCAAGATGCAATGACATCCTCGTATGTTCGATCATATGGACGCCCAGATTTGTTCATTACATTTACTTGTAATCCAAAGTGAGATGAAATTCTGTTTGAATTGTCCACTGGCCAAAAACCAATACATCGGCTTGACATAACAGCACGCGTGTTTAAACAAAAATGTAAATCCCTTATGGATTTCCTTGTAAAATTTCATATATTTGGTTAAACACGGCGCTGGATGTATTCCGTTGAGTGGCAGAAATGTGGATTGCCACATGCAGATATTCTCATTTGGTTGGTTGAAAAAATTACCCCAGATCTTATTGATCATATAATTTCTGCAGAGATACCCGGTTCAAATATTGATCCAAACCTGCACGAAATTGTCATCAAATATATGATTCATGGTCCGTGTGGAACTATTAATGCAAATTCTCCATGCATGGTTGATGGAAAATGCACGAAGAATTCTCCACAGCAATTGATTAAAAACACAATTTCGGGAAACGGTGGCTAACCACTATTGCCGACATTCTGTGGGTAACGGTGATCTATCAATTTCAATAAAGAAACGTGGAAATGATGTTGACGTTGACAATCGCTGGATAGTACCTTACCTTGCTTACTAAAGGGTCAGACATGGCTGTATTTTGGTTGCAAAATCCAAACGATGAAATTACGTAGTATCAAATGGCCAGGTACGTTAGTAGCAACGAAGCAGTATGACGAATTTTGCGATTTTCCATTCATGAAGGCCACCCAACTGTTGTTCATTTTGCAGTTGTAACGTGATGGTTCAGTTTCAATTTTTTTCTAAACAATGGCTTGATTTAGGTAATCGAAGAATTCCATTGGAATCTACAACAAAATATATAAATTGTTTTTCTGAATTTTGCAGTATGACCCAATATCAGACAAATTTTTAAAAACAAGGAATTGTTATGTGAACGTGCGTTATTGGCATCCAAAAATATTGATGTTAATTCATGGAACAAAACCGATGGTAACCTGAAAACTTAAAAATCGATGGACACAACAGTAACAAATATTGAGGATGTCGTCAATTTTCCAATCGAATTTTTAAGTTCGTTAAATAGATGTTGATTTTAAAATAATATTCGACACAAAGAACTACATATTAAATGAATCTTAACCTCATAACATCATTTTTGTTTGCCGGACCAATAGTTGACCAAGTGTCCCAAATAGAGTACAGTCTAGAAAATTTGTCTTAATATACTGTGGTGTAGTGTATTAAAGCGTCTGCCTTGAAAAACTATACTTTCTTACTTGTTCAAGTTTCAAATAATCTGTAAAATAAATAATTTTCCTAAATTTAATTTTCTTAGAAACAAATGAAATGAAATTAAAGACACTAAGGCCCTAATCATGTACAACGCAGCGCAACGCCAAAGAATAACATTGAAAGCACAAACAATGTCATAAATATTTTGTAGTTTTGTCGTTGCTTTCAACAGAAATTCATGTACCGTTTTAAAATTTTCAACGCCACAAGCAAATGAGCATTTGAAATTTTAAAACGCAATGTGAATTTCTGTAGAAAGCAACAACAAAATTACAAAATATTTATGACATTTGGGGTATTCACAAGGTGTGCTATCATGGTTTATTGTCATAATGTTATAACATTTTACAATGGTTTAAAAATATTGTTGTTGGTTTGTAAACAAAAAGTGTCTTAAATAAATAGAACGTTGCTTGCTATGTTTATTGTGCTGTCGTAATTAATAGCACATTAAATTATGAGGGGTTGCTCACAACAGTCGTATTTTTTCGTTATTATTTTAAGACATATGACTTTATGACACCTTGTGAATCCCCCAATTGTTTGTGCTTTCAATGTTATTCTTTGGCGTTGCGTTAGTTCTGTGGCGTTTTGCTGCGTTGTACATGATTAGGGCCTTAATTTCTACATTTGTGGCCGAATGTTGTAAAATCTTAATTAATTTATGAAGTTCTGTTGAAGCTAAAAAGCCTTTGACTTAATTTGAAAAGCTTGTGCCAAAAATTATATAAGGCAGCGACAAGATCTTGTTGCTTAAAGGTTTTAATTCCTGTAAGATCTATGGACTTCAAAACAAGAGCTATTTTATGTACAAATGTTGCCTTTAAGGCATATTTTTTCAAATCGCAAAGCTGTTTTTAACATTTTGAAACCTGTTGTATATGTCCTTAGATGTTCTTAGTTATTTTGAAAATAGGAAATTTGTCGCCCGGGGTTTGTTCTCAAAAAACTGAAAAATCATATATTTGGAAATTTGTAAAATTTCTTTAGGAATTCTAGGGTTCTTATAAACAAATTTAAAATTTTACTCAAATACACCAACAAACCTATTTCATACCTGCAATAATATTCGTATTTTCTTTTCGTGTCCCTTCGAAAACTCATATACGTTCAAAAGTTATGTTTTTTAGCAAGTTACAATTTGACGTTAAAGTCTTAAATTAAACTATTCAATTTAAAAAATTTTTACGAATTATTACTCAAGGTATGGGAAAATTTCGTGCAACAATGTTTTACATGCAAGCTTCTTAACGCTCTTTGTCCGTAATCTTCTGTTTAATGAAATATTTCTGTGCGACATCTCGCATTGCGTAAATCAGGTACAACAAATAACAGTTTTGTTCGAATACAAAGCAACATTTGCTCGCATAAAATCACAATCTAATACTTATTGGCAAATATTTTACCAACGTCTTCAATAAATTTTATAATTTGTAAAATATGTCGACATTATCATTGAGCTTATCCTTGCACAAAATATATTTTTGTACAACAGTGACTTCCACAAATTGGCTGATGTATGGTTTTTCTTGTTTTCTTCCCTATTGAGCAGACAATTCATTTCAGGAATTATGGTATAATTGTACTTTTTGTACATTTTAGACAGTGTTGGTACCGTGGAACTAAAACGACTTATTAAATACAGTTAATAGTAACTGGGGGGTTTTTCAAGAATGTCGCAGTCGAGTTTTAGTGTAAGCAGTGTTTATTAATCTAAAGACTGCATTCTTCCATAACTTTACAATATCCAATAATTAGTATTGTGGTTGTTTTATTGAACTGTTAATGGTTTTTAATCCAAATTTAGATATTTTAATTAGGCTTAAGTTCATTGAATTTAATTTTCATTAAATTATTTTTATGAAGAATTTTTCATTCTTCACTGCGATGAGATTTGAACCCAGGCTTGCACGGACAGGTTGCCCAGACTAGTTTCGATTGTAAACACACAATCTCTTCAGTGGGGTTTGCCGTCTTTACTCACTCGGCTATTGAAGCCGAATGACGTCAATAGTCAAACATCAATCTTTAAACCAAATGGTATTTCACCTTCATAGATCGAAATTTGCTTTTGAATGAATGATTACACTATGCTAGTTGAAAAAACAGACAAGCCGGGCACATAGCGTTTTAACATAATTCGGGTACGCTGAATTCATTGGTGCCCGCGGTTTTTTAAGATTGGCTCTGATTTTCGAGATATACCGTTATTTCGAAAATGGAGGAGATTGCACAACATATGTTCGCGTAACTCAAAAACGCTTTAGCTTATTGAAAAAACTTACAAAACCGAAATTCCGCAATAAAATTTCCTTTAAGAAAAGTAAAACCTCTTTCTAATATCCGTAGTCGTTTTAGAAACATAATTTTTTTTTTGGAAAAAAAAATAATTTTTTTAACAAAATTTCGAAATTTTTGTTTTTTAAAAATTCATAAAAAATTGGAAAATGCAGCTATGCTTGTAATTTTGCAGACGTATATAAAACGAAATTGCAAACAAAACAAGCCATAAATGATTAAAATCTGTTTGCAACTTTTGATTTAATTCACAAAAGTCGACAAATTTTAATTAATTTAAGAATTTCATATAACGCAATATTTGTATGTAATTTTATTGCGGAATTTCGGTTTTTTAAGTTTTTTCAATAAGCTAAAGCGTTTTTGAGTTACGCGAACATATGTTGTGCAACCTCCTCCATTTTCGAAATAACGGTATATCTCGAAAACCAGAGCCAATCTTAAAAAACCGCGGGCAGAACTGGATTCAGCGTACCCGAATTATGTTAAAACGCCAGGTGCTCAGCTTGTCACGAAAAAAAATTGTCAATTTCTTGCACAGTGTTATCTATTATAATTGATTTAAATGTTCTTCCTAACTTCTGTTTTTTCGTACTTTTTGTCAAGAATTCTTTTTGAAATCCAAAGTACATTTTTGTTTTTCATGTTTTTGTCTTTCCTTTTTTCTTGTTGACCTTTTTCAGCACAACTTGAAGGACAAATGTAAACATAGCTAGTGCCTTAGCTGTTAACAATAATTATATCCGATCCATAACTTTACAATATCTTGTTAGTATGGAATCATTAATTCCACATTTTTTATTGCCTCTTTGGATGGGATTTATTAACCCTACACGGCTTTTTGCAAAAAACCAGTTCTTTTAATCTTCCCATACATCTCATCTCTTGTCATTGCCAAATTTTCAGTAATAAATACGTTTTATATACATACATATTTATTTATATACATATGTATGTATGTATATATTCAATAACACTATTGTTTTTCAGCTTAAAAAATATATTTTAGAAGAAATTATTAACAATAAAAATGAATAAAAGAAATATAAACTACGCAATAAATAAAACTGTAAATATTATTGCTTTAATTATATATTTTGTTTCTAAATTTTGTAGTTTTAATTTTTAGTTATTGTCTACCAATTAAACACAGCTGTTTTTGGCCTTTTAAAAGCAACAACAACTGAGCCAGCGTTGTTCAACCAGGGTGTTATCTCCAAATTTGGGACTTTATTTTGAAAACGGAAATACAGAATTTTATTTGGGGCTAGCGCAGTTTGTTAGGAATATTTATGCCCTCACCATAATACGGTAGAGGGCATTATGCGTTGTGCTGATGTGCGTTACATATGAAAATATTGGTATACCGCCCGACTCAGAATCACTAACTGAGTCGATCGAATGATGTCCGTGCGACTTGTTGGTTGTCTATCCATGTAAACCTTGTGCGCAAAGTACAGCTGAACATTTTGAAGATCATATGATGAAATATGGTACATACGTTATAATTGCCTATTGGAAATGGTAAGAATCGGTCCATACTTTTACAAAGGCCCACATTAGCTACTTTGACAGGTCGATTATTTGTTCTGTATATTCAGTGGTTTTGGGTATGGAAATTTCGGGCTTGACCGACTCTTCTTCCTTACAATATTGTACCCTTCACCGAAGGTGGAAAGTGGTTTATATGCATGTAAGTTTGTCATTACCTTTTTAATTTCTACAATATTATTTTAGACCCTATAAAGTATTTCTATTCTTGGTCCCTTATATTACTATGTCCGTCCTTCCGTCAGTAAATCTGGCTGTCGATTAAATTCAAGTTTCCGGAGCCTCTACAAAACGCTTATATATCTATGGTTTATCTGTCTATTGGTAACGTTTCCGCGAATTTTGCTTTTTAAAATCAGCTACATCGTCTTATAAATGGCTAAGAAAAGAGAAAAAATGAGCAAAAAAAAACATCAAAATGTTCATTAATATTTTAGAGCTTCAGTATGACCTATGGATACGTTTCACGTTGAGCCGATTATCACAAAATAACATGATGTTATTTTTGGCCATATATGTTAATTTGACCAAATTTTCTCACTTTTTATATATATATTGCGGTCTTAGTCGAATTAAAATGATTTCCCGCAGTGGGCTTTACAAGCGGCTTATAGTAGATTGCTGACGGAGCTTCACTGAATAAGGCAGATTGATTTTTAATCTTTTGAAGCCATGATAGACTTAGCTGTACTAAAATAGTACAATTTTTGATTTTCAGCGTATTAGAGGGATTTCTTTGTATGGGTCTATGGTAAATTATAGACCGATCTTAACGAAATTTTGCAGAGTGTTTCGTATGAAACAGGCCGAGGTTTATTGCGATATCATTATGTGTAACAGTTTTAGGCTTACTAAACTAATTTCACAGAATGTGCTCTATGTAAATTATAGTAACACAATTTCGTAGTTAAATTTCCTGTAGTAAAAAACGAATGTGTGAAAAGTTTAATTTTTGTAACAAAAATATGAATTTATTCGGGATGTCGTTCAAAATTTTGTTTTATATTATATATTTAAGCAGATGCCTAAATCGACTTTGTATGGGAGCCCTGAACAACGTTTACAAATCGTTCAACTTTATTACGAAAATTCACGTTCTGTGAGGAATGTGTTTCGTGCACTTCGCTCAACTTATGGTCAACATAATCGGCCTACTGAGCGTACTATTCGCAACACCATCACCCATTTTGAGGCCCAGCATTCATTATTGAATAATATTCGACCGAATAGACTACGTCCGGCATGCTGCACTATGGTCGGAAACATCACTTTTCTTGGCCAAAAATATTAAAATAAAAGTAAATATTGGTATTTCAGTAATTTGGTTATAACTCGGGCATTTTTCAATCGATTTGAAAGATTTATACACCTACGTTTTTACGTAATAAAACTTGGACTCGGAAAGATCTACGGTACCCGAAAATAGGTATTTTTCTTAAAAAAATTATATTTTGGTAATAACTTTTTTGTTAAAACTTGATAAAACCGCAAAAAACCGCAAATCGAGATAAACATTTTCAAAAACTAAACACTTCAAAGTAATTTGGTTCTTAATCTTATGCTTAACACTCCTAAACAAAATGTATCAAGCTTACTCAAACTTAAAAAAAATTAATTCCAAAATGTTAAAGACTTTTGGAAAAAATTATTTTATTTTTTAGAGTATCCAATTTTTATGTATTATATTTTACAAAATTAATAAACTTACCATCACCTTCGTTTTCCATTTAAACATTTATTTAACACGCTTTGTTTTCAGCTTTAACAAACAATTGAAGTAAGCACTATAAAACACCGAACGCAATTCTGTTTACAAATGAAGCAAACAAATTCAACTTCGATGACTCACCGAATAACGGTGAATTGCATATTACAACAACAAAATTAATTTTTGGTTGTTTTGGATTGTTGACTACTAGATCTCAAAAACAAAAACATATTTCGTGAGTGTAAACATTTTGACTTTTGGCCAACGAAATGAAATTTCCGACCATAGTGCGCTGTGAAGAAAATATAGCGGCCGTAGCTGAGAGTGTACACGATGACCGACTATTTGATGCCTGAAATTGAAGATCGTGATCTCGGTGACATTTGGTTTCAGCAAGACGACGCCACTTCCACCACATCGCATCAATCAATGGATTTATTGAGAGAACACTTCGGTGAGCACATAATTTCACGTTTTGGGCCGGTCGATTGGCCACCAAGATCGTGTGATATCACACAGTTAGACTTTTTCCTGTGGGGATATGTAAAGTCAAAAAATTATGCGGACAAACCCGCTTCGATTCAGGCCTTGGAGGAAAACATCACGCGTGTCATTCGCCAGTTACCAGTCGAAATGCTCGAACGAGTCATCGAAAATTGGACTCAACGGATGGACCATCTGCGACGTAGCAACGGCCAACATTTGATAGATATAATCTTCAAAAAATAAATGCCAAAGAATGTTCTTTCAAATGATAATAAACATTCCCCATTAAATTTCAATTTTCTGTTTTTTTTTTTTTTTCTTTAAAAAAGTAGGGAACATCGAAATGGATCACGCTCTAATTATAATTAATCTAATTATAATTAGTGTCAAGTTCGAGCACATGGTTATAAAAATCAAGCTTAAAAAAATATTACTTTTTATGAAATAGTTTCATGAAACGAAAGCCAATCCATTTATAAACTAATTTTTCTCTATTTGCAACCAATTTTTAACAAATACAGAAAACAATTGCGAAATAAAAATCGCAAAAAAATATCAATCCGTACTTTTTTCAAAGGTATATCATGGTATAATAAGTACAAGGAAGGTTAATTAGAAAATAATGGTGTTTTATTTTATACAACAAAAATGTGACATTTTATTAAAAAATGCAATTTTGTGTTCGTTTCTAAAAAATGTTTTGCTCGCTAAAAGGGTGGCATGTTTTATTCTAAAAAATTCACTTTTCATTCCATATAAATCGACAGTGTTGATAGTGCCCTGTAAAATAGGCGACTTCGGTTTATATATGGGGCTATTTTTATGACGGTGGTCATTGCCCCAAAGAGGAATAACGCTACGCGAAAACTTCCAAAATAGCGAAAATTCGCCCAAATTTTAGTTATTTCAAACAAGCCATTAAATTGATTAAAAGTCCCTAAAACTATGAGGAAAGGCAAAAATTCGGCAAAAATTGCTAAATTAATATTATTAAAATCGCAAAAATTTGCTAACAGCGGAATGACAGCAATATGAAATTAAAATTGCAGGTGTTGAGAACGCCAATCGCATATATCGTTGACGGCAAACAGTGGCTGAAAATTTAATTTCATCGGCCAACATTTTTCCAATATTTAGTTATCGCCGATTTTAAAAATGTTAATGCCATTCGATAGCGAACATATTATAACTAAGGTACCCAAAAACCTTAATCAAAATATTGGTAAGTGTGGGTGTTGCTGGAAACAAATATTTTATGCTATCAAAGAAAAAAATTTATTTTTGCACATTTCATAAGTACCGATGTTCTAGGGCTGCCAGTTTTGAAATCAGTACATAAGAGAAAAAAAATCGGTACAATAGGGAAAAAGCAGAACATATGCTTTTTAAAGATAAAATTACATTTTAATAAAATAAAAAGCTTTTATTTTTTTAAAAACAAATCTGGAATTCATTCCATAATTTGTATCAAGACAAAATGGTATTAATAAAACAAAATATTTTCAACTCAATAACTTAATTCCAAATATATATTTATGCGGCAATACAAAGTGAATAACGAAAATTTGAAACACAACAATTTGTTAAAAATTTTATATATAATTTCTTGTTAGCTTCTTGGTTTTGTATTTTACAAAGAAACATTAATTTCATTAAAAGCAAAGTTTGAGTTCAATATATCTGTGGCTTGATGCTAAAAGGGCCAATGTCAATACTTTGCTGCCTGCAGTTAATCATTGTATTAGCGTCTTTTCTTACTCTTTTTTATTTTGCGGTAACAAGAAACGTCTAATTTAACCCAGAACAGCTTCATAAGGGTTTTGCTAGCCAATTTCACTAAGAATTCTTCTATAAAACAAGTTAGAGTGCTATATTCGGCTGTGCCGAATCTTTGCTACCCTCCACCGACAGGAGTGGGCTCTATATGATAAATACATATATATTATTAACTAGGCTTCACAAAAACGAACGTCAGCATTAAAATTGGTTGCGGTTTAGACGTATATTAGATTATTGACCGACAATAAGAAAATTTTATGCGTTTCTTGTTAGAACTTTCAACTGGCTTGAGTAAAATATCATGATTCGTAACAGTTAAGCCGAACTAAAATGTATTTTAAGAGGGTAATTTGTATTGGACTTATGGTAAATTATGGACCAAGTATCCCAAAATTCTGAAGGTTGATTTCTGGTATTACAAAAAATAAATTAGAATAAATTTCAATACAGCAGTGTAATTAGTTTTAGCGTTAACAGTGAATTTCACAAAATTGCATAATATTTTTCCTGGCCATATGAACCCAAGTTGGAAGAAATTTTACCGCAATATATATATATATTATGGATTAAAGCGAATTTAATTATTGTCCCAAAGTGGGCTTTATTTGGTTTTAGGCGTACTAACCTGTTTTCCCGGGAGTATTGTTTATATGGGGCCTAGTGTAAATTATGGACCCTTCTTCAAAAAAATTTACAGTGAGATTTCTGGTCCTATAAAACTGTGCCGTGCCAAATTTTAGTATGATAGCGTTATTTATTACGATTTTAGGCGTACTAAAATAT
Organism: Pollenia amentaria; assembly: GCA_943735925.1. Taxonomy (NCBI): domain Eukaryota; kingdom Metazoa; phylum Arthropoda; class Insecta; order Diptera; family Polleniidae; genus Pollenia; species Pollenia amentaria. The sequence continues at coordinate 129,839,030 of OX031007.1, read as the reverse complement.
TTTCCGGGAGTAAGTTTTATATGGGGTCTAGGGTTAATTATGGGCCGATCTTCACGAAATTTAGCAGTATGATTTGCAGTTATATAAAGCAAATTCGTGCAAAATTCAATATAATTTTTTTACCATTTATATTAGTTTTTGTTTGAAAATTATCATTTTTTTAGGGTGGTGATTCCACATTTTGATTCGTTGTTCTGATCCTACTGAACCGATGTTGCATTTCAATCCCAAGCTGCTTAGGATAACTACAAGCAATTTGAGACCAAGTTTGTTCTTTTCTTTTGCGTTTTTCGAAAGTGAGCGTGGGTTCAACACACGGACAGACAGACGGACATGGCTTAATCGACTTAGAATTACTCAAGGTGCCAGAATTATATCAAAGTGATTGACAACTAATTATTATTAATAATTGTAATTATTGCATACTATAGACTTTTATAAATATGTAATATATTAACATATGTATGGATATAAATATTTAAATCTAATATAAGTATATACAAGTTACAAATATTTATCGCCTTTTTTACATTGTCTATAATTTCTTTCCCGTATTCAGTCTTCAAGAAATTGTAAGACTCTTTAGAACTATAACAAAAGTATGCCTTTATTAGCAACTCACTTTGTAGGTGAATTGCCATTTAGAAACTTTTTCCAATTTTCTTCTACTATCTTCTATTTTCGTACTGACTTGGGAAAACCTTTAATGTTAATAACTCATTGAAAAGAACACCCATATTAATATTTTTCATATTAAGCAATTTGTCAATATCAGAAACTTTTTTATATACTGAACAAAATCAATAAATAATAGCAGTACAAAAACCGAAAATATATGAAAAAATCAGTACATTTTCGTATTGATTTGCTTGTTATGCATAAATCAGTACCTTAAGCAAAAAACAGTACATGTACTGATAAAAACAGTACGACTGGCAACCCAACTTTGGTGAGAACTTCTCGCATCGAAAAGATGTGAAACAAAATATTCCGTCGCGGTGAGAATGCAAACGTCGTCTATACCAAATAATGTAAAGTGCGACTTTAATGTTTGTTTTTTTGGTTTGAAAACATACGTATTGTTTTCCAAAATGTCAAAAGCTATATAATAATTCAATAAAAAAATCTGACAAGAACAAAATAATTACCGCTTCCGTGTTATTATTCATTGCATTTTACATTTTTAATATATATTTTTTGTGTTATAATTTTTTTATGCCTGAGCTTATTTGACAGATCAAAGCGGGAACTTTCTCACAAACATTTTACCGACACACTTTTTCTGTATATTGGCCAGTAATATCCTTACGTGACAGCTATTACTCGCCAAAAATGTTACAGTTATGTGAGAAAAACACTTATTTGTTTAAATTTTTGTAATGGTTGTTTCATTTCTTACATTTCTGATGTGTTATTAAATGTTTTCCCAGGGTCTTTATTTTAGTTAAGTCGAATTTCAGAGGAATAGAACTCGGTAGTGTCAAATGGGTTCAAAGAGATTTTACTACCACCAGAAAGCCAAAAGTGTCCTCTTTAAACCCATATACACTTTTGCAACTGCCTGTAGAGCGATTTTTTCATTTGAATGAAATCACTTGCAACATTTTTTTGAGTTGATTTGAAAGAACACGGGTCGGTCCATAGAGGGTTGGGAAAGAGACTTGTGGACCTCTAAAATTGGTAACCTTGGATATTCAAACTTTTAAAAATTCGCCAAAAATATATTTATTTATTTACGGATTGCAAAAAAAATTCAACTTAAGCTGACCTACAAAACATATGCTTTGCCTTTTTTGGGCTCATTTTTTTTAACGATTTTTCGAGTTTTTTAATCGGGTGGATTATGTTTAATATCAAACTGTCATCAGTAGTGGGTTAAGAATTGAAAGGAAAGTAGACTTTAAGCAATGGTATGATGTATTACAAAATGCATATGCATTTTTCTATAATTTTTGTGGTTTATTAGAGGTGAATGTATATGCGAATAAATTTATACATATGACTACTAATTTTTACTTGTTCACCAAAAGATTGCTATGTATGTTCGTTCTTTCGCTGATAAAAAAATATAATTTAAGTAAAAAAATGTAATAATTAAACACACCGATTTTTATAATATTATAACAGTAATGTTTTCTAATATGTCCATAATTTTCTGGAGAATTTGATTTTTGTCAAATAGAATCAGTTTTTTTAAAAGAGTTTTTCTGGGATTGGGAATTAGGGGTATTTTTAACTAAAAATGGGGATGTTTTTTAGTCCACTGTTTTAAGATCCTTTCGGTTCACATAACTTCAAAATTTAATTGTGGGATCTCTATCCATGTCAGTCAGATTCACGGAATGTCTAACATTAAAACTATTATTTTTATACCCTCCACCACTACTAAGTTTGTCATTCCGTGTGAAACTTTTTTATTATCCATCTAAGACCCTATAAAGTACAAATATTCTGGCTCCTTGAGTAATTCTATGTCGATTGAGCCACGTCCGTCTGTCTGTCCGTCTGTTGAAAACACGCTCACTTTCTAAAAACGCAAAAAAAAAGAGCAAAATGCTTGGTGTTATCCTAAGCAGTTTGGTATTGAAATCCAGCAACATCGGTCCAGTAGGATCAGAACTATGAATCAAAATGTGGAACCACCACCCTAAAAAGTTTGATAATTTTGATACAAAAACTAACATAAATTTTGCAAAAATTCGTTTTATACGACTGCAAATACTACTGTAAAATTTTGTGAAGATCGGTCCATAATTGACCATAGGCCTCATATAAACCCTACTAGCGGAAAAGAGTTTAGTACGTCTAAAACCGTAATAAATAATGATATTATAATTAAATTTGGTATATCACATATTTATAAGACTAGAAATCGCAATGTCAAAATTCGTAAAGATAGGTCCATAACACAGTACAACACATGATTTGCCAACTCAATTCTGTGAACTGTATGTGAAATTAGACCCAAAAAGAAGAATTTCTGCATCATTCGTTTTGTCTTCTTACCTGCGATTTGAAGTTAGTATCGATTTGAAGTTAGTACTATCGTATAGGGGAATTTATCACGTTTTAGGCCCTGTTGTTTGACATAGCTCGACAACCACTAGCCCAATTTAGTTGAAATAAATTTTAAAAAATTAAGAATTACAATTCCCTTAATCTGTTCATATATTGTTTTCCTATACAAGTAATACTTTCGAAGTTAAAAATGAATGTATGAAGGGAAAAAATTATTTTTTGCCTAAAAATTTAAATTTTTTTTTTTTTAAATACATAAAAAATCCAAAATGGAAAAAAGTTTCAAGTCTAGTTATTTTTTCGCAAAGTCACATAACCTATGAGCAAAATGAGACAAAGATCATAAAAATCGATGCACGCGTTTCGCTTTTATTCGCAATTGAGTAAAGGTATGAATTTCAAAAATCAGTTATAAAAATTATCATGCAAAAAAAAACTTTATTTATAAAAACTTAATGAAAATAAAATAATATGCAATTAATACGCAATTATAATATGCATAAAAACAAAATTTAGAACATTTTTTCAATTATTGGCAATATCCATCCTTGTAGAAGTTGACGCTTGTGGTTCTGATGATCTTGTTTTCTTCGTAGGTTGTTCATATTCATGGTCTGAGTCAGCTTGGCGTTGTCGGTATGATGTTGCGCTGACATTTTGCTGTGTGAGTTTTCTTCTCTTCAAAAATGATGTCAGCCATTCGGAGTCGTGTTGTGATAGTCCCAGCTTGGCCACAATGTAATCCATTTCGATTTGTGGTAGCGGTTGTGGTGCACTATTTTCAATATCGGGTATGCAATCAGCATCACCCAAATCGGTCGGATTGGTGAAAACGGTTTCGGCTAGCAGGGACACAGTATCCGCACTCGGAGGTTTAGGTGCATCGGTATCAGCAGGGCGTTGCACTGGAAGTGTGGCAGTAAATGCAGCAGTGTATACTTTTGTTTTCAATTGTTGTCTGTTTAATCCAGGACGAAAATTTATGCATGCATAGCACCTGGATTCATCATGTCCAGTTGTGTCTTCCACCCAAATTACTGGCTTCATAAAAGATAACTTTCTACTTTTTCCGTGAATCCATTTTAGAAGGGTAGTATAACAACTGTTGCACACTGTGTTCGGCGTAAAATTTGCACCACTTAAATCTGCTTCATCGAAATAATTACAATACGCGGTTTTGAATTGCTCAGTAAACAAATTTTTTCGATCTTTTTTCTGTATTTTTCGGACGATATGACCACAAACGTAACAATATTCATCCAAATATGGGCACTTGTTGTTTTCCATATTGATATATTTTATGTTTTGTTGTTATTCACTTTTAAAAAACTGGAGAAAAATCACTTTTACTGTTCGCGTTCGTCGGCACTGGCTGAATGCCAAAAATCGATCAATGCACACCTATAAATACTACGTATTTTTGAATATTTTACTGCCAGGTACTTATAAATGGGCGCATATTTTAAGGGCGGCTGGCTATATACCTGATTCAGCACTTGTACGTTTCAAACTGTGCAAAACTTTCCAAATAATGACCACCCTTAAATGTGGGTGCAATTTCTGTAAAAAAAATCATATAGGTAGCCACCGGAAAAACCCAAATAATAAAAAGGTCCACTTTCCGTTTAATTGTCCACGTACATTTATTACCGCAATCATAAAAATCAAATAACCTTTTGTTTATTCCTTTTTTTTTAATTCTCAGAATCATGAAAAAGGTGTCAATGTTTTCTCCAAATAATGTTGTGCATATCTCGAGAAAATTTTTGAAATTCATACATTTACTCAATTGCGAATAAAAGCGAAACGCGTGCATCGATCTTTGTCTCATTTTGCTCATAGGTTATGTGACTTTGCGAAAAAATAACTAGACTTGAAACTTTTTTCCATTTTGCATTTTTTATGTATTTTTAAAAAAAAAATTTAAATTTTTAGGCAAAAAATAATTTTTTCCCTTCATACATTCATTTTTAACTTCGAAAGTGTTACTTGTATAGGAAAACAATATATGAACAGATTAAGGGAATTGTAATTCTTAATTTTTTAAAATTTATTTCAACTAAATTGGGCTAGTGGTTGTCGAGCTATGTCAAACAACAGGGCCTAAAACGTGATAAATTCCCCTATACGATAGTACTAACTTCAAATCGATACTAACTTCAAATCGCAGGTAAGAAGACAAAACGAATGATGCAGAAATTCTTCTTTTTGGGTCTAATTTCACATACAGTTCACAGAATTGAGTTGGCAATCAATTAACTGAAAAATGTTGTACTGTGTAATTTACCATAGGCCCCATATAAACCCTACTCCCGGAAGACAGTTTAGATTCACATGGCCAAAAAATATCATGCAATTTTGTGATATACAGTCCATAATTTACCTTACATCCTATATTAAGCAGCCTTTAGAAATTCACTGTTAACGCTAAAACTAATTACACTGCTGTATTGAAATATATTCTAATTTATTTTTTGTAATACCAGAAATATGTCTTCAGAATTTTGCGATGATTGGTTCATAATTAACAATAGGTCCAATACAAATTACACTCCTAAAAATTATTTTAGTTTGGCTAAAACTTTTGCGAATCATGATATATTACTCAAGCCAGATCAAATTTCTAAAATAAAAGCATACAACTTTCTGATTGACGGCAAATAATTTAATATAGGTCTAAGCCGCAACCAATTTTAATGCTGACGTTTGTTTTTGTAAAGCTTAGTTAATAATGTATTTATCATATAGAGCCCACTCCTGTCGGTGGAGGGTATCAACGATTCGGCATAGCCGAATATAGCACTCTAACTTGTTATAGTGTTAATTAAGCCCAGGATTACCGTCTTAGTCTGGCCAGACCAAATTTGTGTTATGCTTGTTATATTTTTCGCATATAACAAAAAATTAAAAAACCAATGTTCTGAATCGAATGAAACTAATTTGGATTCGATTGGAGCAAATAAGTAGGGTTAAATTCCATTTTTAGGTAAAAGACTATGAAATGGCCCTCTTGGTCTAGCCAGACCAAAATTTTTTTCCTTGACTGAAATATCTGTAGAACAATATATTAAAAAAAAAATAACAGATACGTGAATTATAGAAATGATATGTTCTAAATCGAATGAATCAAGTTTGGATCAAATCTGAAGACTACGGCCCATTATGCGCTTAGTTCAATTTATTTAAAAACCTAACGAAAACTCGTTTCAGCTGTGGTACATGCGAAATAGCAATGTACGAAATTAAAGACTACATTTTGGATGACTTGCATATTGAATAAAATAATGAAATAATAAAATTATATAATACATTTGTATAATCTAAAGTAATTAGCATATGTTCAATAAAATATATATATATTAACTTTTTATTTAATTGGGGTTTTTAGCTATACAAATTGTGGTCTGGCCAGACCAAGAGGAGAACTTAGTGGTAAAAAGTTACCGAGAATCCTAAGGTTAATGGAAGGGCTTTCAATAAAAAAATAATAATTTTAAGGCTTGACATATAATAAATCTGTCATAAATAAGGACATCATAATGAAATTTGGCAGCAACATATGTAGATAAAAAAGTTTTTAAAACAGTGCACTTAAAAGCATCCCCCTTTTTTTATATAAAAAATACCATAATTCTAAATCTCAATCAAAAGCATTTTCATACTAAATGCTAAAAAAAAAAAAACATCAAAGGTTCAATTTTGATCTTAAGTCGATGATAACGGGCTTATTGTAGCCAGAAATTGAGGATATGGACCTGGACGCTATGTAGTTCAACTTGCCACACAGCAAACGAAACAATGATTCTTTTGGGCGAGAAATTCAAAGACCGTGTTATCTCACGTCGTGGCGATGTTAATTGGCCGCCACGATCATGAGATTTGACACCGTTGGATTACTTTCTTTGAGGATATTTAAAAGAAAAAGTGTACGTCGATAAGCCAAGAACAATTGAAGCGCTAAAGGAAGAGATTATTCGGCACATTTACGCCATTGAACCTCAATTATGTCTCAGAGCCTTTGAAAATATGGGCCATCGAAGCCGTAACGAGCATTTGGCCGATCTTTTACACATAATTGTAATATATCCATCTATCATAATAAATAATATTAAAATATTGCTCTGAAAACATTTTGTTTTATTTTGAAATAGGATCGTGCGTTTTGGTTTTATAAAAAAAAAAAATATTTTTTTCAATATCTAAAAAGTGCAAAATATGTTGAAATTTAAATATGAGTAATATTTCGTTGTTTGACATTGCATGGGTAAATAATGACAGCTCTCCCTAATAACTATACCATGTTCTAATTATACAATACGCAGCACTTAAATTTATTTTTCTATTTTCTAAATACAACTCACAATTTCGGAATAAATGCCCTATTCTGACTACACTGACTAAAGTCAATATCTAAACGATATAAATAAGCAAATATATAAAAAATTTACAATCATAAATACTTCAAGGCATTGTCTAATTAGTAGAAGGTGGCCTTGATGAGCCAGCTGTTTATTGTGTGCTTGTAATACACTCTGTCTCAATTTGTCTACAAAAGAGTTCAGTTGGAGTGGAACTCTACAGTCTTGTTTGGATCTGACGCTAAACGACACGATCGCGCTTAAAAGTGAAAAATACTAATTAAACAAAAATTTTAATATAAGATAAATAAAATATAATTGTGGTAGCTGAGTTTTATAGTTATAAAAAAAATATTGAAAATTTAACAAAAAGTCATGAAGCGAAGATTAAATTTCGTTTTAATATTTATACAAATTTCAGTATTTGTTAATGCTAGCGGGTAAGTTTTTATCTTAATTATCTTTTTATATCCTTTACCTCAGGGATATGTAAGTTTGCCAGGCCCTAAAAATAAACAGATGTGTATGTCTATATTCTGAATAATAATGAGTAAATAATTTAATTTAACGATGTTCGTGTTTTGGTCAAAATGGGTCTTCCGAAGAGACCAGATATGTTGGGTACTAGATTGTTACAAATTTATATAACAGCTTAATCGGACAATAACTGATATATGATATGAGCAAGAAACCAATCCTGTCGCTAATTTATGTCTATAAGACTGAAGTTTTGAAGTCTTCATACAATTATCAAATTTTTATGCCCTCTGCCGATGATAAAAGGGCATATATAAGTTTGTTATTCCGTTTGAACCTACAAAGTATAAATATTCTGGTTCTTATGAGAAGAGAAGTTTATTTTATGATATCCGTCTGTCTGTTGGCTGAAATCAAATTTGCAGAGCCCCTACACAGCATGATGTAACTATCGACCGGCAATGCTTTCGAAAATCAGCCAAATCGGTTTATAAATAACTATAAATTGGAAAAAAATGTTCTAGAATTTGCTTAAAACCTCAAAACTTTCATTAAAACGCAATTCTTAGAGCACCGAAGATAGGACATATTTAGCAAAAAATATTTCACTAAAAGTCGAAAAAATCGGTCCATAATAAAAATTAAAAACCCAAAAAAATTAACTAAAAACATGAAAATAGATGAAATGTTTAGCAGAAAATATTTCCTAAAAAAGTCGGAAAACGCAGTAATACAAAATCGAACTTTCCGAATCGGAATGGAATCAAACCAAAGGCGAAGAAAGCTATTTTTTTTAGTTTAGTGCTAGATTTTTTACACTCACTTCGAAGTCGAGAAATCTATTTCGATATGGGCACATCCGAAAAAATGTCAACCAACAAAAAATTTTTAAAGTTGATCAAAAATTATTCTTGATTATTTAGAGTAATAGACTATATTTGTACTCTTACAAATATCATCATAAAATATTTTTCTGGCAGTCCATATTACGAAAATCAGGACTTAAGGTTCAGCAACCTGTACATCTTTAATATTTGGCCAAAATATGCATGTTTTTTGGCTGCTGTTAAACAAGCTTTATCCAAAACACGGCTGCTCCATCTTTGAAAAAGTTTTTTTTTTATTAATTTTCTGCAACTTTATGAAAGAAGCGCTTTAAATGCTCTATTGAAACATACTAAATAAAACTGAGTAAAGTTACGTCCACGCTTTGTAACGTCCGCAACGGAAAATAAGGGTTTTTATATATAACGAAGAAACTAAAAATTTTTTTGACACCACAATAACATTCCAAACAAAACTAAAACTGTTCTTTAAAGTAAGAAAAAAAAATTCTAAAATATACAAAAGTATGTTTAATTTTTTAATATAAAATTTTGTAACGTCCGCAACGGTATCGATCTGTCCTAAAATTAAGTTCTGCTAAAAGTTGTTTTGTTTTCACAAATCTATAATTGAAACCACATACATCAATAATTATAAACGCATAAGAATTGAAGGGTAAAAGAAAATTAAAAAAAAATAATTTGAGAACACAGTTACAAAATTGTAATCTTTTCTATTTCTCTAATCATTATTTCAATGAAATTTGGCAAAGGGAGCTTCGATTATTTTACATCTTTCTTTAACATCTGCTGGCACTTATGTTGACCGTCAAACGGTCAAATTCTCTTCAGATCTTTAAAAGAGTTATTGCTAACCTATGTGGACAGACACGTGTCAATTTCAGTTTATGATCATTTGAACTGCGTGAAAGATTAAAATTGCGATTAGTAAGTCGGGTAAAAATGAGTACAAGTACAGAAAGATCAAAAAAATTTCGAATCAATTTAAGAAACAATATAAATAGCTTGCTGAAGCAAAGATTAAAAGATGCTGAAAGAAAGCGAGCTTATCGGCAAAAAATTAAAGATATCATGAAAGGCAATGCATCGCTTGCAAAAGAAATTAAAGCTAAGAACAAAAAGCGAATGGCGAATTACAGAGAAAGGCAAAATAGAAAGAAAAAAACAACAACGCTGGTCAGTCCCTATACATGCAGGCAGACTCTAAGCAAAGCTGTAAGAAAAGTTGAGCGCGTTTTGCCAGCTGATATGGAAAAGAAATGTAAAGTCCTCAGTGTACTTTATGAAAAATACCTTTGTAATAGAAAAGAAGCTGAACCTAATGAGCAATTAGATGAGAAAACAAAACTGATTCACGACTTTTTTTATCGAGATGACATTTCCGTGCAAGCTGCTGGAAGAAAGTCGACACTACTAGCTGGGTCCCATAAATTACCAGTAGCTAAGAGATTTATGATAATGACGGTAAATCAGGCTTTTCAGCTGTTTCAAGCTGAGTTTAGTGATCAAAAAATTTCTCGAACGAAATTCCATGAGAATCGACCAACAATAGTGGAATTGTCTGATAAGTTGCCTCACAACATGTGTGTTTGTCAATACCATGCGAATTTTGGATTTTTATTGGAAAGTTTGAACAAACATATTCCTGTATTCCCTTTGAACTTTGGTGACTTTTTAGAAAAAGTTTGCTGTAACGTTGAAAATGAATTTTGCATGTCAAATGATTGCAATAACTGTACAAAAGACATTCAAGATGAGCTTGTCCTTTTACATTATAATAGTGGCCTTGATGAGGTTACTAAATGGAAACAATGGAGAATTATAGACAATCGTATGGTATTAAGTTTTACCGAAGCGCCAGTGGCAGATTTAATTTTTGAATTGGAATCCCAACTGCCGTTGTTTAAACTATATACTTTTGTTAAACGATCTCAACAAAAATACTTTGAGGAAAAACGGAAAGCATTGGAGCCAAATGATCTGATTCTGCAAATTGACTTTGCCGAAAATTACAGACTTATTTCTCAAAATGAAATTCAGTCTGCTCATTTCAGCTATGCTCAAGTAACTATTTTCACTTGTGTAGCGTGGCTACATGGCTGCACTAAATCATTTGCCATTATAAGTGATCAGCTAACACACAATAAATACGATGTTTATTGCTTTTTATCAATACTTATTAAAAATATTCAAAAGCATCATTCAGTATCTAAAATCCGTGTGTTTTCCGATGGATGCGGTAGTCAGTTTAAAAACAAATTTATTTTATGTAGCATTCCACAATTTAAGAATGAATTTGGTGTTAACCATTTTGAGTGGAATTTCTTCGCTACTTCTCATGGCAAAGGTGCAGTAGACGGAGTAGGCGCTATCGTGAAACGTAAAGTTTGGCAGTTAGTAAGAGCTCAAAATCTTATTTTGAAGGATGCACACGATTTTTACAGACTGGCCAAAAGTAATATCGATGGTGTTAAACTAATATACGTTACAGAAAACGATATAAAAACCACAACTCAATATCTAGGTGAGAAATGGCTAAATATAAAAAATATTACAGGCGTAAAATCTCATCATCACTTTTCTTCACTTAATGAAAATTTTATCGAAATGGCACGCACTGCAGTATCTCCTAAACATAAACTACAAGTTTAAAAAGAAAAATAAAATTAATTTTTTTGAAAATAAACACAAAAATATTTTTTTATTTATATGAGTAGGACAGTGGTCAAAAATGCAACGTCCGCAACGTAACGTCCGCAACAAATATAAGACAAAATTGTGAATAAACTAACAATTATTTTTTTGCCTCGAAAGTGGGTTTGATATGCTTAAACATTCCTCTTTCTATAATGTATTTGGAGTTTTTTTTGTTTATACTGTAAAATTCGCTAAAATTTATGAAAATTTGCATTGATCTCCACAACGACTTCTGTATTATGTAACGTCCGCAACGGCAATTTAAGTAAAATTATATCGTAACTGATAAAACTCAGAATATATTTGTAACTGCCATTTGAAAGTACTCTCAAAGGCCAACGTACCACTGTAGGTTACTTAGGAATATAACGCTCAGAGCGCCAACAGTATTCAAATATATGCGTACGAACGTAACGTCCGCAACGCAGGATTAGCCCATATATATTTTTTTCCTAAAACTCACGCTAGATGGTCCTGTCATAAAAATTTAGCTATTTCTTGTAGATTGTCATAGGAAAAACGGTGTTTTTACTTTTTTAAGGCTTAAAAACTATATTTGATGTTGGCTTCATTGCTAAAGATATTTCTAATGATATGAGATTGTCGATTTGTGTATGTTTCTGGTTCTTGTTCGTCTTTTTAAGCACCAGCATAAATCTCCTGGAGATTATTCATAGATTCTTCAAAAACCAGTATGAAAGTAGATTTATTATACTACAATAATTAACATTTTTGAAGAATACCCATTTTCGAGAAAAAAATCCTTAAAAATTTTTCATGTTTCTCTCATTAAAATTAAGACTTTATTAGTGTTTAAATAAATAAGTTAAGTTTTTCGACCAAAGAAAACAATAACGCGTCTTATCTCGATTTGAGAAGATAACCTGTGCTCTTTCATTTGTCAATACAGATCCTAATTTTCAAATGATTTGATAAATTCTAAAAGTTAAAGCAATTTATCAGGGTGAAAGATAGAAATCACGATAAAATTTAATCGCGGTAGTGTTGCAAATTTCCAATACTTTTAAATACTCTATACTACTTGATCCTTTTAAAGTATTGATGTTAAATTATTTTAAATTAAAGAATAACATAAGAGAAAACACAAAAAAATTAAATATTATTTTTAAAAATAAAGTTTATTAATTTTTGACACTTTTAGAGTGGGTTCTTAATATCGAGTTTAATCTTAGCAGAAAACTATAACACTGTGCAAGAAATTGACACTTTTTTTCGTGACATGCTGGGCACCTGGCGTTTTAACATAATTCGGGTACGCTGAATCCAGTGGTGCCCGCGGTTTTTTAAGATTGGCTCTGGTTTTCGAGATATACCGTTATTTCGAAAATGGAGGAGGTTGCACAACATATATTCGCGTAACTCAAAAACGCTTTAGCCTATTGAAAAACTTAAAAACCGAAATTCCACGAAATTTCCTTTAAGAAAAGTTAAACTTCTTTCTAATATCCGCAGTCGTTTTAGAAACATAATTTTTAATCCAAATTTTTACTATTTAATTAGGCTTAAGTTCATTAAATTTAATTTTCATTAAATTATTTTTATGAAGAAAGGAATTTTTACAACATGGAAGATTAATTAAAATTGTTATTGATAATTTTCATTCTTGACTGACCTGGGATTCGAAGCCAGGCTGGCTGGCGTGTGATTCGAACCCAGGCGGCTGGTAACCCTGACATGTTTCGACCTCAACCACTAGGTCTTCTCAAAGGGATTTGCCGTCTTACACTCGCAGCCATCGATGACTGCTGACGTCAGTAGTCAAACATCAATCCTTAAACCAAATTGTATTTTAACCTTTGGTAGATCGAAATTTGCTTTTTGAATGATTATCCATTTTTAATTGATCTCACATGTTTTCCTTACTTCTGTTTTTTCGTACTTTTGTCAAGAATTCTTCTTGAAGTCCAAAGTACATTTTTTTTTGTTTATCATGTTTTTTGTCTTTCTTTTTTCTTGTTGACATTTTTCAGCACAACTTGAAGGACAAATGAACACATAGAGCTTGTGCCTTAATTACTAATTATAATTTTTTTTTGAAAAAAAAATAATTTTTTTAACAAAATTTCGAAATTTTTGTTTTTTAAAAATTCATAAAAAATGCAGCTATGCTTGTAATTTTTTGCAGACGTATAAAAAACGAAATTCCAAACAAAACAAGCCATAAATGATTAAAATCTGCTTGCAACTTTTGATTTTATTCACAGAAGTCGGCAAATTTTAATTAATTTAAGAATTTCAACGCAATATTTGTATTGGAGCCCCCTTAAGAAGTGAAGATAAGGGACAAGTATGTCTCGAGAAAATGTTAAGGACAAAAAATTAATTGAGGTCGGTCATACATTATATACCACTAGGGGCGACTTCTGGGAATTTATGGGACTTTTTCTTCAATATATTTCTAGTCTGCATTGAACATTTTGTATGGAAGCCCCTTTAAGGAATGGAGATAGCGGGTGGGTATGTTAGAAATAAATGATTGCGATGAAAAATAAAGTGGGTTGGTCATACATTTGACCCATCTAGGGGAATCCTAGGCGCTGCAGGGGCCAAATTTAAGAATTTCATTAAACGGCCATATTTGTATGGGAAAAAAGTCTTACTTTTCTTAAATGAAAAAAAATTTCCAAAAATTATTTTTGGGAATGAAATATTTATTATTAATTAATTCATTTATTAATGATGTGCTAATAATCCCAATTTTTTAATGAAAACACTGAAATTTATTGTTGTGGGAAAGCTAGTTTCTATGCGCATTTCACTGGTTGCTTAGGCCAGCTCGTCAGGAAACTTTTTCCAAATACTTTAGAAAAGCTAAAAATATTATACAAGTAAGACCATAAAGTGAATAAGAATTTTAAACACTCGGGTCTTGCATTTTCATTTTTTCTGAAAAAATCAAAAGTTGTAGACAGACTGTAATCACTTATAGCTTATTTTGTTTGAAACTTTATTTTTTAGAAGTTTTACTTTTCTTAAAGGAAATTTTATTGCGGAATTTCGTTTTTTTAAGTTATTCCATTAAGCTAAAGCGTTTTTGAGTTACGCGAACTTATGTTGTGCAACCTCCTCCATTTTCGAAATAACGGTATATCTCGAAAACCAGAGCCAATCTTAAAAAACCGCGGGCACTACTGGATTCAGCGTACCCGAATTATGTTAAAGCGCTATGTGCCTGGCTTGTCTGTTTTTTCAACTAGCATAGTGTAATTAATTAATCTGAGAATAAATTAAGGTGGGGACTAATTGGGTGTGCCGTTTTTAAGTTGTAGCTTAAATCTCACAGCATTGTCATACTGTAGCTCGTTTCTGTATTTCTCGCATCGCAAAATTTCCCACATGAAGTGTGAAACAAAAAATTCCATCGTTTCTCGATTTGTGAGAAAAAAGTGTTTCTGTATTTGAATGCGAGAACACACAACACAGATTCTGTTTTACCTGGAATACTTCCAGTAATTAAGGCCCTAATCATGTACAACGCAGCGCAACGCCACAGAACTAACGCAACGCCAAAGAATAACATTGAAAGCACAAACAATGCCATAAATATTTTGTAATTTTGTTGTTGCTTTCTACAGAAATTCACATTGCGTCTTAAAATTTCAAACGCTCCATTGCTTGTGTCGTTGAAAATTTTAAAACGGTACATGAATTTCTGTTGAAAGCAACAACAAAATTACAAAATATTTATGGCATTGTTTGTGCTTTCAATGTTATTGTTTGGCGTTGCGCTGCGTTGTACATGATTAGGGCCTAAGTGTCAAATGTAAGCGAAACGTCAACGAAAGAAATAGATATAATACAAATCGGGCTGCCAGATTTGAGGACTTATCGTAATTTGGCGATTTTTTTGTTCCGAAATTGGCAAAGCGCAGATTTGCTGATTTTTTTCTAGTGATGATATTATTCAGTTTTCGAAGTAAAATAATTTTAAATATTTTTATATATGTATTTGTGTATTAGGCACCGCAGAAAAAAGATATCTTTAGAAACAAGGCAGCTTAAATTTTTATATTTATCCCTATTGTGAAAATTGTCCTCGAATTGTTTGTCTGTTCCCTAAAAAAATTATCGGGAAAAGCAAAATATCGAAAGAAAACTGTTTAATTTTTATTTGTTTTTGTGATCAAAACATTAAACTACTCGTATTACCCCATTTTTCAATCAATGCACTTAGGAAATGTTTCCTTTTTTTTGGCCAAAAATTTAATTTTTAGTTCAATATGATATATTGTCACGCCTTTGTGTGAATTCTTCAGGCAAAAATAACAATCTGAAATTTTAAATTGATATCGGGTTAAAGAAAGAGTAGAATAATTAGTTTTATAAAAGTAGACCCCAAGCTTAAGTATGTGTGCAAAAAATACCCATGAAATTTAACTATGTTTTTTTTTTTTTTTTGACTATATTTTAATTATAATCAAACTAAATTTGTCTAAATGAATTTTAAATTGTCTGATTTTATTAAAACAAAATAGCCGATTATTTTTTTATTTTTCTAAGGACATTAACGTTTTTTTCACAAATTTATCTGGCAGCCCTGCAATTAAAATAACAAAACATAACAATTGTGTTTTATTTATTTTCATCATTTAAATTCTTTATTTTCAAATTAAAAACAAATAATACACATTCTTATGCACATACATGTGTTTATGTATATACATAATTTTTTTTTCGGATAATTTGGGATCCATTTTTTAAAATTTTATTTTCTCGCAACAATTTCAAATGTGACTTATTTTGACAATTCTTTTGAGAAACTTTTCGCAAAATATTGATACAGAAACACTTTTTCTCACATTCTTCCAATAATTGCTGGACAATTATTAAAATGACAGATAATTCTCGCATTGTAAAGATACAAAAACACTTATGTGAGAAAAACCACATTTCGCTTCATATTGCACTGTTTTTGTCCCAATTCACTTGTTTTATGCGAGAAATTTTAAAATGCGAGAAATACAGAAACGGGCTACTGAATAACAAAAAATGGCAACAAGATATTTCAAAATGGCAACTTTTTGTCAATGCCACTTTGCATTTTATACAGAAGATATCTAAGAAATATTATTGGAATATATTTGGGGGATTCACAAGGTGTCATAAAGTCAAATGTCTTAAAATAATAACATGAAAAAATACGACTGTTGTGAGCAACCCCTCATAATTTAATGTGCTATTAATTACGACAGCACAATAAACATAGCAAGCAACGTTCTATTTATTTAAGACACTTTTTGTTTACAAACCAACAACAATATTTTTAAACCATTGTAAAATGTTAGAACATTATGACAATAAACCATGATAGCACACCTTGTGAATACCCCAAATGCCATAAATATTTTGTAATTTTGTTGTTGCTTTCTACAGAAATTCACATTGCGTCTTAAAATTTCAAACGCTCCATTGCTTGTGTCGTTGAAAATTTTAAAACGGTACATGAATTTCTGTTGAAAGCAACAACAAAATTACAAAATATTTATGGCATTGTTTGTGCTTTCAATGTTATTGTTTGGCGTTGCGCTGCGTTGTACATGATTAGGGCCTAAGTGTCAAATGTAAGCGAAACGTCAACGAAAGAAATAGATATAATACAAATCGGGCTGCCAGATTTGAGGACTTATCGTAATTTGGCGATTTTTTTGTTCCGAAATTGGCAAAGCGCAGATTTGCTGATTTTTTTCTAGTGATGATATTATTCAGTTTTCGAAGTAAAATAATTTTAAATATTTTTATATATGTATTTGTGTATTAGGCACCGCAGAAAAAAGATATCTTTAGAAACAAGGCAGCTTAAATTTTTATATTTATCCCTATTGTGAAAATTGTCCTCGAATTGTTTGTCTGTTCCCTAAAAAAATTATCGGGAAAAGCAAAATATCGAAAGAAAACTGTTTAATTTTTATTTGTTTTTGTGATCAAAACATTAAACTACTCGTATTACCCCATTTTTCAATCAATGCACTTAGGAAATGTTTCCTTTTTTTTGGCCAAAAATTTAATTTTTAGTTCAATATGATATATTGTCACGCCTTTGTGTGAATTCTTCAGGCAAAAATAACAATCTGAAATTTTAAATTGATATCGGGTTAAAGAAAGAGTAGAATAATTAGTTTTATAAAAGTAGACCCCAAGCTTAAGTATGTGTGCAAAAAATACCCATGAAATTTAACTATGTTTTTTTTTTTTTTTTGACTATATTTTAATTATAATCAAACTAAATTTGTCTAAATGAATTTTAAATTGTCTGATTTTATTAAAACAAAATAGCCGATTATTTTTTTATTTTTCTAAGGACATTAACGTTTTTTTCACAAATTTATCTGGCAGCCCTGCAATTAAAATAACAAAACATAACAATTGTGTTTTATTTATTTTCATCATTTAAATTCTTTATTTTCAAATTAAAAACAAATAATACACATTCTTATGCACATACATGTGTTTATGTATATACATAATTTTTTTTTCGGATAATTTGGGATCCATTTTTTAAAATTTTATTTTCTCGCAACAATTTCAAATGTGACTTATTTTGACAATTCTTTTGAGAAACTTTTCGCAAAATATTGATACAGAAACACTTTTTCTCACATTCTTCCAATAATTGCTGGACAATTATTAAAATGACAGATAATTCTCGCATTGTAAAGATACAAAAACACTTATGTGAGAAAAACCACATTTCGCTTCATATTGCACTGTTTTTGTCCCAATTCACTTGTTTTATGCGAGAAATTTTAAAATGCGAGAAATACAGAAACGGGCTACTGAATAACAAAAAATGGCAACAAGATATTTCAAAATGGCAACTTTTTGTCAATGCCACTTTGCATTTTATACAGAAGATATCTAAGAAATATTATTGGAATATATTTGGGGGATTCACAAGGTGTCATAAAGTCAAATGTCTTAAAATAATAACATGAAAAAATACGACTGTTGTGAGCAACCCCTCATAATTTAATGTGCTATTAATTACGACAGCACAATAAACATAGCAAGCAACGTTCTATTTATTTAAGACACTTTTTGTTTACAAACCAACAACAATATTTTTAAACCATTGTAAAATGTTAGAACATTATGACAATAAACCATGATAGCACACCTTGTGAATACCCCAAATGCCATAAATATTTTGTAATTTTGTTGTTGCTTTCTACAGAAATTCACATTGCGTCTTAAAATTTCAAACGCTCCATTGCTTGTGTCGTTGAAAATTTTAAAACGGTACATGAATTTCTGTTGAAAGCAACAACAAAATTACAAAATATTTATGGCATTGTTTGTGCTTTCAATGTTATTGTTTGGCGTTGCGCTGCGTTGTACATGATTAGGGCCTAAGTGTCAAATGTAAGCGAAACGTCAACGAAAGAAATAGATATAATACAAATCGGGCTGCCAGATTTGAGGACTTATCGTAATTTGGCGATTTTTTTGTTCCGAAATTGGCAAAGCGCAGATTTGCTGATTTTTTTCTAGTGATGATATTATTCAGTTTTCGAAGTAAAATAATTTTAAATATTTTTATATATGTATTTGTGTATTAGGCACCGCAGAAAAAAGATATCTTTAGAAACAAGGCAGCTTAAATTTTTATATTTATCCCTATTGTGAAAATTGTCCTCGAATTGTTTGTCTGTTCCCTAAAAAAATTATCGGGAAAAGCAAAATATCGAAAGAAAACTGTTTAATTTTTATTTGTTTTTGTGATCAAAACATTAAACTACTCGTATTACCCCATTTTTCAATCAATGCACTTAGGAAATGTTTCCTTTTTTTTGGCCAAAAATTTAATTTTTAGTTCAATATGATATATTGTCACGCCTTTGTGTGAATTCTTCAGGCAAAAATAACAATCTGAAATTTTAAATTGATATCGGGTTAAAGAAAGAGTAGAATAATTAGTTTTATAAAAGTAGACCCCAAGCTTAAGTATGTGTGCAAAAAATACCCATGAAATTTAACTATGTTTTTTTTTTTTTTTTGACTATATTTTAATTATAATCAAACTAAATTTGTCTAAATGAATTTTAAATTGTCTGATTTTATTAAAACAAAATAGCCGATTATTTTTTTATTTTTCTAAGGACATTAACGTTTTTTTCACAAATTTATCTGGCAGCCCTGCAATTAAAATAACAAAACATAACAATTGTGTTTTATTTATTTTCATCATTTAAATTCTTTATTTTCAAATTAAAAACAAATAATACACATTCTTATGCACATACATGTGTTTATGTATATACATAATTTTTTTTTCGGATAATTTGGGATCCATTTTTTAAAATTTTATTTTCTCGCAACAATTTCAAATGTGACTTATTTTGACAATTCTTTTGAGAAACTTTTCGCAAAATATTGATACAGAAACACTTTTTCTCACATTCTTCCAATAATTGCTGGACAATTATTAAAATGACAGATAATTCTCGCATTGTAAAGATACAAAAACACTTATGTGAGAAAAACCACATTTCGCTTCATATTGCACTGTTTTTGTCCCAATTCACTTGTTTTATGCGAGAAATTTTAAAATGCGAGAAATACAGAAACGGGCTACTGAATAACAAAAAATGGCAACAAGATATTTCAAAATGGCAACTTTTTGTCAATGCCACTTTGCATTTTATACAGAAGATATCTAAGAAATATTATTGGAATATATTTGGGGGATTCACAAGGTGTCATAAAGTCAAATGTCTTAAAATAATAACATGAAAAAATACGACTGTTGTGAGCAACCCCTCATAATTTAATGTGCTATTAATTACGACAGCACAATAAACATAGCAAGCAACGTTCTATTTATTTAAGACACTTTTTGTTTACAAACCAACAACAATATTTTTAAACCATTGTAAAATGTTAGAACATTATGACAATAAACCATGATAGCACACCTTGTGAATACCCCAATTGTAAATTTATTTTAATAATTATTTAATATTATATAATAATAACTTATTTAAATCATTAAATCAAAGTATTTTTTTGTAATGTATAATTATGACTTAATTAAGATATAATAATTAAGTTATTGGTGGCTATTCTTGAAAACGCGTCGAAGGAGTGAATTTGTACATGAAAACAAAAACAAAATTTACGAAAATTGTTTTTGTTATCTATACACTTCTAAAATTAATTAACGTGAGAAATTTAACGAGTTTTTGTCTCTTTTAAAAACTATAAATTTTGTTTGATAAATAAAAACAATTCTTGTAAATTTTTTGTAAATGTGTTTTTTTTTCTAAATGCTTTCCAAAAAAAAGAAAAATAAACGGAATTTATCTATTTAATGTTGCCATACTTTAATTCTTTCTTGCCATATTTAATACACAAAAATCACATCGGAATGGTAACTACGGAATCATTTCCATTCCGAACGGAATTCATGACATGCCTGATATTCTGTGTCTTGAGTAATTCTAAGTCGATTTATCCATGTCCTTCTGTCTGTTGAAATGACGCTTAGTTTCGAACGGCTAAAAAGAAAAGAACAATATTGATGTCAAATCTGGGATTGAATATCGACTCAGAGCTATGAATCAAAATCTGGAACAACCACTCTAAAAAATGTATAATTTTCTTACAAAAACTAGCATAAATAGTGGCAGAATGCACATATGAGATATGATATTCGTTCTATATGTATAGAAATCACACAGTCAACTTTCGTGAAGATTGGGCCATAATTTACCAAATGCCCCATGTAGAGCCCACTCTCAAAATCACTTAAGTACGCATTTACCGGTAACAAATAATGATATTACAATAAATTTTGGTCTGTAACAGTTTTATATGACTAGAAATCCCACTGTCAACTTTTGTGAATATCGGTTCATAATTTGGCGCAGTTCCGATATAAAGCCCACTCCTGAAATATCCTTGCTGTCGGTGGAGGATATTAAAGATTCGGCACAGTCGAATTTAGCTCTCTAGCTCGTTTAGAGTAAAATATCTGTCCCACAAAAACGTAAAATTCCCTACTATCGGCATTACTGCTACAGCGACTAAATAACTACAATAAAAAATTTTTAAACTTTAAGGGCAAGTTCTTGAATTCGTATTTGAATCTTATTTATTTTAATAGCATCTCTACACTGCAACGAAATCTAGTACTAGTTGTTTTTGAATAGACTTCCCATAAAAAAGATAATCTACTTCGTGACTATATTTTGACAAAATCTACATAAAATCTAATTTTTATTATTAATGCATCTATGATTTGATATGCTCGTTATACTACTAAAAAATACTTCCCTCTACCAGAGAAAATATAATATTAATTTAATAAAAAATGGCGACTTTATAAAAAACAGGTTCAACGAATGCTAAACGCAGACGCAAGCGAAAACACACAAGTAAAAAGTTGCCTAAAACCACAAGTACAAACTGGTATGGACATATACCTGTCCAGTGCTTAAACGGGGTCGCAGTCCTATATCTTCAGCTGTTGCTTCGGCTTCGAAAGTTCCATCTTTTGATAGAATAAATTTACAAAATCGTTTTGCAATTCTGGAGGATGAATCCTCTGATGTACCTAATGTCAAAAAATCGTCGAAGCCACCCACGATATATCTTAGGGAGCAAAACTCAAGTGATCTCGGTGATAGGTGAAAATTCGTTTTACGTAGCTGCAATCAAGCGTGGTAATATAAACGAGACAAAAATGCAGGTAAATCATGAGAAAGATTTTCGTAAAATAACTAATAAGTTTGAAGCACTTATAAAAGCTTCCATACATACCCACTGAAAAGCAGTAAAGATCTTCAGGTTGTGATTAAGGGCATTGACTCATGCGTGTACCCAGACGAAATAAAAACATTTTTAGAAGAAAACAGCTTCAAAATAAAAAATGTAACAAATATTAAAAATAGGGGAAAAAATCCCCACCACTATTTCGAGTGGAGTTAAATCCCGGCGACGTTAAGCTAAAAAAAATTAAACGCATCCCATTTACAGTTTTAAGTACATCCTGTACAGAAAAATCACGATTGAAGAGCCGCACAAAAGAAATGGGCTCGTCCAGTGTTTAAGCTGCCAAGAATTTGGGCAGATTGCTATATACCCCCTGTTTGCGTCGTATGTGGAGTATAACATGGTGCCGTCCTGCGCGATAAGTCAAAAAATGACCCCAATGTAAAAAAATGTATGAACTGCGGTGGTTATCACACTGCCAACTATAGAGGATGCCCGGTATATTAGATTGTCAAGCGTTCTGTTAGACAGAAACTTAATCCCCCTCAAACGCAGGCAACTAATCAAGAAAACAATAATGTCGTTCAGATACCTCAGCCAAATAATAACAGAACCTCGTTACACTAATGTGTTAAAATCTAATCATATGCAACAGCAAGGAGATTTACCAAATAATGACGAAATTCCGATTTCTAATTTAACTCGGCTAGAAGAAACCATGGAAACATTAGTGCAAACAGTTAACAATTTTACTAACACAATGGGTAACATGATGCAAGAAATGTTAAGAATGCAATCGATGTTATTGCAAGCTTAGTACAGCTTGCAATAACAAGGCATGAACTGTTTAAAAATTTGCTTTTGGAACGCAAACGACATCCGCCAACATAAAAATGTACTAGAATACTTTCTTTAAAATAAACAAATTGATGTTATGATGGTTTCTGAAACTCATCTGACCTTAAGAAATACGTTTAAAATTAATTGTTTTATATTATACTAGCATTTAACCCGCTGCTTCGTTAGCATCTCCTTTTCTTTCGTGGACATATTTTTACGCCAAAGTTTATGTTTCTAGGTTTTAACCCGCTACTTTGTAATAGGTACGATTTTCACCTCTTAAACGTTCGAATTTCTAAAATGTAGCAAATTTGTATTTTTTAGATACGTAACGAATGTGATATTTTTATTTATTTCAATGTTTATTGGTTTAATAGATAGATAGCGTGGCAAAAAAGTTTTAAAATACAGGTTTTACCCGTTTACTCCCCAAAAGGGTCGAATTTCAAAAAAGTACCAGACACCTATCCGCTTATTTTTTTGATGAACATGAGGTTAGGGAATTTACCCATTTTAGCTTTTTTAACCTCTAACCATAAAAATTTTCAAAAAGCCCATCCTAGGGAATCGATTTAGCAAGAGGCCAACCTCCCGGTCAAATTTCAACATTTTAGCTTCAGGCGTTTAGGACGTGCGATGATGAATCAGTCAGTAACTTTACATTTTTATATTATATAGGTAGATGAAGAAAAATGTTTTGAAACAAAAATAATAGAATTAGGTACGATTTCACCCCTTAAACGTTCGAATTTCGAAACGCATCAAATTTTTTAGATAAGTTATGAATGAGATATATTTTTTATTTTACTGTTTATTGGTTTAAAATATAGATGGCATAGCAAAAAAGTATTAAAATACAGGTTTTACCCGTTTACTCCCCAAAAAGGCCGAATTTCAAAAAAGTACCAGGCACTTATTATTTTATTTTTTTTATTGAACAACAATAAGTACTAAATTTTTGAATAAAAAAAATGTTTTGTAAAATATTGTAGTACCAAAATACAGATTTTACCCGTTTAC
Source organism: Pollenia amentaria (assembly GCA_943735925.1). Lineage (NCBI taxonomy): Eukaryota > Metazoa > Arthropoda > Insecta > Diptera > Polleniidae > Pollenia > Pollenia amentaria. The sequence goes on along the minus strand of OX031007.1, from coordinate 129,815,044 downwards.
TCCCTATTTCCCCTTTTTGATACTTTTTTCTCCCCATTGCAGCATAAAAAATTTAATATTGTTGTGGGAGCCCATAATTTAATACGTAAATGTCAATAAATAAAAAAAATGTTTTGTAAAAAAGTACCAAAAAAATTACGGGTTTTACCACTTAAATGTCCGAATTTCGAAAAAGTACCAAATTTGTATTTGGATTTTTTACATAAGTTTCAAATCTGATATAACCCTTATTTATAATATTTATGGGTTTAAAAGATAGATGGGGCGACAAAAACAGGTTTTACCCGTTTACTTCGTTAAAGGGCGGAATTTCCAAAAAGTACCAGACACCTGTCCGCTTATTTTTCAAGAGAACAACGATTAGTATTAGATGTTTTTTTGTAGCTCTTTTAGTTTTAGAGATATAAGGTTACCGAATTTACCCTTTTTTACCCCCTAAACATTCGAATTTCCAAAAATCCCGTCTTAGTGGATCGATTTGAGGAGAGACCAAGCCCTGGTCCAAATTTCAAGTTTTTACCTTCAGGCGTTTAGGCTGTGCGATGATGAATCAGTCAGTGAGTGAGTGAGTCAGTAACGTTACAATTTTATATATATAGATGATACCAAGGAACCTCGAGGTGGAGCTTGTGGAGGCTCTGCCATCTTGATAAAAATCCGAGTAAAACAGTACTTAATGTGTGATCATCGTGAAAATTATCTCCAAGCAACGAACATTTGCGTTGAGGAATTAAATCGAAAAATAGTAATTTCATCATTATAGTCCCCACCTAGATTTTCTATATCAGAAAGCCAATATAATATTTCAAATCATTAGGACCCTGCTTTCTAGCTGCTGGTGATTATAACACTAAACACACTTTCTGGGGGTCCCGACTTATAACACCAAAGGGTCGTGTTTTGTTTAACACTTGTACATTTTTAAAATGGATCTAAATGTGGTCGCGAGCGGACAACCAACATATTGGCCTACTGATGACCAAAAAGTTCCAGATGTCATAGATTTTGGAATGTTTTTTGTCAACATATTATGTTGAAGTTTCCTTAGAATTATCTTCTGATCACACACCTACAATTTTTACTATAACAAACCCTTATAAAATTGTATCACCGTCTGGTTACTTAGTGACGTCAGCCACACAAATAAATTGGTTAAAATATAAAAAATATCTCAGTACCCACTGCAATGAAAATATTCCGCTTAGTACATGCATGGCCTTTTTCTCCCGAAAAACTTTTAATTATTTTGTAATCATTCATGTTTGATTAACTGACTCTGGCAGACGGAAAATGCCGTGGAAGAAGATTTTATTTGCTTTATAAACACACACTGTTTGTTTTGACAATAAATGTTTGATCATTTAGAGAATGTGTTTTAAAGCGAACAAAAATTATGGTATCAAACACACCTTTTGTGTACAGGAAATATTATGATTTTAATTGTTTAGTTGAAAATATATTCATTATAGTAGCAAATATTTCACATAATTTAATATGCTAAGCTAGATCATTGTAACTTTTTAGGTGTAAAGCTTCATATAATATTATTATAGTGAATTAAAAAATGTTAAGGAGAAAAAATATTTTTTCAAGCTAAATAAGGATTATAATAAATCTATTAGGGTAAACATATTAGGCAAATATGAATAAAAAAGGTCGTAGTGATCATTCATTAATCATGTTTTTTTTTCTGCGTGTAGCATTGGGAGGGAGTCTCGAATTATTGTTAAAGCCCTCAACATCAATTTCAAAAGTGTTTTCAGTATCTCTAACAACTCCTTCAGCTCTCAGTTTACGCTACATCTGATCATATGTACATTAGACCGTCTCAGTTTTTATACTTTTTTAGAAATTCCTTCATAAACATCGATGTCTTTTATCTACTATAAAAACCAAGAATTTGTGTGTATAACACTTAAATATTGATGAATGGGAAGTGGTCTCTCAAATCGATTTTTAATTTTTTTAGGAAAAATGCCTTTTTTTAAAAAAATAAAAAAATCTTGATTTAGTAATTTGCCTCAAACTCAGGCAGTTCTGAATGGATCATTTCATGCATTAGAAAGCTTATTAAATTTCATAATTGTTTCTTAAAGCAACATTGCCATTTTGTTCGATGGTTTTTTATTTATAGCACTACAAATTCAGATTTTCAAATACAAACTCAACACTTTTTTAAAATTTTTGCTTACCTTTTCATATATAAAAATTGAACGAGGCAAAACTTTTATATTCTGTAAATGCAGTATTGTTTTTTAGTTGAAATGAGTAAAGTTGTTTATTTCTAAATATAAAAAAAAAAATATATTTTGGTAATAACCATTTTGTATCAGAACCGATTTTTCCGAGTTTTTCAGCAAATATGTTTTTGTTATGTTAATTTATGTTTTTATGTATTTATATAACTGACTGAATGTGTGTCTTAAATTTGTGATCTCAAAAATTTACAATTTAGTAGGTATAAGAAATTAAATTTTTTGTTATGTTTTTTTTTTTTTGTTTATTTTATGTATTAAATAAATATAAATTGTTTTTATTATTTATAATAAAAAAACTAGTTTTTTCCAAATATAAGATTTATTCTTTAAAAATAAGATTTTATTTTTTGATATTAAGATTTTTTGCTGAAAATTTCTGGCAGCCCTGTTTATGAAATCAACGCTAATTCAGCAAATACTTTGCGCCCTTTTACAAATTTGCTGAAAACTAATAGGCGCCATTTATGACAACGACGCCAAATAATGTGTCGGTGATAAATAAGTACTACAAATTTAGCGTTTTTTTACTGACCATTTTTCCAGACCATTTTTGCTCACCATTTTGGATGAACCCACTTTTCTCTGGAACGGCTTGGGAAATTTTTCCAAAATTGACATCATTTAATCTTTAGGTGGTATGCCAACATATTCCGTTGAGTTTATGCCCTAACACTTCCTAGTTTGGCTGGCATAAATCAGCAACGATTTTTACTGACCATTTTGTATGAACCCACTTTTCTCTGGAACGGAAAGTTGGAAGGTTGATGTTTTTTAATCCTCTTCCACTAAATTTCTTAAATCATTATATCCAAAAAATACCTGCATTTTCAATTCCGATGTTGCCACTAAATCCCTTGATTTTTTATTTCCGCCATTGCTATCTTGGCAGACGTAAATAAATTATTAAATAAAAATAAAACAAAAGAAAACAGAAATTGTACGCATACACAGAAAAATGTATATAAGAAAAATACGTGCTTGTATAAAAAAGAACTTAAGGCAGATGCAAAAAAGGGTATTATCTCACCCTCAATTATAAGTGGGGGTGCGATATGGAACAAATTTGCCATTTATTTTTGCAGCATATTTAGAAAGCATGAATGGAACATTATTGTCAGAAAATAAAACACTAAAAGTTTATTATTCCTTTGGATTTTTTTTTGATATTCATCTCAAACCCCATAAACTATATATCGGGTTATTCATCGTGAGGTTTAAGGTATAATGTAAAATAAAACACATAAATTTGAAAGTGAACTGAAAATTTTTATTATCGATTAAAATAACAATTTATGACATTCACTGTTTGCACGATGTAAATGTTGGCCATGCTCCGTCTGAGGTGGTCCATTCGGAAGGTCCAATATTGGGCGACTCGTTCGAGCATAGCGCCTGATTTCTCGCGAAAATTACGAGTAATGTTGGCTTCCAAAGCGTCAATCGTATCTGGCTTATTCTTGAAGCCCTCAGACTTTACATATCCCCTTAATAAATAGTCCAAAGGTGTGATATCGCACGATCTAAGTGGCCAATTTACCATAGCAAAACATTAAATTAAGTGCTCACCATAATAATTTTTCAAAAAGGTCATTGTTTCACCTTGTTGGCCCGTAGCGCCATCATGTTGAAACCAGTGCCCATGTTCTGTAAGTCCCGCGTCGAGAAACTTTTCGATTGAAATGTGAGGAATGAAACAACAATGCCATAAATTGAAACAAACAGCTGTTTTTCTCACTTAACTGTGTCTGTAACATTTTTGGCGAGTAATAGCTGTCACGTAAGGAAATTACCCGCCAATATAAAGAAAAAGTGTGTCTGAAAAATTTTTGTGAGAAAGTTCCCGCTTTGAACTGTCAAATAAACTCACGCACTAAAACGGGGTGAGAAAAATTTTAACATTAAAAAATAAATTAAAAATGCAAATTACATTGAAATGAACAAGGAACAGATGAGTATTTTGTTCTTTGCAGATTTTTTCATTGTTTAATTATTTTGCTCTTAACATTTTTGAAAAATATACGAATGTTTTTTAAGCAATTTTGTAGTCAACAAACATTAAAGTCGCACTTTTCATTTTTTGGGATAGCCGACGGCTGTATTTACGCCGCCGTCGTTGAAAATTTTCAATTTAAGTCAATTTTGGTCGCCGTCAACGATATGTTTGACTGGCGTTCTCAACATCTGCAATTTAATATCGGCTTCAAGTGGAATATTATGACATTTATAACGTAACGACGTAATAACGTTTGATAGTTTTCGACATGATGCATTAAACACATTCGAGACAGCAGACAACACGAACACACGACTACAAATGCTGCTGGCCTCATCTGAAGTTGCATAATCAGCCACTGAATTATTTTGAAGACGACAGCTACAATTGAAAAACTATTAACAGCTGTGTTTTTTGTTATGTATTTACATATCAGTGATGCCACTATCATTTTTAATTGTTATGAATTGAACAACACCCATAATTGCAAAAACAAATGAATTTATTAAAAAAAATTTAAAATATATTAATAAAGGGTTATCCATTTTGCGGTTTCAAAAGTAAACGTAAATAAAACACATATAAAATTTTTTTTTCATGGTATTTCTTTTTTATTATAAAGTTCGAACGTTGACATTATGTGTGAAACACTATATCATTTAAATGACCACCACGCGAAGTGTTGCAAGCATTGATTCTTTTGAGGTAATTTTGGAGCACTTTTTGACACATATTGGGCGGTATCTCAGCCATAGCTTGACGAATGATGGTTCTTAAGTGCTCAAGGGTTAAAGGTTTATCTGCATAAACACGGTCTTTCGCGTAGCCCCACAAAAAAAGTCTAATGGTGTCAAATCGCATGATCTTGGTGGCCAGTTGATGTCGCCCCGACGAGAAATTACACGGCCAGGAAATGTCTCTTGCAATAAAGCCATATTCGCTCGAGTTGTGTGGCATGTGGCAACGTCTTGTTGAAACCACTAATTCTCTAAGTCGTATTCTTCAATAGCAGGCAAAAAATTCGGTTATCATACGACCATAACGCTCCGAATTGACGGTGACAGTCGTTCCATCGTCGTTTTCGAAGAAGGAAGGTCCAATCACACCTTCGGACCAAAGAGCACACCAAACAGTGACTTTTTGTGGATGTAATGGCCTCTCTCCAACTGTAACCGCTCCAGTCTCTTCAAATTTCTTCACAATTTTGCCAATTGCTTGCGTAGTTGGACGATTATCTAAACCATTATCTCCTCTTAAAGCACGATATGTGGCTGTGCAAGAATCACCATTTTTGTAGTAGGTTTTAATAATTTTTACGCGTTGTGTGATAGTTAAACGATCCATTTTCGTCAATGTCAGACTTCCAGCTGAAAAGAAAAAAAAATTGGTTTAACAACTTATTTTGACAGATGTCGTATTCCAGCCCTATATTTCTGAAACCACGAAATGGATAACCCGGTATTTTGTTTGGACAGACATTGGAAGCAAAGTTTGTAGAAATATTAAAAATTTTAAATATTTGGCAGACATGTTGGATATTTGTCAAACTTTTTTTGGTGTTTAGTGCTAAAAGTAATAATTTCAGCAAAAACTTTGCAGAAGAAAGACATAGAAGAAGCAATAAAATCTTTTTCAGCCGTAAATTCTAATTGTTTAACAGCCTTGTTTGCTCCAAAACAGCTTGTCGTTAGAGTACTCTTTACTCCAAAATTCTTTTTCTCTCTTTTTTATTTCTTTTCCGTTTTAAAGAAATAGCCAGAAAATTGCCGCAGCACAATCGTCATTTGCATTCATAGAACACGAAACAAAAATTAAAAATTGTTGTTTGTACGAAATATGATTGTGCTGTTTATTGGCAAACAGAATCAAAAACAAACTGCAAGTTTGCCAAGCAATTTGTATGGCTTATTATGCCCTTTAGCTTATGAATAAAAGTTTAAGTATCATAAAAAAGTCTTTCGAAATACATTTCACATGATGTATATAATATACCGATTTATTAACCCTTTAAGAGCCAACTTCAAAAATTAATATTTCTTAAAAAAAATTTTCTACAAAATTTCATTTATCTTAAAATTTTGTCGATATGTATAATAATATTTATTCAAATATAATATGTTATAGAGAACACTTCAAGTTTTTGTAGGCTTTATTTTTAGAAGCTCCATCATATAAAATTTTAAAGTTATAAGGGTTAAAAACATTTCATTTTGGAATTTATTAATAAGTTTGAGTAAAAATATATATGTGGTAATAGTTTATGCACTTTTTACATATTTAATAATAGTAATATGTAAATATTTGAAGAACTTTTTTAATCAAAGCCCTAAAAACTTTGGTAACATGTGTATATTATTGTTAAATAATTATTGTTATATCGACATAATTTAAAGATAAAGCAAATTTAGTAAAAAAGTCAGTCAAGAAGTATGAGCATTTGAAATGGGCTCTAAATGGGTTAATAAATCGGTGTGCTTTAAACACCATGTGAAAAGCTCTTTCAATTTTTCAATGATACCCGTACTGCTAAAACTAAGAGCGTTGGCGTGACAAACATCTTCCTATATAACTTCATTTAAGGATACTAAAAAGAAATAATAATATTTGGTGGTGAGACGAGCTTATTTTCTTGGTTCAATCCGGTTCTTTGCTGTTTAACGAAAAAAATATTATTTTAAGCACTAATTCTTCTAATTTTTGATTATGTTAGCAGCATTGTTTCTGTTTTGTAGCGGACAAAAATAGAAATTAGTTTAATTTGACTTCAACGACAAAATAAGCATAGACAACAACCTGCAGCCATAAAGCCGTGTCGTCGCACAGTGGCGCCTTTTGAGTTTTTTCGTTGCAAAAATCATATCTTTTGAACCGAATAAGATAATTGAACAGTTTAAACAGCATATGATAGATAACTGTTCATCCTATGATATGAGCGTTTGGAAAAGGTGCTACGCTTTGTAGGGGCCTACTTATGGGTTATCAAAGTTAAAATTAGTAGAAAAATCAATTTTATGGTAACTAAAAAAAATTATTTTTACATTTTTAGATTGTTTTTATTTTTTTTCTTTAGGGTTTTATGTTTTAAATTATTACCCAACAAATTAAAAAAAAATAATTTTTTTTTTAAATTTATTTTTTCAATTTTCTGTAAAATATTCATCACAATTCGTAAGAGAAGGTATATCTAAAAGACTAACCATTTCTAAACTATAATTATTTTGTAACTCTATTCGTGACTTCACATGCCGCAGGGAAGAAATAAGTGGATCGGAAGATGCTGTTGAAGAGATCCTCATTTTGCCTTACCCTTGATGCTTTGAATGTGTTCTGCAATCTATATTTTTTAAAAAATTTGTTAAGAGACTCCTGTGCTTCTTCAGAAAGCTCTCCAATTGGCAAAGACTGGTGCTCAATTATATCTTTGCCATGCGCCAATATCTTATGGACGGTCGGGGTCAACTTCTTCTGTGGATACATTTCTGCTAAAAGAGATGCAGTTTTCGACGCATATTCTCCATATTTTGTAGAATTGACATTTTCTTTGCAGTTTAAAACATCCAAGATCGTTCCCAATCTTTTCACGATTTGATTGTCAATTCCAGTGCTTCTAGTTTCTGCCTCATCATTTTCAAAAAATCTCCTAGAAGTGTTTCCATCGTTTGATTTACCGTATCCGTGCTTGGGACAGTCTACTTTTAGTCCAACTTGTTTAAAAAAAGCATTCTGTATTAGCTTCTTTCTGATCTTTTCCTTATCCTTTATTGATGTATTTTCATCGAAGTTTTCCTCCACTTGTGGTAGGGTATACGCCAGTTTTAGCAAGAATTCCATACACCTTATCCTTGCGTGCAATGTTGACATTCCATATTCGTAATTCTCCTCATTTGTAGAATCGTTTAAATTACCAAAGTTCTTCTGACTCTTTTTGTAAATCGGGCTTGACATTGTTGAGGTTGTTCCTGTCAGTTCGTTTACGACTTTTCCGTCAACCATGGTCAGGTGGAACTCGTAATTGCATTCAATATATTTTCCTTCTCCAATTTGCAGCTTTGTAGGCATAATCTTGCTTATTGGTTCTTCAATGTCCTTATGAGTTCTGCCGATTCCCTTGGAAACTGAAACATTATTGGTCGACAATAATGCACTGATGACGGACGTGGATTTTTCCAGTGTAGGGAAACATCAGATTTTAGCCGCAAAGGAACAACAGATGCCATAAACATATTTCCGTCCGATATTGTAGCGTCATTGGAAGATATCCTTTGCTTATAAACGCTTTGTCCGGATGATCCATCGCAGCCCCATTTGCTGATCAATGTCAACTTCTCAGGAAGAATTTTCACCTAATTTTCAGGAAGAATCTCCTACAACCGTTTTGCTGTATGGCTCATGAGATCCTGCAGATTGGCTTTCGCAGAGACTTCCGTAAACTCCGTATGCAGGGGTCGTGAATTTATTTTGGTTTGCGTAATATGCTTATATCCGGGTAAAACTTCAGCGCCGTGTCGCGTTAAAGATGCCCGCAGTTTCTCATATTTCTCTTTGGATAGTTCTAAGTCCATAAACAAGGTCAAGGCTTCTTCGAAACCATACTTTTTAATGTGTGCGTTTGTGGGCGTGGGAATGCTTTCCTTAATCCTTTTTAGTCGCAGTGGGCTTGCATCAGCAACAGATTTGGTTATCTGCAACCTAACTCTTTCACTATCCTTTGTATATTTAATAGACAGCGCGTCCGATAAATGCTTCGTGGTCAAGTCATTGGTGGCATCGGCAAGTTTCCTCTTTCTTGTGAAAATTGAACACTCCTCAATACTTTGCTCTTTGGCCTTCCTTTTGCTCCTCTGGTTGATGTGGTGGGTTTATCTACTGCCAATATATCCAGGATGGTGTCTTCATTAAGCCAGTCCTCGTATTAAGAGTTGAAGTTCTGAATGGTTCGATTAGATTTCACCCATTTTGCCTTAATATTTGCATATATCAGATAAAAATTATTTTTTATAATTTCGCTTCTCTCAATATTTCCGTATAAGCTATCAAGTTCTTCTAAAGCAGCTTCCGTGAAAAACTATGGTGTGGTTGACTTTCTAAACAGTTCAAATAATTTTAAATTGTTCAACGTCATGTTTTCAGTACTTAAATTGTTTAATGGTTGCAGTAATTGTTGCGCCAACTTTCAGTCGTTGACTAATCCAGGCATTATGCTTATTTTGCAATATATAGGCTTATGCTACCATGCCTAGAAATTTACCTGTTCCCTGCATACATATGGATTTAGGCTGAATAATGCAATTTTGATATTATGCACGTGTCCAAATAAGATTTGTGCCTACCTGTAGGGACCATAAGTCAATATTGTTCTTGACCATTTGTACGCCAAAGTATTGTTTAAGTGAGGTACGTACCTGCTAATTTCAATGAGTAGTTTTTTTTCAAACTATAAGATCAAACTACTGTCAGTCAAAACATATAAGGGATGGACGCCATACAATTTCTGCAACCATGTCTTTTTAACCTTTTTTTACCTCTAGAAGCCAAACGGGCACGTACGGGCAGATAAAACCTTTTGAATTATGTAAAGAAATAATCAAAGAACAGGTTTTGCAAATATGGCAAATATAGAAAAATATAGATTTTTTTTATTTTCCGTCAAAGTTGAAAAATAGTGAAAAAACGGATAGTTTTTAAATAGTGATTTACCAGGAGAAACACAAAGCAAACAGTTAATTTTTTTTATCATTATACATTTAATAAATACATCAATCAATACAAACAAAAAATAAGGCGATTCGTTACCTATTTTTCGTGATATTACACCTGAAATCGCAACAAATTGACTAAAAATTGTGTGTTTTTTTGAAAACCGAAAGTCGGTCAACTTTGAACGGTTATATCTTCTAAACTAAAAATGTGATATTATTAAGAGTGGCATATTTGAAATCGTTGAAAAGTTTCCTATAACATGGGTTTATTCAAAACTTCGTCGGCGCTCATGAAAATTTTGATTTTTGCAACCTCGTTTGCTCTACGGGCGCCACTGTGCGTCGTTAAAATAATCATTTCCATATACACACATGTATTCTATTTTTGACATATTGAAGTCGGTAGTCTGCTGTCTCGAATGTGTTTAAAGCATGAGTTACAGACACACTTTTTTCTCACTTTTCGAGAAACGATGGAATATTTTGTTTCACATGTTTTCGATGCGAGAAGTTCTCACCAAAGTTACAGAACATGGGTACAGAGCTCACCTCGACTATGCGCTTGAAAAAATATGTTAAAACTATGAACATTCACTTTATCGGGAGAAAACACGAATCTATCCATGGATTTTCATGAAACAAAATTTATTTTATTTCTATTATATGCAGCTTTATAAAAAAAATATTTAAAGTAAAGGATTAAAAATAGTATTGTGTAACAAAAAGGTTAAGTTTCGTAATTTGTAGCTCTACACAAATTTGCGCTAAAAAAAATGTCAAAACTAGATGCTCTCAGTTTATCGGGAATAAGACAGGAATTTATCGATGGATTTTCATGAAATAAAATTTATTTTATTTCTTAAAGATGCAGCTTTAAGATTTAGTACTTAAACTGGAAATTATTTGTTGATTTAAATTTATTGGGTTCAAAAATTTTATAATTAAACAAAATAATTTAATTTTTGTTCCACTTGTGCCTCAATAACTCCAAAACTAGTGGCTTAATCCAAAAATGATATTAGAAAGGCTTGAATCTGGAGTAAAATTTTGTGACGGATAGCATAACCAAATCGAGTACGTCGTTTCAAAGTTACGACAAGATGTATGGAACAAAAATCTCAAATTAAAAAAAAAACAAAACTTTATAAAAAGAAAACATTACCATTGATATTTAAATAATCATGATTTTTGCAATTAAGTGACTATAGCGGACCAAAAAAAAATAGAGTGTTTATTCAGGGAATTTTTGCTTGTTGCCTAGTGCAATTTTCAATTAACTTACCAAATGTTAGATATGCAATGTACACTTTTTAAAGTATGTATGCATTTTTAAAATTTTTATTATAATAAAAAATTAAAATAGCTAATTTTTTTAAAAAAAAAACAACAAATTGTAGGGGAATGTAAGAAAGAAAAATTGATGGTTTATTGTTGTCTTTGTTGAAGCTTTGATATTGTTACATGTAAGAGCTGAGTGTTTAAAATTCTTATTCACTTTATGGTCTTACTTGTATAATATTTTAAGCTTTTGTAAAGTATTTGGAAAAAGTTTCCTGACGAGCTGGCCAAAGCAACCAGCGAAATGCTTTCCCACAACAATAAATTTCAGTGTTTTCATTCAAAAATTGGGATTATTAGCACATCATTAATAAATTAATTAATTAACAAACACATTCATGATTTGCCGCTTAAATACAGAAATGTGTATTAAACAAACAACCGTAATCAATATATTTTAATTTCATGCTTTTTTTGCAATGTGCGTTAGTGACTTTGTGGTCCAAGGTGATGCATTAGACACGTTTGCTTCTGGTTCTAAGTTCAAAGTTATATAAATAAATAATATATATGTACTAGGGCGGGTCGATTTAATAATCGCCCATGGCTCAGTGAAAACCGTATTCTAGGGATCAAAATAAGAAACTTTGCCGAAGGAACCATACATCTAAACCGAATTCTACTACCCCCAACTGTTGAGGGTGGTTCCCCATACAAACATTTAAAAAAATCACCATTTTTGGCACTTTATTTTATTATTTTTTATTTATTTTATTTATTTTTATTATTTTATTTATTTTTTCTCTTTAGAAATTTATTTAGTCAGAACATATGTAAATTAAAAAATTAATTTAACTTAGTAATAGAAAAGAAAATAAAAAAAAATTACTGTTTGAAGTCTTTTTTGCTTTCAAGTCTGGGCAATTTCGCACGGCTCTCTAATATCGTCGCCATAACAGCCTCTACATTTTCCGGTATAACTCGTTTGGAAACGCTAGCTAGCAATTGAACGTGTCGTTCTGTTCCTTGTATGTGTGATGGAATTTTTGGATCATTAAACGGTGGATCATCTTGATTTAAATATTCTTTCAAAGTATCGTATGGAATGCTTCGCGTGAATGGTGGTTCAAATACGTCATTTATGTCATTCACATTGATCATTTCCGTGTAACTTGTGCAATAAAAGTTTATATCTGGTTTTTTATAAGCCCTAAGTCCCGTTGGGTCGTCAACATCGGTTCGATAGCGTAGAATTATCTTGATAGCACAGTCGCGCTTTTCTTTGCTATTATCAAACAACATTGATAACAAGATATTTTCCGAATGCGCATAATATGAATTATCTGTAATTACTTTATTGACAATTTTGCGTAAACGAGGTTCTAGAAATCTTGACCAACTAATGAATTTGAAAAATAATCTACTACCGTACACGACAGAGCTGTAATACTTGATATGGAAGTACATTGGCACATAACATGTAATTATAAATTCAACCAGTATTCTTAAATTTGCATCTGGATTTTCCGTTGTCACATATAATCGTAATAGTCTAGCGGCCTTGGTGAGCCACCGAGAATGTACAATTTTCCCTGGTTTGATGTTAGCCATTTCCACGGAAACTACGCCGCTAGAAATTGCATGGGCCATGTCGTATAAGTACTTGGAATCGGTGGAAAATTCAATTTTTTCTGGAGCAGGGGGCATATTTTTCAACTCAATTTTTGAAAGCCGTCCACCACCTGAAAATATATAAAAATAAAACAATTAAAAACGGTTGACATCTATAATAAATGAGTGATAGCAATAACTTACCGGAAGAGTTTCACAAGTTTCGATTTGACGGCTCAATTTTCCGGTTGCCGATCTTGGTCCAGTGCTGGTTGATTTATCCAAAGCTTCAAACAAATGCCGAAACGGAAGTTCGTTGAAGTGTAGAAGGCAAACGAACCAATGCAATGGTCTTTTTAACAGCAATTCGAATCGTCGTATAATTCTACCGTTTGGGCCAGTGTTTGTTGGCTCACCGTCAGTGCATTTGCCAATTAATGCATCCAGTGATATATTTTTATCGTTGAAAAAGTCATTTAATTTGGTTGTTTTGTATTCAGCGGTTTCATGTTCCAGTCTTACGTAAGCAATCAATTCAGAATTCGGTTCTCTCAAAATAACAACATGAGGTTCTTTTATCATCTTAGTATGATACTTCTCATCAATACAATATCCATGATGAGAGGTTTGCCATGGATATCTTTCATTTTAAAATCTTGGAAAAGAGCGGTTCCCATTGCTGATGCTATTCTATCAGGCACACCAAATCTGTCACATACCAAGGCAAAGTTAAAACAATCGTACCTCTGTGTGTATTGTGAACTTGTGGTTATATCCAAATCTTCTTGAACCGGTGGCGGTGCGTATGTTGAATCATCGGGATCTTGGTATGTTGGCATTGATGACATATACGTTGCTCCTTGCTCTTCAATTTACATCGCAAATCCATCCATTGTTAGTCTTCTCTGATTATGTGGATCGTGCATAAACTCTTTGAGGCGTTCGGGAACCAAACCGCATGCACATGGAGCTGCCTTCAAATCGCATTTACATGTTCCAATGAACAAAAATGTTTCCAGAGATTTTACATACTCTGTAAATTGTTGGGTTTTGTTTCTTCTCTTGATTTGCTCTTGATATTTATCAAGCAATCTATTCAATTTATTACATACACGTTTTTTCAGCATTATTTCCATACCAAGTTTTTCCCAAATTCCAATCAACTTATCTTGTACTTGAATAGTGAATGGTTTATAGGACAACTTTTTTTCTTCGCTCAAGTAAAAATAATATTTCAAGATATCCAGATGGGTTGGTAAATTAAGATCAGTCAAATCAGTAGACACACCAAAAACAGTAACATCATGCCTGGGTATATGACTCATTGGGTTTTCGATAGTTGTTGATGTTGTTATTGCTTCATCTAGCGGTGTAGAGGATGGTGGATTCATTGTAAACTTTTTGATTTGGAATGATTTTTTTTAAATATTTTTTTATCTAAAATTAGCACTTCACAATTCGAGTTCTTCACAACTACTTAATGCATTCACAAAAACTGTTGCGTTATATATGGTCTACGAGACGAGGTAATAAGAATGAAATGGTAATTTCAATTCTACCTGTAACCGCTTTTGTTGTCAAAACTGCCCATAAAGTACTTACATGTAAATTAAACGTTAATCTGACCACAAATTCTGTTAAGCAAGTGCGCCTTTTATTACTTCTGGAAAATCCTTTATGATAATTTTATGCTCAATTCTACCTGAAACCGATTTTGCTTATGTAAGTTTACGACATGCAACTGTGTCTTGTGGTGGCTTAAAAAACCCACACAACCTATTTTACGACCCGCAACAGAACGACACGTTCAATTGCTAGCTAGCGTTTCCAAACGAGTTATACCGGAAAATGTAGAGGCTGTTATGGCGACGACATTAGAGAGCCGTGCGAAATTGCCCAGACTTGAAAGCAAAAAAGACTTCAAACAGTAATTTTTTTTATTTTCTTTTCTATTACTAAGTTAAATTAATTTTTTAATTTACATATGTTCTGACTAAATAAATTTCTAAAGAGAAAAAATAAATAAAATAATAAAAATAAATAAAAAATAATAAAATAAAGTGCCAAAAATGGTGATTTTTTGAAATGTTTGTATGGGGAACCCCCTCAACAGTTGGGGGGTAGTAGAATTCGTTTTAGAGATATGGTTCCTTCGGCAAAGTTTCTTATTTTGATCCCTAGAATACGATTTTCACTGAGCCATGGGCGATTTTTTTGCCTCCCCACAAATCGACCCGGCCTAATATGTACATATATATATTTTTAATTTTATTGAGATTACTTTCCGCTACTAACACTCTATGGTTTTTTAAGCGTAAAATATTTATTGAATAATACGTATCACAACTAAAATTGAACACCTGAAATGCTCAAACTTTTTAATTCCGATAATATGTACAAAATTAAGGAAAGTGATATTGCAACACTCGATATTTTTGAAGATACTTGATTCTAATATTTAAAAAAGCAGATATCTACTAAATCTAATTTTTTTCGTCGAATATTTGTTAGGTCTGAACATACCTTAAGACCCATGTTTTTTTAATTTAATTAGCCTAGAGTATACTCACAATTCTGTTAACGTTTTGAAGTGGGAAATGAATTAGCTTAAAAGATTAAAAACTATCCATGGTTCAAATGTTTAACCGACCGACCCTATTTTATTTTTCATGCCCAACGTTTGTTTATATTTATACCATTACTTTAAAGTTTCAAAAAAAAGCTATTATTCCTTTAATAATTTACCTCTGGTTTTTTCATTTTACAGCTTTTACTCTATTGTGGCACCTGGTACTATACAATCAAATTATGATTATACCGTGAGTGTTACTCTACATGAAAACTCTGAACCAGCCACTATTAAAGTTGGCTTAGTAGGACCATCGTATAATGACCAAAAAACTGTCGATGTCTCACCATCACAAACAGAAGTCGTAAATTTTATGGTGCCCCAATTAAAAGAGGGAAGCTATAAACTGGAAACGGAGGGTGTGGAAGGCTTAATATTTAAAGAGTCAACAGAATTAATTTTTAAGGATAAGCAACCTAAAGTTTATATACAAACTGATAAAGCAACCTACAAGCCGGGAGATTTAGTACAATTCCGCATTGTTGTATTGGATGAAAATACCAGACCAGCAAAATTTGAGCAGCCTCTTATGCTGAGCTTTAAAGACGGTGCCGACAATATTGTTAAACAAATAAAAGATGTTGAATTACACAATGGCGTCTATAGTGGAGAATTTCAGTTATCTGAAGAACCGGTTTTGGGTAACTGGATGATGGAAGTGTCATTGGGTCCCAATGACGATGACAGCAAAACTGAAAAGAAATTTGAAGTAGCTAAATATGTTTTGCCAAAATTCAGTGTTGAAATTAAGACGGCTAAAGATATTTCCTACGACTTGCCACTTAAAATAACCGTACGTTCTAAATACACCTATGGCAAACCGGTTAAAGGTAAAGCTACCGTACAAGTTGACTCCCAAATGGGCATACCTATATCTGAGAAAACCATTGATATCGATGGTAAAGGGCATGTTGAATTCGATTTGTTTGAGGAACTTAATTTGACAATACCCAGAGTAAATGATCGTTTAGGCATCTCCTTCATACAGCCGATACATATTGTGGCTATTATTACCGAAGAATTCTCAGGTTATTGTCAAAATAGAACAGCCATGGTGAATCTGCATCTATCACGGTACAACATTGAAGTTCTAAATAAATTTGCTGAAAAAATTTACGATTATCGTCCCAATGAAACATTTGAAATTAAAGCGTATGTTAAAAATCTTGACGGTTCACCTGTACGAGGCGGTAGAAGGAAAGCCAAACTTACAATCGATAGCCGTAGACCTTTTTATCATGAAAGACCACCAATCCACGAAGCAGAATTTCAATACACCAGTGCACTTAATAGAAATGGTATGGCTAATTTTAAGGTCACTTTACCAAGAGCAGGCAAATTCTATAGTGTAAGAATTGAATATGACGGTAAAATGGTACATTTAGCCGGCTTAAGTGGAACTGAAACTAAAGACGTGGGTCCGCTAAAGTTATTGATGAAAACGAAAAGGTAAGTGAAGATTTACAATTTTTTAAATCAAAGCTTTAAAGTATGTGTAGCGACTTTTGAAACATTCATGTTATCGGTTCAAGATTCGAAGCAGTGGTATTTAAATTTGGTTTTAACTTGTTTGTCTTCTATTACCAGTGCTGCCAACTTTAAATGATCAAAAAGGCTCAATTTTAAGCAAAAAATAACCAAAACAAAGGGCTTAACCAGTTTTTTTTTTTACAAAAATTCCTTTTATAAATTATAAAGTGACAAAATAAAACTATTACCATAAAATTTGAAATAAGAGATGATTTTCTTTATATTAAAACATTTTAGTTACAATAAAATATACGTATGTATGGAAGCAAAAGTTATTAATAACAAAATATTTGAATCATCTATATAAGAAACATGATTATTATAGAAGCATTTATCAAATCTTTTGTAAAAAATGTTTAAAAACTTAAATGAAAATGGTTAGAAACAGGGTTAATGGTCAAATTTTATTTTTCACGGCTAAATTGGCAACACTGCCCCTTACACTTGTTTGCCCTTTAACGGTTGACTACTTTTCAGTATAGAGATCGACTCAAAATCGCTTTCTGAATCAAACTAACGTTGTCGTTTCTGTGGCGGGATGGCTGGTTGTCAGCCCATGTTTACATAATGTGCAAAATACTTGTCGCAATTTTGGATCTAACTTGATATCATCGGGTCGAATTCTGTTGAAAATGATTCAAATTCTCTTTTCAAAATAGAGTCTTTCTGCCCATAAACAATCAAATTATGTATGTTGGCATTTAGATCAAATTCGGCCAAAAAAAATCTATTACAACCTAAATCCCTTTACCAAATGCTATTGAAATCGGTCGGCCCATATTTACCCATAACCCCATCACAAATAAATGCTTGTATTGATAAAAAAAATGTTGCGACAATAATTTTTATAATATGTCATGTAACGATATGTCCAGAATTGACCGTAGGTCACATATAAATCCAGCATCTAAAGAAGATATCTCGTCTCGTCTTCGTATCTAACAGTTATCTTTAGCTATTTCAACGTTAATTTGCCCTTCGTGTTTTTACCTTAAGTTTTTTAAAATTTTAAATATTAGCTGCGTTCGAGAACACAAAAGTTTTTACGTGTTTTAACTGAACTTTACTGCATTTTACGAAATTGCGTTCGAGTACACAAAATGCAGTAAATGAGAACACAAATTGAGAGCGTAAAATGACAGTTCTTGACTGAGTACTTACAAATTTTTACTGCAGAAATTTTTGCAGTAAAATTTAGTAAAACAAAAAAACATATGTTTCAAAGGTAAACAAACCAAAAGCATTCAAGTTGTGAAAAAATGTTTAATAAAAGAAAAGTTGAAATAAAACTAAAATAAAAACAAAAAGTGAATATTTATATGGCTAAATACCAACTTTTGAAATTTTTTTCTGTTATGGTAATTTTTTGGAGTTGTAAAAGTGTCAAGTACTCGGGTACTTAGAACAGCCCTTGTTTTTAATGTTATCAATAGTAAAAAGAAGTATTCGTGTACTATTGATCAAATTTAGCCGGATACAAATTAGCAAATTCAAATAAAATAAAAAACAAACAAATATGAAAGATTACATAAAATGATTTGTTTATATTTTCCAAAAATATTCGTGTTATAAAAAGTATTTAATCGAGTACCGATAAGAAAACGAGTTAAGTAGTCACAAGTGTAAACATTTTTCAACACTTCAATTATTTGTCATCAGCTGGTGCCTTTATTTTACGAATTTTTACAAATTTTGCGTTCGCGTACTTTTTTGGACAACAGCTTTTTGTGAGAGCAAATTTTTAAGTTTACTCATTTACTGCATTTTACTCTAAAAGTACTCAAACGCACCTATTGACAGCATTTACACCATAGATTTCTATACACAGCTAGATTTCTATGTGTAGAAATTACGGGCATAAGTCTGGAATTATTTTTATAGATGTTGAAATGTATGAATAAGTGCTTGGCACAACTTAGGCTTCTGCATATGTATATGTGGTTCTTTACGTTAGTACAAAATTTTGTACGGGTGCGTCCTAACTGCTCATGAGATCCGAGTATCGAAAATGTTTCTATAAATACTATGGTGTAGGGTATGTTCGCCTATACTCTCTTTCTTGTTTTATTTACATAATTTAACTAAATTTCAAATAAAATAATAAAGATTTATTTTTTTCAGACTTCAACTCGGTGAAGATGTTGTTGTAGAGGTCAAATCTGACGAAAACATCAACTACTATGTCTATGGGATTGTAGCTCGGGGCAAAATTATTCTGCAAGAACACGTTAATCCACCGAAAGGAGTCAAATCCGATGAAATTAAAATTAAATCTTCCTTCGATATGGTTCCCAAATCTCATTTATATGTTTATTTTGTTCGGGATGGCGATTTTCACTGGCAAGAAATGTCTCTCAGTTTTCCCCGCGAGTTTCAGAATAAGGTAAGCCTAAGAAATTTTTGTAACAAAAATACAAATTATATTAAATAATTATTATATATTTTCAAGATTGAAATAACTGCTCCTAAGAAAGCTAAGCCCAGTGAAGAGGTCACAATAAATATTAAAACTGATCCAAATTCATTTGTTGGTCTATTGGGTGTAGATCAAAGTGTACTTTTGCTGAAATCTGGCAATGATTTGGATCCGAATCAAATAATCGATGATTTAAGTTCATACGATACATCAAGCCCCAGTAAATATGGTAACTTTCCGGGTGAATCCTCTGGTTTGGTTACCATAACGAATGCCAATTATTACATAATTCCTAGTAAGTTTTGCGTGGAAATATTTTTTTTTTTCGAAATAAATACATTTGAAATTA
Organism: Pollenia amentaria; assembly: GCA_943735925.1. Classification (NCBI taxonomy): domain Eukaryota; kingdom Metazoa; phylum Arthropoda; class Insecta; order Diptera; family Polleniidae; genus Pollenia; species Pollenia amentaria. The sequence continues at coordinate 129,795,281 of OX031007.1, read as the reverse complement.
TAAAAATGGGCAAATAAAACCGCCTTCAAAATTTGTAGTATTCTAATTTTAGAATCCAAAGACTTAATTTTAAAAAGAATTCAAAGTTTTATTGCTGATATAGAATCTGATACTTAAAGTCCATTTGTACTAGGATTATATCTTGTTCGATTAATCGAACAATTTGAGACGATTAATTTGAAATTTCTGATTTCGACTAAAGCATTAATCGAAGAATTTATGCCGATTAATCGAATAACAATACACATATGGTTTATCTGTCAAATGAATAATTTCTTAAAGTTTTAAGTCAAATGAACAAACGAAATGTATGTGTCCGATTGAATTAAAAAAAAACCGTCATGTTTAGCGCGTAATTCACATACATGGCGTACTGCTTACTGAAAAAATTAAAATTAAAAATTAAGTTTTTATTGATTACTGAAATAATGCAGTAATGCGATAATTTTTACTTATTGTTAAAACAAATGCAAAAAAATATTTTTAACCCTGGAGCCACATGTTCAATAAATCATTTTCAATGTATTCACAAAACCTGCTTGTCAAAACTTGTTTGAATTGACAGCTGTATCACAGCCTGCACTCAATTGGATAATCAATTGCATTGTAATAATGACCCCCATCGAAGATCCAACTCAAAATAGTAGCATGACTCAAAGTATTTTGTAAAAAAGCACAAGAATTTTTAAGAACACAATTTTTTTTTTTTTAATTAAGCACTTTTATTTTTTAAGAAATATATTTTTTATAAAGAAAGCGCCAAAGTAAATTTGTGAGCAGCTGTTAAAGTGAACGTAAAATTTTGTGAGTGCGTTAGTCCCAATTTCCACAATGCAAGTCTTATTGATCAGCTTGATACTTTGTAGGCGAGTGACGAGGGGAAAAGAAACGAGTACTCAGCTTGCTGTACTCGTCATATACGTTTTGTTTTCTCATTCGCAATGTAAAAAACGCACACATACGTGTGTACTGCATACATAAAACAGTAATATTTTAGCAATAAGATAAGCATTGTGAAAACGCCGAAGCTGATTCAAAGAAGAAAATGTGATAAGTTTATCCATAAGACTTGCATTGTGGAAATTGGGACTTATAGTAAAAAAAGTGAGAGAGTATTGCAAATTAAAAGGAAAGATAAAACTTGATCGTGTGACTTCCAAGTAAAACAAATTATTTTAAAAGATCTGTTTAATTGTTTGTACATATAAAATTTTAAGACCTCAATACATGTTTTTTTTATCGTTGTAAAGGTTTTATCAATTAGTATGAATTGTTACTGTTACGTTCGATTTATTTTTTGGTTAATAAAATGTTAAAATACTTGTAATTAATAATGTTTATTTGCTCAAGTACCAATTTTTTCTAAAATTATCAAAAAAAAATATCTTAATTTATAAAATTTCTCGATATTGAATTTTTCGATTAATAGATTAATTTTAAAATGTTATTCGTTTAATCGAATAAGTCAAAAATGCCAAATATCGATTAATTGTTTAATCTAACAAAAAAAAAAAAGCCGATAAATTGAGCACCCAAATTTGTACTTTAAAATTTGGTTTAAATAGTGTGATTTTTATTTAAAAATGTAAAAAAATATATTATTTTTAGTCGTTGTAAATCTTTTTTATTTTTTAAATTATTTATTCCTTATAAACATTTTTAATTTCCTTTTTTAAGTTTTTAAAAAAAAAAATTTTTAAATTGAGATGCCGAAAAAATTTTACTACTCTGTTTAATTGAGCTTTAGAATTTTTTGCTATATATACTGCCCGTTTTTTTTTTTTTTTTTTTTTTTTTCAAATAAAAATAAAAATTTTCGTTTGGGAATTTACATTAACACATGTAAAACTCAAATTTGTTCTTGTTTTCAATAAAAATTTCGAAATGAAAATTTTTGTTCTTATTTAAAAAAGAAAAACAGTGTATGTACCAAGGCGAATTCATACAGGTGACCGCATCATGAGATAGAGCTATGTTAGCTATCCCCTTTTCTTTTTTTGAAAAATACTATTTATTTAATTTTTGTAAAAAGTTAGAGTGAATGTCAAAATTATTTGTTGAAAATATAAACGAGGGAATTTTTTTGTTTATAAAATGTACACCTTATCTTTAGAAGGTAAATCTTTTTCCGTTATTGCAAATTTATTATTATTTTGCCTCGCTCACTTCACCAATTCCGTCCACTTATTGACAGTTGTTGCGAATTTTTTACTAAGCTATTTGTACCAAAATTTAAAACTTTACCTATTGCCGTTCTCCCGACAAAGAAATCTTTTTTGTGTCACATTTTGTCGGATGTCGTCTATTGATAACCAAGATGCTTGAACCCGATTTTGAAACCTTGGATCCTGCCGTTCTCCAGATATACAGAAATCTATGGTATCTTCGTATGGGAGGGGCCACGTTTACTTTTCCCAATACCGCTTATTATTTTAGAGAGGTTGTAGATTGATAACCCAGGCCTGTGTACCAAATTCGGAACATTTTTTTCCTACCGTTATCCAGATATACAGAACACTATATTGTCTTCATAAGGGATCTGCCCATATAAACCCCACAATGTGCAATGCAACCCACTTTTTGTAGATGTTGTTTATTGCGAGCCAAGTTATCTGTTTAAAATTGCATGACTTTTACTGTAACCATTCTTCAGATACAATGTTTTTTAGTTTATTTTTGTATGGGTGGTGCCACATCAATCAGGAAATTACTGTAAAAATTGGAGGAAAATTAATTCAGTGGCATAGGAGTCTATAGGTAATAAACAAACATACAAGCACACGCTTTTTCACTTTTATATATGTATATTGGAATATATATAGATATGCATATTTTTTTCACAAAATTATATTCATTTTACAACTACACAAGAATAGAATACAACTAGTATGCCGACTCGAGAGATCGTTCTCAGTTTTTTAGTTCACCCCTCACACATATAGGTTCTGTGTGAATTCAACACACATAAAAACAACTAAAATAAAACAAAATTCTAAATTATAATATTTTAAATTTTTTCACAATATAACAGTTTTTGTTTAATTGTATGTCAAACACATAATTAATAATTTTGTGCAACACATTTTGCTTATTTGCTTTTGCAATTGTTTTTTTAATTTTTACAAACTAAAAATTTCTAAATAAGTTTTTTTGACACTCATTCTTTTCTGAAGTTAATATTATTAAAGTCAGAAGAGTAGTATTTTGTGGTATAAAAAAATATTTGAATTCTTAAATTATTTAAATATTTTCCGATACTGCAGAATTAAAGTTAAACAAACATTGTTTTTAAAAGTTTAAATAAATTGAAAAGGGGTGAAAATAGTTTTAAACACCAATACATGTAAAAAATCTTACTAATACAAACATCTACTATGTAACTTGACATTTGAGTTAAGTACCTGTCAAAGAGTCGGCATACTAGTTGTATACTATGTGCACAACCTAGAATCACTTGTTGTTACCAACTTGCCTACCGGGGCACCCGGTATAAATAAATTCAGATATTAATAACAATTGTAAAAAGGGTGTTATATTGAACAATTAATCTGAACAATTTTTGCTAAATAATTTACAAGATGGGGCTCAAGCTCGTGATGTTTTATTATTATTTTTTTTTTTTTTTTTGCAGAAAATAAGTTTTTATACCCTCCACCACCACTGTGGTGAATGAGGGTATACTAAGTTTGTCATTCCGTGTGAAACTTTTTTCTTATACATCTAAGACCCCATCAGGTATATATATTCTGGCCCCTTGAGTAATTATAATGTCCGTCTGCCTGTCTGTTGAAAACACGCAAACGAAAAGAACAAACTTGGTCTCAAATTGCTTGTTGTTATCCTAAGCAGTATGGGATTGAAATCCGGTTCAGTACGCTCAGAGCAATTAATGAAAATGAGGAACCACCACCCTAAAAAAAAAATTGATAATTTTGATACAAAAACTAGCATAAATGGTGGAATAATGCACGGAATGATATTAATTATTGCACGAATTCGCTTTGTACGACTGCAAATCCTACTGTTCAATTTCGTGAAGATCGGTCCATAATTGACCATAGGCCCCATATAAAACCTACCCCCGGAAAACAGTTTATTGCGCCTAAATCCGTAATACATAATGCAGTCATAATGAAATTCGGTACGTCACAGTTTAATAGGACGATAAATAACACTGCCGAATTTCGTGGAGTTCGGTCCATAATTTACCCTAGGCCCCATATAAACCCTACTCTCGGAAAACAGTTTATTACGCCTAAAACCAAATTTTACTATACTAATATTAAACTCGCCTAAAACCGTAACAGATATAGATATTGCAGTAAATTTCTTTCAACTTAGATTCATATGGCCAGAAAAAATATCATGCAATTTTATGATATACGGTCCATAATTTACATTAGCAGCCTTCTGAAATTCAGCTGAAGAGAAAAACAAGTTGTTCTGTGTGCTATGCAACAATTATGGACATCCTGCATCTTATAAGGGTTGTGAAAAGTACAAACAACTCAAACAAAAAATTAGTATTAAGAGAAAAAACTTACCAAAAAACAAAAATTATAATACAAATTTATTTACTAATCCTGAATGTTCCTTTGCAAATGTAGTAAGAGGTAACAAAATATCAAATGTAGAGGCAAATAATACTGATAATGTAATTACTAACTCATTTGTGCAAGAAATGAAAAATTTTATGATAAATGTAAATAGCCAATTAATAAATTTTCAAAAACAATTAACTTTACAAGTATCTAGAATAGATACAATCTTTTCCATGCTTGAGGTATAACAAATGGCATCAAACAACCAAACAATTTCAAAAAAACTCAAAATAATACAAATAAACGTCAATTCACTAATACTAATAAGTAGAACGTACGATCTTCACCAATTTATTAGTAAACATAATCCTGATATCGTTCTACTAGGCGAGACACAACTTAACCCTAAACATAAAATTCAATTCGAAAACTTTAATTTGATAAGAAAAGATAGAAAAGGTGCAACCCAAGCAGGTGGCACAGGAATATTAATCAAAAATGGCTTTAAATATAGCTCTTACACAAACAGAGTAATAAAATCATTTAATTCTCTAGAAACATGTATAATTAAAGTTCCTTTAGCCTGAAATAAAATATTGTTCATTATTTCAGCATATTACCCATCTGGTAATAATAATGCTAACTTAAAAAGCGAAATCCATGAATCCATGGACTTGGAAAATGAAAACAATTATTATATTTTAGCTGGCGACCTTAACTGTAAACACACAGAATGGGGTAACCCAACTAACAATCAAAAAGGAAGTCTTTTGAAAGAATGGTTAAAAGACAATGATATACGTTATAAATGTAAGTTTTATGCTTCAAGTGCTCTATCATACCCTCGTACAGGATCCTTTTTAGATGTTTGTATAGCGGACTGTAGATTACACATTGCTACCAAAAATTACACCTTAAATTGTCTGAAAACTTAAGACTACGACAGCGACCACAAGGCTGTACAAATATTCACCTCTGTGAACAATGAACAACAAAATTTCACGTTTTTAAAGGATAATGCTGAGTCTAAATACAATTATAAAATTACTAACTGGAAAGTTTTTCAAAAGAATCTAACACGAAAAATTGTGCAAGACGAACATATTCCTAACAATCGAAACCTTACAAACGCTGTAATAGACCACCATTTGGACAGACTGAGTAATCTAATAACAACATCAATGGAGGAAACAATTCCAAAACACAAAAACACAAAGGGTAACTTCACCAAAATAACCAACTCAACTATAGAAAAGTTATATATATGAAAAGAGCACAATTCTTAATATCATTAAAAGACACAACATGCTAGAATACACCCTTCCTGAGGCAAGTTTGAATTTAGCAAAAATTAAATTGAAAATGATAAAAAAAAAATTATAACTGAAAACTTTACCATAATCATAAACAATCGCATTTGTGAAAAACTAACAAAAATGGATCCTAAGGACTCCAAAAATATGTTTGGTCAGATAAGGAAGAATTTTAAAAAATTAACGCCATTAAATCTTCAAGAAATAAAAATTCCAAAACACTCTGAATTTCTTTTAACCAATGTTGGAATTAACCCGCTAAGTTTAGAAATGGATATCTTTAATAACACTATGCTAGTTGGAAAAACAGACAAGCCGGGCACATAGCGTTTTAACATAATTCGGGTACGCTGAATCCAGTAGTGCCCACGGTTTTTTAAGATTGGCTCTGGTTTTCGAGATATACCGTTTATTCGAAAATGGAGGAGGTTGCACAACATATGTTCTTATAACTCAAAAACGCTTTAACTTATTGAAAAAACTTTTATTTATTTATTTATTTATTTATTTAATTACTTTCCAATACAACAAGATTTATAATCTTATAATTAAAGTAAAGGATTTTTACATTGTTCATTTAATAATATCATCAAAACATATGAATATGATAAAATAAAAATAATAATAAAATAATAACAACATTATGAATCAAAAGTTGAATAGTGTTTTTATGCGTAATATTGAAAAAGTTCTCTTTTAAAATGCAGAGCGTTGCTTATAAATTGTATGGACGAAGGTAGAGTGTTCCAAAGACGGACAGAATGAACATAAAATTGCCACTCAGATATTAAACATCGATGTCTTATGTGTATAATGTCATTTGATCTTCTAGAGCGTGTAAATTGGATTTTCTCAAAAAGGTATGGTGGTTCACGGGTATATACGATTTTGTGAAGGAGGATCAAAGTTCTTATTTTCAACAAATTACTTATTGTTACTCCATAGAGCTTTTTCGCGTACTGAGAGATATGGTCATATTTTCTCAAATTAAAAACATATCTCAGTATAGCGTTATACGTGGATATAAGTTTTTTTAAACTTCGGGAGTCGCAACTGGCATATATTTCGCATCCGTATAATAATGTAGGTATTAAATAAGATTTTGCAAGTAGAATTCGAATATTAAGTGGAGTAATAGACTGGGTATTCCAAAGAATTCTTAGCTTTGCAAAAGTTTTCCCTGCAGCAGAATTTATGTGGTCAGACCAGGACAGTGTGCAATTAAAAGTGATACCAAGATTTTTAGCTGTAGATACAGTTTCAATTTTTTGATTATCAAGTATTATTGAAGGTTCAACGGGCAACTTAAAATTTTTCCTTGTAATTAACAAACATTTAGACTTTTTGGGATTTATACATAATCCATTTGTATTTGCCCATTCATTAATGTGTTTTAGATCCGTATTTAGTTTTTCCACACAGTTATTTATCTCCATTAAGTCACTACTTATGTAAAGTTGAACGTCGTCCGCGTACATGTGTACATTACAGTATTGAAGTTTTTTTTCCAAATCATTTATATAAAGTGCAAAAAGTATTGGCCCAAGTATTGATCCTTGTGGTACACCTTTCAAAACAGGTAACGATCGAGACGTTTCATTATTTTTAAAAACGGATTGACTTCGACCTGATAAATACGATGACATTAAACGTGTTGATAAGGGGGAGAAATTAAACATTTTTTGCAGCTTTAAGCGGAGGATTTCATGGTCCACAGTGTCAAATGCCTTGGAATGGTCCAGAAGAACAAGGAATGATATATTACTATCATCAAGTTTACTACGTATTTCTTCAGATACGTCAATTAGGGCGGTTATGCAGCTGTGACTGCGTCGGAATCCTGATTGCCTTTTTGCAAGTAACCCGTTATCATTAACAAATTTCATAATTTGTTGATGGAGTAATCGTTCAAACATTTTTGATAAGAATGGCAATATAGCAATTGGGCGATATTCTTTGTTTGATTTTAAGATGGGTATAATTTTGGCATACTTCCAGTTTTTGGGATAAGCACACTTCGTGATGATATTATTGAAAATATATGTGATATAAGGTACGATCAGCGAAATTATAATCCGTAAAAATTTAGGATGGATGTTGTCAAACCCAACAGCATTTGACTTTATAGCAAGACAACGCGATATAACATCTGACTCAGTTACGCAATTAAAACTGAAATTATTACCAGGAATAGCAGGCCATCGTTCATAATAATTAATATTCGAAGGAACATTAGGAAGAATTGTAAACGACTTATTGATTTCATCGACGTCTATTGCAGTACCATCCACAGATGTGGATTTACCAATACCGATTTCACGTATAGTTTTCCAAGTGTTTTTTGATCCAATAGCTGATGAAAAACGACTGGAATAATACTCATATTTTGCCCTTTTTATCTTCCTATTTACTTCTTTTCTAGCAATACAAAAGTCAGTATGGAATTCAGTAGTTTTGAAAGTTTTCCAACGTTTATAATACAAATCTCTACGAGCAATTGCTGATTTGATTTCTGCATTAAACCATGGTTTTTTCCTAGCGTTTTGCTTAGCTGTTTTGACTGGAACAGTGGTATTAAAAACGTTTGACAAATTATATTCTAAGAAATTAAGTTGGTCTTCAACCAAAGGCATATAATAGATAGAGTTCCAATCAATATTGGATAGTTCAAAGGACACCAGATCATAATTCATATTCTTAAAATCATAGAAGGTGGTTTCATTATATACATACTGTAACTGGAAATTATAAGTTAGGAATATTAAATCATGTTTGGAGAAACAAGGTACTGATAACTGGTCATATAAAAGAACTTTTTTCATATCGCTGACAAAAAATAAATCCAATAATGTGCTAGACGTAGCAGTGAAATGTGTTGGCACTGTGCAATTTGTTGGAGCCAAACCAATCGATTTCATATCATTTATAAGATGACTTTCAACGATTAAATTGGAGTTAAAATCTCCACATATAATAATATCATCATATTCTAAGGTTAGCGTTTCCAGCTTTTCCAAAAAAAATTCCGTACTGTCTCTTGTATTTGGTCTGTATACAGATCCAACAAGTAATTTCCGACCGCCAGCAAATATTTCGATGAATATATATTCAATTTTATTACGTGAATTATTAGAAGAAACGTCAACAGGTTTGGAACTACAGCATAGTTTACAATTAATCGTATTCCGTACATATATAGCCACACCACCACAAGGAGTTTCTCTATCACAACGAAAAATTTTGTAATCTTTTAAATTAATAATATTATCAGGAACTGAGTCGTTGAACCACGTTTCAGTCACGCATACAACATCCACACCAGAACGTTCAAAAATGAAACGAAACTCATCGATCTTGAACTTTAAACTCTGAGCATTAATATGACACAATTTAGTACCTGATTTCTGTTTACACAGTATTCGTATCATATCTGAAGTAATATCTTTGGAACTGAGAACTACACTATCCGTATAAGATGTCATGATTAAAAAAATAATTAATATAAGCAACGCTAGCAAAGAAAAATTTTTCATATTCAAACTTAAATAAAGAAATTACAAAATAATATAAAGAATTATGTTCAAAAAAAGAAGAATATTTAAGTAAAATAATAAAAACTTTAAAAAATTCCGCAATAAAATTTCCTTTAAGCGCCTGAGATACCCCTAGACGGGCCAAATGTATGTCCAGCGCAACTTTATTTTCCATTCCCATCATTTGTTTCTAAGGCCTAGCATTCACTCCTAGGAGGATAAAATGTATGACCGACCTCCAATGTTTATTGTTCTTAACATTTTCTTAAAACATTGCCATATATCTACACCCCTTAGGGGGGCTCCCATACAAATATGGCCGTTTAATGAAATTCTTAAATTTGGCCCCTGCAGCGCCTATAATGCCCCTAGATGGGTTAAATGTATGACCAACCACACTTTATTTTTCATCGCAATCATTTATTTCTAACATACCCAACCGCTATCTCCATTCCTTAAGGGGGCTTCCATACAAAATGTTCAATGCAGACTAGAAATATATTGAAGAAAAAGTCCCATAAATTCCCAGAAGTCGCCCCTAGTGGTATATAATGTATGACCGACCTCAATTAACTTTTTGTCCTTAACATTTTCTCGAGACATACTTGCTCCTTATCTTCACTTCTTAGGGGGGCTCCCATACAAATATTGCGTTTTATGAAATTCTTAAATTAATTAAAATTTGTCGTTTTTTGTGAATAAAATCAAAAGTTTCAAACAGATTTTAATCATTTATAGCTTGTTTTGTTTTGGAATTATACGTCTGCAAAAAATTAGAAGCATAGCTGCATTTTCCAATTTTTTATGAATTTTTAAAAAACAAAAATTTCGAAATTTTGTTAAAAAAAATTATTTTTTTTTCCAAAAAAAAAATTATGTTTCTAAAACGACTGCGGATATTAGAAAGAGGTTTTACTTTTCTTAAAGGTTTTTTAAGTTTTTTCAATAAGCTAAAGCGTTTTTGAGGTATGCGAACATATGTTGTGCAACCTCCTCCATTTTCGAAATAACGGTATATCTCGAAACCAGAGCCAATCTTAAAAAACCGCGGGCACCACTGGATTCAGCGTACCCGAATTATGTTAAAACGCTTGCCCAGCTTGTCACGAAAAAAAAGTGTCAATTTCTTGCACAGTGTAATTATATAACAGATGATCAAGTTAACATGCTATCGGGTGTTTTTTTCAGTGGTATAGAACTTCGAATTGAAATAAAACACAAGAAAATCGTTTTAATGACCATCAATTTGGCTTTATTGGAAGGATAATTTTATGCCATTAATGTTTAAATATGATTTCAGGCATGTGGCCGCCACGGCTGGCTCGAATAAAGCCAATTCTACAGGTCCAATTTTCAACCACTTTTTCGAGCATATGGGGCCGTATGTCGGCAATAACGCCACGAATGTTGGCTTCCAATTCCCCTAACGTTTCTGGTTTGTTGGCGTAGACGAGCGACTTCACATATCCCCAAAGAAAATAATCCAATGGTGTCAAATCACACGATCTTGGTGGCCAATTGACAGGTCCATTCCGCGAAATTATGCGCTCATCGAATGTTTCCTTCAATAAATCGATTGTGGCGTGCGCTGTGTGGCATGTAGCGCCGTCTTGTTGGAACCACAACTCATCCACATTCATGCCATCCAATTCGGGAACAAAATAGTCGGTTATCATGGCTCTATACCGGTCTCCATTAACGGTAACTGCCTCTCCAGCATTATTTCGGAAGAAGTATGGCCCAATGACTCCACCAGCCCATAGAGCACACCAAACAGTCAGTTTTTGTGGATGTAATGGCGTCTTAAGGGTCTCATGTGGATTCTCTTCACTCCAAATGCGGCAATTTTGCTTGTTGACGTAGCCATTCAAAACAAACCTGTAAAAAACACCCTGTAGATACAATAGGTGCGTTTTTAGAGTCCGTTCATGCTCATAAACAAATTGATAAAGAGAACATTGTTCATACTCAAGTTAGTGAGACTTTCGACACTAAATTAATATTCGAGAGTAATAAAACCACTCTTACTAATTTTAGTGATACAAAACTATTAGATAATTTAGAAGAAACACAAGCATATAATTATTTCATAACTAAATAAAAATCCATCATACATTTTTTCTAGTTTGAGAAATAAGCTATCGTCAGGAATTGATAATATACCAAATATATTACTTAAAAAATTCCACATATAATGATCGACGATTATTGTAAATTATTCAATAATATGCTCAATAATTCATATTTTCCAAATAATTGGAAAACAGCTAAGGTAGTTTTATTACCAAAAAAAGACAAAGAACCGAATAATCCGAAAAGTCTTCGACCTATTAGTTTGTTACCCAATATCAGCAAAATTTTTGAAGTATGCATCAATAACAATATAAGTAAATTCTGTAATGATAAAAACATAGGGAGTGAAAAACAGTTTGGGTTTAAATGCAAACATTCGACAGTGAACGCTATTCAGAAACTTACTCCCGATATTAATTGGAACTGGCATAAAAAAAGTTGTACGGGCGCGTGCCTAATCGACATGGAAAAGGCCTTCGACAGCCTATGGATTCCAGGCTTAATATTTAAATTAATAAATTCAATATAAACTCCCAATAAATTCAATATAAACTCCCAATATATCAAATTATTTTAATATACAATATGTTAAGCAATAAAGACTTCATGGTTTGTTATCAAAATTCAAAAAGCTCAAAATCGTTCAAGATTGTTAATGGATTACAACAAGGAACCGTAAACTCTCCTATTCTCTTTAATATATACATTTTAGATCTGTTAAACAAAGTCGATAATATCATATCATTTGCAGACGACATTATTATATATCATGCTGATAACAAAATAGAAGCAATAAATCTTAATCTTTAAAACATCTACAACTTAGTTGAACAATATACAATTAATTGGAACATTAAAATCAACGCAGAAAAATTCGAAACCCTTCTTTTTAGACCATCTGTTGATAAATGTAACTCAAACATAAGAAAAAACTGGAAAAAGTTTGGAATCAAATCAAATTTATCAAATTGTTGCATTCCAAAAAAGGATGTAGTAAAATATTTAGGTATATACTTGGACAAATTTTTGTATTTTAACCACCATGTCAGGGAAATACTCATAAAGGCAAAAAAAAGCTTTCTTTTTATATAGACCTTTATTTCATTCAAAATACATTAAACCTATGATTAAAATTATAATGTATCAATCCCTTATTAGACCTATAATAACATATGGTTGTCCAATTTGGTTTAATATATCGCCTTCATACATGGAAATGATTAGAGTCTTTGAAAGAAAATGTTTAAGAACATGCACATCATTACACAGGACTCCACAAAGCGAATATATAATATACATATCTAATAAGAAATTGTATAATAATGCTTATATAATAAGAATAGATAATTTTATAATAAACCTAATCAGAAATAATATATTAAAGTGTAGCCAATGTATAGAAAATAATGTTATAATGACCCCTTATTACATTAATAATGAATATATAATTGATTCCCTGCAAAAGGGATTTGGTCCACCTGAGGCTTTTGTTTACCTTGATGACCAAAAAATTATTCAAAACGAAAATGGCATACCGGTCTTTTACCATGATTATAGACGTGCCAATACAAAAGCCGTTAATTGTAATTCAGAAAATTTAAATATGATAGTACTAGCATATCAATCACAGATTTGAGATTTACACAAAAATCTAATACCAAAAAATGTTGGTGGTTTTCTGAATATCAGTATAACTTTCCTTTTTTAACATTTGACACTAGTAGCCTTTCTTTACCCACTTATCAACATGTAAGCAATGTTTTTTTTTTAAAACTAATTTTCATTGCAAAAAACTGGTGATATATATTTATATATTGTAAATAAAATAAAAAAAAAAATTACATAACCCATTGTAAAAACCAAATTATTGTTATATTAATTCTCGATTATGAGACATTGGGGGGATTCACAAGGTGTGCTATCAAGTCATATCGTCATAATGTCCTAAATAATATTTTACAATTGTTTAAGAAAAAATATTTTTTTATGATGTTTGAAACACAACAATATTTTTTTTTAAACAATTGTAAAATATTATTTAGGACATTATGACGATATGACTTGATAGCACACCTTGTGAATCCCCCCATTGTATATAGAATTTGTTATTGTTAACTAGTGTTTATAATAGTTTAAGTATAAATAATGTAAATAAATAAACAATAAAACCCCCCCCACCCCCCAAACTCTCGCATGTAAAATACCACGGTATACATCTAGATCGGCGTTTAACGTGGAAATGGCATATAGAGGCTAAATTAACTCAAATGAAACTAAAAGTAATTCAAATTAATTGGCTTATTGGAAGAAATTCTGTTCTTAGTCTCGATTGTAAACTTCTACTTTACAACTCTATCTTAAAGCCAATCTGGTGCTACGGTATTCAGTTATGGTGCACTGCCTCGGATTCTAACATCGAAAAAATTCAAAGGCGCCAAAATAAACTTCTTACAATAATCACAGCCGCTCCCTGGTATGTTAAAAACACAAATATTCACTAGGATCTCAATGTTAAATATTTAAAAATGCTAGAAATGCACCCAAATATTCACAAGGTCGAAATATTTTAAATTATGGCGGCCACACGCCCTTAAGAAGAGACACTGCAGCACTCACCCAATCAGATGAGCGATAAACACCCACATATGTAAACAGAAACCGCGATGACGAAATCTTTTTTGTCTGGCACTGGCAGGACATAAAGCAAATATTAGGATGAGATTTGATTAATTATTGTTAGTTCATATTTAATATATGAAGATTCAATAAATAAATACTGAAAAAAAAAATCAGTCTTCAGAATTTTTGGATAATTGATCTATAATTAACCATAGGTCCAATATAAATTCCGCTTCTAAAAATCATTTTTGTTCGACTAAAACTGTTACGAATCAGGTTATTTTACTCAAATAAGTCTAAGCCGCAACCAATTTTAATGCAAACGTTCGTTTTTGTAAAGCTTAGTGAATGGAATAATATATATGTATTTATCATATAGAGCCCACTCCTGTCGGTGGAGGGTATCAAAGATTCAGCACAGCCGAATATAGCACATTAACTTGATTTATAACGTTTTTGTATTTGAATTATATTCACAAAATTTTAATATTAAAAAACTGTTTTTTTTTTAATATAAAAATTTTTATATTTAAAAAAAACATAATAATTTTTGACACTTGGGGCTTAACTGGGTAAACAGCTGACAAACATCTGGGCCAACGAGTCCACCTTGTGTATTTGTACCATGCTTTGCGCCATGTTAATTTTACATTGATATTTTTTTCTGTGTGTATAGTTATAAAATCAACATTCAAAAATAATTAGAAGTTCCTTCTTCCTTCCTTATGATTTTTATTTTATTTACCACATCTGTATATGTACAAATAATTTTCAATTTAATTTCAGCTCATGTAATGATTTATTATCAGAGGACTGGGTCAAGTCATCAGATTCATGAACCATCACAATTTATTCGCAAAAATTTTGAGGAAACCTGGTTATATCAAACGATTAATAGGTAAATAAAAATGTATTCTTTATTGCTTTTGATGAAATGTTTCGTGGTGCCAAATTTGTAAATAAGTAAACTAACTCCTATAGACAAATATGTATTAGAGCGGTCCAATTTGTAAGGACAAAAATTTGTCGATATTGTACCATCGATTTTTCGACAGCTTTTGGCATGAGGAAAAAAGTTCCACGACGATATATGAAAACAATCATTTTCGAAACGCCCAAATTTCAATTTTTTTAAATATTATTTATTTATTTTATTTATTTTCATTTTTATTTACTTAATCGAGCCCCTTAGGGCCATATATGATTAATACAGTAAGATAATATGATCAAATTAATATACTTTGTACATAAAGATCTAAATTTTTGTTTTTTTTTTTTTTTTTTTTTTTTTTTTTCCTTCTAATCTATGAATTTTTAATGTGTTCCAAAAGCTTAGGTCGTATTGTTGATATTGTATAACTAAAAGTTTTGAGTTGACGTGGAAGTCTATTCCATATTCTAGCTGATTTCACTAAAAATGATTTTTCGAAAATACTATTATTTATTCGCGGTATAATTATTTCAGGGTTACGAGTTGAGCTGGAGAAACGAAAATATCCTAATATTTTCTCAACTTTTATTCTTAAGGTTTTTTAGTTGTAATAAAAAAAATCGACTGATACAATTTTTTTTTTAATATTACCTTTCCAAGGTTAAATTGTACGCTAAAAACGATGACGATAGCATTTTTTCCAAAAAAAAATATGTTTTTCTTAAGGTTTTGGAATAGTTTTTGTCGAAAAAAAATTTTTACGCGTTAATTTTTATGGATTTTCTAGTAGTTATGTTAAAAGAAATTCCCCGATTTAAAATTTTTTATATATGTATATCCTATCTAAGGTAAAACACAAATTGTACGCTCAAAACGATGGCGTTGTCATTTTTATGCCCTCCACCACCACTAGTGGTGAGTGAGGGTATACTTAGTTTGTCATTCCGTGTGAAATTTTTTTAATATACGTCAAAACCCCCATAAAGTATATATATTCTGGCTCCTTAAGTAATTCTAGGTCGATTTAGCCATGTCCGTCTGCCTGTCCGTCTGTTGAAAACTCGATTACTTGCGAAAGACTCAAAAAAAGAACAAACCCTAAGAAGTTTTGGATTCAAATCCAGCAAAATCGATCATTTGGTTACAAGAACCCCATATAAACCCTGCTGCCCCAAAACAGTTAAGCACGCCTAAGCCCGTTATAAATAATGCCATCATTATAAATTTTGGTATGTAACAGTTTTATAAGACTAAAAATCATACTGATAAATTAAGGGAAGATAGGTCCATAAATAACCATAGGCCCCATAAAAAGCCTACTCTCGGAAAACAGTTAAGTACGCCTTAAACCGTAATAAATAACGCTATCATAACAAATCTTAATACTTCACAGTTTGATAGGACTAGAAAAAGTACTGTTAAATTTCATGAAGACCGGTCCATAATTTACCCTAGGCCCCATATAAACCGTACTCCCAGAAAACAGTTTATAACGCCTAAAAACGTAATAAATAATACAATTGTAATAAAAGTTGGTACATCACAGTATCATAGAACTAGAAATCACACTGTCAAATTTCGTGTTGAGCAGTCCATAATTTACTATAGGACTCATATAAACATTTACTCCCGGAAAACGCTTTAAACCGTAATAAACAATACTATCATAACAAAACTTATACTTCACCGATTTAAAAGACTAAAAAACACACCTGGGTGATTCACAAGGTACTCATAAAGTTGTAAAGTCATATGTTGTAAAAAAATTACATGAAAAATATATGACTACTGCGGGCAACCGCTTATAATTTAGATTTATAATTTACAGTTATGACGAATAAATGAACACTACATTAAAATTTCTATTTAATTTGAAACACAACAAAAATTTTTTTAAACAATTTTAAAATATTATTTAATACATTATTAATACGACATGAATTGATAATGAATCAGCCAACTGAAAAAATTTCATGAAGATCGCTGCCTGATTAACCCTAGGCCCCACACGCAAAGAAAAAACATGATTGATACAATCACAATCGCAAACTATCATTAATGTTTGTGGTTATGATTGTGTCAAACACGTCTTCAGCCACAATATATGTTCAGACAGAATGTTTTAGCTAATTATTGTCTCAAACATATTATTATGTTCAGAAGAACAACGCAAACGATCTTTCAAACCATGTTTCTTTATTTTTCAACCCCATACAAAATGTCTATTTCAACATGTAATATGATTCTCGCAATAAAAACAATAAAAAATTTATTTAAAAAATTTATGTTTTATTACAAATATACAGCATATATTATTAAATAAAATACATATAGTTTATATTTAAAAATAAAATTAAATACATACATTTATATACATGTGTGTTTGTCAATTTATTAATTATAAATTATATTTTGTGGTACAAATTTATCCAAAAAAAAGGAGATCTATGTAGACTTACTTCGGCATGCATTAACACTTTTCATTATTTTTATCCGCTCACTTGAGATTTGTTAAGATAAAGTAAAATTAAATTTACCTTTTATTTCTTTTATGAAACATACTATATCAATATGCTGTTTAACAGTTATTGAAAAAAAATCGGGGCTAATGACAGCATCTTGTGCCGAAATTTTTATGCTGGTTTCAGTGTTGTAGGTTCTTTGGCTGCAAGAAAGACAAAGGAATTGCTTATTTATATATTTTTATAATTATATATAAATAACTTACCTGTTTCAATAAATGCATAATAATTTATATCGTTAATTTTGCAAGGCAGCGTGGCATTTTCTCCCCGAAAAATGTTTTAATTATTTTGTAATCATTCATGTTTCATGATTAACAATCTCTCGCGGATGGTTTGTTTCGACTGGTTGTTTCGACAATAAAGAGAATGTGCTTTATTGTTGAATGTGCTCATAAAGAGAATGTGCTTTAAAGCAAACAAAAATTATGGTATTAGAAATACATTTTGTGTGCAGCAATATTATGATTTTAATTGTATAGTTGAAAATACATATATTATAGTAGCAAACATATTAAATAATTTAAAATGGTTAGCTAGATCAGAGTAACTTTTTAGGTGTAAAAGACCATATAATATTATTATAGCGAATTTAAAAATGTTAGGGACAAATAACAATTTTTAAGGTTATATTATGACTATAATAAATTTATTAGGGTAAACATATTAGGTAAATATGAATAAAAATGGTCGTAGTGACCATTCCTTAATCATGTTTTTTCTTTGCGTGCATATATACCCTTCCTTCGGAACACAGTTTGTACGCCTAAAACCGTAATAAATAATGCTATCATAATAAAATTTAATAAATCACTGTTTTATAGGGCTAGAAATCATACTAATAAACTTCGTGATGATCGGTCCATAATCTACCATATGCCCCATATAAAGCCCACTCTAGAAAATTAGCTAAATAAGCCTGAAACCGGAGCAGATATGGATACTGCGGTAAAATTTGTTCCAATTTAGCTTCATATGACCATAAAAATTTCATGCAATTTTATAATTTTTTTGGAATTTTCAGAATTCACTGTAAACGGGAAAACTAATTTCACTGCCGTATTGAAATTTATTCAAATTTATGTTTTTTAATACCAGAAATCATCACTCTACAGAATATTGGGATGATTGATCCATAATTTACTATGGGTTTAATATAAATTCCTCTACTGAACATCATTTTAGTTCTGCTAAAACTGTTAAGAATTATGATATTTTACTCAAGCTAGTTTGAATTTCTAAAAAGAAAAGCCTAAAACTCTCCGATTTCGGTTGGCAATTTAATATAGGTCTAAACCGCGAACGTCCGTTGTTAATAAAGATTAATTAATAATATATATATATATATATATATATATATATATCATATAGAGCCCACTCCTCAAAGATTCGGCACAGCCGAATATAGCACTCTTACTTGTTTTCTCAATATATTTGCATCTATTAATCTTTATAAATTAATTGCTTTCTGCCAAAGTGTACAATTTTACGAAGAACGTATTTTTTAGTCCATTATTAAGAAGTTCACAGCAGCATCCCTTGATATTGAGTAAATTAGAGGAGATTTTGGCAAACTTAGTCTTGAAGTTGATTTTATTTTGTATGCGAAATATTGTTCTGTTTTGGCCTAAATGCACTATTAGTAAAAGTGTTTCTATAAATTATTTAATAGTATTACATAACATTTAAATCAGGGTATTGCAAAAATATTCATATATAAAATTATTCAACCAGTGGAAACTTTTAATATTACAATTTATATAATATAAGATATTTCGCCGCATAAATATATCTTATATCGAAATATTTAAATATTTGTAGCCACCAAAAATATTTAATATTGTGTTTTTTTAATATTAAAATATAAAATGCCGAAGCAAATACGAAGCCTACAGGCAAGAGGAATGGTGAAGCTTTAGATGTAAGAAGACAAAAAAGTGTACCAAAATGGCGGCATACTGTCAGCGAGCTGTCAAGCGTTGATGTTTGGAAGGCTGGGCAGAAGCGCTTCAAGCCTGGTTCTTCACAGATCAGGTAGGCTGCTGCTGAGCGTTGATAATGGTGCTGGTTGAGATGGTTGTTCTGGTGCTGCTGCTGATATTACTAGTGCTGTTAGGGCTGCTGGTGCTACTGGTGCAGCTGGCATTACCGATGAGATTGAGGTTGTTGTATCGGCCGATGTGCCTTCTGCGATTCGCGTTGGCATGAGGTCGCGTACCAAGAAAAGGGCTAATGTTTCTGTGCGGCCAGTTGTTGTCTGTGCAGGAGAATGCGGAAGATGACGGCGATCACTAATGGTCTGCCTGCTGCTGTTCTGCAGGAGAGGATTGAGGTTAGTTTGGCGACGAACTTCTCGTCGCAATACGAGATTGCTAAAAATTGGCTGAAGGGGCGGTTGTATGATGGAGTTTGAACTGCTTCATTAGTACCGGCTGTTGCGTTGCGCCTGTATTTGCGGTGCCGAAGGTGTCTGAGAGAGCCCAGGATGTTGCTGCCAAAGCCTGACGAGATATGGTCGATAGTGGTAGGGAGGAAAAGTTCCCCTGAAACATCCAAGGAGATGGTTGAGAAGGTGGCTTATATTGACAGTGGGGGAACTCGACTTTAGAAGTTGATTGTAGGGAAGTGGAAGTATTGTTAGCTAATAGTAGCCTATGTGGGTCTGCGTTTCCGTGGCGGGAGATTTCGGGAGGATGATAAGTAATCAATATAATTAAATAATCGCAATCCATGTTTGCCTTAAACAATTTAATACATTTTGCATGTTTTATTTCCATAATCATGCTAATCTTTTTGTTAAAATATAAAGATTTTTCTGTTATGATTGTCTAAATGTTAATTTGTTTAAAATTAAATAAATGTATTTGAATAAATAATTTATTTCTATTTATCTCTATTCACTCCAAAAAACAAATACATACCAGCGATGCAAATGGCTTGGCTAGTCTTACACAAAATATACCCGATACCATTACCTCATGGGTTGTAACTGGTTTCTCTTTAAATGATAAAACTGGATTTGGTATGGCAACAATCCCCACCAGTATTACGGTCTTCAAGCCCTTTTTCATTAGCACTAACTTACCCTATTCGGTAAAACTTGGTGAAACTATATCCATACAAATAATTGTATTCAACTACATGAAAAACACTGTAAATGCAAAAGTTACTATGGAAAATGCTGATTTAGAATATGTTTTTACCGAGTTATTCAAGGATTTACAGGACAAAGAAGTAGTCAAACAAGTATCTGTACCTCCAGATAGTGGCAAAACTGTATCATTCATGATCCGCCCCATAAAATTGGGAGAGATAACTTTGAAAATCAAAGCCACTACTGATATTGCCGGTGACGCCATACATCAAAAATTAAAAGTAGAACCAGGAGGTGTTACCCAATATGAAAATCAAGCCATATTAATAGTGCCCTCTAACGGTCGCTTTAAGAAAACTCTAATTGCTAATATACCTAAAGAAGCCATCTCGGATTCAGAATATTTAGAATTTTCAGTGTTTGGTGATATCCTAGGTCCTACCATTAAAAATCTGGATAATTTAGTGCGTAAGCCAAAAGGCTGTGGTGAACAGAATATGGTAGACTTTGTGCCAAATATTTTGGTTTTACATTATTTGGATGCTATAAAGCGTGATATGCCCACTGTGGTACAATTGGCTAAAAACTACCTGGAAGTCGGCTATCAACAAGAATTGACCTACAAACATAAAAATGGTGCTTATAGTACTTTCGGCGAGGGGTGCAGCGAGCCCAGTAGCTGGCTAACCGCTTATGTAGCACGTTCTTTTATACAGGCTAAACGTTACATCACCATTGATCAAAATGCCATTGATCAGGCCTTGGCATATTTAATATCGACTCAATTAAAAAGTGGACAATTCAATCAGACCGGTAAATTACTTCAGCCTGCACACCAAAATAATGTTGGTTTTACGGCATTCGCATTGTTGGCTTTTTTGGAAGAAACGGTAAATATAAAAAAACTTTATTCTGGAATGTTAGTTGTTATCCCCATTAAACCCAACTAGGCACCTAGAAATATATTTATGTTTAATTTTAATTCCCTTCCAGGACAACAACAAATATAAATCAGTTATCGATAAGGCTATTAAATATTTAGTCGACAATATTGACAATGAAAATGATACCTATGCACTTGCAATAGCAGCAGTGGTGCTAAAGAAGACACAAAATCCTAGTGCTGCTAAACTGATGAAAAAACTAGAAAAATTTAAATGGTGGACAAAATCGTCACAGGATACAAGTTACGGAATCGAAATTACGGCATATATTTTACAAGCATACGTGTACACTGAACCAGCTAAAAAACTATTACCCATTTTAAAATGGTTAATAGCAAATCGTAACAGTTTGGGAGGTTTTAAATCCACACAAGATACAGTTGTTGGTTTACAGGCCCTGATCGGATTTGCTGAAAAATATACTAGTTGTGGAGATGGTAGTATGACTATTAACTTTGAGGCGCAAGATAGTGATGGCAAGGAAACCACCACGGGTAGCTTTACGGTGGACAAGGAGAATTCATTTATTCTACGAACTCATGTGGTAAGTTAGAAGCAGTTTCTTAAAAACATATCTTATAAAATTATATAAATTTTGTTTTCCCACTTACAGTTGCCTAAATCTTCCCGTCAAATAACCTTGGAAGCCAAAGGTGAATGCTCTTCTCTAGTTCAGTTCTCTTATCGTTACAACTTAGTCACAAAAGATGACAACCCTAGTTTCACCATCAAACATACAATTCATGAAACACCTTTTCCTAAAAAATTCCAAATGACTGTTTGTGCTGAATTCGTACCTGGAGACAATAGTGATCTTAAAAAATCTAATATGGCTGTTATGGAAATAAATCTACCCTCTGGTGTTAAATATGATGGCATAAAACATGAAACCGATGAAGTGCAACGGGTTGAACTTAAAAACTCAAATACGGTCATTAATATTTATTTTGAATATCTTGAGGTTGGAAAAGAAGTTTGCTTTAATGTGGATGCGGTAAAAACTTATGCAGTGACCAATTATAAACCTTCACCCATCACTTTATACGACTACTATCAAGGTCAAAGAGCCACAGTTTACTACAGCGTGAACTCGTCTTTGTGATATTTGCGAAGAGGGAGAATGTAACAATTGTAGCATTAAAGAGGAATCAGTAATGTTTAATATATTTAGAAACGTTAGTAATTGGTTTTTTAGAGGTTATTACTTAATATTATCTATAATGCATGGTCTTTTTTAAATATAAATGTTTATTAATACGCAAATATTAACTACATACATACAGTGTCTGTCAATATATTTCGAATAAATATCATTAAAATGTTATAATTGTAATACAACAAATGATAAGTACTCTTTTCATTGCAATTGCACTCAGTGTTAAGTGATACAGCAACATTTTGTGCAGATTCTTTACTGAATTTGTATGGGAACGGTGCTGCCTATTATATTCGGAATTGCCCGTAGTTTTGGGGGGGGGGGGGGAAGGGAGGGGTTTGTATTCGCATATGAAAGTTTCAACAAAGAGCTGATAGAAGCAAAATAGAAAGAACAGGGATTATAAGGTCGGTACATTATCAGTACTTTTTACATTGCAAAATACTGTACTACTCCAATAACATGTTCAGTACAATTTAACAAATGCAAGCACTTAAACGTTGAAACTGATTTTTTCATCCAAAAATAATAGAGTGCTATATTCGGCTGTGCCGAATCTTTGATACCCTCCACCGACAGCTAGGTTATATCACGAGTGGGCTTTATACCGGCCGCATGGTAAATTATAAACCGAGCTTCACGAAGTTTCACAGTGTAATTTCTATTCACATAAAACTGTTACTGTCTTAGGTGTACTCAAGTATTTTTCAAGAGTGGGCTTTATATGAGGCCTATGATAAATTATGGACTGATCTTCGCGAAATAATGTGGTATGATTTCTAGTCATATGGAAGAATTTTTAAAAAATCTCATATCAACATGTGCATTCCGCCACTATTTATCGTAGTTTTTGTAAGAAAATTATTAATTGTATTTTTTACTGTCTTGGGTTAATCATAGGTAATTTATTTGAGGTGCAAATCAGGTGCAATTGGAAAGTCTTTGATTTCAGTGCTAACCCATATAAGATATTGTTGATCCAAAAAACGTATGGTATTATCAACCAGTCGCCGTTTCTTTGAAAAAATAAATAATTTCCATCGTTCATCATGCAAAATAATGAATGGCACCATACTATTATATTTCGATACAAATGAGCTTCGTAGTGATTAAGAACGCGATTAAGAACCTGGAGATAAGTTTTTATTATATATTACAAAAATTAATATTTTTATACACTCCACCATAAAATGGTCAACATTTTAAGCAGTTTGGAATGGAAATCCAGCAAAATCGGTTCAGGAGCATCCGAGCTATGAATCAAAATGTGGAACCACCACTCTAAAAAATTATGCACCCTGCTACCGGAAAACAGTTTAGTACGTCTAAAACAGTGACAAATAATGCCACCATAATAAAATTTAGTACGTCGCGGTTTTATAGGACTAGAAATCACAATGGTAAAATACGTGAAGATCGGTCCATAATTTACTAAAGGCCCAATATAAACCCTACTCTTTGGAAACAGTTATTACGCCTAAAATCGTAATAAATAGCGCTATCATGCTAAAATTTCATACGTCACAGTTTTATAGGACCAGAAATCACACTGTAAAATTCAACACCGTAATATATAATGCTATCATAATAAAATTTCGTCTATCGCAGTTTTATAAGACTAGAAATCGCATTGTCAAATTTCGCGAAGATCCGTCCATAATTTACCCTAGGCCCCATATAAACCCTACTCTCGGAAAATAGTTTCTTGCGCCTAAGCCAAATAAAGCACAGTATGGGAAAATAATCAAATTCGCCTAAAACCATAACAGATATAGATATTGGGGAAAATTTCTACTAACTCAGATTCATATGGCCAGAAAAATTATCATGCAATTTTGTGAAATTCACTGTAAACGCTAAAACTAATTACACTGCTGTATTGAAATTTATTCTAATTAATTTTTGTAATAACAGAAATCAATTTACAGATGGGATGATTGGCCCATAATTTACTATAGGTCCAATACAAATTACCCTTCTAAAAATCATTTAAGTTCGGCTAAAACTATTACGAATCATGATATTTTACTCAAGCCAGTTCAAAGTTCTAATAAGAAAAGCATAAAACTTTCTTATTGTCGGTCAATAATTTAATTCAGGTCAAAACCGCAACTAATTTTAATTGAAATGTTCGTTTTTGTGAAGCTTAGTTAATAATATATATGTATTTGCAATATAGAGCCCACTTCTGTCGGTGGAGGGTATCAAAGATTCGGCATAGCCGAATATAGCACTCTAACTTGTTTTTTTTTAACTTGTTTTTTATTTTGAACATTATTAGTGGTTATATCTGCGCTGGATTTTTAATTAATAAAATTTTATTTAATATTTCTCCAAATTTCATACCGTTATCTGATCAATTTTTTCAGAGCGAATTATGGTGATGCTAACCCTTTTAGCAGAATGTGTAACACCTTCAATCAATTATATAGATTTATTGATTTTTCATTGGAATCGAAGTCAATAAATAGGTTAATAATTGCTTTTCTTAATTGATATGAATTTAAATTAATGTAGTCTAATCAACTGTTAGTTTATAATCTATTTTATTAAAGTGTTAATTTAAATTCGTAAAATGTCTGTAAGGAAAATCCATAGACAATTAATTAACGAATAAATAATATATTAATCTAAATAGTTTGAATGTCAAGCTATTTAGATTCATATAGCAATTTATATGAATCAAATAGTTTGACATAGTGAAGGATATCCATGTAAGCCTTGTGCGAGTTATATAAACATACATACATATGGAAAAAAAGTTCGCCGTTCCACCTCTAATATAAAGTATTTTTGCATGGAGGTTTCGAATTTATTTATTTTTTTGCCGAACGAAGGGGACGCCTTTTTACATTTTTCGTTATATTTTAGGCATTTAAATATATTAAAGTATGGTATATCAATGTTTTTGTCCAAAGAGGACCAATGCCATTGACCTCAAGTATCTCGTTCTAGTATTTATCCACCAGATCTCTGTTCGTATCACCCTAATGTCAGAAAATTAAAGCTCGCAAGACACTATTAAGCTTTTGCCAAGGAAGTACTTCGGCAATTCCAGCAGAAACATTTTTAAATTTAATTAGAAAATTAAAGCTTGCTAAAAATCATTTCAGTTTGGCAAGGAAGAATTACTATAATTCCTGCAGGACAGTCAGAATTTACAGTCGAATCTTTAAGTATTATGTAATGAAATCATATCTTTTTGTCTGCCCCTCTTGCTTCTCTAACCCGTTCGCTTCCAAACAAGAGCAAATGTGATGTTTTTTTTTTTGCCTGTTTTTTCCAAGTAATATAAAAATTTACGTTTGGGAATTAACATTGAAAAGACAATGAAAAACTAAAATTTATTTTTGTTTTCTATATACGTAAGTTCTGAAACGAAAATTTTTATTTTCATTTTCAAAAATAGGCAGTTAAATTATTGTGCATAGACTTTTGCGCATTTAAGGTTTTTCCTACATTTTATGGCCTTTTACTGTACAATAAACGTGTGCGTTGCTTACAGGTAACAAAACGCGGGAAACCCCATCATAAACAAGGTTTTTTTTAAACAATTGTCCATGAAAATTAATTTTTTAAATAATTTTTATAGACATTGATATATTTGTATGCAGTTTTGGAAATGGGTTATAAATAAACCAATTTAATAATGAATTTTGTATATATTACTTAAGAACGAATTTCAATGGATGAAGTCAGTATATAAAATAAAGTGCTACTGAAAACAACTATATAAAAATAACTGTTGGAATTTCATCTATATTTTGTTTTTGTATTAACACAATTAATTATTGTAATTATAGTACGACCAAAAAATCTTTGAAAATGGATTTTACTGCTACTGAAATAAACACCACTACATTACCGTCGAAGTGCGATGTTATTAATTTATTTTTGTATCTGCGACGTAATACCGATCGAAGTCGAAAGTTGAGTGCTTTTAAGCAAAAAGTTTGGAAAAGTATTAGCCTTTTGTGGCAGCACGCTGGCATTCCAATTATATCGGCAATAACTGTTCGTAGACTCATTACCAATTACTATAAAGTATTAAATATCCATTGAAATACAACGCTAGTGAGTAGAATCGATTGTTCTTGATTAAGCGTTGCAAGTGCGACATTGTGACAAATATTCCATGCTATTGGATCGCCTCTGATAAAATCCCAGACGACGTGAAAGATTTTTTCATCGATCAGTGCGGCCCAAGATTGTTGACTTTAGATGATATATGTAGTTGATCCGATGTCGATAAAAGGTGACGGTGTTCAAATGTCGTCAACTGTTGCATCATCATATTCGGTATATGGCGCCTTCGACAGTGAAGAAGAGCAGTAATTTTTAGAACATTTTAACGATTTGCCACAGCCGTCAAAAAAATTTTACTGTGGCAGACATTGCATTGCGTAATTTTAATTCGGCTTTTGATCGCAAAGACACCTCACTTCGATACGGTGCCTTGCTTGCGACCATGTTAATAAAAGATTTGAAGTTGTCGATTACTGCAAAAGGCAAAGAAGAGTTATCTATAGAAACAGCCGAAAAATATATCAGTTCCTTGACGGGCTTATATCAACAAAAACAAACTATTTAGAGAACGTGCAAAGTTTCGTCAAGAAGCAATACTCGCTGCAAGATGTAAGTATTTATTAAAGTGTATCTCTTTCGATGGCAAGAACGAGCCAACATTGAAAAGAGTAACGAAGGCAAATGTGACGCGAAATGTTGTTGTGAATTAAGAAGATATCACCATTGTGAAAGAATCAGATTCCAAGTTCATCGGATATGCTACGCCCACTAACAGCACTGATTTGAGAATGCGATTAGAGATTAGTCAACGAGAAACCCGGGGCTATTAGCACAGCACGCTGGCTGGCCAACAACAGCCTCTCGAATACCCCGCTATTATGTATCGTGCACGCAGCCCTCGATGGTATTGAATAAACTGGCAAAGCTTATGCGCCATTCTGGTTTCTTGTAAAAAAGCCAACCACTGGTAATTCACGGAAGTCGCAACGTTTTCTAATACACATATTGGACTCGTCAGCTGCCGAAAGACCTTCAACAGGTCCTCCGTCCGTTCATCGAAAATAACGCGTACTTTTTCTACCCTGAGAATGTTTTGTTATCAATGATAACATACCAAGATCCGATAGTACGTTCAATGAATCAACAGAATGCATTTGTCAAATGTTCGGTCCGCAAGTTCATAATTTCATAAACTTCGAGAGTGACTCATACGTTGACATGATCAACTGGACCAAATTCGAATTGACTGAGCCGCCATGTTTGTCGTTCTATACGCAAGACCAGCTGGAAACATTTCAGTGTTCCAACGAAATAATAAAAATACCAGGTTAGTGTTGAATTATTGAATGATTTTTATTAATTAAATTATATAGTTACAACGTATTGAAAAAATATGAATAACTTAGAGCTAATAGTTAATACAACAGGGTGGTTATAATAATTTATAATACAGAGTATGTTACATATGGATATTATTAGAAATAATAAAAATGTAAATAATGTTAAATCTTATTTACATAACATCTTCCTTTTCAAGTTTTAGGTTTTTACATTTATTCAATAGAAGTATAATATTTCAATATAAACTAATATCTATGTACATAATTCAATTTTGTAGAGCAATATTAAATGTTAAGAAATCTTAAACTAAAATATTGATTTATTATTTGTTAGTTGTTGTAAATCTAATTGGTGGTAAAATTTTCCTCCCACGTCTGGTTGTATATGTAATATCAGAATCATTTTCAATTTTCTCAGTATTAGAACTTGTTGAAGTTTTCCGTTTCTTTTGTATATGTTCTTCATTTCTCCGATACACAGAACCTTCTTTATCCTTTATGATAAATGATCTTGGTTCAGGGCATTTTCCCACTATTTCTCCTGGAAACCAAAAAAAAGTTGGATTCCGTTTGAACATAACGTTATCACCAGGATTAATAGGTTCATAATTTTTTGTACGAGAGTTATAATAATGAGATGACTTTTTTGATAATTATCAATATCAACTAAATTTTGTTGTAAATTTAGTGAAAGAATTGGAAGCTTTGTATTCAATTTTCGGGACATTAATAACTCTGAGGGGCTTGGTAAATTACCCTTTGGTGTCGTGCGATAATTTAATACAGCAATATATGGATTAGTACCACTTTCGGCACATTTATATAATAATTTCTTAATTATTTGTATAGAACATTCTGCAAGGCCGTTCGATCTTGCCAAATAAGGGCTTGTCGTTTTGTATTCGACACCCCAATCATTTACGAATTTTTTAAATTCATTGGAATTAAACGGTGGGCCGTTGTCTGATATAAAAATGCTTGGTATGCCATGCCTAGAAAAAATTGCTTTTAATTACAAAATCACATGAGAACTTGAATAGCCGGAATTCAAAAATTCAATCTCAATATATTTTGAGAAATAATTAACTACTAATAATTAGTTTTATTTATTAAATTCGAAAAGATCACAACCGATTTTGAACCATGGGATACAGTAAGTATCATGAGTCAATATATCTTGCTTTGGTTTTGAATTTCCATATTTAAGGCAAATATCACAATTTGAAATCTTATTAACACATATTGGATGTTCGGCCAGTATACTGATTGTCTAGCAAGACTTTGACATCTCTGGATGCCCATATGACTTTCATGAATTTGGTTTAGTACTGTACTTTGAAGACTTTTAGGAATCAGAATTTGGTTGTTTCTAAGAATTATATCATCAATTATATGAATTTCGTTTCAAATTTTGAAGTAAGGCATGATTTCTTTATTAATAAGTTTCTTATGCTTAGGCCACCCATTTTCCGTATAGCTTTTAAGTTTTTGAAAAATTTTTTCACTTTTATAATGTTCTTTAATATCATTAATATTTGAAAACGGTATTTCAAGGTGGGATTTAAGAAAATTGCAGTGAAGCGCGACATCATCATGAAAATCTTCAAAAGTACTTGTTTTCACTGGACACCTTGACAATGTATCGGCAATATACAAATATTTGCCTGGCTTATAAGCAACTGTCAAATCATATGATTGAAGACGTAACATAAAACGCTGTAGTCTTGCTGGGATGAACAAAGAAACTAACGGTTTGTGATCCGTTGCTACTAATATTTTGTTACCATATGTATACTGGTGAAATCTTATGCTGCCAAAAACTATGGCGAAAAGCTCTTTTTCAATTTGAGCGTAGTTTTCTTGGGCACTTGTAAGTGAAGCAGATGCGTAGGCTATTGGTTGCTTATTGTGCAAAAAAGCTGCACCAAGAGCACATTTTGAAGCATCTACACTCAAAACCAATTCTTTACTTGGGTCAAAATTTTGAGGTACTGGCATATCCAAGATTGCGTTTATTTTATCATGATCAGATTTTACACCAAATTCATTAAAAATGTGCCCGATGAACTTAATTTCATTAAGCATAAATTTGCATTTATCTTTATTAAATTTAAAACCAATTTCTTCTGCTCTTTGCAAAACTTTTCCCAATATGACATTATGTTCCTCTATAGTTTTTGCAAAAATTAAGAAGTCATCAATATAGACTATTAACCCTTCAATGTCACCAAAAAACTTGACTATTTCAAAATGAAATAATTCAGGGGCGGCGTTGATGCCAAAAGGTAGCCTTAAAAACCTATACCTTCCAAAAGGTGTATTGAATGTATAATTTGGGTGAATATTCATCCAACGGAATCATCCAAAATCCGCTATTAGCGTCTAGGATTTACAGCCATCTATATTTGGGAAGGGATAGTGTGGATGAAGTATTGACTTGTTCAGGTTACGGGGGTCCAAGCATATTCTTAATTGACCATTTGGCTTAGTTACCAAAACAATAGAATTGGCCCACTCCGTTGGTTCACTGACCTGCCCTATAACGTTAAGTCATATTCTATCTAACTCTTGCTTTAACTTGTCATTAAGACTAAAAGGAATTTTCCTGGGTGGATCCACTATGGGTGTTACGTTATGCTTGAGTTCCAAATGACACTCTGGAAAAGCTTGATAAATACTATGGGGACTCTGCACCATCGATTTCAATGGTAAAAAAGTGGTTTACTGACTTTCGTTGTGGTCGCACAAGTACAAATGACGTTGAACGTTCTGGTTTAAGAAAGATGTTTGCAAGATGGGTGCCGGGTTTGCTCTTAATTGACCATAAACGTAATCATGTGACAACTTCAAAGGATTGTTTGGAGTTGTTTAACCGCAATTCGGCTAAAACTGTTACGAATTATGCACGGGTGCAATCGTGTGCAGTCTCAATGGCAAAATTACATGAATTGGGCTACGAATTGGTATCTCATCCATCATATTCTCCGGATTTGGCCCCCAGTGACTATTTCCGAACCTAAAGAAATGTCTCGGTGAAAAGTGAATTAGCTCCAACGATGAAATTATTGGTCAAACAAATGCCTAACGTTGGACTAAGTGTATTGAGCTAAAAGGAGATTATGTTGAAAAATAAATTTTCTTTTGTAAAATAAACTGTGTTTCACTCAAAAAGTCACGGACTTATTGATCCGCCCTCGCAATTACACTGCTGTATTTTAAAATATATGATACAAAAAATTGTATCATATATTCAAACAAATTTTTGTTGAATAGTTTTATTTGAAATTTTTTAAGGAAAATATATAAAAATCCAAAAATTAAACATAGTAAAATTCTATTTTAAAATATATAAAGAAATAGAGAATATTTCTATTCAAATTTTAAGAATGCCAATTAAAAATACTTGTATCGCTTAAGTTAATTGAAATTTCGGTTTTACGTAATATTATTTAAAACCTCAAATCTGCAACCTTTTGAATTTTACTACCGATTTCGTTAAGTAGCGAGATATCTCGGTTACTTAAACGAATTTGTTATTCTCGTTTTTAAGTTACCAAATATTTTCTTTAAGAAATATTAAAGACAAATATCGCTAAAAATGTAAAAACGTCAAAGTTTAAATATTTTTAAAAATGATTAATATAATAAAAACTTAAAAATAAAGTTTATCACATTATATTTATTAAAAAAAAAAGTATAAAATAAATTCGCTTTAAAGAGTTTCAATACATTTTCCTGCGTTTTCCTGTATATATTTTTAAATTGTTTATTATATATATTATTAAAACTATGTTTTGAACAAAAAATTAAGACTGTGTAAAAAATTTCAGAAATAGATTTTAAAATCGCTCAAAAGTGATACATTTTTATAGTTTTGAAATCGAGCGATTTTCATCACATACCTAAATATTCCTTACAAAGAAATAATACGCCGTTTTATTTTTATTTTATTAAATATCTTGAATAAAAATATTCGACCTGAGCACTAATTAAAAAAAAAAATATATATATATATATATATATAATGAAAAACAAGTTAGAGTGCTATATTCGGCTGTGCCGAATCTTTGATACCCTCCACCGACAGCAGTGGGCTCTACATGATAAATACGAAAGTCAGCATTAAAATTGGTCGCGGTTTAGACCTGAATTAAATTATTGACCGACAATAAGAAAGTTTTATGCGTTTCTCGCTAGAACTATGAACTGGCTTGAGTAAAATATCATGATTCGTAACAGTTTTAGCCGAACTAAAATTATTTTCGGGACGGTAATTTGTATTGGACATATGGTAAATTATGGACCAATCATCCCAAACTTTTGAAGACTGATTTCTGGTATTACAAAAAATAAATTAGAATAAATTTCAATATAGCAGTGTAATTAGTTTTAGCGTTAACAGTGAATTTTACAAAATTGCATAATATTTTTTCTGGCCATATGAAATTTTACTGCCATATCTATAACTAGAGTTTATATGGGGACTTGGGTAAATTATAGACCGATCTTAAAAGTTGGCATTGTGATTTCTCGTTCCTTAAAACTGTGACGTACCGAATTTCATTATGATAGCATTATTTATTACGGTTTAAGGCGTACTAAACTGTTTTCCGGGAGTAGGTTTTATATGAGGCCTGGTGTAAATTATGGACCGATCTTCAAAAAATTTTACAGTATGATTTCAAGTCCTATAAAACTGTGACGTATCAAATTTTATTATGATAGCGTTATTAATTACGGTTTTAGGCGTACTAAACTGTTTTCCGGGAGAAGGGTTTATATGGGGTCTATGGTCAATTATGGACCGATGTTCACGAAATTTAGCAGTATGATTTGCAGTCGTATAAAGCGAATTTGTACATCATTCATTGCATTATTCCACCATATATGTTAGTTTTTGTACCAAAATTATTTTTTAGGGTGGTGGTTCCACATTATGATTCATAGTTCTGATCCTACTGAACCGACGTTGCTGAATTTCAATCCCAAACTGCTTAGGACAACTACAAGCAATTTTGCTCTTTTCTTTTACGTTTTTCGAATGTGAGCGTGTTTTCAACCGACGGACAGATAGACGGACATGGCTAAATCGACTTAGAACTACTCAAGGAGCCAGACTATATATACTTTATGGGTTCTTAGATGTATTATAAAAAAGTTTCACACGGAATCACAAACTTAGTATACCCTCATTCATCACTAGTGGTGGTGGAGTGTATAAAAAAACCTTTTGCCTTTAACGCAAAATTAAATCTTCTTTTAGTAAAGTAAAAACAAACAAACATCGTGTCGTCACAAAAAAAATCTATGGAAATTACTTAAGTTGATTTTAATGATTCTTAGATAAACTATCATTTGCGGTAATTGTCTAATAATCGTACGAAACTATCGACAACTAGAAGGGGTCAATAAAATATCAAAATAATTCCGATTCCATTACAAATTTTGAAAATGCGTTCACAGCGGTTGATTGACAGTTGACATTTAAGGTAAATTGAAGAGATATTTTCCTTCTGCCTATTATACAATAACACTGTGCTAGTTGAAAAAACAGACAAGCCGGGCACGTGGCTTTTTTACCTAATTCGGGTACGCTAAATTCAGTGGTGGTAACCGTTTTGTTAGGTTAGCTGTTGTTTTCGATATATAGTAGATATACTGTTATAAATGATGCAGATGAAAAATAAAGTGGGGCTGGTCATACATCTTACCCGTTTAGAAGCGTTCTACGCGCTGCAGGGGCCAAATTTAAGAAATTCATTAAACCGCCATATTTGTATGGTTAAAGTTCTTAAATTTGGCCCCTGCAGCGCGTAGAACGCTTCTAAACGGGTATTTTTCATCTGCATCATTTATCTATAACATTCCTAGGCGCTATCTCCATTCCTTAAATGGGCTCCCATACAAAATTTTCAATACAGACTGGAAATATGTTGAAGAAAAAGTCCCACAACTGCCCAGGAGTCGCCCTTAGGGGTATAAAATGTATGACCGACCTCAATTAGTTTTTTGTCCCTTACATTTCCTCATACTTGCCCTTTATCACCACTTTTTAGGGGCGCTCCCATACAAATTTAGCGTTTTATGAATTTCTTAAATTTTATTACAATTTTTCGTCTTTTGTCAATTAAATCAAAACATGTAAACAGATTTTAATCATTTATGGCTTGTTTTGTTTGCAACTTCATTTTTATATGTATGGAAAAAATTAGAAATTTTCCAATTTTTTATACGGTTTTAACAAACAAAAATTTCGAAATTTTGCAAAAAAAAAATTTTCTTGCCAAAAAACAGTTATGTTTCTAAAACGACTGCGCAAATTGGAGAAGGTTTAACTTAATTTAAAGGAAATTTTATTGCGGAATTTTAGTTTTTTTAGTTTAGGCGTGTGTGAAATGGTAGCAAAGTACTCATGAATGTAAAAATTTGACACTGTTGAGGCGAATAAAATTTCACTAGCCCGGGGGCTTGTATAAATTTTGACATTACCGTTGAAATTTTTGACAACCAAACAAGTATCAGACACACTCCCAGGTCGTGCAGCTCAAAGTCGCCTCTTAGCCTCCGCCGAATTTAAATTTTGTGTGTAAGTCGCCGCCGGTTCGAAAGGCATATTTACACTCAATTTTTTAGTAAAACATTTCTTTTTAGCCGTGTTGCATATTTATATAAGCTATTATTTATTAATAACATTTGTGTTATTATAATTTGTGCATGTTGACATTTGTATCTAATAAAAGTAAAATATTTTTTTTTTAAATAAATTTAAAATTCAATAATAGACTACAGAACGCTAATTACATTTACATTACAATTATTTTGTTATATTTCCAAGGCACAATCTTATGTAACTGTAACATTAACATGGAAATATATTCGATTGAGAGGTAATCTATATAAAAAACTGGATAAGTAATGTTTGTTAGATCATTAATCCCATAATAAGCTTAAATGATTTGGGTTACCTAAAACGCGCAATTCGCGAAGGTTTAAAAAATTAAATGAAAAAGAGAAATTTCCTAATAGTTTATAAAAGCATAAAATATGGGTTCTGTTTATGGGTTCCATCCAGTAGACAATAAAAAAAATCGCTGATAAATCGGCTCACAAATGACGGAGTTTTGCGGTTACAAAAATTAAAAAAGTAACATACAACCGAATTGAAACCCTCCTTCTTTTTTTAAGTCGGGTTAAAATATATTTATATTAATACTTAATACATATATTTCAAATAATAACAAATTGTAATATATAATTTTTTCATTTTGAATAATTAATTTTTTTGTCAGGTGATCCACTACGGGCAACTTTTTGCTGAACCGCCGCCGTCAAAAAATTTGCCGACTAAGACTTCTGCTAAGAAATGTCAAAAAGAAATTGTTCGTTTCTTTAGGTGCGTTTGAGAAGTTTTACAGTAAAATGCAGTCAGTAAATGAGTAAACTGAAAAGTTTTCTCTCACAAAAAGCTGTTGTTCAGAAAAGTACGCGAACGCAAAATTTGTAAAAATTCGTAAAATAAACGCAACAGCTGATGGCAAATAATTGAAGTGTTGAAAAATGTTCACACTTTTGACTACTTAACTCGTTTTCTTATCGGTACTCGATTAAATACTTTTTATAACACGAACATTTTAAGAAAATCCAAACAATTTATTTCATTTGTCTTTCACATTTTTATTTTATTTTATTTGATTTTACTAATTTGTGTCCGGCTAAATTTGTTCAAAAATACATGAATACATTTTTTGCTATTGATTACTTCAAAAATAAGTGAAGTACTAAGTACCCAAATACAATTACTTTTAACAACTCTAAAAAATAAAACAACAACAAAAAAGTTTAAAAGTTGGAATTTAGCCATATAAATGCACCACAAAGAAGTTTAATTAATTAATATTTATTAACTTTTTGTTATTGTTTAATTTTCATTTCAACTTTCCTTTTTAAAACAATTTCTTCACAATTTGTATCCTTTTTGTTTGTTTTTTTATATTGTTTACCTTTTGTAACATATGTATTTTTGATTTACTAAATTTTACTGCAAAAATTTCTGCAGTAAAAATTTGTAAGTACTCAAACAAGAACTGTCACTTTACGCTCTCAATTTGTGTTCTTATTTACTGCATTTTGTGTACTCGAACGTATTTTCGTAAAATGCAGTAAAGTTCAATAAAAAAAATAGTAAAAACTTTTTTGTTCTCGAACGCAGCTTTTATGTCAAAATTTTACGTTGTCAAAAATATTATAATTTCAAACAGCACAAACATGAAATTTTTTCTACCAGAAAAAATTGCCAAATGTGATTTTAATATTATAAACTGTCATGTTCTGAAATTGAAATCAAAGAGCAATTCCATATGAAAACGATCAAAATTGGCAAATTTTTGGACGACCCCTCTCCGATTTTAAAATAAATAGTCTCAATCGATTGGCCAGCAAAAAATAATGTACCTACATATATTTTTTTTTTTTTATAGTGACTGGTTTAGTGGTGGTGTACACCACTGTCATGTGACAAAATTGAAGAATTCTTCATAAGGGACCTCATTGAAAGTTGTTTTAAAAAAAAACTACTAAAGCGATCGCAACGCTCGTTGGAAAGGTATTGAATCAGGCTTTAATTGAAAAATAAAATTTTCCTAATTTTTCTTAGAAATTTACCTTTAAATTTTCTCAAGAAAATTAAATTTTCCGATTTTCCACAGAAGCTCCTAAATTTTCCGGCTAATTTTTTTTTTTTTGGATTCCTCATAATTTTTGCAATAAAAAAATGGGCCCCGACTCCTTGTTTGGACAGGAGAAGAGCATTTAAGAGACCACCTTGTTAAAAATACATTTTAAAAATTATTTTACAGTTAAAAATACATTTATGAAGAACAAATCTTTCTTATTTTGCTGCTTATACTTAATTACAATATTTATTAAAAATTTCAATTGTCTTGGCATCATTATAAAATTAAAGTAACTTTAAATTTAGCACGTCTGCAGACGAAGAGTACCGCTTTACATTAATTGACATATCAGAAATATTTGGTATGAAGCAATGAAACTTTTGCGTTCCAGTTATAGTTTTGACATTATTATATCTGTTTTGAATTCGTCGCTCCATGGCATCGTGTTGTTTTTGAGTGCATAAAACTGTCTTAATGGCAATTTCCTTACTTTGAATCCACGAAAACAAATGTTGTACATTTAAGATCTGGTCAGTATATGGCCTTTGCAAACTTGCCTTAGTCGCCATGCGTTTTAGGGTTCCCCCTAACGCATCGCATGGGCCCTTACCGTGGGACGTCGCGAAAAAGTGCCACTCGACCTTGCAGTTTTGTTCTTCTTCAATTATCTGAGAAAAACGTTACTTTGTCGATTGCATCGAATTTTGATCTTAAGAATTCAAACAGTTTCATTTGAAATAAATAAACGGACACATAATTAGGAGCTAAACTCTCCGCGACAACAACAAGGCTTACGGTCTGTAGTTCGTTATCTTCGTTTTTGAAATAAATGCAAAAAGGATGCACCGTGCACTGGTCGTTTGCCCAGTGATAAGCCTGAA
This sequence comes from Pollenia amentaria, assembly GCA_943735925.1. NCBI lineage: Eukaryota > Metazoa > Arthropoda > Insecta > Diptera > Polleniidae > Pollenia > Pollenia amentaria. The sequence goes on along the minus strand of OX031007.1, from coordinate 129,757,636 downwards.
TTTCATCCTGAACGAGAAAAGTGTAATTCTCGGCAAAGCCGCTTATCACAATGAATTCATTTTGGGCTAATTTCTCCTTACTTTCCTTTAGAAATTTCGATTGCATCTCGGATATGAAATGGTGCGCCTTCAGTTCATTCAACTTGAATCCGAATTCCTCGATGAATTCCGGAATCTGCTTTACCACGGTCTCAAGGGAACATTTGCCGCTGCTAATTATCCACTGTTTGAAATGCACCTCCTGAATTAACAGCTGTTCAAACTTTTCCGCCAAATATTGCTCTAGCTCGTCAATCTTCGGACAATTGTCGCATTTGGACAGATGACAATTTTCCGTGGGGTATGCGCACAACGACTTCGACAGGAGGTCTCTATATGTTTCAATTTCACCGTGAAATACTTTCAATTTCTTGCATGGAAAGAAAATTAATTTGATGTTTTGATGAAACATGCAAACGCAGACTGAATGCGTTCCGTGCCTGTCTAATGCCAGCACGCATTCTTTTGGTCGTAGGATGGCAAACTTAGAAAATCCCACTTTTTCTGCTGGGTATTTCTCATTGAACTGATGGTATGCTTCGGATAGATTACATAATAATAATCTGCGCTGCTTGTGTACTTTTTCTCCATCTTCACGTGTGATAGCATAGTCACGTGTACCTGGGCAGGCGCGGCTGTTGTCATCATTGCAGTAAAAATCTTGAATCAATTTCACCGTTGCTTCGGTGAGGGTCCTTGAGCCAAATTTCTTGGTGGGAGTCGCCAACATGCCCTTCTGTCGAACTAATTCTTTGCTTCTTCTCGCGATGTAAAAAGATGTTTGAAACTGTTCAGAAATCTTGCGTATAGACCATGATTGAGGCAGCACAGATAAAATGAGATATTTCTCCGGAAATGTGGTCGCTAAATTGAATTTTCTTTTCAACTGCTCAATCATTTGTTTGCCGTCATCAACGTCATCTGCTTGACTGCATTCGTTATCAGAGCCTTCATCAAATATTGTCGCGATTGCACTCATAACCTTGCCTTTTTTCTCTTTCATGTATGTTTCACTTCGCAACTTTCTTTTTCTAATAGGCGTTTCACCTTAAGTGGTAATAGCCTCATTCAAAGGACTCAAAGACATATTGACCATCGGAATGTCTGCCTCACTATCAGATGAAACATTTTGTTCACTTGTCATTTCACTCTCGGATTGTGGCTGCATTTGTTTCAATGCATTTGCTTGTTGAGACAATCGATTTTACACTTGGGGCAAATGAATTCTGCTTCTTCACCGTATTGTATATTTAATTCATTCATGTATCGCTTCGAAACACCAGTTAATTTTAATACTTTTATCTTTTTCGAACGATGTCCACTCTTGTTAAACGGATTGCAGCAAAATTTATTCATTTTACTTTAAATTGTCTTTACAGCTTCACTCTTTACTTTACAAAAAAAAACACTTTAACACTTTCAGAGTGTGTGAAGTATTTATATTTATTTTTTGGTAAAAAATAGGTAAAAAAAAATAAGCGATATTTGCTTTTCTTTAATAGGAAAATTTGCGTGAACTACTGGTCATAAAATGTTTTTTAAAAGGGACTTAATTGGTTACTGCCAATAAGCCACAGGTCATAAAATGTTTTTAAATTACCAGGTAATAAATATTTCGCCATATTTATGGAAAATCCGTGTTTTATGACTTGTTTCTGCACGTGTCATTTTAGGCGAAATATTTATTACCTGGTAATTTAAAAAATTTACAAAACATTTTATGACCTGTAGCCTCAGTCGGGTTTGGTGTGCCATTACATGCCACTGCTGCTATTATCCATGGATTTATGGCCGATCTTGTGAAGGCAGCAGACCATATTCACTACACACTCAACTTGGGGCTCTTAAAAAAAAAATTGATTTTTTCTTCATAAATGTATTTTTAACTGTAAAATAATTTTTAAAATGTATTTTTAACAAGGTGGTCTCTTAAATGCTCTTCTCCTGTCCAAACAAGGAGTCGGGGCCCATTATTTTATTACTGATTCTTAAAGCAAAAATTATGAGGAATCCAAAAAAAAAAAAATTAGCCGGAAAATTTAGGAGCTTCTGTGGAAAATCGGAAAATTTAATTTTCTTGGGAAAATTTAAAGGTAAATTTCTAAGAAAAATTAGGAAAATTTTATTTTTCAATTAAAGCCTGAGCTATCACTCGTTGCGATCGCTTTAGTAGTTTTTTTTTAAAACAAATTTCAATGAGGTCCCTTATGAAGAATTCTTCAATTTTGTCACATGACAGTGGTGTACACCACCACTAAACCAGTCACTATAAAAAAAAAAAAAATATGTAGGTACATTATTTTTTGCTGGGCAATCGATTGAGACTATTTATTTTAAAATCGGAGAGGGGTCGTCCAAAAGGTGATCGCTTTCATATGGAATTGCTCCAAATTAAATTTTTTTGATGTGTTTCTAAAAACTTGAATATAAGTAAACTGTTCTAAATTTTCATTATTTCCATTAGTATATTTTAATCACCCTTATCGTGGTTGGCAATTTTGTGTCGTTTTTTGGCGTTTTTTAGGCGTTTTTAGAAAATCGCATCGCGGTTGGCAAAAACGACAGCGAATACGACACTGAATATAATTCTACTACAAAAACGGTATCGCAGATGGCATATTTGCCTGTCAAAAGCGCTAAAAACTGTCGTTAAGTTTTTTGCTCACGACAGAGTTTATTTTTTGATAAAAATTATTTAAAAATGGAGTCAAACAAATCGTAAGTTATATAAAAAGCAGCTTTAAAGCTTTTTGTTTCAATTTTTGTTTTTTTTTCTATTTTTTTATATTTTAGCATAAAAATTACCACACTCGTACAATTTTCCAAGTTGGTGGAGATAATGGAAAAAAGCCGTACTTGGCACAAGGGTATAATAAAGGATTAAATAAAATTAATACAAAAGATGAGTGAAATGAAGTCGCAGAAGAACTCAATAGTATAGGACCTCCATTCCGTACAGGCGAAGGTTGGTTAAAGGTGTGGGGAGATTTTAAGTTTAAATTAAAGAAAAAGCTGTCCCACAACAAGGCTGAAAGTCATGCAACAGGTGGAGGAGCTTTTAAGCAATTTGCTTTGTCACCAGTTGAAGAGGCTGCAGTAAGTTTATTGCAACTACGCTCAATTGTTCAGCATAAAGAACCTTTTGGCCTTAAGCGTGCTCGTTCCAGCTCCCCGAAGCAAGTGCTTTCTGCTGATGAGGTATTCGACATCGTCATAGAAGAAACTGTTCAAACTAGTACTCCGGCGAAAAAATGTAAAAAAAATATTTCGGGCACCACTGGAGATTTGAGTTTGATTGAAGAACCTTGCTCTTTTTCTAAAACATTTCCAAATGCCTATAGTGATGAGAACGTGGATCCAAATAACTCAAAAAAAGTTCGCAAAAACAGAGAATGTGAAAAACTCAAATTATTAGAAAAACAAGTGGAATATCAAAAAGAAATTAGTTCAGAATTAAAAAAAAGTTTAACGGAAATAGAAAAATATACAAGAAGAAAAGCTGAAACTCGTTAAAGAGGAGCTAAAAAGGAAAGAAGAACATCGTAAAGAACTTTTAAAAATCAGAGCAGCTGAACTTGAAATTAAAAAAAAGAAACTTGAAATTGATCTTTTATGAAATGACTTGTAGTCTCTTTTATTTGTTTTTATTTATATTTTCTTTTTAATAAATTAATTTAGAAGTTATACTACGTTTTTAATAACAATTATTTAAAATAAAGTTATTTTTGAATTTGTTAAGCTAATTTCTTAGTTCATTCATTATTCTTAATCTAATGCTTGAAGCATTAGAATCATTTTCATCATTACAGTCAGGTACATTCATATCTTCGTCAATTTGCCCTTCAGGCCACTCAATATTAAACTGAATACATATATTGTGCAATGCAGCGCAAACAGAAATAATTTTCCCAGCAAATTCTGGAGTATAATGGAGTTGTCTTGCTACCAGTAAACAGCGAAAGCGATTTTTTAAAACACCTATGGTTCTCTCCACAATATTTCGACCTTTTGCATGAATATTGTTATAGTAACTCTCTGGAGAGCCATTCACTGTTGTCCGAAAAGGAGTCATTAAAAATGTATCCAAGGGATAACCAGCATCACCTGAAAATTGATATTAATAAAAATTTACTTTGTACATAGAAATTATAATAAATGTGCAATTATAATACATTAATACTTACCTAACAACCATGTATTCCTTTCTCCGTTCTGGTATTGCTCTTTTAAGTGGTGTTTTAAGTCGCTTACATTCCATATTAGTGAATCATGGCACGACCCTGGAGAATGGGATTGAATGTACCTTATTCGAAGCTTGTGATCACACACCTTTTTCATAAAATTTATAAAAATTAGAATTAATTTTACAACCAACAAAAAATATTTTTAATACAAACCACCATTACATTTAGACTGTAAAAGCCCTTTCTATTTAGATATTTAAATCGTTGCTCAACTGATGGGGGTATTATTGCGACGTGTGTACCGTCAATACAGCCTATAACACCAGGAAATCCAGTTTTTCTAAAGAAATGCTTTTTGATTTCATATTTTTCCTCTTCTGTTACAAAGGAAATCCAACGAGGACAAAGTTCGCTGTACATCGCATCTATGCACTCATGAAATGCATCGCTTACAGAAGACTGGCAAAGGTTGACATTTATATCATTTCCAGCTCCTTTTTGGTAACAGCCCTCAGCAAGAATCCTTAGAGTTGCTGTCAGCTTTACATCTTTTGAAATGGATGATTTCTTTGTGGCATCTTTCAATTTAGGTGAAATTGTTGGAAGTACATATTTAAATGCCTCTTTATTAAGCCTAAAATAACTAACAAACCTGACGGATGGACTTTTAACATTTTGTCCAGCAAAAGCATAAATACTAAATAAATACTTACTTTTTGTCAGGCAAAGAAAATACATTGCATTGCTGCCTTAAATGCTTCTTTAGATGATTTTCCGAATTATTAAAATCTTCTTCGTCTTCTGATGATGAAAAAAAACCAATACTCAACATATTTGTTAAAAAAAAATATTTATTTTTATTGGCGCAATTGTATTTATAACGTTTTTGTTTTTTATAATCAACAGCTTAAGAAAAATAATCAGCTGTGATTTGTTGACATTTTCATAACAGGGTGTTTCATTAAAAAAAAAATTAGTAATCTGTTACAAAGCGACTCTCTTACAAAAAATAGAGAGTCGTAGGCGTAGGCGAAAAGTTTCCACGATACCATTCAATTTTAAATACGACAACAAATGCGACATACGCCAACCGCGATAAGGGTGAATATATTGAAATACGCATAGGAATTTTTATGATTTTTCAAAATAAATTGATACACATATAATCTATAATTTTAGAACTTATGAAATTTACTGTAAGAAAATGGCGTGAATTTAAGAAATTTTAAGTTTTACTTATTATAACCTCTCTATATGTATATTTATTTAATGTTTTTTAGATAATGATTTGGCAATATTTTTAATTTATAACAAAAAATCCTTTGACATTTTCCCCATCGAATTTACGTTTTGAAATACGAATTTGTTTATATTCGTCATAAAAAAAAAATAATGATTGACAAAATATTTCAAATAGAACAATTTTGAAACAGTAATAATAACAATTATAATTGAAGCAAAGCCGCGAATAACGTTGTAAAAGACAAATTTTGCAAAACCTGTTTTTTTGCAGATTACCGTTAATTTCACTCTCTTACATTGCTCAAACATCAAATCATCCAAAATTATGCACCTTATCACTATCAAAATGCAGTTAGAAAGAGTCAGTCATTGGAAGAACGTTGTAAGTTACTAACAAAATGATACGGACGGAGTTGTCGAAAGTAATTGATAAGTGTAACAGAGGTACAAAAAGAATAGTTAATGTGGAAAATTGGAAAGACAATAAAAATAAAAGGTTGAGAAATAGTGGAAATGCTTACATAACACGAAAAAATAAGAGCATACCTTCAAAAAACGCTCCAGAGAAGGTAATGTGGAAAAACGTTTTAAGTACACATCACCTTATTTTTTATTTATATTCTTGTTATATAGGTTTCTGATTGCAAATGCTTTTTAAATTGCCAAAAATTTAGCATAAGTCAAAAAAAGGAACATTTTTATAAATTCTACAAAAAAAATTACAATGAACAAACGGAGTTTTTGCTCTCTTTAATCGAATTGAGCGAGCCCCAAAGAAGAAGAGTTAAAGAAGGTATTTCTAATCGCAACGTTACAGTGAATTATGTTTTGCTGAGCCAGAATGGTAAAAGAGAGAGAGAGTGTGCAAAAAAATGATTGGCCACACATTTCAGGTAAATTGTGTTATAGCATGGATATTATTTATGATAAGAACAGCTTGCATGAGCTCTGCTTAACTCCTTCCTGCAGCAACTGAGTCTAAACAGCGTTTCAGAGATTTTTTTTGCATACATCAACCCTCTGATGGAGGGTTTTTTTATTAGCCAGAAGGAGTAAAGACAGACCATGTAATTTCATCTTATTATCAGAGTACAAAATTTGTTATTCTCAATCTGCGAGTTAATTTGCCAACTGATTTGAAGCAAGCTATAGAAATTTTTATTATCAATAATGTTTTTTAATGCATACTGTAGATAACGCAACGCAGAATACAAATGCTGATTTAAAAATTAAAAAATGGCATTGATATTAATGACCAACGCGGCAAGCATGAGAATCGTCCTCATAAAATCATAGACGATGAAAAAAAAAGTGTGACGGAGCACATATTAAGCTTTCCTAGCCAAGAAAGCCATTATAGTCGTTCCTCTTCAAAGAAAGATTGCTTAAGTCCTGATTTAAACATCATTACAATGTATAAGTTATTGAAGGTAAAATACCCCGATACGTTGATATCTTATAATACATACAGGCATATTTTTAATACGGAGCACAAGTTGCGATTTGGTTTTCCAAGAAGCGATACTTGTAAGGTTTGTGATAAGCTTTTTATTCAAATGGTTGCAGCTGAAAACGATAAAAAATTTGATAGTATACAAAAATCCGCCAAAGCACATCACGAAAAAGCAGAAAAAGGATATGCTCAACTAAGAGATGATTCCAACGCTGCCGGTAATTCTGATAATATTGTTGTTATTTGTGTCGATTTGCAGCAAGTGATTTTCACGCCAAATCTTACCCATTCTGATGTTTTTTTATCAGCGTCAATACTCTAATTATAACTTCGCTGTACATACTCTTCCACACAACAACGTTGATATGTACACATGGCACGAAACTGTTGCAAAAAGAGGAGCTGCAGAAATCGCTTCATGTATTTCAAAACATATTTCAAGTTATTACAGTATGCTTAAAAAGGGGGAAATTAGAAAATTAATAATATGGTCCGATAGATGCGTTGGACAGAATAACAACTGGACAATAATTTCATTGTGTCACAGTCTTCTAACAAAATACTTTTCTGAAATAAATCAAAAATTTTTAACTTCTGGGCATAGCTTTCTTCCATGTGATCGAGATTTTGCACTTATTGAAAAAAATAAAAAAACATCACAACTGTTTATTCCGGAAGATGTTTCCCGTATAATTGAGTCTACGAGACAATCGAATCTATATAACGTACATCAAATGGGTCTTAATGATTTCAAAAGTTTTGATATTTTCAACAAAAATTTATATAAAGATCCTAAGTGCAAAATAACCTATGGCAGATGGCTTCAGATATCTACTGATGATCCAAAGATACTAAGAGTACGAAAAAATCATAGTATTGCAGAAAGGTGGTCATGCTATAATTTATACTGCAAAAGAACACAAGACTTGACAAATTATACGATGCAGCCTCTTCGGGAAGAACTAATAAAACTAAGTGATGAAAAGAAAAAAGATCTACTTGAAATGGCATCATATTTGCCTGAGAAATACCACGAGTTCTATAAATCAATCTGCTGTTAAAATGAAGAATATATAAAGTTTGTGATTGAAAGCAAACTAATATGTTTTGTTGAGTTTTTGAAATATGTACATTGTTTCTCTTATGTTCTTGAAACGAATTTTTGTTCTGATGTTGAATTAATTTTTTGTTATCAATAAATACATTTCCCAACAAATTTTCTTTAATAGGAATGTTTTCTTTGCGATAATAACGTTTTAAATTTCATCGTACTTTCTGTTGTGCAACGTGGAATAACGTTTCAAAAGCCACCAGTCATGATGCTTTGCGTAGTGGAAAAACGTTTTAACTGCCATCGTGTTTTGGATATAAAACGTTTTTCCACTAAAAAAATTTTAAACAGTAAATTTGCGTGTAATGTGAAATTAAAATTTTTTAATTTTTTGCACACAAGTTTTTATTATCATTATTTTTAATAAGGTAAAAAAAAAAATACAAAATAAATAATCTTGCCTTTTAAAAACGTTTTTTTGCTCTCCTGAAAAAAAATTATTTTGTCGCTTACAACTAGGGAGATCGAACGGCTATTATTCGACCGGTTTTAACCGGTTATTTTAGCTTTGCCCAAGTCGGTTATTTTAAAAAGCCCATTTTTCGAATATCGAATAAACCGGTTATTTTGGTATAATAAACCGGTTATTTTAGACTGTGTAATTTATATACATTTTCCTTACTCTTGGTGTAGATGTACCCGTAATTTAAGTACATATTTTCTAATTGAATATTGGCCAAACTTGAACTTTTTATGAAGAATGTCAAAACAAAATTTAACAAAATTCAAAAAACATTATGAACACTGTTAATACAAATCGCTTATAAAAGCGTGTGGTCTTGTAGAAAAAAAACCAAAAACTATTCAAAATACTACAAGCACGTGTGCAGTTAAAAAGTAAATAGTAATTTGTGCAAGAGTATTCTAAATATTAAATATATTTTTATATAAAGGTTATCTCTAGATATTTTTCGAATGCGATTAAAAATACAAAGTAGGTGCTTGAAGTGCCCTAAAATGATAAGTTACAAATGTTCTTCCATGTCACGACTTACTAATCACCTTTAATTAGTATACATGCTTTACATTAATGTGATCCAAATGAAACTTAACTCCGTTCGAAGTAGTTCTAAGGAGACGACAAATACTACTTTACTAAAATACGCTGCAAAAATGAATCATTGGGTGAAATATTAGCCCGTTGTGTTGCCGAGGAAGAAATGCCCGTTAAGGCACTAAAAACTCTTAAGTAGTTCTAGCATCACTTCATGCTGAAAAATACAGCATTACGGCGTAATCAACGATATGGGAAAAATTTCTACCAGTTTCATTTATTAAAACACCAAGAACTAAAAAACAAAATTGAAGAAACCAAACAATGTCATGGAATGTTTTAAATTGTAGTCGACGAATTGACAAATATTTTACACAAAAATAATGGTCAGTTGACTATTCGTTTCTATAATGCTGAAACAAAATAATTTGAAATAGATAATCCTGGCTAAGAGGTTTTGTTTGCAACTTTTGAAAAATATGGTTGATTTATATAGACATGTTTAACCACCAACAAATTAAAACTCATTCAAAATAAATTTGAGAGAATATTTCAAATAATAACTTTATAAAATTCCTATTTTTTATTTGCTTTTTCAAAATGTTTGTCTAGATCAAATATCATTCAACAGTTTCTAAATTACATTGCAAATGTCTTCTTACAAATAAAGTTTTGTAAATCAATAAAAAAATTGTTGAAAATTAAGCTATGTATAACGAGGTATTTTACATGCGAGAGTTGGGTTTTTTTTTTGGATTATTTATTTTAATGTTTCCCGACGCAATGTGAATGTTATATGTGCGCATTTTTGCTCATTGTTCTTTATCCTCCATTTTTTAACCACCTTTTCAGTAACGAGATGCTTCTTGACAGTTTGCGTCTACGCTTAGAAAAGCTGTATCGTTCGCAAATGTTGAGGTATGGGTGTAGCTGTTTGTTGGCAAGTCCGAAGTATAAATTAAGTATAATTGAGGGCCCAGGATGCTGCCTTGTGGGACTCCTGCGTTAGTTGGCTGTGGAGAATAAAACAAATTGCCTTCTTTAATAATAAATTGACGACCAACTAAGTAGCTTTCTAACAGCTTGTGTATGTTTGCTGGTAAGTTTTGCTGCAATTTCAGTAGTAAACGTTCATGCCAGACTTTATCAAAAGCTTGAGACACATCGATGAAGAGTGCTGAGCAACATTTTTTTTCTGCAAAGGCTTTTCTTATGACATTTACTATTCGATGAGTTTGTTCAATTGTGCTGTGCTTTATTCAAAAACCGAATTGATGATTTGGAATACATCTATTTTCATTAAAAATCGGCGTTATTTTTGACACTAGTTGTTTCTCAAATAGCTTTGAAATATAAGGTAATAAGCTAATAGGCCTGTATGGCTCAACTTTTGTGTGATCCTTTCCTGGCTTTGGTATCATGGTTACTAAGGAAACCTTCCATTCTTGAGGCACATATTACACACAGATATGTCACGAGACGGAAGATTTTTTGTCTTTTTCTTAGAAAGCTGCCCTTTTTTTCATTTCACTTTGAACCATCTTTTATGCCGCAATACAATGAGCACAAATTTATTTAGTTGAGATTTATTTGCAAAACTGTTGTAAAAATTAACTTTTAAGTTTACCGCAACACTGGTAAATAATATTTAAGTAAGTAAATAACATTAAAAAACCAAACAAAATTACTAAATAAACGTTTGTTGAACTAATGCTCTTGTTAAACGTGGTTAATGTTTTGTTATTTTTGTTTTGATCATGCAATTTGTGATGATTGTAGCGGCCTGTTTTTACACATTGCCACTTTCCTACCAAAAAACGCTTTTTGTCTCTTTCTTCGAAAGCAACTGATTTGGGCCTTTTTCACACGTCATTTTTTACATATCTGAAGTATTGAAAGCGTAAAATAGCATTAAAAATACTTAGAATAATTTTCCTTGCTATACTTGGTAGCTCCAAAAGCATTTTATTACTGATCTTATCAATACCGGGTGCCTTCTTGGTGTTTAAATCCCGAATAGCCTTTTCGATTTCTTTAAACTCGAATCTTAGGGGAATAGCTGCTCTAACATTTACAGGCGGTAACTCGACTACTATATCGTGAGATATATTAAGGGTAAATACATTTTTCAGATGACGAACAAACATATTTCCTTTTTCAATGTCATCTCTTGCCCAACTTCCATTAAATTTTCTTAATGGTGGCGTAGATATAACTGGTCTATTGAGACTTCTAGCTGCACGCCATAATGAGTAGTCTGATTGTGGAGTTGCATCAAGTTCCTTAAGATATTTTTCCAAGGAAGCCGTTTTATCAGACTGCAGTAACTTTCTTAGCCTTTTTGTGCACTCTTTTAATAAAGTATTAAGTTGGGGGGATCTGTGCAATTGCCGCTCCATTCGAACTCTCCTTTTCAGTCAAAAGACGCTCGACATCTGTAGAATATACGTTATTTTTTTTGGGTTTTTTGAGGGTTATGCTGGAATGTTGAACAGCTAGTTTGATATAACTGTCAATATTAACAAAAGCGAGATCCTCGTTCTCCGGTGTGCTAAGCGGAATATTTTCTGTGCAATGGGCACTAAGATATTTTTTATATATTAACCAATTTATTTGTGTGGCTGACGTCGCTAAGTAACCAGACGTAGATACAATTCTATTTGGGTTCATTAAAGAAACAATTATTGTTGTGTGTTCGGAAGATAGTTCTAAGGAATTGTTTCTGCGGGTATGTTTTTAACCACGCCAAAATCGATGACATCTTGAATTTTTTGCTGATCAGTAGGCCAATAAGTTGGTTGTCCGCTCGTGACCACATTTAAATCCATTTTAGAGATTGTATTGTACAAAACACGACCCTTTGGTGTTATGAGCCGTGACCCCCAGAAGGTATTTTTAGCGTTGTAATCGCCAGCGGCTAGGAAACAAGGTCCTAATGATTTAAAATATTTATAATATTGGCTTTCTGATATTGAAAATCTAAATGGAGAGTATAAAGATAAAAGTACTAAGTTTCGATTTAGCTCTTCAACACAGATGTTCGTTGCTTGCAGATAATCTTCGCGATGATCACACATTAAGTAGTGTTTGATTCGGGCTTTTATTAAAAAAGCAGAACCTCCACAAGCTCTATCTCGGGGGTCCTTGTTATCATATAATATATAACCATTGATTTTATAACCATTTAATTTCTTGAGGTTAAATGAGTTTCAGAAACCATCATTGCATCAATCTGTTTAGTTTTAAGAAAGTATTCTAGTTCATTTTTATATTGGCGAATGCCGTTTGCGTTCCAAAAACAAATTTTTAAAAAACTCATGGCTTGTTAAGTACAGCTTGCAATAACATCGATTGCATTCTTAACATTTCCTGCATCATATTACCCATTGTGTTTGTAAAGTTATTTACTGTTTGCACTAGTGTTTCCATGGTTTTTCTAGACAACTTAAATTAGAAACTGGAGTCTCATCATTATTTGCAAATCACTTTGCATTGGCATATGGTTTGATACGTTAGCGTAGGATGTTCTGTTATTACTAGGCTGAGGTACCTGAATGTCATTAGTGTTAACTTGATTTGTTACCTGCATTTGAGGGGGAGTAGGTTTCGGTCCAACCGAGCGCTTGACTATAGAGTATACAGGGCATCCTCTATAGTTGGCAGTCTGATAACCACCACAGTTGCTGCATTTTTTTTACATTTGGGGCTTTTTTAGACTTCTCGCAGAGAGCTGTACCATGTTATTGTCCACATATAACTCAAACAGGGGTTGAATGGAAGTATGCCTTAGTGTGACCAAATTCTTGGAAGTTTAAACATTGCACGGGACCATTCCTTTTGTGCGGCTCCTTTATCGTTATTTTCCTATACAGGATATATTTCAGACTGTAAATGGGATGCGTTTCGTTTTTTTTTTAAGCTTAACGTCGCCGGGTTCTAACTCCACTCGAAATAGTGGCTGGGGATTTTTCCTATATTTTTAATATATATTATATTTTTTATTTTGAAGCCATTCTCTTCTAAAAACGTTTTTATCTCTTCTGCCTGCATTTCTATATATGTACATACATACATACATACTTCTTTTTACACATATAGGTGCATGCCATAGGAAATTACTAAAACTGGGAAGATTTCTTACTTGGTGGTTACACGATCAAGTTTAGCTTCGTCTCTATAAATTGTATTATATTTAAATTGTTTTCTTGATGATATTTTGAAAATAAATTGCCACAGCTTAAAAATTTTGTAAATTTTTACGAGAATTATATGTAAAAAACTATCGGGAACAACTAACTAGAACATTTTACTGCAGTATTAATTGTACACTGGTGTAGCTTTGTACCTATCGAGTTTAAAAAGTACCAAAAAAAAAGGAAAATTTTACCAATTTTGCCATCCCTGACTTGAATAAAGCGTATAGATTGATTCAATCTTATTTTTACTTAAATCAATCTCTTTTTCGGATTATTTTAAGTACGAATTCGGAATAAAATATCGATAAGTTAATTATTTCGCACTTGAATAATCCGTACTTGAATCAAAATCCGTACTCACTATACTGTTGATACCGCTTCGGATTGATTTGAGTACGGATGAATTGATTTTTTTCTTGAGTGTGAATTGTATAAGTTGGTAATTAAATATATATACATTAGGGCTGGTCTGTAAATTGATCGCCCAAGTGACAAGGAAAATCATATTCTAGGGATCAAAATAAGAAAGTTTGCCCAAGGAACCATACCTTTAAAATATATTGACCCAAAGGCCAAATTTTGAAAAATCCCACTTTGACCCGTTTAAAGTGCACCAACCGAGTCTCAATGTATGACCGACCCCCACTAACTTTTGAGGGCCCACACACCCTTGTCACTTGGGCGATTTTTAAATCGACCCGCCCTAGAGTACATATTTGTTATCTATTTGTTTAAAGAAAAATCTGCAAGGAAAATATCTGTCACTTTGCTTGGTTACGTATGAGTATTATTTAACTCCAATTTATTAACATGCATACGCCACTTTGTACAACTAATAAATCACACTTTTAAAAAAGCAATAATCGAAAAAAAAGACTTTTTGTAAAAGTAGGGCTTTTTCTGAAGAAAGTCATGTAAAATTGGGCTTTTTTCTAAAAATCTTGGCTTGTTTAGAATAGAGTGATTTTTTCTAATGGAAAATTTATTTGTATAACTACTCTAACTTTCTTGAAAAATGTGGAGAAAGTCTACGGACTTTTCAAAAAAGTTACTGTGTTTTAGGAAATAGTCAGTTTAAGTGAAAAAAAATTTCACTTTTTGTGAAAAAAGACTCTTAAGGTATGTTCAGACCTAACAAATATTTGACGAATAAATCCAGAAAAACATGACCAGCAAATTATCAAACTTTACCTTTTTTTTATTAACAATTTTTATTGACTTCCTTATCTTTATTTGTAAGAAGATAATTGTATAATTCAATTTAGGAACTGTTAAATAATATTTGATCCACCAAACGTTTTGCACAAGCAAACAATTTTTTTAATAAATCTAGTGGTTACGTGTAGGACGTCAAATATTTTATAGGTGTGAACATGGCTTTATGGCTAATAAATCAGTAAGTGTTTAAACGCTGGTTTAGTTGAACTAAACTTAAATTTATATGTAGTTTAAACTCAACAGTTGTAAATCAGTGTCCCATGTATTATATGTAGTGTAAAAAGAAACATGTGGCAGCACTACGATAAATGTAGACAAATTCATATGATTTGTATTGGTAGTTTAAACGCCCAATTTTATGCGTTTAAAGATGGTTTATATGTTTTCTGATTTATAGATTTGTTGGCTTAAACACATTTTAAACCAAAAATAGAGTTTAACTTGCTCTGATTTATTAGCCCTTAGTGAACAAAATTTATTTGTTGTACCGCATGGCGTATGCACGTAAATAAATGGGAATTAAATAATACTCATACGCAACCAAGTAAACTGACAGATGTTTTCCTTTCAGACTTTTCTTAAAAAAATAGATAACAAATATGTACACTAGGACGGGTCGATTTAAAAATCGCCCAAGTGACAAGGGTGGGTCGGTCCTCCAAAGTTAGTAGGGACTCGATTGGTGTAATTTAAAACGGTCAAAGTGGGATTTTTCAAAATTTGACCTTTGGGTCAATATAAGAACATCAGAAATCCTTTTAGAGGTATGGTTCCTTGGGGCAAAGTTTCTTATTTTGATCCCTAGAATACGATTTTCCTTGTCACTTGGGCGATTTTTTTGCGTCCCTACAAATCGACTCACCCTAATATATATATGTACATATGTTTATATGTATTTAACTAGACCCAGTTGGCCATGTCTTGAACGACGCGTGATGTTAGCAAAACCACCAAGACAACAGCAACAACAACAACAACTATAATAGTAACACATATACAGCCTGTTTTTAGAAAATTAAAATATTTGTTCTTTCGTAAAAAAAAACGAACGAAAACTGATTTAGGTTTTTATAAAATTTAAACATTTTATCGGTGGGTGACAAAAAAAAGCTTTCATTTTTTCTACATATTTTTAGTTCTTATATTATTAACATCTTCGTAATAAAAGCGAAAAGAAGACGATAAGTAAAAGGCATTCGTTTAAAAAAATAAATAAAAAAAAGAAAATAAAAAGGAAAGAATTAACAAATTAACAATATTATAATAGGTTCATGTCTATATATAGAAAACTGAAACGTTACTGACTAAATGATTCAGCATCACATAGCCTAAGCGCATGAAGGTAAAAACTTGACTTTTGGGCCAGAGTTTGGATTCTCTTTAAATCGATCCACTAAGACGGGATTTTTGGAAATTCGAATGTTTAGAGGGTAAAAAGGGTAAATTCGGTAACCTTTTATCACCAAAACTTAAAGAGATACAAAAGAAATGTAATACGTATTGTTGTTCTTTAGAACAATAAGTGGACGGGTCTGGTACTTTTTTGAAATTTGCCCCTTTTAGGGAGTTAACGGGTAAAACGTGTATTTTGGTCCTTTTTTGTCGCCCCATCAGATCATAAAAAAGGACCGGACAAAGTAGCGAGTTAAATGCTAGCGTTTAAACAAGTTTAAACCTAGAAAAATAAACATTGGCATAAAAATATGCTTACGAAAGAAGAGGAGACGTTAATAACGTAGCGGGTTAAATGCTACTAATTACATAAATATGTATTTACAGGTTCAAAAAATTCTAGAAACAAGTATGTACATAAGTATGTACGTGTGTATGTAAGTTCTTCCATATGTTTAAAAAAAATAGTGCTATTACGCAAATACCTTCTCCATTTCTATATGTTGATGTGTATCAAAAAATCGTATTCATATATTGCGTTTATTTATTACAATTTTTGTAAACATTTTAATTCCACATTTTTAGTTTTAACATTTACTAACATTTTTTATAGAAGTTTTTGTTTTTAAAATTTATAATTTGTTTTTGTAAACAAAAGCCAGGGTTAACCTTGAACACAAAATTCTGTAAAAAGCATAAAAAGGTACTAAAATTAACGCATTGGCAATAACGTTATTTTACGATAGAAAAAAGCTCTATTTATGTCAGATTAGGAATTGCTGTTTATTTTTGTGTGTTAATTTTTATATAATTTTTGTGTTAACGTTTATATACCTACAATATCGAGCATCTTGTCTATCTTAAATTGCTTTTCCAGTTTTTTTTTAAATTTTTGCTAGAATCTATTGGGAAAAGAGGTTTAGTTACTACAAAAAGGCCCATATTGAGTCGGAACAATTCGTTATTTTTAGCAATTATTTCTGTAACTTCTTCCTGGCGTTGTATGACGAGATCTAATTTGGTATAAAGGGCTGCGATTTCGTTATTTATTTGCTCCATGCTTAAGTATTAATTATTGTAAGCAAGAATGATAGAAATAAAGAAACATTAGGCAGGCATAAAATTTTTTTACTGCGCATGCAGTAACTCTGACGTCACACAAACTGTGTTCTTATTGGCTAAACTTTTTTAGCTCTCAAACTGATATATTTATGTGTAAACATAACAGTGGGACAATTTATAATTTTTCTATTTAAATTATTTAAAATAAAAGATTTTTTCATAGTTTTATTTATTACATAAATATATACATACATAATGTACATTAACTTTATCTTTACTACATAAATTAAAGCAGACGAAAAAGGGAAAATTCTTTTATATCAAGAATTTTAGTTTCTAATTTAAGTTAGTTTCCTGTTTGGCTTGTTGAAATTTTAAGCAATCTCGGCATTTAGTAACCTCATTCGAAAATACTTCCTACATCTAAAAAAAGTTTTTTCATGTCTTAACTTACTTCAAATTCCTTTCCTTTTAACAAATGATTTTGCAAATATTTTGCTTTTAAGCAACAATTTTTCCCATTAAATTGCAAGAAGATAGCATCACATGATCTCAACGCTTCCATTAATGCACTTGATGGCTTACTTAACCCACCTTCACTTAGGTGGTTAAACCATGAATAATTTAGGATATCTTTTATTTTGGTCCACGACGATTGCTAAATCTTATTCAATATAATTTAGTAATAAACTGCAAAAATTTAATTTTAGTTAACTTACCCATTTCAAATTTTAAGCTTCTTTCAAAATCTTCTTGTGTGATATGTATAGCACAAATTTTTTCTTTATTAAAAATTACTGATTTCACTCGCTTGCAAAATATTACCCATAGCTTAGTTTGGGCTGAATCTTTTGGGAAATTGTAAAATGATACAGATGTAGCCAAAAATGTTAGCATATTATTAAAAACACGCTAAACTTTATTATTTACACCATTTATCACTTGTTTTTTTTTTTTTTGCAACTCTCTGAGTAAATTAATTTCACGCAATACATACATTTTTTCCAAGAAATTATAAATTTCACATATAAAAAAGCCTTGGTAACCTTTATAAGGGAAATACTACGTCATCACATGCGCAAGGCGTAATCTTTATTTATTTCATTCTTGATTGTAAGTATATAAAGTCAGGAGAGTTTGGGAAGAAACGTTGAGAAACTAAAACTAAAAAATATAAAAAAAATAAGTAAACCCCAAAATTATAAACAAATGTGTAAAATTGGCATGACGATGAATTTTTCTTTAAAAGATAAACACATCATTTTGCACTTAATGTTATTTATATCCAATTGGAATTCTTTATCAGCTTCCAAACTTGCAACCACAGTAATTCCTAATTGCTTTGAAGGAATATGTAGGTTGTACAAGTTTTCACAGTTCAAAATTGGTACACAGTAAAAAGTATTATTACGGATACATGCTATTTTATCAATTGTACCCATATCCCCATTTCCTTCTTCTTTTAACAAACAAACATTGTTGGGAACTAAAGTAGCAACTTGCAACATTAACTTGAATTAATTTACTCTTTCTTTTATCGCAACGTATTTAAAGTTTTTTCACAACAATTGATTTTTTTGACTAAACGTTTTTACACATTTTGTTATTGGTTTTAATTCAACTCAAAAGGTTTTCTTTGCGAAAACACACTTTTATTATAAAATAAGCCCTTTTTTAAGTTTATTTTAATTGTATTCCAATATTAATTAAATATGGGGACTTCATGTCAAGTGACTTTTGAAATCGATGTCTTCCGATTTGGATGAAATTTGCACCAAGGTTAGTCCTATTGGATAGTAGTTTAGACACAAATTTTCAACAAGATCAAGGGGGTCAAAATTTGACATTTTGGTCAAACAGGTGTTCTTTCTCATCCTTGCAACTTATTATCTACTGGTGTTAGCAAAATTTGTTTCAAACAAATTAGATAAGATATTTCTTCAATCTGTCGAAAAAAAAAATTTTTGTTTTTTTTTAATATTTTAAGTTTTTTTTTTAAATTTAAAACATTTTTTTTAGCTTAGGTTTATTCCTTTAAGGTAGTTCTAGTCGCTTTTTGGGCCGCGAGTGGGTTATAAATAAAAAAAATTCTAAGTCAAGCCGAGGATTTTTCAATTTTTAGCATATGGGCTAATCCTGCAGTTCTTTGGGAGTACCTTAAAACTTTAGTTATGCTAGCTTAAAGTTCCGTTACGGACGTTACAAAAAATGGAAGTCGACTTTGAGGCTTATGTGCATTTGCACATTTTTTAGCTAATTTTGCATTATAAACAAAAAAAAGTCCAAATACAAAATATTAAGTGGAATATATGACCATATCAATCCAGCTTAGAAAAGAAGGCTAAATAGTCCCGTTAAACAAAAATCTTAATTTTTGTCTGTTACGGATGTTACACTTTTTCCATTAAACCAAATTGTGTATATAAAAAGTTACAAAAAAATTATAGAATATTTCATTACTCTTATATTAGCTTATAGTCATTTATTTATTTGTTTATTAAACTGTTTAATATTGTATCTTATGCTTAATAGACCCAGCTTTTCGAGCTACTTTTATAGTATTGTCATTGGAAAAGCCCGAAAAATAATGATATGATTTAAGAGCTGGAATATTTTTTACATTTATCCATGTTTTTGATATTTCGTCAGATGTAGTTTTGACATAATTTTTACCAACGCAAATTAGGAAAACGCCATTTATATATTTTTTTTTTTTTTGCTAATTTGTGGAAATCTCGAGCGTTTTTGAAGATGAGATTTTGGGCTTTTACTTGTTGCCAAACTTTTCGCTTAACAACAGCGACAACACCGTCCACCGCTCCTTTTCCATGCGAAGTAGCAACAAAATTGATAATTGAAATGAAGTTTGGCAAAATTTTTAGATCAAAGCAAGAATTTCTTAAAGATTTCTAACGGAAAATCCAGAACGTAAACATTGCATGCATGGGCGTACCACCAAATATTTGAAGGGGTCATGGGGGTTGAGGTTTACAACATGGTTATGAATTACTTATTATTCATTTTCAGGAATTATTTTAGGTTTCAGAATAATTTTAAATTCATCTCAATTTAAGTTGCAGATTGGGGGATCGCATGTTATTTAAACACACTTTTTGTTACTTTGTGGTGAAGTTTTTCGGATTCTCGGCAACCTAGAGCAATTTTAAGTCCAAATTCAGATTCAGCAGGTGAAAATCCATTATAAACACTTACTTCCACCTCATAATATTTAAATGAAATTTTTGGGTATTTTCATGCCGTTACGGACGTTACAAACTTTGTCATTTATATTTAAAAAAAGTGTAAAAAATGTATTTCTTTTTTTTCATAAGATTAAAGTGCATAAAAACTCTGTTTATAAAGTTAGTTTGGAAAACAAAATTATTAAAATTCATTCTGTTAATGTTTATTATTTATTTTAAATGAATAAACGCGTTGAGCATTTGTATTATACTATAATTTTATTTGAAAAACTAAACCTTAAGAACTACTTTTCAAAATCTTAAAACTAACTAAAAATAATCTATTTACTGGTCGCACACATGTGTACCAGCCGCTGTTAAGTGTATTTTGTGTTATCACACTGTGTGATAAACACATTTAGGAATTTTCATATCTACCTAAAAATATCATGTTCATGTTTGAACATTCTGCCGGGGAACATTAAATTTAACGTCTACAATGTTTCTTTTAGTTGCACATCTTCTCTTAATCACAATTACAAAGCAAACAATAACAATAACTAAAATCAGGGTTAATGATGAGTGTCCACTAATATGATGCCAATTTAATGACTTGAGCTCTATGTTATGTGATTTGATGTTTCCTATCTGCTTCGGCAAACTTTCGACCTCAGCTGTGTGATTTATCGGTACGTCATCCAATGGCTTTAACATCTCGGAATCCTTAACTTCTTTTACTAGGTAGGTTCTGAATTCATTATATTGCTTCGATTTTACTTCTTGTGGTGATGATAAAATTGTTCTTCCAATTCGAGCTGTACATCCGGCTGGTAATGTTATTACACCTTGGCCAGGTAGTTCAACCATATTTTGAGTTTTTTGGCAGAGAATGTGAGCTGTCGCGCTTGAAAATATTCTAAAAAACCAGTTGCTTTTTTCGTGTAATTCCAGCCAAATATTTTTGGTTTTGACTTGCATAAATAAACAGTTGTGTGAATTGCTAGGTTTCAGGGTTGCTAGTTCACAAGAGTTGTCGTTAGCGTCTTCCCACGCCCAATTTCCTTTGCATAAGTACTCGTCTTCTCCGTCTTTTTGGCATTGATTTAACGTCGGTTGAGTAATGAGATGATATGAATCCAATTCATAACTATAAACTACAAATTGTTGCTTCAATACTGCCACCATAGTTAGTCCATCTTTCAAAATCGGTATCGGTATGATGTTGAATATATCCGAGGAAAATCTCTCTAACAATGGAATTTTTATATCAATAACCAACGCCTCATCAACAAAAACCCCTCCTGCAGTCATTAGTCTGTATACGGCCTGAAGAACAGCATCCTTTGATTTTCCTGGCAATCTTAATTTATCTGATAGGTGTTCTTTTATTTTTAAGATTTCATCCTGTAGTTTATTCGGGCGAATTAAATTAGGATTAATTTTTCCATGATTAATATCAATAAGCAACCCTATTATTTGCATTTGAATTTTCTCCGCCTCGTTTACTATAACTTCGAGCTGTTTCGTCATCATGAAGAAGTTGATAGACTCTTTGTAAACAAAGTAGTCTGTGTTTAACAGGTCGCTAATTTGGTTTACCTTAGCATTTATATCGTTAAAGTGGGAATTAACCTCTTCTGTCGTCTTTTTCAAAATATTTGCCGTTGATTCTACTACAGATGTTTGCTGTTCAACCAAACCCTTAATATTGTGTTGGTTTTCCAATAACTTTCTCATGTTTTCCTCCACTAACTCTCTGTCATCGGCATCCATTATTCCAAATAAAACATTATAAAACGAACCCACAAACTCAAATGGAGCTCGTTTTACTCGAGTTCTATTAAGATCTTGATGAGAAAACAACCTATCATTTTCTTGAATATCTTTAAGTTTATCTTCCATGCCTCTTAGAACAGAAGCACATTGCTTTTCAAAATTTCGCAGCTTCTTGCATATCATTTTACATTTTGGAATGGAAATAGCAATGTTCTCTACTGTTGTAAAATACGCATCCATATTATAATATGCCACTAGACTCCAAGACGATGTTACACGATTCATTGTTCCAATCATATCGGCATATATTACCGTTCCATTTCCCAATACCTTTATCATTTCTTTTACATCAGGCATCGGCAAAGATCTTACAGAACTTAACACCAGGCACAACATTATTGCCCACCACATTAACCCTTTTGGCTGTGGACATCTTTGCGCGGTGTATTGTGTGAGCTGAGACTTTGCTGTTTGGTCGCTTTTATCTTCATTTGTACTATCCTCCATTTTTTCTAAAGGACATAGCTTGTGAATAGGACGTTTAAGAACTCCATTTTCCATTTTTAACGTGACTACTCGCACTTTTCCGTCTTTGCCCGCATGAGTCTCTATGATTCTTCCCAAAGGCCACTTTGCAGGAGATGTCGCTTCATCTTTAACTATAACTACTTGGTTTTGCTTCAAATTCTCTTCTCTACTCTTCCATTTGTAACGTTGTCAAATACTCATCTTTCCATCGCTGCCAAAAGTCTTTTTTCATTTTTTGTATTTCTTCCATCTATTGAGAGAACCAAAGCGTGAGTCGTCTATTACTTCTGGACTTCCCACTAGCGGTTGACCAATTAGAAAGTGCCCAGGTGTCAAAACATCTATTTCCTCGGAAGATTGATTCATAGTAGATAAAGGTCGTGAATTCAGTACAGCTTCAATTTGCGCCAATAATGTTGACATTTCTTCATAAGTAAGCATGTTGTCCCCAATCACTCTTCTTATGTGATATTTCACAGACTTAACGCCTGCCTCCCAAATTCCTCCAAAATGGGGGCTTGCCGGGGGAATAAAACGCCATTGAATTTTTTCGGATTCAAGCTTATTGTAAACAGAATTGTTATTTTTCACTGCATCCATAAAATCTTTATCTAACTTCCGTGCGGCTCCTACGAAATTCGTACCATTGTCGGAATATAGACATTTCGCTTTGCCCCTTCTGGCAAAAAATCGTCTTAATGCTGCTAGAAATCCGTCTGATGTAAGATCGCTAACAGCTTCCAAATGGATCGCCCTCGTTGCCATACATACAAAAACAGCTATGTAACCTTTAAAAGATTTTTGTCCTCTGCCTCGAGAGCACCTCATCTGAATTGGACCAGCATAGTCCACGCCTGTATGCGTGAATGGATGTGATACTGATACTCGCATTTGAGGTAGATCACCCATAATTTGATTAGCATTATTTTTCCTGTATCTGATGCAGCTTACACAGTATCTTAACACTTTTTTCACGAGATTTCTCATACCCGTAAACCAATATTTGCGTCGGATTATCGATGTTACAAGACTATTACCTCCATGCAGTGTAGCTGTATGGATTTCTTTTACTATCAATTCCGCTATATAGGACTTCTCTAATAGCATTGGATGTTTATGATTGTACGGCAATTCAGAATTCTTCAATCGCCCACCGACTTGAAGAATTCCATCTTCGTCCAAAAAAGGATGTAGATTTGCTCTTCGGATCGACTTCTTTATGATGTCTTAAATTCATTATCTCAGAGAAAAACAAATGTTTTTGATGTTGACAAACTATGACGTGATTCGCAATCTTCAGTTCTTCGGATATAAGCCAGTTAGGATACTTCTTTCGCTTAAGTTTACCAATGAATCGCTTTACATATGCGATAACTCTTTCGAATTTGCGGAAGGATGAACACCTTGTAGAAAGCGCATTTAGCCAACATTCAGTTCTTTGCGCCCTCGTTGTCAACGTTATTTTTTGATTATTCTGTGAAAGCCATTGACTTCTATCGCATTTTAACCAAGATGGTCCAGTCCACCACATTCTACTTATTTTGTCAGCCGCTACACCTCTAGATGCTTCATCAGCTGGGTTGGTTTTTGTATCAACATGCCGCCATATTGCATGTGGTAATAACGTTTTAATTTCGTCTACTCTGGATTTGATGAATCGATCTTTGCTTTTATTATTGACAATCCAAGCTAAGGTTATTGTTGAATCGCTCTAAGTATTTACTTCAACCTGTCGTTGCATTATCGATAAAATTCTTCCTGTTAACTTCGCCAACAAATGAGCCGCGCATAACTCCAACTTTGGCAGCGTCTTTCGATTCTTCACGGGATTAACCTTGCTCCTACCCGCTACCAAGCTTATTATAGCATCCACTTTGATGTATACTACGGCCGCATAAGCCTTCTGAGATGCGTCCGCGAAGCCATGAAGTTCCACTTTTGATAATCTCGTCGTTTTATACCAACGAGGTATGACTTGTTCCCGTAATGACGGTAGACTTCTCATAATTAAGTCCCATTCTTTTTGTAGCTCATTATTTATCTCATCATCCCAGTTGGTTTTCATTATCCATAACTTTTGTATAAACAACTTAACGCTAGCTGTAAACGGTGCAAGCCAACCAATAGGATCAAAAATTCTTGCTAGTGTTGATAAAGCACGCCGTTTGGTAACTCTTCCATTGTGATCAGCTTTGATGTTGAACATAAAGACATCTTTATTAGGATGCCACTGAAGTCCAAGCGTCTTAACTGCTTCATCACTATTAATCGGTACCACTTCTATATTTCCTTTATTTGGAATTGCTTCTAAAATAGTGTTGTCGTTTGAAATCTATTTTCGTATCGGCAATCCAAACTTTTCCAGCTGCAAAGATACTTCCTTTTGAATTTGTTTACATTCTTCTACTGAATCTGCTCCCGTCAGCAGATCGTCCATATAGAAATCGTTGATGATTATATTATTTATTTTATCATCCAAACAGTCAGCCTCAATTTCTGCCAAAACCTTTTTTGCTAAAAACGGTGCTGATGACGTCCCATATGTTACTGTAGTAAGTTTGTATTCGTGCATAGGTTGATTCTTTTCCTCTCGCCATAAAATGTGTTGATACGGTTGATCATCTTCATGAATTAGTATCTGGCGATACATTTTTTCTACATCTGCTGTCATAACATTACCCCACAACCTCCATTTGATGATGATATCGAAAATGTCATTTTGGAGCTTTGGACCAATTTTTAAGATGTCATTCAAGCTGCGTTTATTTGTAGACTTAGCTGACGCATGGAACACCACCCGTAACTTCGTAGTTAAACTATCTTCCCTGATGACAGCTTGATGAGGAAGATAATATTTTCCAGAATTATTGGCTGCTTCCACCATATGACCCTTTTCTTGATAATCTTGCATAAACTTCACATATTGTTGTTTTAAAGCACAATCATTAGTTAGCTTTCTCTCCAAACTTAAAAATCGAGCCATTGCTTGCTTTCTTGATTCTCCAAGCTCCATATTTTCTTCAAATGGTAATCTTACTATGAATCTGCCATTACTTTCCGTGGTTGTTGTTTTCTCGAAATATTCAACACAGCTGTCGTGTGGCGATTCATCTTTCTTTTCTGGGATTTCTTCGATTTCCCAAAATTTTTCTAAAGTTGTAGCAACTGTAGAACATGTCTTTGCCACTCTTGTAGGTCTACTCAATAATCCGGACACCATCCAACCAAGTTTTGTAGCTTGTCCAGTGACAGTATCGACTTTTCTTATGCCATCCTCCAGTATTTCATGGTACATATCTGCGCCGATCAGTACATCAATTCTGTCTGATTTGTGGAAGTTAGGATCTGCCAAGAAATAGTTATCCCATTTAGCTACATCGTATTCGAATGATGCGTCTGGCTGTGGCTTCGATAATGACTTTAGCACCAACGCCTCTAAATTAAATACCGCATTGTTATGCAATCTAGGCCGAATTTCCAGCTGTACTTTTGAATTTGATACACCCACCAATGTATCACCTAGCCCATACAACTCTGTTTTTGCTTTTATTCTCGGGAGCTGCAAAATCTGAGCTGCTTCCTCAGATATAGTAGTTTTTTGGGAACCCTGATCTACCAAAGCTCTCAATGTAATATACTCTCCATGAAGTGATTTAATTCTTACCAATGCCGTAGCAAGTAATACTGTTGTGGGTTCATCTTTCTTCGTCATATATACACCTGCTTTTTCATTCTTGTCAGATGATTGAGTTGTTTGCTCATAATGCAAAAGCGAATTGTGATCTTTACCACACTTTTTACATTTGAACGTTGATTTAAAGCATTTTTGATCTGTCGTATGATGTAGACAAATCTTACATGATTTTGAAGTGGTTGCCCAGTGCCGTCTCTCATGTACACTTAGCTGTGCAAACTTCCGACAATCATAAATTTTATGTCCTTTATTCTTGCAGAATACACACACTACCTCGATAGCCAAATTGCTTGATTGCCTTGCAAACCCCTTCTGCTGATGATTTTGCATTCCCCGCTGTTGATTGTTAGCTGCAATCTTTTTTTCCTTTAAAGATTCTTGAGCTTGCGACATCTGTGCTAGAAAATTCAATACATCTTCTAACGTCTGTATTTGCCGTGTTTTCTTGGTGTTGAATTCATATTGCCGCATAGCCTCGCTGTCAAATTTCCGTATAACTATTCTGGCAATGAAAGGTTTTGCATCCTCAATTTCCATGCCGAGTGCTTCAATGGACCTCACACATTCATTTGTGGTGTCTAAAAGTTGCCTTATGCTGACAGCTTTTTCACTATTCATGTTTGGTTGATCCAGCAATTTGTCAACCAGTGTAGAAAATAGCAATCTTTTGTTTTCGTATCGCTCCCTTAACATATCAAGTGCCACTCTATAATTATATTCAGTTATACTCAAATGTTGTATATGTTTTGCAGCATCGCCTCTTACTGATGTTTTAAGTCGGTACATCTTCTCTACATTACTAAGTTGTCTGTTTTGATTCACCAATGTATCAAACAAGTCATAATATGATGACCACTCATTTGGATCTCCATGAAAATACGGGATCTTTACCTCCTGCAATTTCGTAGCTGGTTGAGGACTTGTTGAAATTTGATCGGTGCCTTCTTTTTCACCAATCTTCCTTAGTACTATATAATAAAGGCTTCTCACTTCTGAGAACCTTTCCGAAAAAGCGTTTCTATCCTCATCTTCCAATTTTTCTAACTTGGAATTGAGCTTCTTATATTCTTCATTTAACTCCATCTTCACTACTTCCAAAACGTATTTGCTTTGGCCTTGAACTTCACTTGTGGCTTCCATCAATCGATCCATTAAATTTACCATGTCACGATTAAACCACGAAATTTTTTCTGTACTTTTAATACGGTTATTTTTAAATAACACCGTTTTTTCCTTACAGACCAGTTGGGGGCCCCCTTCTAATGAACCACCTTCCGCCCTGCTGATCTCGCACACGTTTTCCTTCAGCTCTATAGCATCTTCAGAGATGGATTCTTCTAGCTGTTGACTTGGGTTTAGATGTTGCTGAATATCTTGAACATATTTTTTTACTTCTTCAAAGTAATTTACTTCAAAATAATGTTCATTTTTATACCCGCTATCTACCAATGCATCATGGTTTTCTTGGAACTCCACCCATTTCAATTCCACTCTCTTCTGAGTTTCTTCGAATTGAACTTTGCGTATTGCTCCCACTTCCAGTTTTTCCAGGATAATCAACAAATCTTCACCAATGACTTTTTGTCGTTCTAACAACTTGATTTTATGAGCCATCATATTTTATTAAAACCGTACCGAACTCTTTTTTTACGAAAGATTTATGTTTTTAATAACTTATTTTCTTCAATAGTTCTTTTTCGAAGAACCAAATGTTTATTATTTATTTTAAATGAATAAACGCGTTGAGCATTTGTATTATACTAAAATTTTATTTGGAAAACTAAACCTTAAGAACTACTTTTAAAAATCTTAAAACTAACTAAAAATAATCTATTTACTGGTCGCACACATGTGTACCAGCCTTCGATAAGTGTATTTTGTGTTATCACACTGTGTGATAAACACATTTAGGAATTTTCATATCTCTATCTAAAAATATTATGTTCCTTTGTTTACATAAAAACCTTAAAACTAATCTTAAACTAAAACTAAAAATAATCTATTTACTGGTCGCACACATGTGTACCAGCCTTCGATAAGTGTATTTTGTGTTATCACACTGTGTGATAAACACATTTAGGAATTTTCATATCTACCTAAAATTATCATGTTCATGTTTGAACAGTTAAAATTAAAAAAAACCTTATTTTCCATTACGGACGTTACACACAGTGTACCCATTTTTAGTTCAAATTGTTAATATATATTAGATAACTTACAAAAATGATTTTTATCTTAAATAAAAGAAAATTAAACAAGTTAAAGTGTTGCTAAACGCTAAATACTGAAACGACTGTTTTGCCCACTTTTTTTGACCATGGAAAATACCCTTTTTTTACAAGAATAAATGAAAGCAAGAGGTACGTTTAGGTTAGCCTCTGCAAGAACAAACAAACCACTGTAAAACCTTATTGCTTATATATTTTGAAGCTTGAATATGTATCTTATTATTCCATTAACAAACACTTGGATTTTGGGCAACTTTAACTGCCAGGCCCACAATGTAGACAAGAACATTTCTTTCGCATTTTTATATTGAAAACAATAATAAAAAAATTAAATTTGTTTTTGTTTTCAATATAAATATAAGAAAGAAATGTTCTTGTCGACATTGTGGGCCTGGGAGTAAATATCTGCCTTTGGTTTAAAAATTTTCGGATTAGCCCATATGCACTATTTTGAATTCTTTCCAATTTGTGTGTAAGTGCTTCTAAAATCTTAAAAATAAAACGTATGCTGAGAAACTAGGCAAAATAGCCTTTCCGATGGTATATAACATACCTAACTAGCATTTCATACCATCGATACTGTAATACCCACAATATGTTAATCCCAGGAATAAAATCACTTTTTTCTATAAAGATGTTGACAAATTAAATCTTTTTATTTATATGTAATAATAATTAAAACAATATAAAATAATTATAATAAAAACAAAAAGATAAATAATCTAAAAAAATGTTATCCTTGTATAAAATTATATATCCTTGTATAAGATTTTTTTGTTTTTTCTTTAATTTTTTTTTTAAGTTAAACCTTTTTTATTTTTTTTTAAGCAGGTACTTTTTTTACTGAAAAGAAAGCTTAGGTATATCCTTTAAGGTAGTTCTGGTCGCTTTTTGGGCCGCGGGTGGGTTATGTATAAAAAAAAAATAATTTCTTAGTCAAGACATTGAAAACAATCATTTCAAATGTGTATGTGATCTTGTGGAAGGAATGTGTAGAGGATTGCTAAATTTAAGAACTCATGACTTTTTAGTCAAAGAGCAATCGTCATTCTTCAAGGATTTGAAGATACATTTGAATTCTGGGGAATTCGTTATTTCTTTTGATTTCGCAGAGAATTATAAATATGTTCTTCAGAATGTAAAAAAACCAAAAAAAAATTTTTTTTAAAGATTGAAGAAATATCTTATTTAATTTGTTTGGGACAAATTTTGCTAACACCAATAGATAATAAGTAACATGGATGAGAAAGAACACCTGTTTGGCCAAAATGTTAAATTTTGACCGCCTCTAACTCAGAAACCTTTTTGTGTCTAAACTACTATCCGATAGGACTAACCTTGCTGCAAATTTCATCCAAATCGGAAGACATCGATTTCAAAAGTTGTGTCACTTGACATGAAATCCCCAATATGCGTTTTTTCATAATCGGTCTCTTTTTGGGCCCGAAAATTTTATTTTGTTAATTTTTCTTGTCAATAAAAGAAATTTTTAATAAATAGGTAATATTTTAATCGTTTGCCAGATTATGTTGCAGCATATTTTCTTTT
Organism: Pollenia amentaria; assembly: GCA_943735925.1. Classification (NCBI taxonomy): domain Eukaryota; kingdom Metazoa; phylum Arthropoda; class Insecta; order Diptera; family Polleniidae; genus Pollenia; species Pollenia amentaria. The sequence continues at coordinate 129,727,789 of OX031007.1, read as the reverse complement.
TAATAACACTTTCAAACATTTTGGATACATATTTCTACCATGTTCCAAGCATTGCAATACATATTGCCTTTGTTCTTCTTGCACTGTAAGAATTCAATGGAATTGTTATGTAAGGTTGACAGCGCCTTCACCGCAACATTTCTCAACGTCCATCCCGGAATTTCATACCTTTATCAATTACATTATTAGTTCTTATTATGCTGCTGCTGAACCTCTCAGGAGAATGAGCAATACATTTAACAAATTATATAGATTTATCGACTTTTCATCAAATCCTAATGCCATAAAAAGGGCAATAATCACATTTCTTAACTTTTAGTAATTATTGTTGTAAATTATTTGTGTTATTTTTATGTGTATCTCTTTGTATCTATTGTATATACAATATAACAAAAAAGGAAAAATTAAACTTTCAGTAGCAGGGTTGTCAAATGTGGCGATTTTTTTTTATTATTTTGGCGATGGAAATTTACGTTTGGCAATATGGCGATGGTTTTGGGAAGGTTGGAAACTGTTGGCGATATGCGAAATGCACTTTTTGTGAATATTTTCTAATTAACATATATATAATCTATATATGTATGTACATGCTCGTATATATAAATGAATGTATGTACATATGTTTATTTGTTTGTACCTTATAGCCGCATAAACCGCTGAACCGATCTTCATGAAACTTTTACAGAATATTATGGATAGTCTGGCAGGATCTATAGACTATATATTTGTTTGAAATTTTGTGGGCGTAGCAACTCCCATATAAACACAGTATAAATTTCTGTATATCTAGAGAACGGAAAGGCCTCAAATTTTGTACAGGCATCTTGGTTGTCAATACACAACATCTGACATAATATGGGCATGATTGGAGAAGTGTCCAAATTTGGAACACAAAGCTGGTTATCCACATGCAACATCTGTCAAAAAAAAAATGTGGGAGTGGATAAATGAGCGTTGTGCCTTATATTGAAATGCAAAAGAGATTTCTGTACAGGTAGAGAACGGTCATAGCTGTTTCCAAAGTTGGTTCAAATACATAGATTGGTGCTCAATACGCAACATCAGTCAAAAAGTGGCCGCGATTAGATAAGTAACCGTGGCACAAAATAGAATCCCGAAGAACGGTAAATGTAAAATTGTCTAAATTTGAAACATTTAAAATGGCTATCAATATACAGACAGTATCTGTAAAAAATGTGCGGGATTGGAGAAGAGGGCGTGGATCAAACTAGATTTCTGTATATCTAGAGAACGGACACAGCTACAATTTACAAATTTTGACAAAAAAAAGCTTGGTATATATATCTGTAAAAGGCCCACTGCCTTATTGTATCTATAGGCGGGATAACTTTAATGCAAATACCATATAGATTTCTGTGCAGTGAATGGTAACAGTAAGAGTATTCAAACTTGGTACAAATAACTTCATAAGCAATGCACGAGATCTGTATTGGAAGAAATACATATTTTATTTGATGAGGGTAGCGAAGCCCACTGGGCTAAGCTAGTATATTATAAATATGGATATGACTTGTTTCTCTTGTTTGTAAATTGTATTTTATAATTTAATTTAATTTATAATTGTTATTATTACTGTTTCAAAATTGTTCTATTTGAAATATTTTGTAATTAATTGTATAGTATTATGTAGAATATAAACAAATTCGTATTTCAGAACATAAATTTAATGGGAAAAATGTATATGACTGACAGTCAAAGGCTCTTTATTTAAATTGATAATATTGCCAAATCATTAGGTGTGTTCATTTACTATACTAGCGGAAACCTGCCAGGAGGGAGTAAATTTAAAATTTACAAAATTTTTCTTCCAATTACTCAAAAAAACAAAAAAGTAAATAAACACTTTACCAGCAAAAACTATCAAGTGAAACATATCGACACTATTCAGCTGTAAGGTACGAGATTATATCTCAATAAATTCAATTGTTTCGAACTATTTACGTATGAAAGTTGTTTTTATATTTTAGAAGAATAAAAAGTTTATGTTATTGAACATTTTTTAATTTAAAAATTATGAAAATTATTTTTATTTTGTAATCCAAAGCATGAAAATTTTACTATCAGACATTTTAAACAAATTTTTTGTCTTTCAAATTCGTTTGCTCTTTTTTCACTCTCTCGTTTCAAGTTTTTTTTAGTCAGGGAACACTTAATAGTAACAATTATTGAAAATTAGCAATAATTTTCTATAAATGAACACACCTATTATTTAAAAAACATTAAATAAATATACATACCGGCAGGTTTTTAAAAGTAAAATTTCAAATTTCTTTAATTGACGCCATTTTCTTGCAATAAATTCTAAAATAATAGATTATATGGCAATTTATTTTTGAAAAACCTTTAAAATTTCTATGTGTATTACAATATATTTAAATATACTACCAGAAATAATGTAAATTTAGTACATTTAACTTATATTCAAGTCTTAAGAAACACTTAAACTACTTTTTTGTTCTTTTTGAGTCATTTTATAAATTGCAAGTGTATAAAGAAAACCATATGCATACGTATTTTACGTTACTGCCTTTTCAAAAACGTTTTTGGTTTATTTCCTTTATAATAAACCTCCGGAGTTCTTTTATTGTAACTTTAATAACATAAATAAAACACAGCACTTTAAACACTATTCACAACTTTATTTAGAAATTAGTCACTTTCAAAATCTTTATTTATAGCTCTTAGAAACTAACTCACAATTGCGATTTCTATTTGTGATCTACACAATTAGAGTCCTATTTATACGTATAGATTATTCTAGTACGTTTGAGCGCTGATTCCTAGATGGCTCTAGAACATTCAAAGTTTTCGAAATGTCAATAACATTTTCGAATTGTCTGGACCATTCGAGCTTTTGCTATCTTAAGCCATATTATCCTAAGCGATTTCTATAGTTATCAGATTTTAGTAAAAACTGTAAGATGTTATATATACATAAATACCCTCCTGAAAAATAATATTAATTTATTAATATTATTATTAATAATAAAATATTTGAGAAAGTTTTACTTTAATTTACACATTGCATTTATGTGAAAAAACGAAACACAAAAAAATTTCATATTTTGATTTGTTTTAGAACTATTTTATAAAAACATCTATGTATATATTGTTACGTTACTGCCTTTTCAATGACGTTTTTGGTTTATTTCTTTTATAATAAACCTCTTGAGTTCTTTTATTGCAACTTTAATAAAATAAATAAAACACTTTACTTTATTGCTGTACTATAAACTATTCACGCCACTTTATTTAGAACTTAGTCAATTTAACCACTTATAATTGCGATGTACACACTTAAATAATCGTACTAATACTGATTATCGATGCCCACCTTCGCGAGTATTTATACTCTGTTCGTTGACATCTGGATGTCTCTAGAGCATTCGATTTGTCGAAATGTCTGTAACATTTTGGACATTTCTGGCCAATCGAGCTTTTATTATCTTATCATTATGCATTAACACTGTGGCTGAATTTAAATTGATTTATACATCAATAAACTAAAGCATACTTTATGGGTTAAAAATAATCTTAACACTATTATGTTATACAGTTATCTCCCAGCTAGCATAGGCTGTTTGTTAGACGATTATGTTCAATATACAACTCCTAAAAGAGTCTTCTGATGATTATCTGACGAGTTACAAAAACAAAAACATCTAATTTTTTTTTATTTTTAATTTTTTTTTAAATTTTTGACACGCTCGTCTTTTAATCTTGGAATGAGCCTTTTGAGACTCTCTGTAAGAGTCATATAAGAATTATTGAGCTACCTAAATAAGAGCGTTTTTGAAATATGAAAATTCTATTGCCAATACAATTTCAATAAAACAAACCGACCTAAGGTTCTGTAAAATAAGATTTTCCGGCAGGATGGTGTTGATTTCCCGACCTTAAGGTTTGTTTGATATAAATTGTATGAAAATTATAAGTTTTGACATGAAAAACACGCTTGATGCCCTTATTTAGGTAGCTCAGTTATACGGCTGAGCATTTCACGAGTTGTAAAATAATCCCTTTATGAGTCTCATACGACTCTTGGCATGATTTTTGAAAGACTCGTTAGATAATCTCTACATACATCGTAAACGATTCCTTCTACGATTAATATAAGCGTCCTCCGCTGTGTTGTAGAAGTATCTCACAGAGGAATCAGCTTGTGTAACAGTTACTCCCGTGCGAGGAATCGTCTACAATTAAAAAATGAGCTCGTCGACGATCAAAAACACTCGTCATGAGATTCCCAGTAGACTCCCAGACGATTGAAAATGCTAGCTGGGCTATAACAATCATAACATTACTTTTGTATTAGAAAACTCTGTACAGTGGGCTTACATTAGAAATACGCGAACTAATACAATAACATTTTAAACTAATAAAATTACTAATAAATTTAACTTATTCTTAACTAAAGTTACTTTCGTAACAATATATAAAAATAAGTTGTACTATGTTCGTCATTTTAAAACTCGAGAACCACTCAAACGATTTTCAAACGAGTACTGTTACTGAAGGTTTATAAAAAAAACCATTGAAAAATTTCTACGAATATGCGTTATACGCGCACTTTTATGATGGTGTGTTTTCTCTATATAAAATATATTTTTTTCCTTATGAGGATTACGTTTTTTTTTAATACAAAGACGTAAACGTATGTTAATGTATTGTCCAACAGCGCGGGCGTGGTTACTCTAGTTTAATATAAATATATGATTTTAAAGAAAAATATTCGATTACATTGCGACCAAACCAAAATAACTCACATTTTGCGTTGAGACATTGTTTGCAAAAAAATCAAACAAAAATTGAGTACTAAAAAAAAATAACAGCACTTAAGTTAGTTAGGTGAACACCTCAGGGCTACCACAGCATAAAACTATTTACAACTGCATGCACACAAATAATTATGAGTACTTAAAGCAAACGCTCCAAAAATGGAACACTAGGATGATATGGGCTAACAGCATTAACACTATAGCTGAATTCAAATTGAGCTATTATACATCAATAAACTAAAGTATACTTTAGGGCTTAAAATTTGTCAATATCGAAAAATACAGTGGGGCTTAGGTACAATTAAATATAACAATTTTAACATTACATTTGTACTGTAAATTCCGTACAGTGATTTTTACATTAGAAATTTGCATAACTAATTGTTATTGCTAACAAATACAAAATAACTAATAAATACAAGATAACTAATAAGTTACACTAATTCTTAACTAAAGTTACTTTCGCAACAATATTTTAGAAAACATGTTTACAAAATTAAAGAAATATTCGCCAAATCGGCTCAGTGGGATTCGAGCTATGAATCAATATGTAAAACCACCACCATAAAAAACTGATAATTTTTTACAAAAACTAACATGCGTAGTAGTTGAATAATGCACGGAATGATCACAAATTCGTTTTATATAACTGGAAATCATACTGTCAAATTTCATATAAAGCCTACTCCCGGGAAACATTTTAGTACGCCTAAGACCATAGTAAATAATGCTATCATAATTAAAATGGTTACGTCACAGTTTAATAGGACAAGAAATCCTACTGTCAAATTTCGCGAAGATCGGTCCATTATTTAATAATAGTAATAAATAATGCTATTATAACAAAGTTTGGTGCGTCACAGCTTCAGAGGACTAGAAATTACACAACCCAATTTCGCGAAGATCGGTCCACAATTTCTTAAAGGCTTTACATAAACCATACTACCGGAAAACATTTAATATCATTCAATTTTGTGATATACGGTCCATCATTAGCCTTATTTCCCATATTACGCAGTTTTCTGTAATTCACAATACAGCAGTGAAATTAGTTTAAGCGTTTATAGTAAGTTTCAGAAGGCTGCTTAATATGGGATCCAAAGCAAACTATGGACCGTATATCATAAAATTACATGACATTTTTCTGGCCGTATGAATCTTAATTGGAAAAAATTTTAAAGCAATTTCTACATCTGCTACGGTTTCCGCAGAATTTAATTATTTTCCCAAAGTGGGCTTTATAGGAAGCATAATTCATGGACCGACCATCACGAAACTTAGCGTGATTTTTAGTCTAATGAAACTGTGAAATATTAGATTTAGTTATGATAGCATTATTTATTACGGTTTAAGGCGTACTAAATTATTTTCCGGGAGCAGGGTTTGTATTAAGCCTAGGGTAAATTATGGACCGATTTTCACAAAATTTGATAACGAGATTTTCAGTCTTATCAAATTTTATTATTATATCATTACTAGTTACGGGTTTAGGCGTACGAAACTGTTTTCCGCGAGTAGAGTTTATATAGGGCCTAGGGTAAGTTATGGTCCGATCTTCACCAAATTTAATATCATTTCGTGCACTATTCCACCATTTCTTATAGTTTTTGTGACAAAATTATCATTTTGATTCATAGCTCTGATACTACCCAACCGATGTTGCTGGATTTCAATCCCAAACTGCTTATGATAGCTATTAGCAATATGACTCCATCTGAGTTCATTTCTTCTGCTTTTTTAAAGTGAGCGTGTTTTCAACAGACAGCTAAGTCGACTTTGAATTACTGAAGGAGCCAGAATACATATATATGTATAACACAGCGGAACAAAATTGAACTTATTGTGTGTTGATTGGAAGTTTGATGCAATTTTTACTAATCAAAGGTCGCCGATTTCAAATTTAATCTCCGTTTTTTTCTATCAGCTCGCATATTTAAGTTACAGGTACTAATCGGATTTTTGACTTTTTTCCAAAAATTAATGTGCTGTTTCCAGGTGACAAGCAATTGATTGTGTATTAAAATTTATATGAAAGTCACTCAGATTTTTGAGTGCTTTTCATATAAATTTTACTACACAATCAATTGCTTGTCACCTGGAAACAGCACATTAATATTCAGAAAATCATAACTTCACTCTTCATGAAGCGATTTTCGGAATTCTTCTTTTTTTAAAGAGGTAATTGTTAGCTTTGAAAAACAATCAAATGTTTGCAAATCACTATGATTGCTGAGTAATGGTTGTTTAGGTAAAAAAAAATTTAATTGATCCAAAAAATTACAATGTTTTTTTTTAAAAAATCATTAAAAATTCAAAACATAAAAAAGTCAAAGTCTTATTACTTTCACGTAAAGGGATAGCCTATGAACAAAATGAGATACTGCTCATTAAAATCGATGAACGCGTTTCGCTTTTATTCACAATTAAGTGAAGGAAAAAACGTCCAAAAATAAAACAGCAGCAAACACACACCCATTAAAGAATGTTATTTTTGCATGGAAATCCCGATTTTTATCAATTTTATTGTCTCAAATAAAAGTTGTGCACCGATTACAATGAAATAAAGCTCATTTCATTCGAAATATGTTAAGCTAACTGTTTTTATACCAAAAACTTTGACTTTTAATTCATTTATTAATGATGTGCTAATAATCCTAATCTTTATTAATGATTAAAAACACTGAAATTTATTGTTGTGGGAAAGCCAGTTTCTATGCGCATTTCGCTGGTTGCTTAGGCCAGCTCGTCAGGAAACTTTTTCCAAATACTTTAGAAAAGCTAAAAATATTTTACAAGTAAGACCATAAAGTGAATAAGAATTTTAAACACTCAGGTCTTACTTGTTACAATATCAAAGCTTCAACAAAACCACAACAACAAGCAGTAACTTTTTCTTTCTTACATTCCCCTACAATTGGCTGGTTTTTTTTCCAACACGAATTGTAGGTGTAAGAGGATAGAAAGAAAAAAACAAAATTAAAAAAACAAATTGCTTAATAAAGCAGCTTGCCATTTCAGTTTTTTTTTTTTTTTTTTTAATTGGACTTTTTTTTAACTTCAATGATATCCCTGAAACTACTAAGCAAATTTAAAAACAATGTAAGCACGGCTTAAAGAAAATATTGTTACACCCAATTTTCACGATGATTTAAAAGACATGTCTTTTTTGTATTTCTTTTTTAAAGAAACTTCCAAAAACTTGTTAAATTTTCACCATGTTTCTTTTCTTTGCAGTCAGAGCTGATTTTTTCTTAGTTTCTTATTCGTAACAATATTTAAAATTTCGTTATTCCACATAATTTTGATATATTTTGAATTTTTTTTAATTAAAATTTTTTATATTTCTATATTTTAATAAGCACATGTCATTTTGAAATAAGAATAAAACAGAAATTAAAAAACACAAATAAGTGCAAAGAGGAATGTCAAAAAAGAAACACAGAAATACGATTCATGTCTTTTTTTCTACCCTGCTTACTTCTCTACCCCGCTCACTATCAAACAAAAAAAGACATGATTTTAAAATAGGGGAAAAAATCATCGTGAAAATTGGGTGTTAGAAAAAAACGAAAATTTTATTTGAAAATCTTAAACAAATTCGAGCGAAATTACAACTACATAATTAAAGCCATTTCGATCGGAATGTGTGACAGGCCTCATAATTTAAAATTTCCTCCGCAAAATATGCAAAGTTTTTGTAAGGAGAACTTTAATAAAACATAAACAATACTTTCTTTTTCATAGCATACTGTTAGGCAGACAGTTTAAATTTCTTGAAAAATATACACAACCGGTCCAATTCATAAAAATTTCTTATTTCAACTTTAATGTTTACAATAGTTATTAAACACTTTTTGTTTTATAAACTTTTAATAAAAAGTCGTATTTATAAACGCTTAATAGCAGTAGATTAACAATTAAATGTGTTTATTACTTTTGTATTTTTATGTTGGCAACAACATGTTATATTACGTATCATTTTTGTTTCGCTATGCATACAAAGAACAACCGATTATATTATATAGCCTGTTAAAATTAAAAAAAAATTAATTAAATTATTATGTGTAACATTATTTTAAAATAACTAAAAAAAATAGTTCAAACACTTTTCATTAACAGACAAAGATACAAAATTTAAGATGTTGAGATTGTGTTTACTACAACAGGTAGTCAAATACAAACTTTGATGTAGTTGATTTTGCATCACTTTTTTCTTTTATTTAATTTTGATGTATTGTGCCTACAAATAGCAAACATAAACTTTGTTTGAGATAGTCCACAAAGATCGGCAGCATCATCCTTTTTTAACTTTAATTTAATTTTAATTTTTTTTTAACTTTAATTTAACATGTTAGCGCCTTTTGTAATTGCTAAAATGAAGTTTTTAAATTTATGAAATAATAAATTTAAAAATTTATTTTTTTTTATTGTTTTAGAACAATGGCAATCTTTTTAAATTATACATACAATGCTGCCAAAACGTGCATGTCAACTGAGGTACCGCAGCCTCTTCTATCTAATTCAATTTCCGGCTTAACCATTCCAATAATTTTTCAACGGTGGATTTGTCGAACCGATATCTTGCATTAAATAGCTCCTCTGCTTTTAAAGTTTTACTGGTTATTGAAAGATTTTTTATGTAAATATCAACTAATAATGTTTAAAATAAAAATTGGTTTTTTATTAAAATTATATCAAAAAGTCAATACTGATTTTTTTCAGTAATCAGTAAAAATTTAATGAATACTGCAATTTTTTCAGTAAGCAGTAAAATTTTACTGGTTACTGCTATACATAATGCAGCAAAAATATACTGCAGTACGCCCATGTATGTATACTAGGGTATTCATTCGGCTTACCGCTAATCGCTTAACCGATTAATTACTACCCGATTAGCTGATCGGTTAATTTAAAATTGCCTATGTTCGATTAACGATTAAACCGGTTAATTTCAGTCGATTAGCCGATTAACCGATGTAACAAAATTCTTAACTTTTTGTAGTATTATTCCATATTTTTTGTGTTTTTAATTATTTGTTTTGCCTTATATACAAATTGCAGGGATGTCCACCCTAGACCACATTCGCTAAAAAAAAATCGTTGTTTGGTTAAGCACCCAAATGTAAAATGTGAACACCCAAAATAAAATAGAAGCCCTAAATTATTCCACACTTAAATCCAAGAGATGTGTCTAATTTACGTCATTCATTAATTATAAATAAAAAAAGGTATAAGAAAAAATAAATGACTTCACTGACTTCGCCAATAATATAGCTTTAAAAGGTTTATTAGACTTTTAAAAATAATTTCTAGCAACTTTAAGGTGATTCAACTTTAATACGATTTAACTTTTAAAATTAATCAACTTTAACAACTTTAATAGATTTAACAACTTTACGATTTGATAGCAACTTCTTGAATGTTCTAGAAAAGAAAAACTAATCGCTGTAAAATAATTGAAACAGCATTGCCAATATAAAAGAAATTAGAGTTATAAAAATTTATCAGGTGACCGCAAACTTTAATGCTTGCCCGCATTAAAGTTAACATTTATGTTGTAAAAATTTACAGTTGGAAGTGAGAAATTTACTTCAAAAAACGTTGTTCTACACATACAACAAGTGCTTGGAAGAAAGAGTTAAGGTTTCAGCTACACTAATTATAATATTTTTCTAAAATAATGCTTTGGATAGGAACCCCATATTTGAAAGTGAAAATGTTTAATTTGTTTGTGTGGGTTAATTTCCAAAATTGTCTTGAAATCTTGAAATACTTTAACTAGGACTATCAAGAGAGTTATCTCTCAATTTTGCTTGTAGATTTTTAGTTTCGAAAATTTTAGTTTATTAAAAAATATTCCTTAATACAAATTCATGAAATTTTTTTAATTTAACTTTCAGCGATGCAAACGAGACCGAATAAACTCTACAAATAACCGAAGCCACAACCACTTGGCATTTAACAGCCTTTTCTAACAATCATGTAACTGGTTTTGGAATAGTTAACAATCCAACGGATATCACCACGATAACACCATTCTTTATATCCATAAATCTACCATTTCTGTAAAACGCGGTGAAATTGTAATAGTTACAATAACAATATTCAATTATCACAACCAGACCTTAGAAACGGCTGTAGTTCTGCAGAGTTATGCTGAAGAATTCTTCTTTATGGAATCAAATTCAGAAGGTTTGCAAAAATCGAGCGATGATCAGCAACAAATAAGACATGTGAGCATACCGACAGACAAAGCAAAGACGCTGAATTTTCTTATATACCCCCTATTAGGGGGAGAAATAAGTATCAGTGTAACGGCCGAAAGTTCCGATGCAGTTTTGCAGAAACTTAAAGTATAACCAGAAGGTGTGCCCAAGCAAAGGAGTCAGTCCATGTATTACAGTATTTAGTGCCAACAGTGGAAAATATTCAAGATCTAACAGAAATGCCTACAGGCAGTGGAGAGCAAAATATAACAGGACTCTAATGATTTTATATGCTTAGAAAAATCCAGGAAGATGACTGAGAAATTAGATATTCTGTATTATTGGTTGATTTTGAGTTCTTCAACATAAAGTCAAGTTTTATCAAAACTAAATAAAATTAAATCCTAAAATGTTAACCAACTTATTTGTATAAAAGACTAGCTGACCCGGCAAACGTTGTTTTGCCTAGAAAAGTATTGTTTTTGTGTATATTTAAAATACAGATACAGAATCTGGTACAGGTAATATTTGTTGCAGATAATTTATCTTTATTTACAAAAAAAAAAAAAAAAAAAAAATATGAAAATGTGAATTATAAAAAAACTATTGAATAAGTTAAGAGAATATCATTGAAGCACTTTGTAATAAACAATATTTTTCGTTTTGTTGTCAGGTGCGAAAATGAACAAAGAGGATGGCTTTCCGACACGGGAACATGCGACATAGAGTTGACCAGTCGTTCTCCAAATTTAGGCCACAAACACTCAATGATTGTCCTTGGGATTTGTTGATTGTCATGGCGAATGCGAGACGAATTGGAAATTGGATTCGTCAATTTGGTCTGGTTGAATTCTTTCGACTAACCAAATGAGAATGTACGCATGCGGCAAGCCTCATTTTTGCCATTCAATTGAGTACATCCAACATCGAGTATCACCGAAGACACGATGCTTAACAATATAATCCATCAACAACCGAATATACGTGCGGTGATATTATGACATCTACTACAACTACTTTGATACAGATCACAGCATGATCAATTGCAAAGCTTACGATTTGATTCATTTTCAATGGCACTTCTTGTCGGAAATTGTTCATACCAATATAGAAACCTTTGCCGGCTCATGCGCAACAACTTTACTAAAGACCATAGCATGATCAAATGATATAATTTAGTTTGAGTAATTTTCAATGGTTCCGCCTATCGGAAATTGGTCATACCAACCTACAAACCTTTGTATGCTAATGCTCAACAGCTGTGCTAAAGATCATAGCATGATCAAATGCACAGTTTATGATTTAACTCATTTCGAGTCATTTTCAGTGACGCCACCTGTCTAAAATTGGTCTTATCAACTTATAAACCTTCGCCGGCTCATGCTCAACAACTTTGCTAAAGATCATAGCATCGTCAAATGCAGAGTTTACGATTTAATTCATACTGAGTAATTTTCAATGGCGCCACCTATTTTAGATTTTTCCTATTCTTCTTACTTGGTCAGAGACCATTCCGAATTGGTACGAATCATCGAAATCGGTCCAGCCGTTCTTTAGTTATAAACGTAGTAACTAACGCCACTTTCTTTTATATATATAGATTAATTTTTAAGATGTTCATAAACTATTGAAATAACTAATAAAATGATCTTACAGTAAATTTTTTAATTAATACATAATATGTATTAATTAAAAAATATATATTACATATTGTTACGTTTTTCACTTAATAAAACGCGTTAAGGTTTTTAACCTTTGAGTTCTTTTAATTGCAAATAAAAATAAATACACACGCGTATTCAACTTAACAAACTTTATTGAAATTAATTATAATGTTCACAAATTTTAACCACTATTGTAAGTAACGATCTAAACCGTTTAATGTCTCCAATCAAACTAAACCAAACTTTCATGAGTCAGCCTGTATTTATAGTTCAAAACTATTCCTAGTTGATTCAAGAACCGTCTAGTATTTTCCAGAAAATTATGTTCGAATTATTTTAAATCTAAAGTCTACAATTACAATTGCTAGAAAATTTAGTTACAGTTGCGTTCATCAAAATAGTAACTTATATGACATAAAACTAAAATTAACAAGATAACTTATAACTAAAACCATAAATAATTCTTAGACAAATCTAATTTCGTAACACTGCCCTCCACTTAAGCCTGTTCGTCCCGAATAGGCTCAGATTCTCCATTTCCATAATGGGCTAGTCGTTCTAAATGTACCACCTTCATTTTTGATCTTGGACTCTTATATTTCTGAATTCGATACACCACGTCATTCAGTTTCTTTATCACCTTATATGGTCCATCCCAATGAGTCTGCAGCTTGGGAGATAATCCTTTCTTGCGTTGTGGATTAAAAAGTAAAACCAACTGGCCTTCTGTAAAGCCTTCCGAATTTGCCGAACGTTCGTATCTGACTTTCATCTTATCATTTGATGAATTGACACGGCTCCGTCTTAACTCGTTTTTCTGCTCTTGGGAAGAGCTCTTACTATCCGCTGGTTCGGATTGCTCACCAAAGTTGTACTGCTGTGGCGATGTTATACTCTCTCTAATTGGACCCCTGACCGCAACACACTGTGGGCATTTTATTATGCAATCAATCACGGCTTGCTTGCAACCGACCCAATAGTAGCTTTCTTTTAACTTCTTTATGGTTTTTGTTACGCTTAGATGTCCATCATTAGTACCATTGTGAAATCTCTTCACGACTTCGCATAGTACTTCCGCATGTGCGGTATAGGCAATCATTTGCCACCTTCAGACTATTCCACTGCGCCCAGTACGATTTCATCAGTGGACCCTCCAATGTGATTTCTTTATGAGTCGGTATTTTACCTTCTTTCTTAGCCTTTATAATTCGCACCAATATGGGATCATTTTTCTGCGCCGTTGACCAGTCTTCGCTGGGATCCACATGTAATAGGCGAATCGCATTGGTGCAGTTCTTGCTTTCAGCCTCTATACAGTGCTTTCTCATATATTTACTTGGCCGTCTTGAGTGTGTGCTCGGCTCACCACGTTTTCCATCGTCTTCCTGGGATGACAATTTCTTACGATTACAAGTGCCTAGCTGTTTTACAAGGGCATCACTTCCGTTCCCAACGTTAAGGGGTACTTCTAGACCATACCAATTCATAATTTGTCGTTCCATATCTAGACTTATGTTTTGACGAATCATGAAATCTGCCCCAATTATGACCTCGTTCAGAATTTCAGCAACAATAAATTCATCAAAAACGATCATATCGGCTATTCTTATTTCCACTCTTGCTTTGCCATATACAATGACAGGCTCTCCCGTAGCTGTTCTCAAGCTTACACCGCTTAGTGGTTCGACATATCCCCTTATCAAATTAGCCCTTATAATGGAATGCCCTGCACCAGTGTCGATAGTCAAAATACGGATTTCACCATTGATATACCCACAGGTCGTAACATTCTTGTTGCTCGTTTTCACTACTAAATTAATAGTGGAACCTTCAGATGCTTCCTCCGTTATGCTAGCTCTTCTTAGCCTCAGCGGCGACTCTTGTGATGTCTGCCGATAAGCTCTTTGGTTGTCTCTTTGTGGCGAAGCAGATCGGGATCGTTTTCTTGGTGACTTGCAGTTTCGTTGAATGTGACCAGTCTTACCACAGTTATAGCATTTTACTTTGCTTTTGGTTTTATTTTGCTTGTCGCCCAACGCTTGCAAAACTGCCTCCTTCATGCTTCTTATTTCCTTTAAAATATTTCCTTCGTCCTCAGCAGAGAAATCAAGCTTTCGTACTTTATACGCTTGCGGCCTTGAAATTATCCTGGCGGTTTCTTGGGCTAAGGCAAATGATACCGTTTCTGCAAACGATGATTTCTGTGATGCACATACCGCGAGTTTAACATCAGCATCTCGTATACCATTTACAAATGCTTCGGTCTTAAAGTGATCTAACAATGGATGACTTTCACCTGGATAAGTAAGCTGCACCAAACGCTCGATCTCTAGTGCGAAGTCCTGTAGCGTTTCGTTTGCCTTTTGTACTCTGCCCCGTAATTCCATTCTGAATATTTCTTTTCTGTGTTCACCACCATACTTACGTTGCAGTGCTACCATAATGTCATCATAATTGTTTCTGCAACTTACTGGTACACTTTCTAGAATTTCAGCTGCAGTTCCTTTCAAAGCCAGAATCAACTCTATGGTTTTTTCTTCATTGTTCCATGCATTTTTGTTGGCAACTGTGTCAAACTGGAACTTGAACACATTTAATGGTGAGCTGCCGTCAAAACTTGGAGGTCTTATTCTATTCGATACTTCTGGAAAAACTCGCACCGCTCCCTCTTGGTATTGAAGACTATTTACTTTTTTTCCAAATGATGTAGCTTTCCATCAAAAATCGTTACTTGTGTTTTTACATCCGTGACTTGAGTTTTTACATCAGTGACTTGTGTTTTTACATCAAACATCTTCTGGTTGAATTCTATCTCCATATCGTCTACTCTTTCATTTATAGCAGTAGAAATTTCTTGAAGCTTCTCAAGTTTTTCATTAGTAGACTGGAGTTTCTCGTTCGTCACCCTTAAATTTTCTTGAATTTCGGCAAGAATGGTGCTTGAATTTTCTGCAGAGCTCTCATTCACCATTTTCTCCATGCTTCTTGAATTTTCTTCAATTTTTCTAGAAGTTTCTGCAGAAATTTTTTCCATCTTCTCCATCATAGCAGCAAACATTGTGCTAAGATCCATGTTGCTTGTTACTGCACGGGTAGCAACTTCTATTTCTTCTTTTTCGTCGAATTCATAAGCTGCGATGTCAATATTGCGTCGCTTAAACTCATCGATTAATCTTCTCTGCAGCTCAGCCTTATTTCCTGCAGTCGGCAGATCCAACTTGCCCAACTCCTTCTTAAGCTGCTCAACTTTAAGCTCATCGAATTTCATTGTTAATTAATTTTTTTTATTGCAATTTCACTTCTGACACCAATTGTTACGTTTTTCACTTAATAAAACGCGTTAAGGTTTTTAACCTTTGAGTTCTTTTAATTGCAAATAAAAATAAATACACACGCGTATTCAACTTAACAAACTTTATTGAAATTAATTATACAGCCCAATTATGAAAGAAAAACTCTCCGGGAGTTTTCTCCCTTCTCCCATTTTTCCTATGTTAATTCAATTGTAGAAATGGGAAAAGGGAAAAAACTCCCAGGGAATTTTTATTCATAATTGGGCTGATAATGTTCACAAATTTTAACCACTATTGTAAGTAACGATCTAAACCGTTTAATGTCTCCAATCAAACTAAACCAAACTTTCATGAGTCAGCCTGTATTTATAGTTCAAAACTATTCCTAGTTGATTCAAGAACCGTCTAGTATTTTCCAGAAAATTATGTTCGAATTATTTTAAATCTAAAGTCTACAATTACAATTGTTTATGCGTTTTTATATATTGAAATTACTTAATTTATAAAAAAAAAATTAACCGATTACTAACTGATTAAACCAAAACCTCGGTTAATTAATCGAGCGATTAACCGATTAAAGCAAAATCGCGATTAAATGAATACCCTAATGTATACCATGAATCAAGAAAACAAGATTGCGCACTTAGCCGTTCAAAAAAAATTTTACTTTTTTAAAGAGATTTTTGGCGCAAAACTGGAAAGAACTACATAACTGCTAAACGGGTGCATCGATTTGAACAAAATTTTAAATTGACAGGAAAGAGAAGTAATCGAGTAAAAATTTTGGGGCTTTTTGGGGCTATAAAAATTTTAATTTTCGGGTTGTATAAAAATTCTTACAAAGAACTTCTTTTCAGACATTACTTCATTGGTTACTGTAAACATTTCCAGAGGGAAAATTTATAATGAACATTGTCCTCCGTATTGCTAAATAAGAAACATTTTCTTTTGTGTGCAACTGTATTTCTATTCAAAATAAAACAAAAATGTATAAATTTTAATTTAATTTTTTTTTATTAAACTTTTTTTATAGATGTGCTGTCTTTAAGCTCCGCATTAAGTTTTCTAGTTTTGAAATACATTCTAGCCCTAAGCTTTTTTACTTTTTCATCATATTTAATAGATCAGCTTGTTTGACTAAATCTTTAACAAAATTGTTTTTTATAAGAAGACGATCTTGATTGTTTTTTCAAAGATTTACACGCGTTTGAATTGTTTTCATTATTACAGTTATTAACTGCACACTACATTTTTATTTTTGGTTAATTTTTTTTATGTTTTTTAATTTAATTCTTTAGCACTATTTATACACAAATGTACTTTGTTTACAACACAAACTCTATGCCTTCGTCACACAAACAGCTGATCACTACACAACAAAATAACGGACCTGTCCAATGCGCAATTTTGTTTTCTTGATTCTTGAATGTATACTATAGCCATTTTTATTTTTGCTAGTTTTTATTTATATAAAACAATTTTATTAAAATAAATAAAAAGGCAAAAATGTTTAATATATTCGCAATTATTAAAATTTTATGTAATCAAACATTGAAATGTCACTTTATAAAACGCTTAAAGTAAGGTAAAGGTTACAATCAATATCTCAAATTTATTAAAGGTTTATTAAACGTTTAATAGACTATTAAATATTTGTTAATAATCTTTTGTCTACTTTTGCTTATTAATGCCTTATAAAGCTGCAATAATGCGTTTATGAATTAGACTGAACATGTGCAAAGATTTAAGTCATCATCACATTATAAATTAGGAACGAAAGTTAATATTAACAAGATTACGCATAGCTAGTAAAAAACTTAAAAAGTATATGCAGTGTTTGAAATGTTGAGTTAATACATTTTTATTTGAAAAATTTTCTACTATGCAGAATAAAAGACCAAAGCTAAAAGAAGAAATAATATTTAAGCCTGAGACAATTCAATTGAAATGGGTTTATCTATAAGGAAAAAATAAAATTGTTTATATTTGTGTTTGAAAATGGATAGATACTCACAAAAGAGTAAAGATAAACTAAATTTAAAGTCACTATCATTGAAGATAATTTAAATAAAAAAATTTGTTGAAGCTTTGATATTGTTACATTTAAGACCAGAGTGTTTTAAAATTCTTATTCACTTTATGGTCTTACTTGTATAATATTTTTAGCTTTTCTAAAGTATTTGGAAAAAGTTTCCTGACGAGCTGGCCTAA